>CM053765.1:41627062-41912475 GCA_028658305.1 Pachyuromys duprasi | reverse complement strand
TTTTTTTTCTGCTAAAGCTAATGCCACACAAGCAGTTGAGAAAAATGATTTAGAGGCATAATACCAGATGTCAAATAGTTAGACGTATGGTTATGGGGAAGAATTCATTCTTCTCCCAGTGGGAAAATCAGAACTTTCTGATAATAACAATAGTGCGAGACCAGTGTGAACTCCTGGACCACAGAGAGTGTGCCATGTCAGAGCCCCTGTAGAGGGGGCCCTGGGCTGGCAGGGCTGGACAGTTGGGCCCCAAAGAATCCCAAAGCGTTCCAGTGGAAATGGCTTGAGAGTCCCTCATATTATGTGACTTCTCAGCCTGTTTGCCCTCTCCTGTGCTCCTGCCCATAAGCAATGGTTTGCTCTCTCTCATTCCTCTTGCAAAGTGAAACTCTCTAATTTCTCTCCTTCACCTCTATGGCATGCTGATGTCCTCCACAGTGTGAAGTTCCTATGTGCAGATATGAGGTATCAAAAGGTCAGAAGCGTGGGAATCTTGACCTGTACTAAACAAACAGTGAAAACTCTTCTGTGAGTCAGAGAGGTTCTCTAAAGTCAAGGCCTTTGCAGATAGCTAAGTGCACTAGAATATAGAAACAAAGATTCTATGGCTGTTAATATACAAGACAGGTAAGGTCATGTGGTTTCCACATCTCCAGTTCTTAGAGAGGCTGGGCAGTAAGTACTTCAGGAAGACAGTTTACAGATAGTTCCCTGAGCTCTTGATGCAAACTCAAAGGTAGGTCCATGAACTCCAAGGCTTGGAGAGAGGAAACTCCCTCCACCAACGTTCCATTGTAGTCTTTTTCTAAGAGTGGCTTTTTACTCCAAAGCAGTCTGTTCAGTGGGCTCACTAAGATGTCAAGAACGCAGCTGTATCCATTTTGTAGAAGACAATGTCCCAAACAAAAGCTTTGAAAGGAGGAGAAAGGCTGTTTAAAGAATGTAAAGCTTTATCCTCAGTTGAGAGTGCAGCTGAGTTAGTTCTGATCCTATCATATTGCAAGAACTGGCAGAACTTGGGGCTTTTCTGACCTCAGTGGCTAGCTACTGGCCAAGCCTCCTCTAAACAGAACTGCAGTCAGCCAGTTAGTTCAAAGAGAAAGAACTATGATAGGCAGAGTGATTCCAGTACTCAAATGTTTTCAAAAATAAAGATTATAATAATATAATAACCGTTCTAGTTAGATGTCAAATTTAAAGGGAATCTGGATTGTGTACACAATTAAAAAACCATTAAAAACTGGGACTTTAAGATTCTTAAATTATTTTCTGGTAGCTTCCAGAACGTAATTTAAGAGTTCAATGCTTATTTGTAGTTTAAATAATGGAATAAGTGATTTGTGGGATTCCTGTAAGCATGCACTTGGAGATTCCAGTTTCTCTGCTGGTTGACTTCGGGTGGGCTTGATGTTCTGCCATTGAGAGTTTTTCAGTTAGAGGGTTCAAAGAACCTACTGACGTGTTCCATGAACCTCAGTAAAGTGCACAAATGCAAGTGCATCCTTTGGTATGGCTATGACCTCAGGGGAGGCGTAGAAGTCAGCGGTGTTGGTGCCAGGTTCCTGACGATGGTGCTGAGGCTGGCAATCTTCTCTTCCAGGAGGTAGTTTTTCTTCTCTGCTGTTTTCTGTCGCTGTTCAGTCATTTCCAGAGCTTTCAACAACTGGGCGTTCTCCACGTACAAATCCTTCACCATGGCATCTGCTTTCGTATTCTTGCAGAGCTAAGACAGGACCAGAAACATCTTTGATTGCATTTGTGCTAACCACTCCCAAGTGTAAGGGCTAACAGAGAGGAAGTCACTTAGCAATGGCAAACTGTGGCTTTGTTCTGTCTGTATTCCCAAATACCAACTTTAATGCTGTAGCTATATTACAAAACAAAGAGTGGATTAATTTTTAAGGACTCCAAAATGAATTTTCCCACCCAAATAAATCAATCTTCTAAAAATATCAAAAATCCTTGTCCAACATAGCACTTTCAGATGTCAACTGTGCTGACACCCACTCCTAACAGATGTTTTACACCATCAAAGCTACAACCTGTAGTACTTATAAATATAATAGGATAGTTCAACATTTAGCGCAGGAATTATTTGGGCAATTTGCTTTCCTTCACCTCATTTTCTATCAGCCCTCCTCCTCCAAAGGAATATCATCTCTTATGGTTAGAATCTGTAATCTACACTGAGAGGGCACATTTGCTAGCCAACCGTGGGTGCTTTAATTCCTGTTCCTGTTAATGCCTTCAGTCTTCTTTCCCGTGTCTCACCATTAGTAGGCAAGTTCCAGCAAGTAACAAAATAACGAGTGGCTGCCTTCCTAGCATTTCCAGGGTCATAATGATCTGGATGACCAGCAGGTAGACCACATCTCAGAATCCACCTGTGACTGAAGGGTTGTAACTCACCGCTTCTTGCCTTTCCCCTCTCTTTCTCTTAATTAAGATATTTCAATGACCCTTCATTGCGTACAGCACAAACTCCAGACTACGAGGCACAGAAATGCAGGCCGTCTCCCTCCCTGAGTCTCCGCTCCGATCTATTGTCCTCTCCCAGGACAGTGTGAACTGCACTGGTGTGCATTTAGAGCTGTCCACACCCCACGTGCTTTCCGCATTGTGTGGAGTGACTGTTGCCTAGATGGTCTCCAGCACATTTTTTTTTTCTATTCAAGTGAAGACTTGGCTTAACAGGCCTTCAGGAAGCTCTCATTGGGCTTCCAGATTGGATCGCGCCTCTCTCATGGGCCCCGATTCTGAAAACAGAGTTAGCTCTCGTGTATTTTTAGAGCTGCCATCTGGTGAAGCGCTTGGCTCCTTCTAGGTGTGCTAGAGTTTGCACTCCCCATGCCCAGGGGGCTTCGCTTTGTTCACAGCTGCATCTCTCGTGCCCAGAACAGGATCTGACACATAGCAGCTTGTGCCGACTGTATGAACTCGCAAAGGACCGCCCGGACAGATGCTCAGTAGCAGGGCTCTCTCCTCCCCTCCCCCTTGTTTAAGATACAGAGCAAAGGGAAGTTTCTGCATCTCCTTTTGCCTGCATTCAGACCTCTTTCCTGGGGTTGTCATTCTTAGGTTCAATCTAGAAACCCAGGGTTGGCAAATTCTGCTCTGTACCCAACCAGTCTCGGCTCCTCAGCTCTCTGAGAGGCTGGCACACTTGTCTGGGTGGTGCTTCCTGCCTGCCCCCCTCCCTTTATTTATTTATTTTTTTGTGCATGCACACATAGTTTCTAAACAGTATGGTCATGTCTATAATTAGTGGGTGAAAAGGTCAAGTTCAGTGGTCTAGAATTTGGGGTTCATACCCCATTTAAAGCATGTTCTTCTAGAGCCTGGTAATAGCAACGAGGTACTTAAAAATATCCATTTGTTTGCTTGTTTACTGATATGTGTGGGGTCACGTGCATATACATGGGTAGAGGTCAGAGGACAACTTACGGGAACTGGCTCTCTCAGTCTACCACGTGGGTTCTAGGTTCAGGTTGTCTGGCTTGGTGGCACACACCTTTACCTAACAAGACATTTCATCAGTTCAAGGTACTTTTTGAAGTTGCTATAAGCTACTGGGAACAGGAAAGCCAATGTTCTACTTATTACCCAATTTAAAAAAATGAATATATAATTTCTGTTTATTTAGAGATATTTCATAGCTCTAAAAATAGTTCATATTTTATATCTTGGATATAAAAAAAATCTGTACGTATTTGGTTTGAGCTACTGAACTTCCTTAGGAACACTTCGGATAAGAGCCACTGTTAGCAAATGTACATTTATAAAATTGCGGACACATAGGCCTTAAAGGCATTTAGGAAGAAAATGTAAAATGCTGAATTCATATTTTGGGGCATATATAGAAGAGATTCCTGAATTCTCTAGAGAGTTCCAGAAGAATTAACTTTTATAACAACACAAGTGAACAGCAATAGAAGGATACAAAACCTGGAGTTAAGACTGGGACATTGGGGCTGGAGAGATAGCTCAGCCAATAAAGGGTGTCCCTTGCAAGCACAGGGACCTGAGTTTGATTCCTAGTACCCACCGAAAAAGCAGAGTACGGTGAGTGGTGCACAGTGCTAGCCCCTGTGCTGAGGAAGAGACCAAGGTTCTCTCAGAGAACAAGGTGGAAAGCGCCAAAGGAACAACAGCTGAGGTAGGTTTCTGGTGAGAGAGCAAGAATGTAGTCTGTGTACCCATAAAAACTGGAATGTCAGGACAGACAGAAGTGACAAAGGAGGCTTACTTGTTCTTTGAGCTGATTGACTTTTTCTTGAAGAAGCCTTTTCACTAGCTTCAGTTTTCGTTCAACTTCTATCATTCGTTCTTCCATGAGATTTACAAGGTGCTCCTGGCTTCCCTAAGGAAAAGAGGGAGAAAGAAGTGTGTTATCATTTGAAAACCATGTCTAACTAGAGGGTCCAGTAGTTCCTCTCCCCATAGGACACAAAGAGAAAAGACAGGTGATGCTTTGTCTTCGTGACCAGAAGGATGGGTTTCTAATGAAATGGGAGTTCTGGGCACTGCAGGCCTTGAACATGTTAGAAAAGAAGCCCTATCATAGAGGAATCAAAGAAACAACAAGGGTTCTTACCTGTGGTACCATTGTCCCCTGCTCTGAACTCTCAAACCCATAACTGAAACCCATGTGCATTCTTAATACAGCGGGTGCACAAGGCACATTAAAGCAGTGACCTGCCTTCCACTGTGATTTGAGTCTTTGCAATTCTGTGGGCCTCTGAACATTGTAAACACTGGGTTTATTTGGGGTGGCCTAATGTTTCCTATCAGCTTGCAACACATGACTTTCATTTTTTCTTTGAAATGACTGGTGACCCTCAAAGTGTTAGCTTTTTATTCATAATCATCGGCTTCTTCCTGCCAGTTACCCCTACTCATCTCTTTCCCAGTGACTTGTCAGTGTGAAGCAAACATCTGGACCAGAGGATGCATTTCTCATCAGAGCAGATTAGAAGTGAAAAATCTCTTCCCAGGCATCCTAACCCAGATAAAACCACAGGACAGGAAGAGGCAGGGCTTTTCCTCTCCTTCTCTTACAACAAGGGTGGGAATCAGGAGAGCACGACTTTAGATAGCAAAATGCCCCAGAGAGATGAGACTGCCCATGCCCCTGCTTACAAAAATGCCCACACCAGGACGTTCACATTTCAGAAGGTACTCCAAGACCTTAAGATTAATATTATTAATTATTGTTTTTTTTAATTTAGATTTTAATGATTGGGTAACAGCTAAGTATTTTTTAAATGCACATTTTGAAAAGAATGTAGGATGGTTAATGATGAGTTGAAACTCATTATTTGCTTGGATCTAAATAACAGCACAAAACCATGTGAAGAATTTGAAGACAAAAATCTGTATTTGGTAATAGTTTAATATACAAAGCAAATTTCAATAAATAGGGCCTCGAATGTCTGGCTTTAATTTTATTTTATTTTTTAAAATAACCTATATTTTAAAAGATATAATCACATTTTAATGTTTACGAATAATGAGAAATGTTTGTTTCAAAAAGCAAAACAGAAAATCAAAGCAGCAGATAATTCAAAGAACACTGAGTACTGCAAAGGAGAAGGCAGAAGAAAAACAAGGAAGACAGTCATATATTTAAATTTCATTTTATTGTTGCATCAAAATGTCCCTTTTTTTTCTGTCAAAAAGTATGATACATCTTATATAAAACAGTATAAATAACCCTGATTTTCTTCAAATTCCATATATAAAAGTAGTACCTTCTTAAAAAATAATTACAACATATGGAATGAGAAAATATATAGAATATATCCTTTCAAGAATCTTACATATCCACTCTTGAATCCATGTGAATAAGCTGACCTGTAACAAGTGAAGCTGGTGACTGAGGTACAGAGCCTACCGCGTCTACATCGATAAGAGACAATACTGTGGAGGCTCAACAGTGACGGTAACGGTTGGATACTTTAAAAGAGCACTTGATTCCGACATGTCCCAGCTCATGTCTGTGTCGGGTGTGTGTGGAGTGTGAGCATCTGTGACTCTGTCATGGTAACAAATGCCATCAATAGCAGCCCAGTTTTCAGAGGTGCCCAATCCTTCTGCAGGAATCTGCGTGCACTGCTCGCTGCTCCGGCAGCAAGGCCTAGAGAAAGAAGGCAAGTGATACACTTCACCCCGGTGTCAAGATTACAGCTTCCTGTTGGGGGAGTCTAAGTTCACACACTTGTAATGCAAACACACTCAGAAGCACACACAGTCACGCTACGTGTGCAAGCAAAGCAACACAAAGACAGACAAAACCCCTTGCTCCGTTCACAGGCCCCGTGCAGATTGGTACAATGTGCAATGTTCTTAAAATTAGAGTCAGCTCAGCCCACAAGAAAAGGCCCCCACGCCAGTTTGCTGTACCGGTCTACTCTCTTCTCTGGCTGAAGTATTTCTTTCTTTCTTTTTTTTTTGGGGGGGGGGGACAATTTTGGAGACAGGGTTTCTTGGTATAGCCCTGGCTGTCCTGGACTTGATTTGTAAACCAGGCTGGCCTCTGAGCTCACAGAGATCCGCCTGCCTCTGCCTCCCCAAGTGCTGAGATTACAGGCGGGCACCACCACGCCCAGTGGATTTCTTTCTCTTTTTTAATAATTTATTTTATTTTATGTGTGAAGGTGTCATATCCCTTGGAATTGGCAGTACAGACAGTTGTAAGCTGCCATGTGGGTGCTGGGAATCGAACCCGGGTACTTTGGAAGAGCAGACAGTGCTCTTAACTACTGAGCCATCTCTCCGGCCTCCTCTTGTTTTTTTTTTTTTCTTAATAGTTTTTGTGTGATACTGGAGTTATTGGCACAAAAAATTCTCAAATATTGATGAGCAGATTAGGAATAGCGTGTGTAGGGAGAGTAATGAGTACATCTCAGCCAAATCACTAGAGGGCCCTTTGAAAAACAGAGGCCGAGTTTTCAGATTTCAACGACACAATGAAAAGCTGAAGCTTCCCTTTCATACTCAACCATAGCAGTTTTTATTTTAAAATTTCACTTTACTACCAAGAAGTTGAGGTGGGTCTATGCAGAGCTGGACCATCTCTTTAGCAGTCTACCCTAACACTCTTTCCTTTTGGTTTTTCAAGATAAGGGTCCTCGTCTGTGTCGCTTTGGCCATCCTGACTCGCTTTGTAGACCAAGCTGGCCTTGAACTCACAAAGATCTATCTGCCTCTGCCTCCCCGAGTGCTGGAATTACAGGCGTGCACCCCCACCCTAACAATCTTCATTCAGAAAGCTGACTCTAATAATGGGAGGTGGGAATGGTACATGGAAAGCTTCCAAAAACAGAGTTTTAAAACACATAAACAGAGACTTTTTGAAGGTTTGAAGGTTTTGTAAAGAAGGATAAGGGACAAAGTGGACGGCACTGCACATGACACGAAACGGCGATCTCCTAACAAGAGGGGGAAGACAGGAGACAGTGCTAGTGTGACTTGCAAGGCTCCTCTAAGGGGGTTAAGAAACTGGAAAAGTCAAACATTAACCAGGGCATAAGTATTTCTAAACTAGAAAGAATTGATGTAGATTTAAACAAAAGTGAGATTTTCATTTTTAACTCTCACTCTTACCTATGACTTAATTACATGGGTGAGAACAAAGGGGAAACTTCTGGAAAAAAAAAATGAAGAGTATGTACTAAAGAGAAACAGCTATTTGGAGCTTAAGTAGTTTTCAAACTTGATTCTTTCAGCTATTGAGTGAAATGAACTAGATAACTGAGAACGTGGCACTAGCTAACTAGCTGCACATTCTACATCTTTCGTTATAAAAAATCCCCACCTGTGACTTCGCCGACCTTGGCAGGCCACACTGTGTAGGAAACCCGAGAATGTCCTGTCAGCAGAGATTCCCTCTCGAGGATTGAGTTTGTGACATTTTGGGCATCCAACAAGAATGTTAGGCCAACTATGTACTACACACAAGTAACCTTGGGCCTCCTTTGTCATGTACAAGCGTGCAAGGGAGGGGCAGTATACCAAACTGCCAAGCAGAGAGCTTGAGAGTAAAGTGTAAAACCAAAGCAACTGCCGGCACCACGGTCCAGTGGGCCTGCGACTCCCGGAAGGCAGGACGGTGATGGGCGAGGTGGTTCTTCACCCCACCCTTGGCCAGGCGTCCTTTTCAAACAGAGCTTAAGTGAATGGGAGATGTAACTTTCCCCGTGGAGAAGAAGCACTCCATACCTGAGGTGTGTTGGTTCCGGAGGTCCTGTTGTCAAGCTCCTCCTGCAGGCGCTGGCTTCTCCTTTCTGCCTGCAGCAGCTGCTGTTGAAGCTGCAGAAACTGCTCCCTGGGCACCATTGGACAGGCTTGCTGCTGGAGCAGCTGCAGATCCCAGGCAGAGGACGGGCTAAGCGTCACAGTGGACCTCAGGGGCTGCATCTGAGGGACAGGACAAAGCTCGGTCAAGGGCGGGGCCAAGAAGGGAGCCCTGAGTCCAGGATCCCTACATGGCTTTCTAGTCTCTGGTCACTTAGAAACAGGGCAAGACCTGGTGGATGTGCATGGGAAAAGCCCTTTGTCACCTCTTGGAGATAATACGGTAAGTGGCCAGGTTTTCGTAAAAAAAATTAAGACTTGAAAGAACAGAGCTTCTTCAGTCTTCAGTGACTTTATGGGCCTGAGATATATGATATAGCTAGACACAGCACATCTAGATTATACCTGTGAATTTGATTCTAGAGCATTCAACTGCCTTTTCCCCTTTCATTAAGAGTGAGATGGGGCCCGGGAAGATGGAAGAAAGTGGATTCGCTTTAAGTTTCTCCCATTTTCCCTACCATCCACGAAGATTTGTAAAGATATCCATGAAGTCCATAAAGATTCATTGGCTAAGTATCTTCTGACCCCAAGATAACATTGTAAGAATACTGTATCTAAAATCATTCCAGCCTGTCTGTTAGGAGTCATACCCTTACACAGTAACAAGACAGGCAAGCATGTGGCATAAGGTCATGACCCAGAACAACCCAGAATTGGAACAAAAGTATTTGTGGAAAGCAACAAGGAAACAGTATTACCAACAATCCTGTCAAATCTAAGGGATGGAAAGGAATGCATTTTAACCAATAGAACATGCTACTTTTCATCTGTCAACACATTCAACAGATAAAAGGCCCAGTGGGAGGCATGCAACACATATGAGCAGGGGCTAAACTCAAGAGGAAGCACCCCAGGCCTGTGGGGAGGGAGAGGGACTCCTCAGACTTAGCCATGATTAAATGTTATGTCGCTTCAGAGCCACTATCCATTTTCTTAATTCTAAACCTCCGAGACGGGTTACTATCCATTTCAAATAGGAACAGTGGTCGTCGTAGATGTGAAAATATAAAATTATTTATGAATAAAGAATATGGTGGATTATAATCCCACAGGTTTCTAACAGTGGGGACAGTTTTCTTCATACTGTTTTAAATACCAAGGAAACCCCCTAATTCCACATAAAAGCGAAATGAATACTGGCTCTTGCCCAAGTACATATCAATTGTCATAACCAACAGAAATGACTACATGGACACAATGTGGAGACATTCCCATGCTATGAAAGACCACGGAATGAGAGTGTTCTACCTTCACACACTAGCTCGGGCACAGAACTGCACCCTTCTCTGCCTCTTCCAACCACTGAGTTCTAGGTAGAGGTTAGCCACAGACAAAACAAAAACAGAAGAAAATTACAGGAGTTACAGGAAGAGCAAGAAAAGTGCAAGTTACACAAAGAGCGGGCATATTACGCACATGAATAAGAGTGTACAAGCAACCAAGGTCACCCGTCGCTGTGTGTCGGCTTACAGTTAAAGGACCTTACAGCTGCCATTCCGCCACGGCACCCTCATCTGCTGTCATCTGGTTGGCTGTGAACTTGCCGGCTTTACCCATACCCAGATCCAGTGAGCACCCAATCTAAAGTCAAATCCCTTGCTACATGGACACACAGAATAAAAGCATTTTTGTCTGACCCTCTAAACTGTGGGCTGCCAAGTGACAGACACAGCAGACAAAAAAAACTGCTAAGGTTGTGTGTGAACCTTTCTCTGAATGTTCAAAATAAATTGCTTACTGAATATTCAACTACTATTGTATTGTTGAAAAAGCCCAGGAACGGGAGTCAATTTCAAGGCAGAATTCTTGCATTTCTCAGTCTACTAATTTGTAATCTTTACTTGCACTGAAGTAGGTTATTTGTCACATGTGACCCTTAAACTAGTTTGCAGAGATGAGGGAGAGTCTCCAAGGAAGTATGAGGAGCATATAAGAATCATCTATAAAGCTTTTCTCAAAGTCCCTGGCCCCTAAGACGCTGTACGGGAATGCCTCCTCGTCCCCTCACCATCCCTCAGGTGAGAATACTTCAAGAGAGGAAGGAATACACGTTCCCTCAGGTGAGTACAAAAGACAGTGTGCAAACCGCTGCACACCACCCCATACAACCACAGTGTGATCTGCCTTAACAAGGCTGGTGGGAAGAATGGTTAATGCTTCAGGGTTAGAGCTGAGAGCGACGAAAGGTTTTAGAAACAACAAACTTAAGAAAGCCATCAGACTATACACTCAAAAATGGTTCAAGTTGCAAAGTTGTAATATACGTGTCCCCAAGTGTTTAAGAAGTAAAAACATACCCCAAGCAGAACTGTATAATTTAAATATGTGAACCGGATAGCATGTGAATTATTTCAAAAGAGCTGTTTAAAAAAAAAAAAAAGATTAAAGTGGAGGGACCATAAGTTCAAGGGCAGCCTGAACAAATGGCTAGATCCTGTCTCAGAAAACTAAAGGAGGAAAAAAAAATTTAGCCTGTATGAATGTATTGTTAATAACTCAATCTTGCTTCCTAGTGAGAGTTTCATTAGAATAGTGTATGAAATGTTTTTAGTTTAAATTTGTGACTTTTCCTTGTCCAGTTCCGGTGCCAGGAACACTCATTATCGGCAAATGTTTACTACTATCGAGAAAAGAATGGCAGGAAATGGCTGGTGACAGTTAATGACAGACACTGGAGCCTGGGAGAAGGGGGCTTCCTAGGCTAGGGCAAACAGGTGAAGAAGCAGCTTCCTGGGAGAGCATGGGGACAGAGTCCAGCGAGTGAGGACATACACCCTGTCACTTTAGGTTTCTTACCAGACACACAGAGCTCAGCTTTAGGTAACTTACTCATTAGAGCCTATAATTATTTCATCAGAGAAGCGTATGTACATCAAAGCCCAGGCTAAACCTACAGTTTTGAAAGCGTTTATTATACGCTGTCAAAACCAGTTTAGGTCTCACTGTTTACAGCCCCCACCAGCCTCCCCTTAGTGGACAGACCAGAGAATGTAACATTTTCAGAAACCTCCGTGGTCATTTCAATGTCAATGTGATGTGTTTCCCCAAAGTTCACGTTATTTTAAAGCTAAGCACTAAAGCTACCTTGCCAGATATACAGCTTTACAAAGAAAATAATTCACCAGGCGTGGTGACGCACGCCTTTGATCCCAGCGCTTGGGAGGCAGATGCAGGTGGAATTCTGAGTTTGAGGATAGCCTGGTTTACAGAGCAACTTCCAGGACAGCCAGGGCTACACAGAGAGAACCTACCTTGAAAAACCAAATTAAACAGAAAATACCTTCCTTCCTTGCCTTGCAAAAAAAAAAACAAAAAAAACAAAACAAAATGTATGCACACAGTATTTAAGAACATAGAAAGGTATAGTCTATGGGTACTGCTTTATACAAAATTGTATAGTTCATTTAATGTTAGATTAATTTTTCATCTACCCACAGCAAAACATCTCAGGGAAGTCTTCATTCCTGAGGGCTGTGCATTTGTCCATAGCCTCTTATAGCACACAAAGGCACACTAGTTCCTAGGGCCCAATGCACAAACATTGGCAGGTTTTCCAAATCAGCTTAACATTTGTTAGCTGCACTTTTCACAAGGTAGAGCCGGGTTACAAATGCAGCCATAAGCCATGGACACTGCTTGCTTTTTGATCACTGGGAATCCAACCCAAGGCTTCACACATCCAAGGGAAGTCCTCTACCACTGAGCGATACATGTTCAGTGAAAAGATGCCTGAACACAGCTGTTCTCAGCCTCCCACACACATCTGGATTAGGTGGTCAGACAGTGATTATATCATAAAGCAGGTAAGGGTAGGATATGTCAGGAAACTGTTACCTATACATCAATGCCAAGAGGGCCCTGGGCCCCGCAGGCAGAGTCCGTGTGATCCGCACTTATTGGCGTACACAGGTCTCTACATTTGGGGCTAAAGTTAGTCTTTATTCTGCAAAGCAGTGACTCAGTAAGCAAACCTGTCTGCTCATTTTGGGAAGAGAGACCCAAGAGTTAAGCCATGCCTAGTCTCTCCCAGTAATTGGCTCACGAGCACTCTCCACAGGACTCACCTCTGTTAGCGTCTCGTCCAGTCTCACCTGTTTCTTCTTCAGACCTTCATTTTCCAAGTGAATTGCTTCCAACTCTCGCTCAAGGGAACTCATCTGACCGACCTGTAAAAACACCAAACCAAACCAAACCAAACAACTTTTTTAAAAAAATGAGTTGCTCTATTTTATCTTGATAAGCTTGTGTTAGAGATCTCTAGCCTTGGAAGAAAGCCAAGATAATTCAGCAAAGAAAACCAGCAAACACCACCTCAGTGCACAGCTGGCATCTAAGCAATCCGGATTTAACCACGGCGTCTCACAGAGACCAGATTTTTCTAAGGCAGCTGGCTTTAAGCGTTTCTGCCACCCACTGCAAGAAAGATACATCACCCACAACACAGAAGCCGTGCCCATGAACGCATGTGTGCATAGTCAGTTCTAAGTATGTGCTTAGTTGGAAGAAGAATGTAAGAAAACAGTCCTTCCCATTCCCCTTGAGTCAGCATTGCCCCAGAGGGTCGAACACGCAATCTTGCACTGTCTGTGACTTCCCAGGTACTTGTTTCTCTTCAGGGTTTTATTAATAATCTTCATTTTTTTCCCCAGAAATTTTCTCTTCGCTCTTACACATTTAATTTCATAACTGAGAGTGAAGATAAAAATTAAAAGCTTAAAAAAAAAGCCAAAAGCTTTATAAATTTTTAAGTGAATTCTTTCTGGTTTAGATGTACAATTGTTTCCAAATACTTATCAAATATTAGCTGGGAGGTATGGAATTTTCCAGTTCCCTAATCCCCTCCCTCGGAGGAGCTCTGAATCACCGTAACACTCCCCACGGCCCACTCGGCTTTCTCCTTTTATTAGGGGGTAGCCTTGCCACGCTATCCATTTCTATCACTTATTCTTCTTAAAACTATGACCAAAAAACCAAAACCAAAAACGCTTCAATCTTCAAAAAGTTTTCTTTGTTGGTTTGTTTGTGTGTGTATGTGTTGCTTTTACAACCTAGATTTTAGGGACCAGAGAGATTGCTACGTGGTTCGGAGCACATACCACTCTTCCTGATATTCTGAGTTCCTAGAAACCACGGTGGGTGACTCACAACTGTAATAACTCCAGCCCTAGAGGGTCTGCCATCCTTATTTGGCCTCTACACTCGAGTGCACATACCCATACATTAGCATACAATTTAAAATGAATTCTTTTAAGGGTGGGTGTGTATATGAACTGTCCTCCTGAAAGCTTAAATTTTGTTTTTTGTTTTTGTTTTTTAAATCTTTACTCAATGACAAAAGAACAATGACACTGTTTTGACAAAACTATAGAGACATCAGGGGATCCGAGGAAGGCTCAAAGCCTGCCACTCACAACAAGAAGCAAACGCTGGGGACAGGCTTGTCAGAACACAGCTTTGTCACTACACTTGGAAAACCTACCTTCCTACTGGTAGGAGATGCTTCTTTCTGGGACTGTTCACATTCTCTCTTTAAGGACAATTTTTCTTGTTCTATGGGTTTTACAGTACATGATTGGTTGAGTTGTTTTTGGTGCCTGGTGGGAAGAAGGTTGGACTCCAGGTGACGGACCTAGTAAGAACAAATGTAAGAGGAAGAGACGCTTATATAATCATCCAGCCAGGAAAACAAAAATGGCAAACAAGGAAAGCTTCGGCTACTTTTTGGGTATTAAAAAAGTACTTCTTTTTTCTTTTCTTTCTTTCTTTCTTTTTTTTTTTTTTTTTACAGCTGGTCAGCATGGTAGAGGGCTGTGGTCCTGGTTACCAGGGAGACTGAGGCAGGGGATCACCTGAGCCCCTAAAGTTCAAATTAGCCTGGACGACATAGCAAGACCTAGTTGCTGAATTCTTGAAGCATACTTTTTAAAAAAATGTTATTTCTAAACATCGTCTCTAAATAAACCTGGCTGAGCTTATAGATTCAACATGGGAAGGGCACAGCGGAAGAGGAGACTTCTGGGCCAGCCCCAGGACTCCAGGAGCCAAGAGTGAGTGTGATGGAACTGCTGAGCCAAGCGGCAATCTTGGGTCCTTATGCTGTCACGGAGAGCCTTCAGAGGTGGCTGAGGCGCACAGCCGGCTGACTCCGGCTGAGACTGGTGCTGCTGGACTCGTGTATCTACATCTGCTAAGTCCCACAGGACAGGGACAGCGGCTGTCCCCTTCCCACAGTGGTTTCCGAAACTGCAGATTTTTCTGCACATAGTAGGTGTTCTAAAGGAAAATTCATGACTCTTGGAATTCCACAGCAGACGTGCTGATGCACGGGCTAAGTGGCTGACAACACAGCATAGGTGTGTCACCTGGGTGGTTAGCAAAAACTTTAAAAATTATTCTTGTCTCAAAACGCTGAATCTCTATGAAAGAGCACCAAGGTTTCTCTTAGCCAGACCCTCCAACCTGAGTATGATTTTGCCATTTTGTTATTATTGGTCCAGGCAGCTAACCAGTTTGAATGAGGAATAAATATATAGATATCATAATTTCCACTGGTCAGTACTTTTAATATGAGGGTTAAAGTCATGTATTTACTTTAATATACAACTGCTTATATAAAACGAAAATAGTTTAAATATATAAAGATAACTGTGAAGTCAATGAAAACTCATTCATTCTCAAAGCAAGTCTGCCATCACAGGACACTCACACCCGTCTAAACCTGCACCAAACACCTCCTTCTCATGTCTGGTTAGTCACTCTCAGCAGCGTGCAGCGTTAGCGCTACCTTCTCCCGGGAGTGAGTGAGGTCTGCCTGGGTGCTCTGTACCACAGCGTGGAGCCTCTCGCTGTCCTGACAAAGCAGCTGTGGTTCCTCATTCGCCAGATGATCCAGTCTGTCCCAGGATAGCCTTTTCTGCTGGCCACGGAGCCCTGAGAGCTGAGTGGCTGTTTCCGAGACCCAGTCCTGAAGAGAGCATTACAGAGTTACAACTTACTAGCAAACTGACAGGTCACTTCCATCGTGATACAGGTTTCCTGTTTACCTAATGACCATCCTAAGTGAACACTTTTCTAGTTTATGTGTATATAGATATAAATATGAAGAAAATTATACTCTTAGATTTTTATTTATTTTTTTGTTAAGGTTCAAAATGGTCATTGGCAAATTAGTCCAGTCGACTTCGATAGAAAGTGTGATGGAAGGGCTGTGATGTGGTACCCAAAGGACTCAAGGGTCTAGAGGTGATCTCAAAATTGCCTCCTTCTTGGGAAGCCCTCTTTGAACCCAGACAACACTCTTTTGATTAACAGAAAACATGGAAAACTCAGAGGCACCGCAACCTGCATGCTTCCACAGGCTAATCCTATCCGGCTTTCACACAGTCAAGCGTGCCCCTTTTGAGACACCATAGCTCACATTGTCTTGTAGTTGAGGCTTGAATTCAGGAATATGCTTTACGCTACCAAAGTAACCTTTTTTAAAAAACCCTAAAAATAACTTTAGAAAATGCAAAAGGGTAGCACAGCCAGATAAACTGCTGACTTTTAGGTCAAACATGAAAAAGAAAAGGAAGTTTAAAAGGTTTGAGAAAAAAGTCAGCCCCTTGTTTTTTTTAAATTGAAACAACTACCTCATTTTATTTTAAGTGCTAGCAACCAAGAGATAAAAATAACTGAATTTGGACCTAATTTTAATATAGAACAAAATTTCACCATCTACCAGACATTTGCAACATTGCTAATCATTTGTGTACGCGTTAAGCAGCTCTGTGACATTTAAAATGGGGTGTGTTTTTACAGCGCCCCGAAGGCCAGCCAGCTATTTTTTAAGCAGCTTTTCCTAGACTCTCTGTTACCGTTTGGCAGCAGTGACTTAACTGTGTAAGTTAGCACCATTGTCTTAGGCCACAGGTTTCCTCTTCTGTACTTTTACTCCCCCCTTCCCCCTTGTAGATGGGTGTTCCTAGGTTAATTTCTCTTCATGTTTTTCTTGGCTGGTTTTATAGGTTCCCACGCATGCTCTTGTTTAAAGTTTGAAAATGCTTTATTTAGTTTTATTATTCTAAAACTCAATTCAGCTATGGTCTTTTAACGTCTTTGGCCTAAAACAAAAATGGTACACTTTGCACCATTATAATTCCATTTATATGAGGCTCAGAAGCAAATGACCACAACCTGTGGCAGCAGAAAATGCAAGAGTGGGTCCCTGGGGTTATCAGCTGGAGGAGACAAAGGACGTAAGGGGAAATGTTTTACTGTTTGGTCCTAATAACAGCTACACAAACACATAAAGACATACCGACTTGTAAAAACAGATTATGATATATACATGCAAACCCAAGCAAATCATAGACTAAAAGAATTTAGAGCATAATTACAAAAAAAGAAATGACCTTGTCGACAGCATTCTGAAGTTGTCTGTGTAGTGACATCACTTCTTGTTTTAAAGCCTCCTTTTCCTGATGAGTCACTTGCAGTTCAGATTTAATCTGGGACATTTGAAGGTTTACATTCTGCAGGGTATCTTCTAAATTCTGAACCTGCACAGTAAGAACAGTTGTGCATGGTGACTCAAGAATTCATGGTAAGAATAACAGTGTACGGCGACACAAATGTTCACGGTAAGAATAATATTGTACAGTCATACAAACATTCATGGTTAGAACAGTTGTATATGGTGACAAACATTCATGGTTAGAACAGTTGTATACAGTGACACAAATATTCACGGTAAGAACAATTGTGTACAATGACATAACCATTCATGTCTCACATCTCACATCTCTGGAGACTAGCAAGGAGTCTTCTGTTATACTTGTTACATCTAGTTCTCTTTCCAGCTATTCAGTGGAATCTCAGGATGTTACATATATTTACAGGATGCTCAGTTTATATTTAGGAAAAGCCAGGGTACTGCTGATATGCGCATCTAGCAGCTGGGGGACAGAACTGAGAAATGCCAGCTGCCTTTGCCAACCACACTCACATTGAGGCTTGAGAAATGTCATCCGAGTCTAGGTGCTGGTTTGTTAAGGACCTCTAGGTTGAAAGTAATAATTTATACTAGGAGAATTCTATTTTACACTGATATCTCAATTCAATTTAACCTTGTAAAAAGCTGGTTGATAGTTTAGTATTTCAGCTTTAGAGGGCAGGTACTTGCATTAGAAGTCCTGCCCTAAATTAGGAACAAGCAGTCTCTTTGGGCACTGTCCTGAAATCTTCATGAGAAGTAAGCTCTGATGGACACACTGTTTAAATTATTTTGCCTTGTTGTAAAGATGTCTCAAATGAGGTCCTGGGATCATTCGGAGGCTACTTGGGCCAGTCTCATCTGGAACGTTCTTTCTTCTGGGCCTCTTTTTGGAAGGTGAAAATACTAATTATGGAGAGACAGCAAGAACTGTCTACACACCTTTTCCTGGGATGCCACCAGCTGTGACTTCAGGCTTTCACTCTGCTGCTCCCAGGACTTCTGCTCCTGCTTCATTGTCGCGATCTTGTGCTCTAGAAGACTGGATTTTGCCAACTGTTTCAGGAAGGGAAGAAAGGGAGAAGAGTATTTTCACAAGCTCATACAGACCCAGCTACAGTTTCCACCACTATCATCAAGAACCGGCCTATCTGCCTTAAGGAGCAAGTAGAGTAGGGGGTGGGGGTGAGGGCTGGGAGGTGTCCATCACTTCCATCAAGAACAGGCCTATCTGCCTTAAGGAGCAGGCAGGGTAGGAGATGGGGGTGGGGGTGAGGCTTTCCTGGCTGCATCCTACTTAATGTCAGGCTTCTATTCTTTGCTGGGTTTTCTTTTTCTATTTTTTTCGCTCAATGTTTCCTATTTTGAGGGCCGGGAAGTGGGCTAAAAAGGCAATTGGAAATCTTCTGAGTGTATTGTAACAGGAAAATAAATAATGCCTATGAGGCAGGCAGAGCAAGGAAAGCAACATCTTTGTATTGTTAGGGAAAGTATAATAGAAAAAAAAAGTGTTTGTCTATGAAATAGATCTCAGGGGATAAAAGCCATATTCCTACTATATAATAGCGATTTATATATGTTATAAGCACAGCAATGGTAACATCATGATTCATTCAGTGAGACAACATCACTCTCTGGACTTCACTAGCCTAGGGTCACACAACTGCGTCATAACTTTGGACCAATACCGGAAGCCCAGGGGCCACAGCCCACAGGGAAATGGCTGCCGTGGCGAGCACTCCGCAGGGAAGGGAAAGCCTGTTGCTTTTACTACCTTGTCTGCACAGCTGTTTAATTCTTCACGTAGGACCTCTTTTTCCTTCAGCAGTTTTTCGTTGTAGCTTAGAATGCTAGACATTTTTTGCTGGAAGTCAGAGATGTCAGGACATCTGTGCAGCTGTAAGAGATTAAACAAATGAGCCCTGCCATCACAACTATGTTTATACCGTAGGCTTGAAAAGAAGGCATTTGTAAACAGGGCACTTGCGTGGCCCCGAAACCTCGGATACATTTCAAGGGACATACGTATTCTAGCAGCCTGTCATGAACTTTGACTAACTGTTCCCAGCTAGCCTCTCACTGTTCCCTAGCTGACTACTGAAATGTCTGCTTCGACATGCGGAGGCCGATGCTGCCAAAGAGTGGCTTTCCGCTTTCCTGTCACAGTTTACCAGCTCGCTGCTCTCTACCATCAAGTTTAACCTCTGCTCCTGGAACACACGCTACACTCTTTTTAATCACGCTTCTTAAAAAGTATTCAAAATACACTTCTCAAGCCATTTCAGTCAAGACCACAGGATTAGCCAAGCATGATCAGCCTACCGCTGGGAGGTGGGGGACGGATTTAGAGCAGTGGGTCTCAACCTGTGGGTTGTGACCCCTTTGGCAAACCTCTGTCTCCAAAAAATATTTACATTACGATTCATAACAGTCATAACATTACAATTATGAAGTTTCGATGAAAATAATTTTTATGCTTGGGGGTCACCACAACATGAGGAGCTGTATTAAAGAGTCACAGCATTAGGAAGGTTGAAAAGCACTGATTTAGAGGATCAACGGCTCAAGGCCAGTCCTGGCTATACACATAGGTGTTTCTAGTTCAACCAGAGCTTTATAAGACCCTGTCTCCAAAAGGATAAGAAAAGAGTTACATAACGTGGTTGTGCATTCCTATAATCCTAGCACTCAGAAGGCTGAGGCAGGAAGATCAGAAGTATGGGGCAAGCCTGGGCTACCCATTTTGTTTCAAAAAACAAAAACCAACTAAGGGATTGGCATTTACCATACACAAGTATCAGCATGTAGCAAGTTAAGGCTGCGCCCTTCCCCTGGGAAAAGTCTGATGGGCTTCCCAGTGGCACCCTATTAGAGTAGACATGTGGGCTGCCTTCTCTCCACTCACAGCAGAGGCAAACCAGGCTGCTTCTGTTCTCCTCAGCACCCACGCTGGTACTATTGACACCCTGGAGACTTAGCTGCGAAGGTCTCTCTGTACGTTGAAGGATGTTTCACAGTGTCTCTGGTTTCATCCACTACCCTCGGTAACACTAATTCCCCAACCTGTGAAAACCAAAGATTCCCTGGTGTTGGCCGCTCTTAGGAGTAGATTGTTTCCCATGCCATGCCTTTTACACCTTCCTGTCTTTACACATTTTTAAATAAGAGCATTCCTCTTGTGTGTTTGTCCTTCCCATATTCAATTCTCTATAGCCAGTATGATTAGCCATCTTCCTACATGAAGGCCTCCCTCAGAACATTGGAAATAACTAGGACAAAATAGATTTTACAGGTTGAAGCTTGTTTTCAACTGATAGCAAATCCAACATCCGTCATAAGCCTGAACAAGTTAGAAGATGAGAAAGCGCCCTTTAAAGTAGCTGTGCATTAATGTAATATGAAGCCACCTCCTTCCCCCGGTATCTGACGGCCTTACCTCACACACCTGCAATGCTTGCCACTTGAGTAGCTACAGGCTAGCAGGGGACTTTCAGCAGATTCTATCCATGCTTCTTTTTGACGTGATATGTAATATATATGGAATGCTTCCAGAGTTCTAAATCCCAGCGTCATACAGGGTAACACATGGCCTCTGGCTCCCAGCTGCAGGGCAGCACGGATGGGCTGGAAGCCGACGCCACCCTACTCAAAAGCCCTCCTGACAAAATGACTTCTTTCCGTGTGCACATCGGGACTCATGGCTACTTCACCTATTTATACCAATGCCCTGGAAAAAAATATGTACTAAGATGTGCCAACTGATGTCCTCCTCATGTCGCTCTTCTCCCAGCTCTGCTCCTTCTCTTGTGCTTTGCAGCTTAGCAAGGCCACACAGCAAACATGGCACACGGAATGCACATGGACTGGTCATTATCACTGAAAGGCTGAGCAAGCAATGCCTTCAAAGGTCCAGGGGAAACGGGACACTGGAAGCAATGGCTCTGGGAGACTCTCACCTCACAGAAAGACTGTGAACGTTAGCTTCCAGCATGGTGTACGGAGCCAAAGGAGTTTCTACATGTGGCAGAAAAGATCCTCTGCACTGCAGTGCCTGACACAGAAAGAGGCTTACAGGACATTTGCTCGGCAGCAAGCCTGTGTGAAGCATTACCAAAGGCTCAAGTGCTGCGAGGTCTGACGCCATCACTAGGTGAGCGAGTCAACTAGAGGTTGGCTCAAACAGTACCGATGGTTCAGCTGTAGCGTGAACCTAGTTATGCTGACTGTTACGGTGTTTAGGGAAGGACACTTTACGCTTATAGGCTGAACAGATGCAGGAAGGAGCATTCTATAACCTGATATCACAAATAACAAAGTAATCTGAGGGTGGGAGGAAGGAACGGAGCAACTAAACTCTATTATAAAGTGAGACTGGTGCAATAGGACCTTCTTACATGTAACAAAAATAAAGAAGATTGGATGATGTTTCATCATTAACTTTTGTTTGTTTGTTTTGTTTTTGAGGTATACCCTCTTCTATATTTAAAATTAAGTCTTTGTTTGGAACTCTGAAATAGCTTTCTGAAAACCAAACTAAGTTTTTTGAGGCAGGGCCTTACTCATCTTGAATTCACAATCCTCCTGCCTCATTTTCCTGAGTGCTGGAAACACAAGCAGCCAACATCCTATCAAGCTCTACGCGTTAAGCTTATAACTGTGTGAGAGTGTAATCTGGGGATGCTGGAGAGCCTACTCTCCTAGGCGGTGTCTCACGCCTGCCACAAGGAAAAGACCTGGGTGGGACCAACGTCATCTGGATCCCCAGAAATCAGAGAACAAGTTTTGGAATTCATGAGCCAGAAAGTCACCGTCTTACCAGACAAACTAATGTTACTTTTTCATCTGGCTGGGAGAAAGGAGAACAACAAAAATTTGAAACTAAAAATGGTTTGGATTCATAGAATTTTAGACTCTACCACATAAATAAGCTATTTCACTAGGGAATTGGTAACCGGAGCCCTTAGGAACACCCTTGTGATTCAAGTCCTCAGCTTGAAAGCTGGTTGAACAACCATGGCGCAAAGGGCATTTGGTGGCTGGAGGCATCACATCATTGAGTGCACACTGTTCCTCACACCACCCCAGCAGCCCAGACTCACTTGTTCCAGTTTCTCCAGTTCCTCCTTAAGGAGGAGGTTTTCCTGTTCCACAATGTGGGTCTGCAGTTTAACTTCAGAAAGTTCTGCTTCCAGAGAAGACACCAAAGTGGAA
The DNA here is from genome assembly GCA_028658305.1 of Pachyuromys duprasi. Lineage (NCBI taxonomy): Eukaryota > Metazoa > Chordata > Mammalia > Rodentia > Muridae > Pachyuromys > Pachyuromys duprasi. The sequence continues at coordinate 41,890,433 of CM053765.1, read as the reverse complement.
GTCTAAGAGAAATAGCAGGTACAGAACGGATACAGTCATTGCCTGGGGAAACTTCACCAATGGCATTGCTTTGAGACCACTGATCCTCATAGTTAATGAAAGAGCCAAATTATGTTCAAAGACTTTCCATGTATATAGCATGGGCCTCATGACCGGTTCATGTCTTTGGATGTTTCTCTACTGTAAAGTTACCTTCCCTTGAAAAAAGGTACATTGATATCATGCAAGTTCTTTCCTCAAATTTCTGCCTATCCATCCCACTGTACACCAGTACATTCTGGCTACGATAATTACCACTTGGGGTTTTCCTATGGGTGACTTTCTGTTTTCTTCCTTCATTTCTGCACATGTTAGAATTTTGTAAGAAAGAGCCATTGTTTCTCTCCATTTGTTTATTCAAACAATCTATGCTAATATGTACTCAGATATCTATCACACTTATTTCAAAATTATTTCATCCTATACTTTATTTCATTGATCAAACTGTTTGAGCCTGGGTTCTTAAGAGTTCCTTTACATGTGGGCCTGAGTTTTTTTAATTTGTCCTATTTATAATATTTATTTACATACTTAGCACCTTTTTCTGTTTGGCATTATGAGACATTTTTCAGGTTTGACTTTTTTTCTTCTTCCCTCTGTTCTAACTTTGGAACCAGTAATTTTTCCAAGGTGCTCTTATAGGAAAATGGTATTTAGAATTCAAGATCTGGTTATCCCATACGAAAACACATGTATGTTTTTTTCTCTAGCTCTCCGTAGATGAACCAACATCAGAAGGTTCACTGTAGCCCTCCACATTTTGACACTGCAACTTTCTTCTCCAACGGTGAGAAACACAGTTCTTAGTTTATGCAACATTCCCTTATTCATTTACTTTTGACATACACAAAATAACCTTGTATGCCGACATGAATCACAATTTCTGACTAGATCATTAAAGCATTTGTGGACTGTTAATTCTTTTTTCTCTACTTTGTTTTTATTACACATGGTGTCAGTTCCACTTGTTAGTGTTTGTGTTCTATTTTTGTATTCCCACACTCATCACGGTTGGTTTTGTCTATCTGAGGTCTGTAAAGACTGTGTGAAACAGGACGGCGATGGAGCTCAGCGGCAGAGCATTTGCCTGGCAGTTGCATAGCTCCGGGTTAAATTCCCAGAATTGGGAGAAAAGCAAAACCAAACCAAACAACAAAACAGAAGCATGTGAGACACGTAAGAGTCAGAGCTTTGTACCAGATAAACTCAACAGAGCATGGCTCTCATCCTCAGCCTTTCTACCACATCCCCATTGGACTGCGCATGCCCTTCCCACCTGACTTCTTGGCAACCATCTCTTCAGGGCCTGTTAATCACTCTTAGAGTTCCTTTAGATAGGTTGGCAGGCGTGTGTTTCTTTCCCAGTGTCTCCCTTTGTCCTTACACGCATGGAAGCACACCGTAGATCGTTTTTCTGGCCCCACCACCCAGTTAATGTCCCTCCCTTTTGAATACAAGACCACCCATAACAAGGATGCCACCACACCTCCTAACTCAGTCACCCTCTCATGCACAGGCGTACTGATGGTCCCTACGAATCTGCAAATACCGACAAAGCTGAGGTGGATATTCTCAGGTGTAGGACTTCTCATCTTGTTGCAGGGATATTTTGAGGCCAAATTCCTAGTAGTGCGATTGTTGGGCAAAAGGTGAGCACGAATGTAATAGTGTTAGGTAGTGCCAAAATACCTCCGCATGGGTGGCTTCAGTGCATGAGGCCCACAATGTACGGAAACGTCTGCCAACACAGCCTTGCCAAAAGAACAGGCTTCTGTATTCTTTAAAATAGATACCAGTCTTTCAAGTGAGGACTTACATGCCAGTACTGTTTATTTTGCACTTCTCTAATTATGATTGATTTTTGAATCTCTTTTTAAAGCTTTGAGAGGCATTTTAAAAACCAAACTTTTCTGTTCTTGTTTCTTTTTTTCCCCACTTTGCTATCAGATTTTTTTTATGTCCCTAAGTTTTTCTCTTCTTTTTAAAAATAATTATTTTAAATTTATGGATCTTGGGTGCATGTACATGTACCTGAATTGTATGTACATGCACCACATGCATGCAGTAGCCCTCACAGGGCAGAAGAGCTGTCAGACCCACTGGGACTGGAGTTATAGATGTTGTGAGCTGCCATGTGCATTCTGGGAAACAAACAAGGGTCCTCCACATGCGCATTAGAGCTATTCACCACAAGCCATCTTTCCAGCCCTGTTCCTAAATTTCAAGGGTTTTTGCTGAGAGAGGCAGCTTTTCTACTTTCCGTGGTTAAAGACAACTTCCCACTAGTATTTTTCTGTTGTCTGAATAGTTTTATTTCTTATATGTAGTGTCTTACTCCAGTTGGGGTTCATCTCATGTTATAAAATCCGAATCTATTCCTAAATATCTACCAATTAGTCCAGGTGCATTTTTTAAACTCCATTTTGACCCCAGTGGGTTAAGAAAACACTTTGATTACACATATTCTTGATATCTACGGGGGATTAGTTCCAAGAGTGAGCTCTTCCATTCCCCACAAGGTATCCAAATCCTCGGGTGCTCAGGGTCCTTTATAAATTGGTTCAGTATCTGCACAGAACCTACTTACATTCATTTAAAGGCTTCAGCTCATCTCCAGTAGTACAATGTAAATAGTGAGTAAATATTTGTTACCTGTGTTCTTTAGGGAACATCAACAACAATATCAACTAAAAAAGAAATCTGTGTATATCTGGCACAAGTGCAATTCTTTTTAAAAAAGATTTCTGATCACAGGTGAGATGAATTCACAGATGCATTCATGGCTTACAGCTGCTCCGCGAAGCTCCACTCCATCTGTTGTGGAGAACATTCTATCCCCCCTCATCCTTTAGAGAGACCTGGAGTATATACTAATGTACCAGTGCCATATTGATTTACTCATTAAGGTCTTATGTATAAGAAATTTCCTTTCTTTGGATTAAGAAAGCAAAGGCTGGGGCTGGAGAGATGACTCAGTTCTTAAGAGCACCGGCTGCACTTCCAGAGGACCGGGGTTCTATTCCTAGCAACGACATGGTGGCTCACAACCATCTATAATGGGATCTGATGCCGTCTTCTGGCATGCAGGCATACATGTAAACAGAGTACTCATAAATAAATGAGCAAAATTAAAAAGAAAAAAAGGATACATTAAAAAAATAGAAGACAGACAGACGGACACAGAGAGACAAAAGCCGCGTGTGGCTGGAGACCCTACCTGCGCTTTGCAGCGATCCAGCTCTTCTTTCAGACTTGCATTTTCTTGTTCCCACTTTTCAGAGGTGCAAGTTCCCGGCTCCTCCTCCTGGCACAGCATTTCTGCCAGACGTTGATTAAGTTTCTGCAGTTCTTCCTTGTTTTGGGAGTTCTTTTGGCTGAGTTCTGTATTTTCGGAATCCAACTGTTGGTTTTGGATTTTTAAATCTGCAACCTAATTAAAATTGAAATATGTTTTTAAACGCTTGCTGTCCTACTTTTGCTTTTTTTTTTTTTTTAAAGCAGATTTAGAGACTTTTCTCCTTGCTCAATGTAAAGTTTAAACACATCGCTGTAAGAGGCTACCGTTGTGGCTAGCCCTGGTCCCTCTGACTGTGGAGCAGTGGTTCCTGACCTTCCTAATGCTGGGACCCTTTAACACAGTTCCTCATGTTGTGCTGATCCCCAACCATAAGCTTATTTTTTGTTGCTGCTTCATAACTGTAATTTTGGTACTATTATGAGTCCTAACGTAAATATCTGTATTTTTCGATGGTCTTAGGTGACTCCTAAGAACTGCCCATTCAACCCCCAAAGGGGTCATGACCCACAGGTTGAGAACCACTGCTGTGGAGGAAGAGCCTTTTGTAATAAAGAGCCTTTTTTTTTGTAATAAACTTAATTTTCCTTTGCATACTCTCTATTAGCCACAGATAATAACAAAATAATATATGCTCCTTATTACAAATTCAACTAATTCAGAGATGTATAAAAAATGTTAGACACAGGTTAATCTCAGGCCACAGAGTGCCTGATTCTTTGTAATTGAATATGCATACTACTAGATCATTTTCTATGCATATACAATACCACCTATTTTTAACCAAAAAATAAAAAATAAAGATAAAGATTCATTGTATGTTTGAACAGCCTGCTTTTTCCACTTATGATAATGTATAGATGTTATCTTTCCAACTTAGTGTGTCTAGATAGCACCATATGTTACATATTTTAATGAATGCAGGGCATTTTATGTAAAAAGATTTCCCATATAGTTGCTATCCATTTCTATCTAGATAGATATACACATTTGTCTTATCATTTCATTATTAAGCAACAAAACGGTAGCATTTCTGGATTCATTTGTTTGTTTAGTCCAGCCTTGCTGAGTTACAAAGACAGCATGTTTATTGATGCTTTGGCAGAAGGCCCCCAAAAGTCTTCCTATGAGAGCTATCAGTTTACTCTTGACAATGTAGATTTTATTTTCTCATACTCTTGGATGATACCAATGTTTATCTTTTGTTAGTTTAGTAGGTGAAAAAAACCTAAACTATTAAATTTCCCTAACACTCTGAAGCTGGCCTTCCTGTATTTTCTGTTATGTCTGATTTGATCCTTCCTATCTATTGCCTATTTTTCAGCTGAGTTCTGCCACTTATTTGGAATAGTACAAGATATATTTTGGATGTTACCTTGGCTACTTTAGGTACTAAAAATATTCCTTTTCCAAGTATGTCCTTGTCTTGTGACTATTTCAGATATGTCCCTAAATAATCTTCCCATCCTTGAATACATGTTGTAAGATTATACAAAATGAGCATTGGATGGCACAAGCCATCTGAACAAACTACAAGTCTGTGAAATGATATGCAGATTTGTTGGCATTCTATATCTGTGAATTCTGCCTGAAACTTTGCGTTTAATCAGAAAAATGAAGGAGCTGACATTAATCAAAATCAATAAGGGCTTTCCACATGTATTGGATATAAAGCTTGTATTATACACGTAGGGTCTATAAATAAACTGGCTATTACTTTTCTAAGGACAGGAACCTAGTTTCAAGTCACCATGAGTTGCGTTTCCACTGTCAACCTCAGAATTTACAACCTTACCATTGTGCACAATATATTATTCTAGTAACTTACTTATTATTTAATTTGTATATTTTAAATTAAAAGAAATTCCTGAGTCAAGAAACACTGGGAAATTTTAAGTGTTTCCTTACCTGTTTCTTTAATTTTTCAACCATCTGCTGAATTGAAGCCTTTTCCTGTTCTACGGTTTCTATTTTCTGCCTAAAGGGACAATGAAAACATGATTCAGGAGTGAAGCTTTTAAAATTGAAAGTAAGTAGTTCTTAACTGTGTTATGTCTTACCATAGTTCTTCCTGAGATCCACTTAATTCCTCTAATTTCAGGCTCGAGATGGTATCTTCTTCATTTAAAGTAGTAATTTCATTTCTTAAAATAGAATTTTCCTCCTGAAGCTTTTCAGATTCATATCTGAAGTGTAGAGATTAAAAAAAAAAGTTACAACATGGCAGTCATCTGGCATCTTTGGGAAATATTTTCTAGTAACTTCCAATATAGTAAAAATTTCATGCCAGTTAAAGTAGAAGTCTAAATTAGTAGACTCTTTGTACTTGGAAATCAAGTTGTACCATATTGAGTCGCTACTTTTGGGAAATAAGAATCTCACTAAAAGACGTTGGGGGGGGGCAGAGGAGGAGGAAGTGTGGCTAGAAACCCTTGAGCATGGAGACAGGGATCAGGACTCAAAGCCAATGCCGGGTGTTGACTTCTCAACGGCGGGCAGGCTGCTTTGAACAACCAGCTTCATTTACTTCAGTCTCAAGTCTGCCCTGCTCTGAACAGACAAAAGCCACATTACTTAGGGATTTGAGCTTTAGCTTAGATGCCCAGGGACCTAAAGAAAGGCAATATACAGCATAGGCCAACGGGCACACCAAAATTTATTCAGTTTATTCTTCTCATGAGGTTCTGAAGTAAACATAGTCTGAGGAAGAGGAAACTCAACATTCACTGAATTATTTTGTACCATTAAGATACTTCTGACACAATGGAATATTTTACAAATTAAAGAAAAACCCAACTTGGCTAGAATACCAGAATGCAGACACATTTCAAAAAAGTCAGGTTGGTAGTTTTTTTAAGTAGTTCACTTTGTCTTCATCCCTCAAGCATATTTATTAGAATTTGATAAGGCCTTGGTAAAAATCAGACGTTCTAAGATAAAAATTTCCTGCTTGTAGGATACCGGCATGTACTTGAAGTATAGAAGGAAAAAGCATAATCCATTCGGTACGTGTCCTGTATTAGTGTAAGCAGAACGCTGCTATCTACCAAGTGAGTTAATACTGCGCAAGAGGCATTCATTCCATGTAACATGCTTCATCGAAGTGAGGACAGTAACTAGCATTGAGCGAAAGGGTATGGGTCCATCCAGAGGATGTAAGTGTTGGGAAGGGGCTAAGGATAGAACACGTGGTTAAATAGCAAACACTATTTTGTGCTTCCACCCTCCGTGTGGATAGCACCGATTTGCTACAAGGAAGGAGATGCCTCCTAGACAAGGTTGCTCTAGTTGTTAATACACACAGAAGCAGACGGCTAGAACACGGATCTTCTTGGGACTAACAGGTTAGTGTCTCTAGGCACAGCAAGCAGCGGCGGTCAGTGGCGAGCGGGCGCTCTGCGGGCTTCCGTGAGGTCTAGGAGGCGCATACGTTACCTCAGAAGCTCAACTTTGTGCTGCATCTCGCTGCATGTGGTCTGCAAGTCCTGCATCATGGCCTTCAGCTCTTCCTCCTTCTCTCCCTGAGGAGGTGCGTCCCTTTGCTTAACCAACGCGGCGACTCGCTCCCTCAGCTTTCTGGTGAGCTCCTGCAGCTTCTGCTTCTCCAGTTCTAACTCGGCGATCGTGGCCTTGTGTTGAAGATGCGTGTCCTGCAGGCCCCGGAGGGCGGCGTCCTCTTCCGGGAGAACCTGGCTCTTCGCGCTGGGCTCTTCCGGCTGCATCTGAACTGTGGCTCGGAACAGGTCAATTTGGTGCACTCCTGTTCTAGCGAGGCACTGGGCGCCACCCTGTTCCAGGCCCTGGGCTCCCTGCCTGCGTTCTCCTATGATTCCGTGCATGCCCCTGACCGCGGATGGGCACTCTCCCTCCGGAGCCCGGAGGAGCTGGAGCACCTCCTCATCGGAAATGGCCTCCAGGTAGCTGTCGCCCAGCACCAGGGCCCCGAGCTCCGTCTCGTTCTCCGTTTGGACCTCCTCGTAGCTCCTCTCCAGGCCGAGGAGCGCGCCCATCACCTCCTCCATCTTCCTCACCTCGCCCTGCAGCCGGAGGACTTCAGAGGTGAGCATCTTGTTGCTGTCCAGCGCCTGGCCGTGGCGGGCCTCGGCGAGCCCCAGCTGCTCCCGCAGGCGGGCGTTCTCCCTGATGGCGTCCTCATAGAACGACCTGTAGCCGGGAGGCGCCTCGGGGGCTCGCTCCAGCATCTTGAGCTTCTTCTTCAGCGCCGAGATCTCAAAGAGCAGGTCCCGCTTCCTCCCGGAAGCCCGGCTGCAGTCTGCGTGCAAGGCTGTGAGTTGCTCTCGGAGCTGAAGGACCTGGCTCTTCAGGCCCCAGGACTCGGTCCCCGCATCCTCGCTGTTGTCAGGCTCAGAGAAGCCCTCCAAAGAGTCTTCCGACTCCTCGCTTCCACCTTCCTGCCTCCGCGCAGAGCCTGTCCCTGCGCTCCCCAGGTCCCGGGCCTCGCGGCCTCCTAGGTCACTTAGGATGTACTTGGTGGCCGCAGTTTCTCCTTGCTCCACGGGTGAGAAAAGCGGCTCCGCTTGCACCCGGGAGCTCCCAGAGAGCTCGCTCATCTGCTCGTCCGCGCAAGACGACGTCCCTGACCCCGGCTCTAAGCTTCTCAGCCTCTGCTGCAGCCTCGCGATCTCTGTGGCCATCTTTGCGTTCTCCTTCACTGCCCGCTCGTGGGCTCTCTGCAGGCTGAGCAGGACGTCTCCGTTTTCTTCCAGCAGCTGCTCCCCCTGCCGCAGCAGGCTCAGGGCCCCGCCGCCCTCTGCCTCCTCCTCTGCCCGGCAGCCACCCTGAAGCACCAGGACGGAGGCGTCCCTCAGCGCAGCCTGCAGCCGGAGCGTCTCTGCGCTCAGCTCGGCCTTCTCTCGCTCCGCGCTCTCGAGGCTCGCCCGGTGGGCATCCTCCAGGGCCGCTAGCCGGCCTAGCATCTCTCGCCTCTCCTGCTGGCGCTCGGCCCGCAGCTTCTCGAGCTGCTGGCTGGCCAGCTCCTCGGAGGCCCCGGCCTGGCCCAGCACCTGCCCGCGCTCCCTCAGCTCTCTCTCCTGACTTCTCTTGAGCTCGCGGATCTGCTCGGACAGGAGGCCGTGCTGCCCTTCGGACGCGGTCCGTAGGTCCTCCAGGGCTCGCAGCAGCTGCTCTTTCTCCACGCTCAGGCTGTCCAGTTGTTCCTTGTATGTCTTCTCCACCGTCTCCCGCTCCTCGCTCAGGACCAGCGCGGTTGCCTTCTCCCTCTGAAGCAGCTCCTTCAGCTGCTCCTGCGCTTCCGTGAGCTCCTGCGTGAGCTCATCCTTCTCAAACTCCCACTGAGACCTCTCCTCCGTGTGCTGGTCCAGGACGTCCTTCAGCTCTCGGCGGCAGCTCTCCTCCAGGCTTTGCAGGGCACGTTCACAGCGCTCAGTGACTCGCTCACAGTCAGCCTGAAACTGGGCTTCTATCTGAGAGGCTCTTCTATTACACTCTGTTTCCATTTTTTCCCTAAATGTGGTCAACATACAGCATTACTGAAACTGCTGCCAACTCCGGAAGTAAACCCAGCATTTCTCCCACACGCAGAGGCCGTCGGGCAAACAACAGGACCACTTTCTACAACGATCTGATTCCTATGCGACTCAGGTGTACGGGGAAGGGATCTCTCTTCTGGGAGCTAAGGCCAATGGCCATGAACGAAGAAAACTTATCTTTCTCTGAATCAGGGGGAGCCTACAAAACCGAATCCTTTCAAATCCCGAATGTACTTGGGTGGTTTAAACGGAGGCCTCAAACTGGCATTTCACATTGAATGACCAAAGACACAGTGACCTCATTCCTCATCTGGGAAATATTTTTTTTTTCATTTGAATGAAACAGGTATGGTAGGATTTCAGTTGCATAAAATCAGACATATTAATAACTGTCTTCTGCTTTTGCTTAATTAATAAAACAAGGTGGGAAGCTTGAAATGCCTCAGTTAGACCTGGGATTTCACACAAGGACAGTAAACACAAAATACCGTTTCGGAACAGGGAGGAAATGTGAGCATGTCCTGAACCCAGTTTATAAATATGTTTCCTCAGAGAGCAACAGCACCGAAGTAGGAAGTCCTCACTTAGTCCTCACCTGAGCAGAGAGACAGTAGGTCTCAAACAGAAACAATTCCTCCAACTGCCCGTCCTCCCCCACATGCACACACCTCCCCAGACACCAAAGGAGACTCCCCGGTAAATGGGGCAAAACTTGTTGGATTAATTTTTAAGGCACGTACTCAGTCTATGGGCTGTTCTGCGCCCCTCACAGGCCCTCCAGTCCTCCCTGACCGACAGGAAGCCGCGTCCAGGCTGCTCCGGTTCCCCAGCATCCTTACCTTCCCTCCCGAAGCTCCCTTTGGTGACGATCCAAGAGCTCATTCCTCAGCTCTTCCTTCTCCAGAGCGTGCTTCTCCGCCAGGCTGAGCAGCTGCTCGTGGTGCGATCGCTCCAGGGCCCTGGCCCTGTCCTCCGCGGCCGCGGCCTCCCTCGCCAGCCCCTCTGCCTGCCGCCGGAAGCTGTCCTCCGCCTGCCGCAGCCCGGCCTGCAGCCGCCGCTCGTGCTCCAGCCGCAGCTCCTCCCGCAGCCGGGCCCCCTCCTCGCCGAACGCCGCCTGCAGCTGCTGCTTCTCCTCCTCGTGCCTGCAGCTGGCCCTGCGCCGGGCCTCCTTCAGCACCTCTACCTGCCCCTGTAGGTCTGCGATCTCGCCCCGAAGGTCACTTATCTGCCTCTCCAAGGTGTGCGTTTCCCGCTCGTGCTGCTGCTTCACGGCCGCCTGCTCCTTCTCACGGGCTGCCCTGCAGTCAGCCAGCTGCTTTTCGTAATGGTGCACCTAGAACCCGACAGCGAGAACCATGGTCTAGGCTAGGCAAAGGGGTTGTGGGGGGCAGCACGTGCTTGTCTGTCCCTCAGGACACTCTTGTTTTCTCATCCTGCCTGAAAGCGACCTAGCTCAAAACTGCCTCAAGTAAAACCCTAAGCTTTAAGCGAGGTCCGCTTTTATTTGTTTAGGTATGTCTTTGCCTATGTGCATGTAGATGTGCGTGCAGGAGTGTGTGTGCACAGGTGTGGGGGTGAGAGTCACGGCACTGTTATTCCTTGGGCTCTGTTCCCCTTCTCTTTTCTGATAGGTTTCTCATTGGCTTGGGACGCAGCAAATAGGCTAGGGCTGGCTGGCTGGTGAGCTCCAGGCCCTCTCATGGAACTAACAATTCCTTGGGCAACTTTGTGTTTCATACAGCCTGCGAGTACCTTACAGAGTTGGAGAAACATTTGAAGGCTTACACTAGATAGTTTATGACTCTGAGTTTGCAGTAGGCGAGGAAAGATGTGAAGGCAAAAGGAAGCGCATGTGAAGAGCCGCTCTCTTCATAAACCAGTAAAACTGGAGTGAACTGGAGTGAAAGCAGAGGCTGGGGAGACAGCACCTGGTAACGCGAACCTCAGGTTCATCTCCAAAGTCCACGTAAACTGGGTGTGCTGGCTCTTACTGGTGATGCCAGCACTAGGGAAACCGAGGCAGAGGACACCCTGGACAAGCTGCCTAGCTAGACTAGCTGCAGAAACACCCAAGCGTGGGCAGGGCTCAGCTGTCAGAGAGTGAGGCTACAAAGCAGAACTTACTTTCTCTTCCAGTTCCAGTCTCAGGTGACACAGGTCCTGGTCATGCTGCTCTTTCATCTGCCCGATGACCAGCTCTGCCTCAATGCTCATATTCAGTGGATTGCATTCTTCAGAACCCAGCCCTGAAATCATGGAAGTGATGACCCTGCCTGAGCTTCTGAGTGTCAGTGTCACACTCTGGAATCTGGGGAGGGGGGTGGCTTCACTAAGGAACTCTTTTCAGCCTGATTTCTCATGTACAAAGCACTTGGAAACAACAGAAGTCACGAAAAGATCCTCTGCTCTTCAAGCATCAGGGCAACAAGAGGGAGAGAATAGATCCTCATAGATACAGGCGGTGTGCCAAACCTTAGCAGGATCCATCATTTTGAATGATAGGCAGGTGTGTGTGGGATACGTGGACTGTGAGCTCTCAGCAAAAATGCTATGTGGTGAGCAGACAGCATGAGGTGGAGTTTGGTCAAACTAACCAACATTCTGTCTATCTAGAAACTACCCAGTGACAAATTCGGAGGGATGATTCATCAGAGGAAGAGAAGAATGGCTCTTATGGAGCAAATTTCATGGGCCACAATGCTTAATCCAACCCTCAATACTGTACATGATTGCTTTACTGTCATGGTGTCTAGGTTATTTTCACCTTAAACAATCAGCTACAAACAGGGCATGGGTTAGGGGTATGGGGGCAGGCAACTTGAGAGAAAATCTTCATTGCCTTCATGTGAATTTACTTCTCTCACTGCCCACAATAAGCACCAAGGGATAATTGAAAATATGAGCAGAAGCTGAGGGTTGAGCTAGTGCAAGGTCAAATATATCTGTCACTAGGTAGAACTCTCTTAGGGTGGTGAGACTCAATTTTTCATCTGGATACATGTACACAGATGGAGAATTGTTCTCGAGTAGAGTTCTAGCAGCTGGGATTGAGTGTCTTTCTTGCCTTGGGCTTTCTCTTCATGTATTTTGGCACATCCCCACTCTAGGATGGCAGAGTTTCTTGGAACTAAGAGCCGACATTCAGGTGGAAGAGCTACATTAAGTAAGCCCAGAAAACAAACAAACAACAACAAAAAACCCTCACAACTTCATACACCTCTTCCCCAACCGCCTGTTGATACTCTAGCAGATAGGTGAGGGAAGGAATAAAATACCTTCCTGAGAACCAAAGGGATGGGAGAAAGAGCAGCAGAACCCACAGGAGCCTTGCTGAAATGAGGACCCAATGTGCTGAGGAAAGAGGAAGGACTCAGGCAACGAGCTGAGAGCAACTGTACCATGGATCCCAAACAGTACTGCCACCCAGCCTTGCTCCTCATCGTTCTGCTCACAAAGCCACGAGCTCTTAACTTGCTTGCTGTTCTGCAGAGGCAAATGAGGCATTTAGCCTAGCCAGCCTATGAAAATCAGTTATGGGTTCTGTGGTGTGTGGCTGGCTAACTCTTCCAAACCATTTTCATACCAGGCAGACACTGGGGGGGAGGGGAGAGCCAGCAATATCAAAGTCACAAATATTTTTTTATAGAGAACTCAAGGACAAATGAAAAACCCAGCCACAAGTGAAATAGCTCAAGAAACAAGACTGCCAAAAGTCTCTCCCTCCCTGCACTCCAGGATGCCAGTGTTCTGCAGTGCTGCACGCAGCCACGGTTCTAAAAACTAAGTCAAATCCAGATACCAAAAAGATCGTGTGCAGATGTGTTTACCTTGGTTGGGCTCAATACCGTCACTGTGAACATCGAGTTCTTCAGACAGCGGGTCCTTACACGGGAGCCGGAACCCTTTGCCTTGTGCCCGGTATTCCTCCAGCTCTGACTGGAGCTCATCCACTTGGTCTTGTAACAGCTGGAGTTGAGAAACCAACACCAGTCTTACATGTGGCATCAAGAGCACAAGCAACAAGAAAAACAGATAAACCAGAGAAAACCAAAATATAAACCTTTGTGCTTCAAACGACACCAAGAAAGTAAAAAAAGATAGGACCTGAAGTGAGAACTCAGGTAGGAGCCTGTCTCGTGTACAAGTAACTTTTATTCTCCTGTTGTTGTCTGGGAGGCTTACTGCCTCCATCTGCTAACCTAGGCCTAGGTCGGGAAGTTTCTAACCTAGGCCTAGAACATTTTCTGCCTCTGACACTTACTGCTTCTTAAAGCTCATCCTTTCCTGTTCTTTCTGAGTTCTGGGCTGCCTGGTTCAACTCAGCTGTTCTGGCTCAAACTCCTCTCCCAGCTGACTGATTCAATCTGGCTTTTCTCTCAGACTCTGATTTGTTCTGCTTAGCCTCAAATGAACTCCAGCAATCTGCTCTAATCTCCTGGCTCCTTCTCATTCTCTGGCTCATTTGGTTTTCACCTGAGTTCTCTCTCGGCAGTGCATCTCTCTATTACTGTCTCAGTAAAAACTGTCCTCCCCCCGCCATTGTCCCTTCCCTCTCTCTTCTTGAGAGAGTTGGGCATAGCCTATTCTGTCTTTCTCTGACTCATCACTGTTCCTGCCACTCAATTAGGCATCACTTTCAAACATGGGTGCTTTCTTCTACAAACTAACTTTACATTCACTGTTTGGGATTAACGGCCCATATCACCATGCCTGGACCTAAGCTTTTCTTTACCTGAAACTTGCTCTGTACCAAGCCAGCCTTGAACTCAGATCTCCTTGCCTCTGTCTCCTGGATTAAAGGTGTGTTTGTATTCCATCCGAATCACACAGACCTAGAAGGTCTTTGTATGTGATCTCTTTCCAGAGCAGCCATGTTCTGAATCAATATTCCTCTACAATCTCGCTCACGCACAGGATCTCATTTTGGTTCCCAGGTGGCTCACAATCACCTGTGACTCTTACTCCTGGGGGGATCTGAGTCCCTCTTTTGGCCTCTGTGGTTACTGCACTCATGAGCATAAACAACACAAATGAACACATAAACACATTATGAATAACAAAAATATTTTTTTATAAAAGTAAAAACACAAAGTATCCAATTGGAGGAAAGTTTTGTTAACTATCTGGAACTTGTATCTGGAATTTATAAAGATTATTAGAATTCAAAGACAAGGAACTCAACTTAAAAATGGGCAAAGGCTGTAACAGACAGCTGCCAAAGGAGATATACAAACAACCAACAAGTATGTTAGAAGACCTTCAATACTGTTATCTATCAGGGGAAATGAAAAAATCCATGACGGTGTGTGGCAAAAATTGTAAACGAAGATGTGGGAGAATGGGGACTGTCGTAAAGTAAGAAAATGACATGGTGCCACCACCACAGAGGAGGTCTGCCAGTTCCTAGACGTTAAACACTGATTTGTCTTGCAGCCCAGGAGAATACTTCCTGGGATAAACCACAAGAGAAATAAAACATATGCCCATGCAAAAATCTGCATAGAACCGTTATTCATGACAGCCCCTAAAAACCCAAGTGTTTATTAAATCCATTAACAAATGGGACCTATCTGTACAATGGGATTTATTCCCCACTGGAAGGAACAGAACATATATGTATATGTAACAACATGATGAACCTGGAAAGAATCCATTTGTTACATGACAGAAAACAGAGCAGTAGTTGCCTGTGGCAGTGTGGGATGGTGGTGGGCGTAAAAGAAGGGTGGGAGTGGAGATGTGGGGAGACATGGGGGCGGGGGAGGATGATGATGGGGGGGCAATAGGAGGAGCTGGCTGAAGTGGAGCAGGGTTTTCTTGGGGGTGATAACATCTCTCACACTGGGTTCTAGTCAGGCTGCCCATCTGTTTGAATATAATTAAAGATACACTGTTCTGCTTGAATGCGGGGAATGCATGGTATGCAACATGGTTTCGGTAACAAACCTTATTTGATGAGTTCATTAATTTACATGATTAGACCTAGGAGATAAAACTTAGGGCAGCCACCAGAGAAGCGGCCCTTCTTAGATGTGCACTCTCGACTCCTGAACAGCCAGGCTAGAAGCAATCACTTGAGGGGAAAGATTTCCTCATCTCTGCTCAAGTATGAGGAAACTAGAACTCGGTTCTGCTTACCTTGTTAAATAAGTATGTTTATCAAATTCCTGAACTTAGGGGAGTTAATTTAAGAAACAAACAGAGCAGGGCATTGGGCCACACGTCCTTAGTCCCAGCACTCGGGAGGCAGAGGCAGGTGGATCTCTGGGTTCAAGGCCAGCCTGGTCTACAGAGTGAGTTCTGGACAGTCAGAGCTACATACATAGTAAGACCTTGTCTTATGAAAGAAAAAACCCAACCAACCAAACAAAACAGAGACCCTTGCTAGTCATAAGAACAGCTGTATCCACTAGGCATTGGAAATGGCCTACAACTAAAAGTTTGAATGGTTTCTGCTCCTAGTTTTTGCATTTTTCAAACAAAGGAATATGTTAAAAAAATAGCATAGAACGAAATCAGGTCATATCAAGTTTGCAACGACAAGCTAGGGAAAGCTAATTCTGGGACAGGCATGCCAACACAGCCACATATTTCTGCACTCAGCATAAAACTAGAGAGTCCTTCACCCAGCAGCAGGACAAGGTCGACCTGAACGAGGCTGGTGTGATTGCCTACAGTCTAGGATACTGAATGGTATTAAAAGCTAACATTCCTGTATGTGCTTAGTATCTGCCTGGCTCTGTTCTCAGCACTTTACACAGATTCTGTCTGACCCCTCGCTGCCGCTCTCTGGGTGGGCACTCATTTCACTGTGTTTAAAGAAAGTTAGGGCGTGCTCAGATTCCAGTGGCTTGACAAGTTCAGGAAGGGCTGAGGCTGGGATTTGAACCCAGGCCCCCTTGTGTTTCTGAGTTTTCATCAGCCACTCACCCTGCACTGCTGCTCATATTCATTTCTCATCTGCGCCAGCCTCTCTTCTTGAAGAAAGAATTCAGCACTGCTGGGATCGAGGTCACCAAACTAGAAAGGACAAAAAAAACAAAGCTGTCATTTTTCCCAAGGGCCCTTCTTTGACCTAGCACATTCCAAAGGTCCCAGTTTCGGGTGTCACCCAAGCTCCCAAATATGACAGGAATGAGGCCCTTAAGCAGAGACACCAGCAGCCGGAAGAGGAGGAAAACATCCAAGAATGAGGCTTTCAGCTTGGGTAGGGAGCCGCCTTGGTGCCAAGCAATGCTTCCCCTCACAGCCACCACTCTAAATCCTATCCCGAGACGTTACAACTTCCTTTAGATACCCAAACAGTTCCCTAATAAAAATGTTCTTGGCATTGCTTCTGCTCTTTCGGGTGAGTGACATTTTGGGCAACTCACCAGGAAATCGGAAGTAGACAGATTTACCTTTTCCGCTAACACGTTTTCCAAATTGCGCTGAAGTTTGTTTGTCAGGTTCTCGTACTCTGCCAACTTCTCCGCATTTTCCAGAAGCTCATTTTCCAGGCGATTGTTTTCCTTGAGAAAGTTGGGAAAATAAACATGGCACAAGTCAGAAATCAGAAAACTGTTTTACAATTTTGTATGGTGCACAAGCCAGGGCCTAGGATTAAGAAACCGGTCTATCATGAAAGCTAGAGAAAACCGGAAATCAAACAATGATGAAAAGGTTAATACCTAGCTCATGACACAAAGTCTGCCTTAACAAGAACCTTACAGGGGCTGGAGAGATGGCTCAGGGGTTAAGAGCTCTGGCTGCTCTTCCAGAGGACCTGGGTTCAATTCCCAGCACCCACAGGGCAGCTCACAACTGTCTTGAACTCCAGGTCCAGGGCTCCTGACACCCTCACAAAGACATGCATGCAAGCAAAACACCAAGGCACATAAAGTAAAAATACATTATGAAAATTTAAAGCCTTACAAAGTTGTGCTATTCCACGTCTTAGCTACCCATATGGATACTGAGCTCTTAAGATTCATCTAGAAACAACTGAGCCAGGTGCTATCATAGGAAAACACACACTGGGTCACACAGAATAAGTCACAAAAATAGAAGACAGCACACAGTGATTTGTGCTCACTGGTTCCATTTCAAAACAATTCCTTGTAAATACTGAATTAAATAACTCAAAATTAATTTCACTTTTTAATATGGATACTATTTTTAATACAGAAAATGTATCTTGATAGCAATAAACCATTTTTTTAAAAAGAAAGTATATATTATATGTATATGCATACATGTAGTTTTATTTTACTTCTATACAGTGTTAATTGGAGCATTTTAAATTACATGTTCTCCATGTATTGTTGAGTGTAAGAAGCCTGGGGTTCCGTTTCTAGGGTCAGCATGTTCTGGCTCAAGGGCACTCGCCATCAATCTTGATGTGACTCACCAGGACCCACATGGAGGAAGGTGAGAAGTGACTCCTGAAAGTTGTCCTCTGACCTCCCCATGTCAGCATGTGACCCACCACACAAATTAACATTAAAAAGAAAGAAAGAAAAAAAAAGAGAAAAAAAAAAGAAATACTCTCCTTGTCTAACCATAGCAAGAAACTCAGAACTAAAAAAACCCTAAAACTTTATTTTGATGCATTGGACATTACAGTTAATAGTTATTTTATAAATAATTTTGGTTTAAGGATATAGAAGTTACATATAGTTTCATAATTTATATGTTTAAACTAAAGTTACACACCAACACAAACTTTTTTCCCATTAAAAAGAAAAAAAGATCTTTCACAGTTCTCTAGGAAGTTGTCACTCACATTTGTTTAAAAAAAAAGCCATACAGACTTGCCACTTGACATATTTTCTTTCTTCTCCAGTGTTAAGGGCTGATTGGAAGAATGTTATTTTCAAAGTACATTTTGCCAAAAGAATAGAGAGCCAGTATATTTTTAATGTATTCTAGTTCACACTCTCACATAGCAATATGGAGCTTTAAAAAAAATGTTCTTAAAGCCTTCAAAAAAAACCACTACCTTCTCCTATAATACCAGCTCTTACTTTTGTCTCTCAAAGAATATCCACACTCGGCTGCAGAGCCTATAGGAGCAAACCCTGCATTCTAGACACTCTCTGCTGCTCTGGAAACTGCTCCCGAGAACACAGACAATGTGGACCACAAGAGGGAGACAGGGATGCAAACAGCTACAATAGCAAAGCTAGAGCTCCTGATGACATGAAAGGAGGCGTAAGGGGTGTGGAGAGGGCAGGTAGCCCTGGTGTTGAGGATATGGCTAAAGGGGCATGGTGGACAACAGGGGCTCATGGAAGAAGCGGTGGGAGGGCCGGGACACTGCGAGGAGCTGAGGTTAGAGCATCGATTCTCAACCTGTGGATTGTGATGCCGTTGGGATTGGAATGACCCTTTCACAGGGGTCACGTAAGATATTTACATTAAGATTCAGAACAGTAGCAAAATTGCAGGCTATGAAGTAGCAAGAAAGTAACCGTGGTTGGAGGTCACCACAGCCTGAGGAACTGTATCAAAGGACCACAGCAGCATTGGGAAGGTTGAGGCCCACTGGGTTAGAGAAGTGAGCAGGAGCACCGTCTGGCAATGTCTGTGAGGGCTGGCGCTCCACTTTTCCAAAACTGATTCTTTGTGAGTTTCACATCATTCTCCTCTGTCCCACTCATCTCCCCATCCCTTGAAGCCTCCCCCATAAAGAAATAAAAAACAAACATAAATTAAAAAAAAATAAACAAAACAAACCATAAAAAAAAAAATCTCATCATGGAAACTGTAGTGTGTCAGTGTGTCACACAGTGTATCCTTCTAATCCACACTTCTTTACTTGCAAATGTTCACTACCATGAGCCATTGGCCTCTGGCTTCTGCTACACTGTCAATATTGGATCCTCTGGGATATCTTGCTGTTGCCCTGTGCCATAGAGATCCTGCAGCTTTGGATCTGCAGGACTGGCCCTTTCACACACTCATTGGCTCGGCCTTTCCTCAATTGTGTGGACTTGAGGGGCACCTCAGTCTCAAACATTTTCGCTGGACCGGTGGTTCTGCAGACACCTGACTTGTACCATCTGATATGATAACCACTCTAAGGTAAGGAGTGAGAGCTGTTAGGTGACCTTCTGTACATTAGGAAATGGGCTTGAGTAGCTTCATCAAGGCTCCCCTGTAGGCAGTGGGCCCCAGAAACCTAGTACTATGCTGTACTGAATGAGAGCCCAGAAAAGAGGTCAGCTTCCTCCACTGGGGCAGAGGAAGGAAGGGAGGATTATGAGAGGGAAGTCATGTTTGGAGGCCCAAAGAATGAGACTAGGGGGGCCAGATAGGAAGGGGAAGCTGAGGATGAGGACAAGCTAAAGGAGCGTCTCTGGGACTGAGGCTGTCAGACAAGTCCCAACCAGTCCTGAGGAGCAAGTACAAAGGCTGCTGGGAAAAACAGGCTACCCTCATGGACGCTGTCCACACACCAGACCTGGGACTCCTTTAGTCCAGATGCTAGCAAGGCCACCACCACATCTAGGCCATAACCAGGGAGAATCCTTGAATTTTAGCCCTATGCAGACTTATGGACTTTAGCCCTATGCAGACTTACACCCTCAGGGAGCTAGGGTTCTGTGTGGATGCCTAGCATGGACCCAGACAATGGCACTAACAGGAAGAAGATTACCTTCAGGGAGAGGGCAAGGCGGTCTCGGATGTAGTTCTCTTCTGTTTTGGCCTTTTCAATTTCCTGTTCCAGCTCCACCCGCTGCTTGCCTGCCTGCTGCAGGATCTGTTCCCTCTCTTGTCGGAGTTCGCTCTTTAAGGCTGCTATGCGCTCCTTGTATTCTTCATCTAGTTTCCTGTGAGGAAGGATGATAGGAAAACCAAGAGGTGGCCTTTAGATCACTTGGAGGACAGTGGGTGGACATCCCCAAAGGGGAGACAGAAGCACAGATTCAGTGTGTCCTGGGTCACCCCTAGATCTCTGCAGTCAACTGTTTCCTCCCTGTCTTCCCTGAGCGGGGGAGGGTAGAGGTAGGAAGCAGGGTTTGGGAGGGATGGGGAAGGACCCTGAACCTTGCCCTCTGGACACACCTGAGGTTGTACTCATTCCTTCTCTCGATGGCCGCATGGTGATCGTCTACCTCTGAAGCCATCAGAGACTTCAGCTTTTCCGCTTTGTCCAGGTCCAGCCGTAGCTTCTCCTTTTCTCTGACCACTTGGTCAACCCGTTCCCTAGAATTAGAAATAAAGTGAGTTAGTAGGAAGCTGTTTCTAAGCAACCAGGAGACAACTCCCCCCCCCCCAAAAAAAAAAAGCCTCTCATCTGGCTTGCTTCAGTACAAACACAAAACCCAGACAACCAAAACCTTCCCCAAACAAAAAAGCCTTCCATGGTTCCCTTCAGATGCTCCGGCCAATCGGAGCCCCAGCTCCCTCCGCTTCAGCTGAGACAAAGGACAGCCATACTGGCCTGTGGATGGGAAAATGTGCCCAGGGGTGGTGTTGGGAGGCAAGTTGTAAAGGGAATGGGCCAGACAAACCTTCTGCTCAACTTACAACAAATGCCGGATCTCAGCCTTGAAGCTAGCCAGAGCTGCCTGGTGGATGCCATTTTTGGTAACCAAAAGTTCATTTTCAAGAGCCAGCGTCAGCTCTGTGAGGTTGACATTTCCATCCAGGCTGAAATCCAAGGCCTGGGAATCAGAACACCACATAGAGTCAAAACAAATGACAGGCCTCAGCTTCAGAAAGCAGAAAGTGTGGAGGCAGACTGAAGCCAGCCCAGAGACCAGGAGGGTCCCTCTCCTTAGGAACATCTTTCATCTAGAAACACTGTTTCTTAAGGAAATTAAGCTAAGCTGCTTGTATCTTATGATATCCATCCCCTACCCACTCACACACACTGTAAACAAATGCAGTAGTATAATTTCAAACTCTGACAACCAAAGATGAGTTAAGAGCTTTCCTGTACCAATAACTTGATGTTAAAACACAGAAATACTCAGCCTTAGGCTTCTGGTTAAAGCAGGCAGGAAAAATTAACTCTTATTTTCGAGATCAAGCAAACATTGAGTCATTAAAGATAAATCAGCTCAAGTATGTTTCAAAAGATAAACTGACACCCCTTTCCTGGGATTGCCATTTTAGCTGCCACACCTTCAGGATCTCCTGGCTGTTCTCAATGCCTTCTTCCTGCCACGTGTCCAGTATCCTCTCCACAGATGCGTGGCCCATCCCATCATCCAAGCAGGAGAAGACCCGGAAGCCAATGGTGCTTGTCATTGCTGACGAGGTTGTGGTCCGTCGTCCACTCTCATCAAAAGACTGGAAGAAGAGTCTTATGAAAACTGAGTTGGATGCAGAAACCCAGCTAGATGCTGATCAAGACTGGGACTGCCCAGTCCTGGCTACAGAGAGCAGAGGTTAATTTACAGGGCAAGAGGGAAAAAGCCATGCTGTGCTGTTGGGGGTTGTTGGTCTGATGCTTGTATTATTTTGGCTAATAACTGGCCCTCAAGATATGGTTACTGCCTGGATACACCTATCTTTGTTGTGTAAAGCTACCCGATTGGCTGATTAAATGGCTTGTACCTGGATAGGGCAGAACTAGTAGGTGTGGCTAAGGCTTTTGAGGACAGGAGAATCATGGGAAGAATTAGGGAGGAAAGAAAGGAGAGAGGAGGACACCACAATGGGTTAGCGTGGAGAAGGAACCATCTGGGCTGGGAGGAAGGACTCCAAGGATGGCGTGGATGGAGAAAACACCAAGATGAAAAATACAAGCAACTATTTTAGGATTGTGGATGGAAGGGAGCCCAAATAGGAATGGTTAAGGCGGATGACATTGGATGGGGGGTGGGAGATAGATGGTGAGGTTACTGAGACCGCGTTGGTGAAATATCTGCTCGGCCCAAGGTAAATAAGGCAATTATAAAATCTAACAGGTGTCTGTGCCTTCTTATAGGGCAAATAATAAACATTATTTAGCCCAATACCTTTTAAATTTACAACACTGTGCCTTTGAGGTATGATTCCCAGTGACTCAAGCCCACAGGTTTATGAAAAAGAAACAGTTCTGGGATAGCTTCTTCACGACAGATGAGGTGCATCTCTACTTGATACCAGGCTTCTACCCGGCACTGCCATCCAGAGGCATAATTAGTGGTCTTCACACTCTGTAATTTATGGCCATTTTTCAATCCTTCCTTTCCTTTCGAATGGCTTAGTCTTTCTCATTCACTGAATACTTCTTCTTCTTGATATTTTGCTTTAGACAACAGATTAATTCATTCAGAATTACTAAATGGGTTCTAAGCACCTATTCTGAAAGACACTGTTCTGTTGGTTCTTCTTTTCTAAGCTAGGGTCTCACTGTGTAGCCCTCACTAACCTCCAGCTTGCATTGCCACCCTTGCCTCTGCCCGCCAAGTGTTGGGACGATAGGTATGTGCCAAAACTACCAGCTCTGCACACTGATTTCTTACCTGCATAGAGAGATGCCGCTTTAGCTGCCTGTAGGGAGTAGATGCTGATGGTGTGAGGGATTTTCCAGTCTTAAAAAGACCATAGAAAAAGTCTTCGACACTCATTGTACCGTCAGGGTCAAGACTGAGAAAGACCTCTTCCAGCATCTAGGAAAGTTATCGTGTGGGTTTTTTTAAATTTATTTTTTATAGTTTATTTACTTTACATCCTGATTTATAGCCCCCTCCTGCATCTTCTCCTGTTCCCGCCCTTCCTCACTCTCCCATCCTCTTCCCCTAATCCTCAGAAAGGGGGAGCCTTCCTCCCCTGCCATCTGACACCATCTTATCAAGCCTCACTAGGACTGCCTGCACCATCTTCCTCTGAGGCCTGGCAAGGCCGCCCCACCTGGGGGAAGTGATCCAAGAGCATGCACCAGAGTCCACGTCAGAGACAGCCCCAATTCCCTTTATTAGGGGGCTCACATAGAGACTGAGCTGCCTATGAGCTACATCTGAGCAGGGGGTCTAGGACCTCTCCATGCATGGTCCTTGGTTGGTGCATCAGTCTTTGCAGGGCCCCCTAGGCCCAGATTTGTTGGTCTTTTTTATGGAGCTCCTGTCCCCTCTGGGTCTTTCTATCTCCCTCTTCTTCCATAAGACTCCTCGCACTCTGCCCAAAGTTTGGTTGTGAGTCCTAGCATCTGCTTTGATCCCCTGCTAAGTGGAGTCTTTCAGAGGATTAAATACACACAAATACCACATGCACAACACACCTGTGGCCAGCAGAAATCCACACCACTGTTGACTCTTAAGACTCCAGACACATAATTTCGTCTCTATTTTCTCATATAATAATTTCCCTCT
Organism: Pachyuromys duprasi; assembly: GCA_028658305.1. Lineage (NCBI taxonomy): Eukaryota > Metazoa > Chordata > Mammalia > Rodentia > Muridae > Pachyuromys > Pachyuromys duprasi. Next base: position 41,867,301 of record CM053765.1, on the reverse strand, counting down.
CCAGAAATGATTCCCTCCCCTCTCACTCAAATGCAATAAAACTCAACTTCTAGCATCTCTGTAATCATATGCAGTCATAACAATCAACCGTTTTTTTTTCTTTTATTCATCCTAGGACAGGCGGCCTTAAATGTCACACTTAAAATAAATTCCTTAAAACATACAGCTCCTCATAATCTTAAAATGTGAGTTAGACATTCATTATACCTTTAAAATGTGGTGGTTCTAAGGGATATCTTGCTCATACTTAAGTTTTCAAATTGGCGTGAGTGATGGTTAGTGCTAAGTGTTAGCTTGACAGGATTCAGGATCACTTGAGGGGCTTCTGGCCATGTCTGAACTGAAATGGATAGCTCTGCCCACTATTGCTGGCATCCTGCACTGTCCAAGTGGAGAAAGTGAGCTGGGCGGCGGTATACATTTATTTGTTACCTGCTCCTGATTATGAATGTGATAACCAGCTGACTCAAGGGCCTGCTTCTTTATAACTTCCATGCCATGATGGACTGCATGAATGAAGGAGCAGAATAAATCTGTGGTAGTTTGAATGAGGACAGCCACCAGAGGTTCCTTATAATTTAATGTTTGGTCCACAGTGGAAATGTTTAGGAAGGATTAGGAGGTGTGGCCTTGTGGGAGGGGGTGTGTCACTGAGGAAGGGCTTTAGGTTTCAAAAACCCACATCAGGCATAGTCTTTCCCCCCCTCTCTGCCTGCTGCTCACAGATCAGGATGTAAGCGCTTAGCCGCTGCTCCAGTCCTGTGCCTGCCTGTAGCCTTGCTCTCTGCAATGATGGTCATGTCCTAGCCCTCTGAAACTGTAAACAAGCCCCCAGTGAAATGCTTCTATAAGTTGCATTGGTCATGGTGCTTTGTCATGGCAATAGAACAGTGACTAAGAGAAAACTCTTTCTCCCTTAAGCTGCTTTTGTCAGAGTGTTTTATTAGAGCAATGAGGGGGAAAAAATTCAGACAGCACACTAGTGCAGCAAAGCTGGTCTGAGACAGACTGCAGTGACTGCTCCATGGAACATGTTAAAGTTGTGTTTTAATGTGTTAGCCCAGGAAAGACCAGCTCTGGGTGAAAATTATCTTGTGTGTGTGGGTAAAAGGAGGATCTCAAGATATAGACAGATGAGGGAATTTTAGCTCTCCGCTTTGCACTCTCTGATGGCCTTCATATAATTTTCCTCATATAAAGAAGAACAGGGAGACTGGACCATAAACCATGTGGGTGCTTGTCAAAGATGGTTTGTTCTTTAGTCCCCGCAGGAATGGAAGAGGGGAGAGGGTAGCGTGAGTCACAGAAGCCTCAGACAAGAGGAAAGGCACAGACCTCCTACTGTGATAAAAGTTGATTGTGAGCCAGGCCTTGAGAACAGAATAGAGATCTTCTAATATGCACTGCTGTGTTAGGCTAAGGGAGAGACCTATGACAGCATTGCTAACAAGTTCCCATGTGATGTTCCGACCACTGAGAACATGTTTCCTTTGGGAGGGTATTCTCAGACAAGGAAACTTTTTTAGAGGTTGGAAATCTGGAGAAAAAATAAGAGGTTCTGACAGAATCCTGTGCAATGGGGACAAGATGCTGAGGTTGCCAAAATCCTTCAACTTTTCTGTCTCACTCTCACCAATCAAAAAAAACCAAAAAACAACTATGTCCTAGAGGAAGTGGCTTTCAGAACCATCCAACCAGAAGTGTCCGTAAAACCCAGACATACCAATGGATTCTATCCATACTGCTTGATCCATGACCTTAGCCAAATCAGTGTAGTTTCTATATAGCCTGATCACCTGTCGTCACTTCTTCTATTCAAATTGCTGGAGTAGTAGTAGACTCTTGCTGGCTATTTTAGGTTGGAGCTTGGGGTGAGAAGTGGTGGGGATGACTATAGAAAGGGCTTGGTGGAGAGAACTGGGCTCAAGAGAACGCAGGTTCCCCGAGCAATTGACACACCTGGCCTCTTTGGGAACAGGAGCCTCGCTTAGAACAAGGACATTTTCATTTCCCACCCTGGCCAGGTCTGTGGGTGGCTGACTTCCCAGTGTATAGAATAAGGTTCAGGAACAGGGACAGCCACATGGCCTGAAAAGTGAGGGGAGTGACCAAGGCATGGAGGCTTCAGAGACCAGAAAGCAAGTGGCGGGGAGCAAGCCAGCTGAGCACATGGCTGCTTGTGGTCTCTGGAGAAGATGGCTAAGGCTTGCTATTACCAAATATTCAGGGCAAACTTCCAGTTTCAAATAGTGCGCCTCAAAGTCCAATTTTTAAAATACTGAACGGGTCAAACAAAGTCATCCTTGGGTTTGATGTGGCTTTGAGGGAGCTAGCCTGGACCACCCTGCCTTCTTCGTTGTCCTCACTTACAGAAAGTGGGGTGTGAGTGACTGCCAGAGAGAGAGCGAATCTAGTCCCTCCTTCATAAAAACAGGGAGCCGCAGTGATGTCAGTGGCTTCCTCTGCAAAGGGCTGATGAAGTTCAAACCGCTGTCGGGCATAAAATTCCAGGCTCCCGCGTTGATAACATCAGCTCGAACTCAGCTCCTCTGGGTTCAGAGCTAAGGACACGAACTGCAGGGCATCTGCTGACTCCTTTTGGTGGGAGGGCGTGGAAACACTGGGCAGGAGCATGTTGGATGAGCAATGCCTTCCTAATTCGCATAGCACCGGGAAAGAACTGAATGTCCCCTTTGTCATCTCAGGTTTAGGAGCAACCCGTGGAAGAAAAGGAAGCCAGTTCCATGTTGAGTGGCTGCAGCTTATTTTCCAAGAATTGTTCTCAGATCAGTAACTCAAGTTTGTGCAATGCTTCTTGGTAAAACAAAACAAAAAACAACCCGAGGCTCTTTGTACTGCATTGGTTCAGAAATTAGGACAATTAATTCAATTTTATGACTCAGTAACCACTGTTGAAAAATAAATGGGCACTGAGATGTTACAAAGGTTGTCAGGGGGTTTATGTAATGGTCACATCATATGAGAAAAAAAAAAAAAGAATACCCATTTTTTTCCTGCAAGTCAGGCTACTTGGCAGCTTTTAAAGATACGTCTTTTTCTTGGTTAGAATTTGCTGCTACCACTTTTTCACCCCCCACCCCCAGGAGGCTGCCAGTGTGGTGTCAAATATCATTATAACCAAGGATTCTAGAGCAATGACTGTATTCCTAACCTCTAACTCCCCCTAATCTTTATTTGTAGCTTTTTGAAAGACAAGTCTTAGAATTCAAGGTTTTTCTATGCTTCTCAGCTAATCCTGAAGATCCCTTCTTTAGTCTTCGGAAAAAAGAAAAGCAGAACCTTACACCATAAACTCTCTGGGGGTTTCAAGACATTTTGTGCCATCAAAACTACCAACCTGCTGACCCCACTCCCTCATGGCCAGGATCCGGCTGCTGTACACAACCAAGGCTCTCCTCATAGTAGAACACAGACTTCAGTCTGTGGCTAGTGAGGCCGCCTGTCCTGTGCACCACTCAGTCTACCCAAGGGCCCAGGGAGGACATTGAGATCTTTCCAAAATGGAAAACCCAGCAGCTTGGACTTCAAAATTCTCTCTTAACTCAAGCCTGTGGCTCTCCTTAATTCTTCCTCCACATTTCCCCACATTTTACTCTTTGGTTGATGTTTCTACAACTCTGTCTGGCATCTTGGATATGCCCAACTTGTCTGGTTACCTCACACTTAACACAGCAGGCGACCATAACACACATTCAGGAAATTCAGCTATGTCAGCCTTGATCTCCGCCACACAACATGACTTTCCCAAAGACAAAAACCTTGTAGAATGCCATGACTCTAATATGGAAGCCACAGTATGGCTCTTCCCAGCAAGCGACCAGCCAAGGTCTTCTCATCATCCTTAAATCTGAGCAGTTCGGGGCTTACCGCTCCGTCCACGTTCTGTAATCCATACTGTTCACAGATGGAAACCAGCTTCTTCCGGTTCAGGTGACCATCTCGAGTGATCCCCAGATCTTCACAAACTTCTTGCAGTTTCTCTTCTATCCAGTCTTGAGGAGGACAAGACCCACTGTGTGAAGCATTCAGGTCATCTGGGTTCCAAAACCTTAGCTGACCTAAAATCAAAGCAAAAATTGTGTTGCTTCCAAAGGAATTGCAGAGAGACAGTGCCTAATATATATATATATATATCATATGTATGCATACATATATGTATAAATGTATCCTTGGAAAGTAATTAAATTGTTTTTTTAATTCTTTTACATGTACGAGTATTACGTTTGCATGTATGTCTGCCCATGAAGGAACTAGAGTTATGGATGGTTGTGAGTCGTCTTTTATGGTACTGGTCACTGAAACTGGGTCGTCTAAAAGAGCAATGAGTACTCTTAACCTCTAAGCCACCTCTCCAGCCCCAAGATAAATACTGCATGAGACACCTATAAATGTTGACCCCACTTTGATCTTGCACTGAAGTCCCAGTAAGTGGGGGTACTTTTGCTCTGGGACAGTCAGGCATGGGAATGGAACAGTCCCGGATGCACGAGGTCAGATGCCTTGAGGCTTCCAGGAGGTTTCACATCTGCTTGCTTTCTGGTCTAAGTATTAAAGCATCTTTTCCTGGGAAGAAAACAATCATAAGGAGCCTCTCAAGGCTCATCTATTTTCCAAATCCCATGACCGTAAACTTGAAAGAAACCCAAGATTGTAACTTGAAAGAAGAGGTTGCAAACTACAAGTCTGTTAGTATTTGTAGATGAACGATAAGTTCTGCTTACAGACAGAGTCAAACTGCTTACCGGGATGCCGAGACTATTCTGTATTAACCATCCTGCTTCTATACTGGCGGTGTATATGTGTGCCAGCCCCTGAAGTTATCACTTAGACGTGGGATAATTATGGGCACGATTTTATGTACCTGGAAGAGCCATGGAGGACTGAAAGGGGTACTTAGTGTCATGCCTGCTATTTATTGACGGAAATTAAGCCCATTACTGTCCTGTTATTCCAGCTTGGAGAGCCAGAGAACACATTGTTTTAATTAAACTTAACCACAGCTCATCTGGGCTTAAGCAGAAAAGCGGCCTGAGGGTCCTGCAGCTGAACCACAGTGCCATCTGGTGGCTGTAGGATTGTTGCGTTCAGCGTCCAGTGTATCTATAAATCCTGGCCACTTGGAAAGGATGTATTAATAAATAGTACATCCTTTACGCTGGGGCTTTTCACAGATTCCTTTGAGAGTCTGCACACAGAGAAAATGGTCTGTATGTAAGCGGCTGTTGCAAATTAGCCGCGCTCTCTCCCACAATGCTAATAAGATTTGAAGAGTACGAAGTGTCACTTGGAAATGATTTTTTTTTTTCTGTTTCTATTGGTCCTAATGTCAGCCCTCAGCTTACTTCCGGTGGGATAGGCAGGGACGTGGGTGCCAAGAGTTCCTTAGCCATAGAGGCTGGGGCCTTCCCTCCTCAGCAATCCCTCCCCGCCCCGTTGTCAGTCTTACCTTCCGCTTCATACTCCTCGCTGTGTTGAGTGTCCCAGCGCTAGAGAAGGCAAGAGACGATTAGTGCGCATTTGAGCCCGGCTTCTGGAGCAGATTACTTCTAGCTCGAAAATCACCATGTGGGTTAGTCACATGACTTTAGCCTTTTCAGTTAACCAGACAACCAATCAAGAGGCTGAAACCTCTTGAAACGGACTGGTCTTTGCTGACTTCACCAGCACCGAGGGCTGTCTTTTCACTTCACTAGGAATTTGTCTTATTGTTTTCAAGGCTCCTTATTCAACAACAGAACCTACTACGACCCATTAATCTAGCCCGTAAAGGAACATTCAAAGTTCACCAACCAGCAAATGTTTATCCAAATTTATAAATTTGTGCTTCGGCAAGTGTGTACTGAGTGCTCGCCTTCCTGCTACATCATGGGAACACACGCAGGAGTAGCACACACACATTTCTTGTCTGAAAAAGTACATATGCAGAAGAGCGGACAGAAAGACTGTAAGGGCCCGAGGTTCAGGGGTTTCTGTGCGCCTGTGTCCTAGTAACACCAGAAGCTACACTCATAAGGTCTCAGCAACATGACTGCCTGAACGTGAGCCGAACAAGGAGGACGCTACCAAAGTGGAGATGCCAAAGTGGATGGGGCCTCAACCCTACACAGAGAACTACCAGCAACCAGGGAACGCTGAGAGCAGAAGAAATTATCTTTCCCAGGAAAGAACAAACCAAGTGCTTACGCAATGCCAAATAGTCAGCCCTGAAAACACACATAGAAGTAACATTATATAGACTGAGCAGGCTATATTTAGGCATATCTATGTATATACATCAATATATGGATGTAACAATTAGTGAAAAAGGGGGGGCATGAATTTGAAAGAGAGCACGGAGGGGCAGAGAGGAGGGCTTGGAGCAAGAAAAGAAAGGAAGAAATGTAATTATATTATAATCTCTAAAAAGCATGCGTGCTAACAAAGACACAGGGACCAGAAAAAGCAGAAGTCAGATAGGGTGGTTCTTAGGTAAGACACACCAGACTTAGAAGAGAGTGACTTCCTTAAAAGCAGCAACGGCTAAACGGAGGGTCACCTGAGCTACAGAGAACAGGGCGAACACAAGTCCATAATATCTGCTGAAGTAAGAACAAGCCCAGTGCTCCTGCTGCTGAGAGCAAATACAGATGCAGTCCGCACAGTCAGAGCAGAAAGCCGAATTAAGCACACCCTGTGCTGGTTGTAAATTACATTGACCATAACAACATTTGTCTGAACTCGGCCCCTTTTCATGGTTAGCTTCGAGTGAGTCTTCTCCAAGGTCAGAGCATATGGTTTTGGTAACCAGCCCCTCATCACAAGTCAGGAACAATCTAGCCCTTGCTGTACTGGCCAAGTTCTATGTCAATCTTCCTCGGATCAGTTACAACATGTAGGTCTTCTGTGGCTTTGCGTCCCCTGCCAATGGCTGGGGCCTCTTGAGCAAGCCCCTGTTGCCCCATCCCATAGGGAGGCCCTGTACCAGTGAAGGAGGTCCTAGTGAGAAAAGAGGACTCTTCTGTTCAGAACTAGGCCACTGTCTTAGCAAACATACTTTAATCCACAAGTGTGGTGGTCCTGCAGCTAGCTACTCAGGAAGCAAAAGGAAGGGGACTGGGATTTTGGGTCAGCCTGGGCTTCCTAATAGCCACAGGTAGAGTGGATGACACCCTTTTTTCTTTTTTTTCTTTTTTTTTGTACACCAGTCAAAAAAATGATAAAATGTTAAAAGGGGAAGAAAACCAGATATAATTTAATGAATTACACTAAATAACCAGCCCGTTCTCTGGGATGGCTGAACTCTATAATGCTAGTCAATTTCCTGAAATTGACTCTTGAAATAAACACAGCAGGAAGAATGGACCTAACTAACTGCGGTCTGCAGGGCCTGGATTCCTCAGGTGATGTGGCACGCAAAATCACTTACATCAAACATTGTCTTTCAGTAGCTCGAGATGACATGACTCAACACTCTTTCAGGCAACCCTGGCACATCTGCCCCGTTCCCCATACTGTTTCACTGCTTTGGTTAGCCAATGGGAGTAAAGGAAGGATGGGAGGGTTTGTTTCAATTTACAGTTCCAGGGGACACAGTCCTTCCTGGAAAGGAGGACAGGAGCAGGGGACAGCTAGACACACTGTGCCCCCAGTCATGAAGCAGAGAACAGTGGCTGTGTCTGCTCATGCTGGTTTTCTCCGTTTTGCTCAGTCAAGGACCGTGGGATGGTGGTGGCCTACAGTTAACATGGGTCTCGCCACTTCAGTTAACGTGACCTAGGTCACCCCTCGCCGGCATGCCCACCAAGTTGACAACATTAACCATTATGTTCATGGTGGTTTTGTCTTCAATGAGAGACAAGTGTCTACTAAGAGTCACAACTCCTTATTCTATAGGGACCCTAAAGATGTAGTGGACTCAGCGAGGCTGAAACCTTAAAGCGAAGTCCTAAAACAGACTATTCTTGCTGAGCCAGAGACAGCCAAAGGTCATGTCTCAAGATGGCCAAGGTAGCTGCAGCCTATCCAGATCACAACTGAAAGTGACTAGTGGACAAGGCATTGTTGGGATTGAACCATCAGGGCCAGGGCCTGTTTCCTGTGGTTCCAGTTTCATCAGCCTGCTCGCCCTCCATTTTTAGATAAAGATGGAGCCCTAAGCTGCAAGGTGTGTGTGGCCTGGTGAAGCAGGGAATGAGCAGCAGTCAACATTCCCCCATGGAGCTCCCCAGCTACCATTTCCGATCAGAATTAAACTATTAGTTATAAAAACTGTAAATCAATAGAGGTCCGATAATAGAAGCACCTTGCCCACCAGCAGACTGACTCATATGCTCACCCTACTTGGCGTCTGAAAATTTGCCAACTCACTATTATTCAGCATCTCAGTACCCTAAAATTAAACCCACTAAGTCCACCTAGAATACAAGAAATGGAATTTATGACCTCAGAACCACTAGTCCAAACGAAACCATTAAACCACAGGTTGTTCTTGACGTTTTTAAACAGTAGACACGGACGGGAGAAAGGTTGGAAAGTGCTATCACTGAGCTCAAGCCATAAAGGGCCTCAGCAGGGATATAGCATCTTGGAACGAAAATGAAACACAACTTCAAAACGCCCTTGGTGACCGTTCCTAAGGTGACGGAGTATGTGTGGTTTCTCACATGTGCTCATGGACTTCCCCACGCATGTTAAAATGGGGAACGAAGCATTCGAAGAACACAGACGCTCCCACGTAGCTTCCAGGGCCTCACAGGTCTGCCTGCTTCCTTCTCTCTCCGTCTCTCGCCCCTAAGCAATGGAATGGTCTAGCATGGAAGCCACTGCAGACTTGGAGTCAGGGTGCCTGGTACTTAATCCGAACTCACTTATGGGGCTAACCTCATGTAAGTTCCTTGACCTCTTTGGACTTAGTTTATTTATCTGTAAAACGGGAAAGAAGTAGTGTGAATTTACCAGGGGGACAGCAAAGTGCTTAGCGCTGTGTCTGGTACATAAGCACTCTAAAGTCCTGCTACCTTTGTGGGGGCACCTGTGTATATGAGATAAATATTAAGTTTGTATTTGTGGAATTCTTTTCAATTCTATCTCCAAAATTAAACCATTCATCTGGGTATGCCTCTGGAAATATCCGTTTGTGCCTTTTTAAAAGGAGAATTTTTTTTTTTTAATTATCTGTTCATGTGTATCCATGTTGGCTACACACATGTGTGTTTGGAAGAAGCTGCCAGAGTTCCTGAAGTCATTGGTACAGGCAGCGGTGAGTAGCCTGACATGGATGCTGCGAACTGAACTGAACTGACAGCAGGGCTGGGGGTGTTCAGGCAAGAACAGGACCCTAACCACTGAGCGCCTGCAGAGATGCTCGGAATACAGATGGCCGGCTCACCGCTAGTCAGCAACTCACCGCAGCACGGCTCATTCAGCACAAGGTCACAGGAACTGAAGCGGAGGGCTCCTGACTTTCATTCCTAAACTGTTAACATTGAATTATCTATGTATTTAAGATGTAGCTCCCACTCCCAGCAAGACTGAAGTCGGAAACAGGCCTAGTCACGTGTGACTGACAGCAATGCTCATGGATATTATTATTTTCATAATGAAAACGACTTTATCAAAATAAAAATACCCACACTCTTCAACCCAATAATTTTACTTGCTGTCTAAAGGCAATTAAAAAGATGACGAGAAAGCCACGTGCACAAAGATGTGTACTGTGGAGTTTTTCTAACAATGAAGCGTTTAAAACAAATTACGTATTCAACGATGGAGCATAAAGCACACTGATACAAGACAATGTAGTCATTAAAAGCAATTTCAAAATCATGTAGGACCGTGGAAAAACATTTCAACATACGTTAAATGGAGGAGCACAACAAGAACTTAATCTGTACTATGATTGTTGCTGGCAACAAATATTTATACAACCAGATGAAGACTGGAAAGAAATAGATAATAAAATAAGACACATTTTAGTTGAGGGACTAGAAGAGAAAATCTTTTTATTTCCTCCACTGTTATAAATGACCTCCTGCAGTACGAGTAAAGACAACTCTCGCTGTTCCTTTTGCTGCCCCTCCCCCCATCCTCCCAGGCCTTGCCAACCTAAATGCAATCATTCGGGTTCAATCCCTTTGGTAAGTTACCTTCTGCAACAGACTCTGCTGGGTGCAGGCTTGGAGGAAAGCCAGTGTTGGTCAGGTGGGAAAAAGCTACCAAGGCTTCTTGAGCTCAGCAGGGTGTGGGACAATCAGAGCCTGCCAGTTCAGACCTGCGGTGGGGACAGCAACCATCCCAAAGAGCAGTCTCTGTGATAGCCAACACTGGGCGCGCTGTGGACACAGCACCGGACCTCACAGCATCGCTAATTACGTTCGTAAGATCAGTATCGTGGTCTTGATACTGCCCCACGCTGTGGGTGGGAAAGACATTTTCTTCAGTGGGATAGCCAGCTACCGGTCAGCTGTCCATTCTCCCATACTTAAATGACTCCCCCTAAAAACAACCTGAATTAAACACAGGGAATCGGCAGAAAAGGCGTGAAAGTAGAAGGGAGAGTAGTTAGCAATAGAAAGGGAATCGGCAGTGAATATAATAAAAACACATTGAATACGGGTATGCAAATCTCCTAATGAAACCTATTATTATGTACAATATACACTAGTAAAAAAATTAAAGGGTAGCCTAACACAGCTACGGCTTTTAAAGCCCTGGCATCACTGAGCAGGCTTCTCATACCCTCGAGATAATGGGCAGGCAGGGTGAGGGATAACCAGCAGAGCTGAACTCGGGGTCGACAGTCTCCCCAGCACACTTCCGTAATCTTCGTAATCTTCGGTAAGAGCCTTCTCTGGTGGAGCTGGGGTCTTCCTGCCGGAACCCCAACTGCTCCATCTCATTCCAAGGTCACCTCTGCCGGAGACTGGAGTTAATCCCCCTAACACGACAGTTCTCCTTTAAGAGGGAGGGAAGGGCATGAAAGCTGATTGTTTGTTATTAAATTGCAATTTGGGTGGGGGTGGAGCGGATAAGGGAAGATTCCATTCATTCACACTTCATTTACTTTCATTCTTACTGCCGGGAGCCAGGGAGTCCAATTAGAAAGCTGGAGGGGCAGGGAGGGTGCGGTTTAGAAGGTTGGGGGATTAGATCATTCAGCCACTGAAACAGCACCAATAAAAGAAGGCTGTGGAATGGGCTCCTTTAATTGCTGATGGTCACCCCGGCACAGTGAGGGCTGGTCTACACAGGTCAGTCCAGAGCACCTGAAAGGATGATCAGGAAAGTCTCTGAAGGGCAAGAGCAGGGAGGCGCAAAGGCTGAGCTGCTGCAGGGGTGCTGGGTTCACTAGAGGAGACGGTTATTCACCCCGTGAAGCCACGGGACCTGCGAGTGGGTGGGTGCCTGTGAACAGCACGTGAAAAGACTGTGTCCGCACATGTAAGCATCATCCCATTATACTCAGCCATGAGCAGAGAGGGATGGGGCAGAGACTGCGTTCCCTGTTCAGTCACCTCCTGTTACCACTCAGGAACTTGTCTCACCCGCAAAGTGGGGACGGTACGCCACCCCGTGAGCGGGACGTGGAGGTGTGAGTGTGCAAAGGCCAACTGCTCCTGTTGCTCCTGCCAGAATAATGCTGTGGTCAGGAGGCTGAACCCCAAAGCTGAACCATTGGGGCTCATTGTCCTTTGGGGGAATGAGGACTTTGGCCAACTCACTTAACCAACTTATGCATGCCTCAGTTTCCTTATGGAAAGTTCAGAGCAACTCTTCTCTGTGAAGGCATGCTTCATATTGGAAGTGCCGGACAGGGCCAAGAACTCAGTGATGCTTGGGAGGTCCTACCTTAACCAAATAAAATAGGTGGCTCTTAGTTACTCTCTGCTACTTGGATGCTCAAAACAGAATGAGGACAAAAACAAAACAAAAACCAGACAGTCCAATGTCAGATTTAGGAATAACCCAGAAGAGATTAACTACAGCTCTGACAAGTGAACGAACGGGCTTGAATAACTCAGTTCAGACTATATATAGCTAACAAAAATATCCTTGGTTATAAAACATCTTCATGACTAAATAATACGTTTGCTGCCAATTATGCCTTAAGAAGATTGGGGGTTGGGGAGCTATGGGTTTGGCATGGTGATTGTGAGGAAACAAGCAACTGGGGGTCAACGTGAAATGAAAGCCTTCCCCGGGACCTTCTGCTTCACAGAGGGCCCTGGGTGGTATGATCTGGCAGGGGCGACCCTGCGAGACACAGAACCTGGGGTCAGAGGTTGTCTGGCCCCCAAATGGCTGCTTCAGAGAGTGTCCTCACCATCCTCGGTTAGACAAAAGGTGCCCCCGTGCCAATCCCAAGGGCCACACATCTTAGTGTCACACTGGCCATTATGGCCAGATGGATTGCTTTACAGCTGGCTGAGGTACCTCGCATGCATCAGCCACTCAGGCTGCGCCAATTTCAGGAATGCTTTCTTTGGAGGGACACCTGCTTTGGGGGACGGCAGAGCAGATGGCCAGAGTCTCTTGGATCCCCGGCTTCTAGCCCCAAAGTGGAGCCAGCGTCTACAGCCTTTGGGCCACAGTGTGGCCCCCGCCTACAATAGGCCAGCCATTGCCTCCACTAGCCATCTGCTCCGGCTAAGACCTTTGCGCCCTACAGAATGTATGGCTAATTAAAATGATTATGGCCATACTCGAAGCTATTCTTCCGAGACAGAGGTTGCTGGGCTGATCTCTGTGGCCGGGGAGACTGAAGCACATTAATTTTGAAAAGGGAAGGCCTTGTAAGCCCAGAGGAAGAGCAACACAGTTTCCTAGGTTGACAAAATGGCATAGAAGGCTGAGCTCAAGTGTCTCTTTTAAATGGGGGAACGTGACTAGCAAAGCAAAGGGGTCTCTGAAGAGGACCAAACATCCTTTCCGGGAGCACTGCATCCGTGGTGTGTTTGGTTAGTCTTAAAAGTTCAGAAAGCTGGATGTGCCTGGAGGCCTTGCTTTTGTTTCTGCAGGGACACACTTCCTGGGACTAGGGGCTCATTTCCCATTCTGCCACCTTTGAAGGCCAAGGCAGTGGAGAACCTGACAGACCCAGCTTCGAGTCTCTCAGTTTTGAACTCGGGGAGGAGCTGCTGGACTGGAATGCAAATTAGTGCCTTCATCTCTGAAGGCAACCAAATGCTGTAAGAACCTGGCATAACAAGAATTAATGCATGGCTTTTAAATGCACGCATTCACGAGAGTCCTAAAGCATCGCCAAAAAGCCTTTAAGCGCTGCAAAGAAATGCTCAGTGTCAGCCTCTTCCATTAGCAAGGCGGGAGGTTAGTGAATTCTAAAGTCCTAAAAGGGGGAAGTCTCCCTACCCCTTTGGGAAGTACATTAGATTGAATCTAAATTTAGAAAAACACTACGCCTGAGACAGGGTTTCATTAAGTAGAATGGGTAGCATTTATACTTCTAATCACCGCAGTTACTGAATGGATAGCAAGCAAAACTCTTGTCTATGAAACATACTTAACTGTTTGGTTGGGAAGGGTTATTATCATTAGAATATGGATCATCACTAGCTTGGTTTTGATTTGCTGTCAGTCTTAAGTTTCCAGTTGAAAAGTGTCAGAAATTTCTGATCTAGAAGGCTGTGGAGTAGAGATGGAGGGTTTTTTTGTTTTTGTTTATTTATTTTAGTTTTTGTGCATTGGTGTTTTGCTTGCATGCATGCTTTTTCCAGGGTGTCAGATTCCCTAGAACTGGAGTTACAGAAAGTGGCAAGCTGCCACATGGATGCCAGGAACTGAACCCAGGTCGTCTGAAGGAGTACTCAGCCATCTCTCCAGCCCCAGAGATGGACTTTAGGGGACACCCTCTTGGTGTAATTTAGGAAGACTAACCAGGGCACCAAGGTCTGCAAGCATTGTAAGAACAAGAGTTGTCTTGTTATCTTTGTAGAGGCTTCTGGGGTCACGGGTCACATTCAAGGGGTCTACAGTCCCATATGGGAGTAGACATGTGATCAACAAGACTGAAAAAACAGAAAGGGAAGACTGAGATACCATTAACAAACCTCCTGAGGATGTCATCCCGTTAGTTGGGGAAAAAACAGCATCAATTAGGAGACTGTTTGCTTTGTCAATGGTGTTTTAAGGACATAAATGGGACGATGAAGAAAGAATATGTATGTTTCAACTACAAAAGATCTGAGTAGAACTTCTCTTAGTTACTAAAAAAAGCACGTGTGTCCCACAATTAAATACTGACCCATATACAATGGAGTAAATACCCATATACAATGGTTTCAGCACCAAGTTACGCATATATGAAAATAACATAAGGAGAAGATAGTTTCAGATTTTTCAAAGCAGTTTGAATTGATGTAGGCAGAAAATCCGGTTTTGTTTTGGTTTAAGGGTTTGTTTTTGGGTGTGGGGGGTGCTGGCGGACTAATCAAGTGCCATGCTAGCCTCTCACCTGCACAGCCCAACATAATGCCTGGACTCCCCAACCACCCCTGGGCCCGTGTGCCCGTCAGATTTAACTTCTCTCTCAGGTTCTCACTTAACTGCAGCCCGTGAGCCACTGGTTTTGACTTACATTATTATTGTCTGCAGTTGAAGAAATAATCGTTCAAAACCTCTTGTTCTTGATAAGGATCTTATAGACCCAATTTATTCCCTGTAGAGGAAAGCAGTTAACAAGGTGTCCCCTGTTTTTTCAACTAGGGCAGAAAGCAAAGTGGCCCTGCCCCAATTGTATTAATTACACAGTCTTTTCTACCAAGCTTGAAGAATGGTGACTAGAATTAAAATGTGTGTGGCTTTTTTATCCTTCACCCCACCCCCCTGCCCCTGCTAGCTACCTGTGAGGGAACATGGGCTTGAAGCCCAAGCTATTCATCAAAGGGGCTAAAAATGTACTCCTAAGATCCTGAAATCTCACTTCTGCTTCTTAATAAAGTAAAGCACAAACAGTGTCAACCAAAACCCTCTTGATAGTCACACCTTAGACTGGGACCAAGAATGTGCCCTTTGTTGGCCGGGATTCACTCAGAGTAGAATGTCCTCTTGAATTGACTTGGGTGAAAATGATCCCATAAGAAAGAAAAATCACCATTCCTTTCAATCCCAGCCAAGATGAGAGGTCAGACTCCCAAGGGATCCAATCGCCAGATAAACACACTAAATCGGAGGCCAGGCACATAGCGGCCGTTGGTGGGCTCTACCTGCCCTGCGAAGTAGCACGTTCTGTGCCCTGCTTTCCAGGTGGAATTCCGAAGGACCATACACAGCGCTGTAGAATCCACAGAGGTCTTTTCCTATAGAATGGCTTCATGGCCTTGCAAACTACACTTGGTAGGGGAGACATGTTTAACAGCTAGACTACACATTTTTGCTTTCAGCAGGAAAGAATCAAATTGCATGGTAAAAGCTCAAGGGAGTGGGGAAGGGCTAGAGATGAATACATTTACAATTTATTGGAGCTTCAACACAGGCAAACAGAAACAAAAGCCAAGCATGACCAAAACCGCCTTGTGGCAAAGTTTTTTTTCTTTCTTTCTCTACTTTTATTTCTTGTGTACTACAGTCACAGGCAGCAGTGAGCTGCCATACGGGTGCTGGGAATTGAACCTGGGTCCTCTGCAAAAGCAGCCAGTTCTTTCAACGGCTCAGCTATGTCTCGTCCTAATACAGTTTCTTTTCATATATTCTGTACGAGGGGAAACACAGCAGCTATGGCCTGTGATCCTATGAGCCTTCACCCACAGCTCACAACAAAGGCATGCTGTAAGGAGTAACTATGTGAGCTTCAAGTTGTGGTGCCTGACTAAGGAAGCCTGAAGCTTCACACGGGCTTTACATTACATATAAATTTAGCTGCTTCAAAGCAATCTCTATCATAGCCTCGCTCACACTTGTCTACGTTTGTGGACATTTCCATGAGTATGAGAAAAGTTGGCATTACAGGTAAACTGCAGAGAATTACTGTTGAGAATTGTCAATAGTCTGGGTTGTTCTTATGGGAGAGAAGGGCTTTGTATCAAACAATGATACAAAAGACTAGGTGAATGAGCTACCATCCCCAGGGCCGAGAAATGACAGCCTTCATGCAGAAGTGTGAGCCTCACTGGATAATCCCAGAGGGAAAAGATGAATTCTTTTCAGATACAGTTCGTTCGTTTGTCCTGAGAGGGCGAGTTCCTAGTGGGAAGTGAGCCGCCCAGGGACAGCTTTGCTAGGTGAGTGGGACATTGTTTCATCTTACCACCCACGCCTCCAAAGGACCTCAGTGAAGTCATGATTGGACTCAACCTGGAGCTAAAATTAGTTTCCCGTTGGAGAACACAGCCAGACCTCCCCCTGTTCAACTCCTGATAACAGGTTCTGATCCTTTTATTGTCTTCATGGAGAAACTCTGAAGCCGCTCTGGAGGGTGGATTGGGGGTGGAGGCGGCAACCAGACCCGTTGAAGGCAGGACAAAATGGCAGACCTAGAAGGCCAGCTAAGCAGTCCACCTGTCAGATATAAGAAGTCTGTCTCTAGCTTCCTCACCCCCTGACATTCAGGCCAGGGGAGGCCCAGCCCCATTCCCTCCCCTTCTATATTGCCTGGTAGCCCCAGGATGAAGTTCAACACCCCCAAAGACATGAAACATCGGGTTCTTAGGTGACAAGAAAGGAGGAAGAAATGAAGACAGCTCAGAGAACTCCTGACAGATACAAACTCCCCACACTCCCCAGCTGAGGGACTCTCCAACGAGGACGACACCTCCACCTCTTCGCCCCCTTGGATGCACGAACAGCTTCTGTACAAAGGACGGCGATTCCAGAAAAAGCCCCTTGGGCAGGTAGCTTTTCACTGCTGAGGATCAGGCAGAAGCCAACCACTGCTGGGGACAGTGACATGCTCATAAAACTACAACACGGGACCGCCTGCCCCAGGAAAGGCGGCCATTGAGAGCTAGACTGGGGGCTCAGTGGGAGGCCCCTTGCTTAGTGTGACCAAGCTTTGGGTTCCATCTACAGCACTAAAAAGACAGAAATGGCAGGACTGACTGGGCTTTTTTTTTTTTCTTTATGGCAGGGTGCTGTTGTGACAATCTCAACAGTCGAGGCGTGAGTGTGTCATCTGGCGCCCTGATGATTTGGTGTGGGATGCAGCAGCCGGTAACAGTGGGGAGACTCTGCTGGGAGCAGACACCCAGAGAAAGGACATTGTCCAGGCCCCAGCCTGTAAGCTCTTTTAGAGAGGATGCGGAACAGTGCAGGTTCTGACTGGGGTGTCAAAAGGTCCTCGCTGAGGTTTCTGGAGGATCCGTGGGAAGCTGCTGCACACTGAGGGGGGAGGGCAATCTCGCGATGAGACTGCTCCTTACCAACAGCAAGGTTTCTCCGGCCTCAGGCTTCAACTCAGGTTTGCTTACGGATGAAATCAGAGGCTTTCTTTTTAAAATAGCAACTCCAGTAGAGTAAATAAGTTACTCAGTAAGTCGGGGACGGGGCTAACAAAGACACAAGAATACATTGCCAGGAATGGCCACCTCTGCCCAGAGGCTTTCTGGGTATCCCTGGAGAGTAAATAGAAACTACTGTGTGAAAAATAAACGGTCACGGGTTTTTTTAGCACCAAGTAATAATATCTTGAGACCAGTTCAAGAGATAAGATACTGGACTTAAAAAGAGTCTCTGAATAATTAAGCTTGCCTCCTAAAGCGTTAAAGACTCTTTTTCGAGATATATATCCCAATTAAGTTTCATATCGCCCAGACTCACGATGAAACAGGTTTTATATAGTAAAGGGACACCCTCTCTGACAGCAAGGGAAAACATGGTGTTATGAATATTCAGCTACATAATGTATGCAGATTCTTGTTCCCTTAAAACTGCCTATGCAAAATGTTTGTGCCCATGTGAGTAAGTGTGTTTTCCTAGGCAAAAGTCTCTGTTTTAATGTTTCAAAGAAACCATGAAAAGAAGGGACCACTGAACTGAGCATTTGATAAGGCCAGCGTCCCTGCCCAGGCTGACTGGGTGTATGCGCATGTGTATTTAAGGTTGGCTAGCATCCCCATTACTAAAATCTATAGGAGGCTTGCTCCCAAGGATGTCCTCAGCAATCAGACATCTGTCCTCAGCATCCTGATACCTGCAGACCTAAAGGACACTAGGATAAGCCCAGGTGTGGGGAGGAAATGAAGCTGGCAATAGGTACTGAAAACCACAAGGGCACTCACACATATGCACACCCACCCAGTCAGCCTGCAGTCCACAGACCCTTCCAGAAATCGGAGGGGCTTTGTCTCTTTCCCAGCTCATCTTCGTGTCTGGAATATTTACAGCTCCAATCTGAGCTGAGATTTGCAAGAAATATTTAGAGTTTGCTCAGCAAGACATTCTTGATCCTGCTCTATAAGTGGGCTGTTGGCAAATGAGCCATAAAGAATGACTAAAGAAAGCATGACTGCTTCTTCTTCTTCTCTGGCAGATAACAATGGTGTGCAGGATGAGAAGAAGGGCGCCAAGGAAGACAGGGGGAACCAGCCTGTGAGCCGAGCCTGGGTGTGGCAAACTCAGAGAAGAGGAAGAGGTCTGGGAATGGCCAAGCCCTGGAAAAGCACCCCTAGCCCACAATTTGAAGCAAGAACAGTGTTTGAGCTGGTTTATCACACCCTGAGAGATAAAATGCAGGCCCTTTTAAAACGTCAAAACATGGAGCCGAGGAGATGGTGCTGCAGTTAAGAGCACTGGCTGCTCTTGCAGAGGACCCCAGTTCAAGTCCCAGCACCCACATGGCAGCTCACATCCAT
Organism: Pachyuromys duprasi; assembly: GCA_028658305.1. Classification (NCBI taxonomy): domain Eukaryota; kingdom Metazoa; phylum Chordata; class Mammalia; order Rodentia; family Muridae; genus Pachyuromys; species Pachyuromys duprasi. Next base: position 41,848,498 of record CM053765.1, on the reverse strand, counting down.
AAATCCAGTTCCAGAGGATTTGATGGTATTCTCTGACATTCTCAACCAATAGGAACGCACATGGCGCACACACATAAAAGCAGGCAAAACATTTATGCGCATAAAATAAATCTAAAAAAACCCTGGAAAAAATTGGAATGTGTGACTTCCATTCTTCTGTCATGGAAGCTGGTTCATGGTTTGAGGTTGGGGACAGTGAATGATTCAGTTAGTTTAAAAAAATTGTTTTAAACTTGTGCACATGTATGTGTGTGAGGTGTGTGTTTGTGTGGAAAGTGTATACGCATGCATGTGCATGGATGCTTGTACCCATGCCTGTGGTGGACTAGGGGAGGATGGTGTGTACACTGTTTTAGCATTCTCCATCTTATTCCCTTGAGACACGGTTCTTCTCTCGTGACCCTGGAACTAGGCTGACCACCAGGAAGCCCAAACAATCCTGTCTTCATCCGTACAGCTACCTTCCTACCCTTCTACCACCCCCACCACGGATCTTCCTGCCACTGCCTCCACTCCCAAGCACGGAGGTGTTCTGGGGATTTGAACTCAAGTCCTCAGCAAATGTTCTTACCCACTGAGCCCTTGGTTAGCTTTTTAAGTCACTTTTTAAGACAAAAGTGCCCTGGGCGGGGGGGGGGGGGGGAGAATACAATTCCAAGGAGAGCTACAAGAACAGCAAACAGTATAAAAATAACTGAGCAGAAACAAGACACAGACATATCAATTTCCCAAACTCTGAGACATGAGTGAAAAACATGCAGATTGGAAGATTAGCATCTCTGTCCAAGATTCATAAGAGGGAAAACTACAAAGGGGCCAGGTCTGAGCAAAGCCTGCTGCGCCACGAATGCCTGAATTCTGCCTCGTGCAGCAGAGCGTCCATGCCCTCGATGGATGACTGCCTGAGCTGCTTACCTCACTGCGGTCACCGGCTGGGATGTGTGATGGCCTGGCCTCTTCATCTAGTGGCTCAAGCACTGTCACCTCTGCGAACTCTTCCACAGACTCTTGGAACTCGGGGAGGGATCTTCGTCCATAGCGCTTCCCACCTCTAACGTATTTGGGCTGAGCTTCTAGTGAACAGTCTGGACAAGGAGACGAGAGTTAAGGCCCCATTACAAGAGAGGAAACCCCAAACTGACACTTGGGGGGTGGTGAGGCACAGCCTCTTGTATGATTCCCCCAAATAAACCAGCCCTGTGGGCTAGCGGTGGCAGCCGTGTGCCCGTGAGTCCTCAGGTCGGATGCAGAGCAGTTTCTGCTTTGGATGGCTGGCCATACCTGCATCTGTGTGACTGGCAAAAAGGGGCAAAGGGGTTGACCATGTTTGGTTATGTATTTAGTAATTTGGTGGCTTAAAAATGCAGAAGCATTTTTAAGTGGAGGGCAAAAGAAATAGAGAGAGAGGGGAAAAAAATCTAAGAGGCACCTTGTAGGAAGTCCTGGACCTGGTAGGGTTCTGAAAAGTTAGTGTCCACACCAATTAGTGGGAAACACCCTCTGTTACCTCAGGGACCCCTTCATTCATTGTTCTCCCTCCTGATCTCCCAGATAAGCAGAGCAACACAAAAACGAAATTGACACTGAGAAGTCTCATCAATGAAAGATAGCTCCTCGCTTCTGCGAAACCTGCCATTGAGATTTCATTGTAAGATCATAACATGATAAGCTGTGGAATAAAATTGTAAGTGGAAAGCCACATTGAGAAAAATGCCATGGCGCTTCTTTGGTTTTGAGCATCAGAATGGGACGTGTCCAGGGTAAAATCGCCTTGGGCTCTGAAGAACTCCAGCGTTCTGGAGCGGCAGTTCTCTGGTTCAATAACTGCCACATTCACCTTCACCATCACCAGACCCCGCCCCCCAAGCACCACGCCTACAACCACCACTACAGCCGCAGCCATCACCTCCTCCACACCACCTCCACCAGCAGGCTCCCCTCTCTCTACTGAGTGCTCTGAAGCATAAAGATAAATACTTCACTCCATTCAAATGTCATCCTCAAGATTTGCAAGCACTTTGCATTATACTAGGGGAATAAATATAAAATATTGTATTAAAATACAAAAAAGACTGGCGATGATTTTTTTCTCCATTGCGTGAGCATCTGTCTCTGCAGATACACACTGACTCTCCGGAGGACACACTTTCTGGGTGTTGTTTGAACGTGACAGTCTAGGCACATTTCAGAACTCAGGTACAAGAGTTCTCATTGAGGTGTGTACAAGCACCGGTAATCAGATATGAACGGAAGAAACAAAACTTTCCTTTACCCTCGTGGAAGCCTGGTTGGGTTGGTGAACTCTCACTTCAGCACCCCTAGGAGGGCAAATGGCCCTGTTTGCCTGTCCACCGTCCCTTATGCCCTTCCTTGGGCACAAGCTCAGATTCTGTGATGCTCACAGATGTAGTTCGCCGCCTTCTGCGATGCTCAGGAAAGCTAAGAGTGAAGTATTTACTCCAGCTATGCAATTTCCAGCGGTATTACTATGCAGCTCTTTTATAAGTCCCAGCCAAGTCATTTCATTCCATCGAGCCGTTCTCTTACAGGAAGTGCTTAAGCATACAGAATTTATATGGAGATTGACGTGCATCCTCGAAGGTACCTTTCGTCAGAAGGGAGTGCGTCAGCCTGTGTCTGTTCGGGAGAGGCACAGGGGCTGGAGCTACTGGCCGGCAGCTGACACCCATAGGTGCTGGGCAGACAAGAAGCAAGGCGGAAGCATTTTTAGTTAATTGGATGTTCTTGGATTTTAGTGCCAGACAACAGGACACACCGTTAGTGACTGTGAGGGCTTCGGAAAGACTAAAAGGAGAACATAAAACCCGGGACTTTCCAAGCCAGAGAATGAGATTGCGTCTGGGGATAGAACTGGCAGAAGAGTCCTTACTGTGTGCTGCAGTGCACCCCAAAGGGAAAATGGACGGAAGGGGGAAATCAATGGTCTCTACAGAATCTACTGGCGATGGAGCCCTAGGCTTACCTGAAGCGGCTCCTTGGCTAGTATTGTTAACTCTCCCAGCACACAGTAGGGAGCATTGGGGGAATCTAAATTGCTCCCCTTTTAAACGACAACAACAAAAAAGTGGCCAATTGTGAACTACGGAGAATTTTGTTGTGGATTTGGGGGTTACTTGTTTTGTTTTGTTTTAGGAACTTTAGGACCTCTTAAATTACTTTTTTTTTTAATAATAACCAACTGTAAGCAAATTTTAAGTTAATATCTTCTATAGAATATATGTGTGTGTGTGTATACATATGTGTATTTATATAATGCACTTACACAATCGGCCAGTGTGTGTTTCCAGGTCCTGTGAAAATCTTAACGGAATGAAGACGTTAGCACTTACAAAAGAAAGGTGGATTACTGAGCTTCCTTGTTAGAGTTTGCGGACCCATCCATGTGAGCAATAAAAAGCCCACCTCAGCAGTTAGAAATAGTTACCTCTTAGAGGCACACACCCACACATCCCTGTTCTGTTGAGAACGTCAGCATGGCTGAGTTTGCATGAAGGAAGGAGAGGTCCCAAGGGTAAGAAGGTCCAGAAAGAACATTCATGACCAACAGCCTTTGCAGTGGTGAGCATCTGAGGATGAAGATTTTCCCCGGTCCTCTCAACAGGACTTTCCACGGTAGCAGCTGCCACCCAAACAGGCGGCCACTGTGGGGGACTTTAAGATACTTTCACCCAAACTGAAGAATGCAGTGTCTGCCCTTAACACAACTAATGGAAGAAACTGCCATCCTGGGGCAAAACTGATTTACTCTGGGAGTGTACTGTACCCAGAAGCAATAGTTTTTCTCTGAGCTTCATTCTGAAACAATCTTACTGAGGTCAGATAATATGGGGCCCTTTGGTTTATGGAGAAATGAAACTGTTTACATCTCTGGCTTCCTTCAGCATAGGCCAGAGATCCAAGGATGGACCTGAAACAAGGCATGACATTAGGGCTGTCCTGTCACTGGCAGTTAGCTTTTGCGAAGGACAGTCATGAGTCATTTTCTCTTCTTTTTCATTTCTACTGTTTGACATCAAGCACAAAGATAACACGGGGGAGAGATAAGTTGGGAATGCCTGTTTCATGAGCATGAGAATATGAGCTTGCAATGTCAGCACCCACATCAAGGCTGGACCTATAGTCCCAGCTCTAGGAAGAATCCTGCAGCTTCGCTGGCCAGCCAGCCTCTTTGCAGAGCCACGGCTCTCTGAAGGAACTACTCTAGGTTCAGTGAGAGACCCTGCCTCAAAGAATCAAGGTGAGGACAGAGGAAGATATTCAATGATAACCTCTGGCCTCTGAGTTCATGTGCACACAGCTATGAACAGACACATATACTACACGCTAAATAAATAAATAAGTAATAACAAAATAAGGTAGTAAAATAAAAATAGGCATCAGAAAAAAAGCAGGCAAGCCTGGTCTCCTGGAGGGGGTCTCTTCCAGCCTGGAAAAGCTGAGATAAGAAACATTAGGTTCAAGGCAGTCCTATCTGGCCTAATTTAGATGTCTGTTTTACTCCATGAACTGAACACCTGATTAGAAAGAGAGTACTAAAGAGAAACCTGGATTCAGTTCTCTAAAGATGCCAGAATAAGGAGGGAAAACTCTTAGGCTCCACAAAGCAGGTAGGAAAAAAAAAGATGTAAGTACAGAATTCAAAAGGTAAAGGAAAAAAAATTACTTATTTCTATCCTCTTAGGAGGCCAACAAAGCATGGATGCTTCTTCTTTCTTCTATGAGATGCTTCAGAGCTGTGATGGGTGAACGTATGATGCTGACCAGAAGACCCAGCACTTACAGTGAAACTAAAACTGAAATACAGGGCCGCAGACAATGGTCCTCTGAGTGGATGCGCCAATTGCAGGCAGAGAACAAGACTGGCTCCTTTGGCTCATCTCTCAGCATCTCCCAGCAGCTGGGTGAGTAAGAATCGCCCTATGTCTGGCTCAGTTTCTCTCCCCCCTAAAACTGACCACTACCCCCTGTGTGCTACTGGGACCCTTGCTATCCCAAATCCACTGCATGACTGGCCAACAGCAGAGAGCACTGGGCCCCTGCAGGGAGGCTGGAGGGTCACTCAAAAGCCTAACGGAGACTTCATCATGCAAAGCCCTCCCTGCACCAACACAAGCTCAGGACCGAAGCAACACGAAAGCACACAACAGAAAACCTATACAGAGTTTCAGAGACACCTTCAATGTGAGGCAGATTCCTTCAACTCATATTTACTGGACTCCTGAGCAACTGTCTCATGACCATTGAGGGACATGATGAGTGTTTGTTTTTAATCATGTTTTAAATCAAACTTCTGTGAATGTTCTTAGACTTAGGATGAAGAAGAGAGTCCAGTCATTATGGTACCAACATTCTTCCAAAATGGCTCCTATTTCCTGTCTCCCTTCCTGACCCTTTGAGCCAAGGACATCATTGCCAGAAACACCAGGAACACTGGCACCTCAGTCCACGACTATGCCCCTCTTGTGGAGTTTCTACATCAGATGCATCTGCTCACGGGGTCTTTCCCAAGCCCTCTCTAGAGTCACCCTTCACATCCCCCTTCAAAGACTCCAGAAGGTTGGCAGTGGGGGTGTCACTTGAGACCCTTCAAACTGCATTTTTGTTCAGCTCACAGGATGCCTGAACTCAGCTTAAAAATGAGCAAGGATAAAAACGAACTGTGTGCAAATCTCAAGACAAACATCTCCAAAAAGCTTTCTTGGAAAGGCTGTCGCTCAGCATAGGGGGTCACATGGTCCTTTTGTACAACCCCTTACTGCATGGTCTGACTGCATCACCCCACCCGCACCCTGCCCCTTCCCGAGGTTAGAAGGCTTTGGGGAGTCCATAACCACAACCGAGCCTAAATACGATCAAAGCAAAGGGCTAGAATCCAAGAACAACCAAAGTAGGCTACAAAGACAGACAGACAGATAGACGGGGATGAGTGGGGATGGGGACGGGAAGAGAAGGATGAAGGCAGAACTATGAGGGCATAGGCAAGCATGGAGATGAGGGCATAGGCAAGCATGGAGATGGAGATGGAAGAGGAGCAAATGAATTAGATGGGGGAAAAGATGAAGAGGAGATCAAAAGGTGAGAGAAGAGTAGAGGAGAGCAAGGAAAAGAGGAGGAGGGTAGGTCAGGTTACTGGCCAGAGAAGGTAAGGAATGGGTGTGGCCAAGAAATGGGAAACAGAAGAAACGACAGAACATGAGTGGCACAGACAGACTTCAGCAGTAGCTGTCTGACATGGCTTTTGCTTCCCAGAAAAGACAGCATCAGTAAAGAGGCATGACCGTCCCACACACCCTTTCCAAGACAGCAGCTTTTGGGTTTTGGAACATTGGTACCTCATTCCCAACTACTCTTCTCTCCTGGGGTCTCACTGCGCTGGCCTTGTTCAGCGACAACCCCACCCCGCAACCCCTGGGCGCAGCTGAGAGAGTTCTAGGAGCAGTCTGTACATCAGTCCTTATTCAAGAGGATATGGTTTCAGAAAAATGCTCTGATCAGCTCTGCCGAATCCAGAAGGCTCTGAGGGGAAAGCTTGCTGAAGAGGGAAGAGGACTGTGGTGTGGCCACACCCTGGGCTGACCTGGCTGACAGTCTATCTCAGATGTACAGAAGTCAAGGATCCACGGAAAGGGAAAGCTCTGTACCAATAACAATTACAGAGCTTCTCAGGCTTTGCCTGGGAGGACTGATTGGCTGACCCATGAGGAGGCTCCTCATCTGCCATCGCTTTGCAGAAGAGAGCAATCACACTTCCCTGACTGAGTCTTCCCTGTTCTTCAAGGCTCCGCTCTAAGCATTTCCTTCAAGGAACTTCTTGGCACAACTTTCGAGGTACCTTTTCTCTTATGCTGTTACGTAACTCATACTGTCTGCAGCTTCCAATTTAATAATGGCCACAGTCACATTTTTCTAAAAGCACCTTTGTATGTTAAGAATTTCCTATGCATTTTAGACTGTGACCCTTTCTGGGGCATTTGAACTTCACGGAAAGAACGCGGGCATTGGAGCCAAATGAGCCTGGAACAAGATACTCCGCCAGGGTCTTGAGGGTTAGGAATTCTTCACTTTTTGAAGGCTTCACTTCCTCCTTAAAGGAGTGCCGTCGAGCAAGGTCACAGTCCCACCTAGCAGCTCACCACGGGAGCTTCACCCTGTACGCCAGCCCTTCCACCCAGCTGCTATGGAGCTCACGGCATCCCAAAGCAGAGGAGGAAGTGGTCCCCAGCAGTAGGCACCTGGAGGAGCAGGGTGAGGAAGAGTGTCCCAACCTTCCGGTCATAGCACATTTTCCTCATTCTCATTTTTTTTTTTCTAACATGTCAGATTAGTGGCAAATGTACAATAAGTTATCAGAAACCAGAGCCGTCCTGGTCTTGATCTTGTCCTAATTTTCTCTTCTCTGTTAGTTGGTTTTACCTTCATGCATAGGCTGCTGTGAGAGAGACGAACAGGCTCTCTAAGACTCTCATGTCCTTTGCGTCCCCTGTATAGGAGCCTCCTTACACACTCTCTGCAGCTGAAATAAAATGTACGACTCTCAAATACATTATTTCATTATCGAGATTAGCACCCTATTTTCTAAGTTTAAGTAGCATGGGTCTTTGTAGGACGTTGCATAGATTGTTAAAAGATTGCCTTTTATTTTTAGTAAAATTTTCCTAACAATAAGCAACTCTATGGCATTTTAATAACTGCTTAGTCTCTAAGTATACTCACAAGCCACAATTTGCCTACAGACACACTGCCAACTTTTTTTTACTCTGCCACACACATACTATCCAAAGTGATTACCCTTCTATACTCGTCATTACTTACGTTACATAAAATCCGAGAAAAGTATGCACTGATGAGCCAAGAACATCGTTAACAGTTCACGGCCAAGGTTCTATCATTTTTACCTGACTACCGGCAGGCACAAGTGTTTCACAACTTGCAAATACCCTCTTTTTTTGTTTAAGTCAGAATCTCAATGTACAGCCTGGGTTGACCTTGAACTTGCAATCCTCAGCCTCCCAAATATTAAGATTGCAGGGCTGCACCACCATGCTCCAAACATAAACATTCTAATACTCACTTCTCTGGTTGATTTTGGTGGTTGTGATGGTGGTTTGGAGAAAATGTCTGATCACTGCAATCAGCATGCTACTAACATCAGGCGAAAAGAGCCCATGTTCTCATCTTAGCCAAAGCAAAGTCATAGACAAGCCTCTTGAGCTTGTCTATGTATGTACAACAATTTACCAAGTACAGACTGCAGCCAGACTCCAGAGCTCAGCCCAGTGCCCCTGTAAGGGGCTGCAAACACGCCTTTGGTCACTGTGAATCAGGATATAGTCTAATGCCCAAGGAACTCACTCTGCTATATGCTTGCTAAGTGAATGAAAGGGCATGTTTTTTTGTTTTTTTACATTTAAGGCTTTTTTTTTTAATATAAGGGAAACAACTACAATTAACTGGAATGGCTCTTGAAATTAAAGTTCTGAGATGGAAACTAGCACCTGCCAGAACAATGCCGCGTCCTGTTTTCCTGGGTTGGCTTTTCCAAACTGAGCCCCTCCCACCCCGCCCCATCAACAAAGAAAAGGCATTTCCAGTGGGCTTCTTGCATTATGCTACCATTTACTCCACAACAGAAACCTAGTGGAAAGAGGCATCAAAGGGAGCCAAAAGCCCTGGAGACCGGAGCCAGGAGCGTGCTGGCGCCACCCATTATAGTGCCAGCATTTCCACTACAAAAAGCCTGCAACCCAAAGTCATTACAAACTGGGTAAATAGTTAGTAAGTTGTTGCCCCTCTCTTATCCCAGACACATGATGTAAAACTTAAACAGCCCACGCAGCTATGAGGGCGCCGTACTGCTGGCACTGCTAATTGGGCTGGAAGCAGCAGAGGACGTCCTACCATCCACAGTCTATTGTCCTGTTCTTATCTAAATTTCATTGTGTCTCTATTGTTACTGCCTCTTCCAGGAAAAGCTCCTAAGTCTTAGAATTAAAACGCGGTGTTATCGAAGTGCTAAAAATAGCACAAGAGAAGTTATAAAGGGCAGAGCCCAAGACTACGAAGTAAAAATAATGACTTAGCTCCATATCCTCTCAAATCTCCTTAAAGCTTTGCCCTGTATTATTTATGTGCAACTCCTTTTTATTGGAAGACTAAGAGAGCAGCCGCCCTTCAGAGGACTTTACAGTGTAATTTATGTTAGGTAAAATCTTATAGAAAGAGAAAGCTAGTGTGACTGGCTTTCCCCATGGATGTAAATAATGCCATCCAGGCAATAGGAGACAACACAAGTGAAACTCGGAGTTGAAAGGGATCCAAACACTTTTAGATATCAGCTGGTCAAAGATCACAAAGGTGTGATGTCTGAGGTCACACCACTGAAGAGGCTGAGCCAGTACTTTTTGGCTCCAGGCTCTTCACATCTACCAAGAAGATTTTTCTAGACTATTGCTTGGTCAGGTGCTGTAATGGTTAATTGGACTGTCAACTTGAGTGCATTAGGAAGTATCTGTAACTGACGAAACCCACTTGGGTGACTGTGAGAACATTTCTAGAGAGGACTGACAGGTGAGAGAGGGATGGGGTGTGGACCTCATCCTTGAAGTAGGCTGTGCCATCCCTCCAAGGACAGCCATGATTTAAAAATCCAGTGAAAGGACTGAGACTGTGTGGGACACCCGCCTTGCCTTCTTCGTGAGTGGGTGGGTCTGTAGCTGTTCCTGTTCTCCTCTACAGACATCATATTCCAGTATGTGTGTCCTTAGGTACCTAATACTAGTGACTCTCCAAGGGTGGGCATTTGTGGGTTTTCAGGGCTAACTGGGGACTGCTGAGCTCCCTGTTCTTGCTGCTCTAGCATATTGACAACCATTATTGGGTTGTCCAGGCACCATCATGTAAGGCAATCTGGAAAACTCCATTTTATAAGCAGTATATCTACATACACACATATGTGTGTGCATAAATGTGTGTATGTGTGTGTAGATATACTGCTTATGTATATATACATTCCTTTGGTTGTGTTCCTTTAGGGCATCTGACTAATACAGATGCAGCTGTTTTGTCCTACACCACTTCATGACTATCTGGATTTCTCACACTGTACACTGTAGCCCTGTCTTTTTAGTGTTCTTCCTGGTTTTAGCTTTTCTCTCAAAGTCCACTAGGATTTCAAAGCCTTACCAACACACCACAATGTAGGTCCATGTGGTAAGAGAGGAATTAAGTTCTGAGCATCCCAAATGATGCCAGGACATGGACAGCTCTGTCACCCACCATCAGGTATAACCTGCTGCAGTTCACTCCCTCCTAGGACCCCTTGGCAGACTCTGGGACAGGGCTGCACAGACTGAGGGCCAGCTAATCTATCTGAGGGTTAAAAGGCTTTAAACTAGGTTCTGGAGAGATGGCTCAGCAGTTCAGAGCACTTACTGCCCCTTCATAGGACTTGGTTTGGTTGCCAACACCCACATGGTGGCTCAAAATAGCCTGTAACCCTAATTCCAGGGGATCAGATGACCTCTTCTGGCCTCTTTGGACACTGCCACACATGGGGTATACACACATACATGTAGGCACATACACATAACATAAGCTAAAAGCAAATGAATCTTTAAAAATAAAAGACTTTAAACTAGGTTCTACGCATGTGTTGGTGGCACAGTATCAATGTCTTTCTCTCTAATTTATTCATGGGACTTCACATAGGCTCTGCCCTCCTTTATGCCTACATTTGGGCTTATATAAAACGACAGCCCTGAATGCTGCAGTCTATCATTTAAGGGATGGTTATTATCATGGAGAGGTATGGGTGAACTCAATTTGCTACACGGCACTTGAGCCCCTTCTGTCTCTGCACACACACATGCCAGTCAGCTTGAGTGGGTAGAAGAATCAGATTTAGAGTGAGTAGGTGCGTGTGAGTAGGTGGAAAAATGGCCTGATGGCCACGAGCAACTGGAGGGACTAGGGAGACAGAGGCCAATGACAGACAAAGCAGGGATACACAGAGCAGAGCAGGGAGCGTGGGTATCTTGGGCCATGATGCGTGCTTCCTTGTAGGTAAACTTCTCAAGGTTCAATTCTGGATTTGTATCCTGTTACAACAAGGTTTAGCAGCATCACTGAAATACAGGCTGAAATGCTGCCCTGTCCATGGCATCTTACTGCTGCATTACACTGGTTTGGGCACCATTCGAGCACACGATGAAACGACAAAAATGCTTTCTGTGTTTGGTCCTGGAAGCGTGGTCCAAATGGCAGCCTCTGCCAGCTTGGTAGTGTGGCCCACGTGCAGAAATGAAACTGCCACCTGCAGCCAGCTTTGTCAGCCTGACTCTGTGGCAGTTCCCAAGCCCACAGCTCTTCCTATTGTTAGGCTCCGGCACAGTGCCGCTCCAGGGGCAGCCTCCACAGACCTGTGCCGTCTCCACAGACCTGTATTTTTACGGTGACAATTTTCTGTCAGATGACAGCACGGGTTTTCAAGAAAGGATGGTGAAAGTGTCATGTGGATTAATGTCAAGGCCGCCCCTTCCAAGTCCACTTGAATGCACAGGAAGTCAACAAAACTGTGTCTAACTTGCTCACATTAGCCACAGTCGACCACTCTATCCAGCACCCCTGGATCTTGTATAATTGCTATCAAGATGACAAACTTTTAAAAAGCAAAAATACCCACAAATGTGTGCGATCCCACAAGTAACACAAGTCCATGCTCCAGTAGTGGTTACCGATGGACAGTCTTTATTAGCCTCGAAAAGTCTGAAGAATGCAAGAACCTTTCTCCCAGGTTCAGAAAGCTTCCAGGAACTTCCCTGGGCCTTACTGAAGAGAGATACCATTACCCAAAATTGGAAGACTTAACCCACAATCCAAAACATTATTAAAGGTAAGGCCTGAACACATGATCCAAATCTGGGACACTTTACAAAGTACAATGGAGACCTAGGCCACCAGTGAAGATAAGAAATGAGTTCCCATCTGGGTTCTATGTAAATAGGTCACACCAAAGAACTCCATAGAACGCTAACAATTCCTGTTCAGACTGAACTATGATTTCTTGTTTGTTTTCTTTTTTTAAAGTCAGGTTTATTGAGGTGTAATTTATGTAGTATATTTTATCCCTGTATGGGGAGGAAAAGCTCATGTGATCATGGGGTTCTCCTGATAAGAGACAGAAGTTACAGCACTCAGAATTTCCTGATGCCCCTTTCCAGTCAGCCCTTGTCCCTAGCAAATTAATCTGTAATTCCTTATACTTAAATACAAGTTTGACTTTTTGGGGGAGGAGCTGGGGCCTGAACTCAGGGCCTTGTGCATGTCAGGCAAACACTCTACCACTAAGCTACATCCCCAGCCCCTCCTGGAGAGCTTTTAAATGGGAATGTAGGAAGAAAGGTCAGTGCTCTTACCTGACTCTTGAAAGTGCTCCTCACTGGATAGAGTTCTGGACAAGATAAGTATCAACGCTTCTTTAAATTGGTCAAAATGTACCTAAAAGGCAATTAAAAATAAATGTAAAGTCATTTTCCGTAGCCCTGAGAAGGCACCTGCAAGGTGTCTGCACTCTTTGTTCCCATTCGAACAGCCTTGGAACAAATCATCACCCACGTATGTTCTTTTTCCTTCATCTTTCTAAAGCAAAGGAGAAACTGGGCTGATCCTTTCAGACATGCAGTACCATGAGCACATGGGTGCTTTCATACAAATACAAGTATCTATTCAGCTCCCCAGGAGAACAGCTAGCTAGCAGACCCTCTGCAAACTCAGGAAGATACATGTTGAACTCCCAACTCCTTTTACCTTTTAAACAAGATCAGAAGGGACAGACATTAGGAAAATCTTCCCAAGTGAATGACCCATTGTCACGCTGCCCCATGGACACTTTCATCTTTCAAGATAGTCTGGAAGTGAGTGAGCTCTTTTGGGAAGACTTTCATACCGTTTCGCCTGGGGCAAGTATATAATATTTATCTCCCAGGTCCCTGCGAGTATACAAACAAGCAAAAATCAATGGCAAACACACAGGATGCAAGAAGCCTGAGAAGCATTCATCAGTTCATGAAAATATAATTGCCTTGCCTAGCAGGGGGGCCTCCCAGTCTGACTCACAGAAACACTCATCAGAAGTGCTTCCAAGGGCAAACGATTTCTTCTGCACCTTCAGTTTAAGTGACCTCAGCCTCGGACAGAAGGGAGAGGTGGCATTTCTAGTCAACATAATTCGAGTTTGATTGTGTGCCACTTATTTTCCCAGAATCCTATACAGTCATAATACAAGATGAAAGTTGGTAAAGGTGAAATTTGCACCACTATAGGGCCCTTGAATGTCATTCCAAAGCACTGGCAGGTGGGCATAACCTTTTTGACAATGTGACACAGTGCTGTCATCTACCAATTTTGTCCTCAAGACCCACACAATCACTTTTTTTTCAATGAACAAAAAAATCTTATAACGCTTTAAGTAAATTTATGGTTTTTATATTGGGCTACTCATAGGGTATGCACAGACAGCAGTTTCAATGGAAATGATGAATTAAAAAACACTTCCAAATTAAAATTAGAAAGTCAACAAAGCAGATTAGTTACCTAAACATTGGTAAGATCACATACTGCCCTGTCTGCACAAAACTAAGCAAAGCAGAGGACTCCATCTTGAGACTATGTCATAAGACTGAAGTCTGGGTCGGCCTCAGGGGTTGCCACCTGTAATTCCAACTACTGAAGAGCCAAGGCACCACGGTCACAAATTTTAAGCTTGCCAGAGTGACACAGTAAGTTCCAGACTAGCCCAAGCAACTTAGTGAGCTTCTGTCTCTAAATAAATAGGTAGACAGATAGACAGAGAGAGAGGAGAGATTTGGATGAGTTTGTGATGTAGCTCAGTGGCAGCACACTGTTCTACCATGCTCAAGGTCTTCAAATCAACCAATACAAAACAACAACAAAACAAAACAGGCCAGGTATGGCGGTGCATGCCTTTAGTCCCAGCACTCCAAAGGCAGAGTCAGGCAGATCTGGATCAGTTTGAGGCTAGCCTGAACTATAGAGTGAGTTCAAGGACAGAGAAACCCTGCCTTGGAAACAAACAAACAAACAAAACCACACAAAACAAACAAAACTGTATTTAGTTATAATTTGGCACATTCTTCCAAAGTAGATGTGAGGTCTACTACACTTACTCTGATTCACTTAAACTTTCCACAAATTATATTCCTCTTAGAGATTTAAAAATATGTAACTTATGTATATACGTGTGTGTGTGTGTGTGTGTGCTCACACCTGCTTATTTGTATGTGCACAGAGGTGACCATCATGGCCAGAAGAGGGCATTGGGTCTTCTGGAACTGGAGTTACAGGTGGTTGCAAGCTACCTGGGAAGGGCGCTGGAAGCCAAATCCAGATCTTTAAGAACAGCAACTGCTCTTAACCATTGAGCCAGCACTTCAGTCCCTATATTCCTTTTGGATCCTGTGGACTTTACTTAACTTTCTAATTGCTGTTAAAGAGTATAACTTGATTATAGAAGAATTTTAATTCAGAACATGGTTGCTCTGGCAAAAGATCACATCCAAAGACCTTCTAGGTCTGTGTGATCCAGATGGAATTCAAACATGTCTTTTATCCAGGAGACAGAGGCAAGCAGATCTGAGTTTGAGGCCATCCTGGTATAGAGCAAGTTTCAGGTAAAAACACACACACAAAAACAAAAAAAAACACACACACAAAAAAACCCCAAAGCTGAGATCCAGGCATGGTGGTACACACCTTTAATCCCAAACAATGAAGGTAAAGTTAGTTTGTAGAAGGAAGCACCAATGTTTGAAAGTGATATCTAATGAGTGGCAGAAACAGTGTCAGAAATCAGAGAAAGACTTGACAGAATAGGATGGCCCAACTCTCATGAGAAAAGAGAAAAAAGGGAAGCTACTTAAGGGGCAATGAGACAGAGAGGAGGCATGTTTACTGGGACAGTAAATAGAAAGATTGCAGAGAGAGAACTCAAAGGAAGACTGAATGAGCCAGAGAATGAGAAGGAGCCAGAAAATTAGAGCAGGCTGCTTGAGTTAGTTTGAGGCCAAGCAGAGTAATTCAGAGACCTAGAGAAAAGCCAGACTGAATAAGTCAGCTGGGAGAGGAGTTTGAGCCAGAACAGCTGAGTTGAAGCAGCCCACTATGAGCTCAGCACTTATTAAACAGTAAGTTTCAAAAGCTGAAACATTCTAGGCATAGGTTAGATTGTACAAAGGCTAGAAGCTTCCAGGACTAGGCTTAGGTTAGCAGATAGAGGCGGTAAGCCTCTGAGACAACAATTACCACAGGAGAATAAAAGTTACTTTTATACTTGATGGCTTTATACATACATACATACATACATACATACGTACGTACATACATATTTGTGTATGTGTGTATAGAGAACAGTTAATTTTTATTGTCTTGGCAAATTTTCTGTAAGATACGGACTTTTGAAATCAACACACTAGAATAAACCTTAAACAGAAGTCTGTCCGACGAGGCAGAACATCTGCTAAAGCAACGGGATGGTCCATGAAATGGTTAAACACTTGCAGGAATGTAAACTGTGCTCATTAGGCTGACAAATCATCTTGAAACCTCTAGAGGGAAAAAAAAAAAAAAAAGCACACGGGCCTGACTTCAGAAAGAGGCTCAGGCAGTGGGCAGGGTGCCAACCAGGTGAGCTGGGGTTCACACGGCTGAGGTCATTTACCCCCAACAGCCAGGTCATAGCATCACACATCTGGGAGCTCAGCCCAGCTGACAGGTGTGTCTTAAGGCCTAGAACCATTCCTCCTCTTCAGGGCAGGCAGTAGAGTGGCTGGGAAGATGCACACAGGCTCTGCTGCTCACTTCCCACTGTGAGCTGGCCAGCTTGCCTAAACGCCCTGAGTTTTCATCTGCAGACCTACAACAACTGGGACTATCTAGCAAATGTCACATATGACACCTTTGGCAGGTATGTACTGAGCAGCCACTACGTGCCAGGCACAGCAGGGATGGGAACGACACAATTCCGCTGTCTCCATGCATCTCAGGCTTACAGGAAATGTGTCGTAGGACACTGAGGCAGGCACTGTGCTGATTTTTTCTGATTTTATAATACTACTTCCCTAAGTAGTGCTAGGGAGGTAAAACGGAAGTTATGTAAAATGTCTAAGACATTCTGTGACTTACCTCGGCCTCCACAAGTGGTAGTTAATACTAACATATCTAATCCTGGACTGACTGTTCCCAATACAAAAAAAAAATGGGGCCATATTTTGAAGTATAGCCACAGCCAAGCTCCAAGAGGGCAGGAGACAGTGGGGAGATTCTGGGACCCGTCTACTCCAGGGATCTGCGGAGTTACTCAGAATCAAAAGAATAATAATTAAGTTGTTCTATTGTGCATGGAGACCTCTGACTTTCATAAGGACTTATTCACAGAAGGCCCTGAATGAAGCCTCTCCCCACCCCCCTCCTGCAGTAATAAACGGGGGTGTGTGGGGGCTGTGGGGAGGGCAGAGAGGGGTGCTCATTTAAAAGAAAAGCATTTGTCCTGAGAACCTCAGGACTTTCTACGTGACTCCCGGAGGTCTCTGCCGCGTTTCTAAAGTTCTGTGTTTTGATAGTGATAGATGAGAATCTTCCTGAGAACTGGGTACGGTGGTGCTTGTCTATAATCCCAGCACTTGGAAGGAAGTTCAAGGTCAGCCTCAAATGACATAGCAAGTTCCAGGCCAGCCAGTTACAGGAAACTCTACCTGAGTACACTCTATGCTGAGTTTGGTCCTCACTGGTTTGGCTCAGTATTAGTTATAGTGCTCACCCTGGGGTCTACCAACCTCCCCTGACATAAGGCACAGGCACCTATAACCCGGAATTATCTTCAATCAATGGTAAAGGCCTCCTGTAGGGCCTTTACTAGAATGCAGCGGGCAGAAGCATCTGGGATGATAGGTCCCTAATCCCGAAGCCTTGATTATCTGATTATCTACCATATGGCAGACAGCGAGGAGACCAGAGGGTGAGCCGTGAGCCACCATGACTCCAGCTTAGGGTACAGCTGCCATGAGAATGCAGGATGCCTAGGGCCGGTGTAGGAGCTCTCAACTGTTGTTAAGATGCACTCACTTTATGAGTGTCTCGCCCACGGTATGTGTGCTCGGAAGGCAGGAGAGAGTGCTGGGTCCCATGGAACTAGAGGTGTGGAAGGTTGTGAGCCAGTGTGTGTGTGCCAGGAGCTCTGCAAGAACACAAGCGCTCTTAATTACTGAGCCACGCATCCAGTACCTCCCACCATACACACACACACACACACACACACACACACACACACACACCTTCCTGTAGTTGTTAAGACAGCATATGACAATATGGCCTCTAACTTCCAGAGATCCGCCTGCCTCGGTCCCCAGAGTGCTGGGGTTAAAGGTGTCCCGGCCACACCTGGCTCTGCCCCTGCTTCAACACAAAGGCCATCCTGCTGTGCTCCACAGTACTAAAGCCCAGAAACAGCAGGCAAAAGACAGAAACCCCCGATGTAAGGACAAAAAGCAACTGACATTAGCCAGCCTTCCTCAAACACAAATAATAGGTGACACTTTTGTTTAAAAAAAAAAACCTATTTTAATAATTCTATGTAACCTATTTTAAAAGATGAAATCTATACACTCAAAAACTAATGGGCTGGGATTGTTTAGCTTGGCTCAAGAATGTACATGCGGCTAAATGAAGCCTTAAGTCTCCCTTTCATACCACATTGAAAAAGCTAAATATGGCAAAAATGATTAAGTACAGTCTAATTATGTGTAATAAACCCTTTGATCACAGAAAACTAATTTTTTGACTCTCTAATGGTTAATCTTTTCCCCCTGGTTGTCAGTACATGGAGTAAAAGGATTCCGTTATTGGAAAGTGTTATTCGTGTACGTCTCAGATAATCCAAGGTGAGCGGGGGTACTCTTGAAGGTTTTCTCCTAGACAGCTTGTCTTTGAATTTCACAGCACCCATCCGAGATCCTACCTATGAGTTTAGAAGCTAAAGGTTGCTGAGAGATGGCTTGTGCCTAGCTCCTGCCCACGTGTCTTAGACGCGGCAGGGGTTACCTGGGGAACCAGACCTTCCGATGAGGCTCTCGCAGATGCAGCCCTTCCGCCTGACTCAGGTCCACTTCACTTGTGACCTGACCTCTCAAGAGAGCCTGCTACATAGTAGATTGAAAGGGAGCATCTTGCAGAGGAGAACTTGAACTCAAGACACCTGACCTCTGCTCTCAAGGAGTTTATCAACTACACTCTAGGCAGCAGGAGAATGGAATGTGGAAGAGAGGAGAGTGTATTATCGACAAGAAGATAGAATCTGGTGAGTACCTGGAAAGAGACAAAGCAAGCTGGCAGGGGCCCTGGCCAGTCAGCATGTCCTACTTGGCCAGTGGAAAGGGAAACAGGGCCTGGTTTGTGACCTTGACTTCTCAAAGATAATCACAGGCAGAGTTAAAGGTTTCCAAAACAAACATACAGAGTGGAAACTCAGTCTCATTTTAGGACATAAAGCATCTATGATTGTTCAGTCAGAGGTTCTTCATTATCTAATGTCACTGATCTTAGTCGGTCCCTTCTTTGGAGCAAGCCTCAGACAGCACTCAGTAGCTGCGCTAAACAATTAGCCCAGCTTCAAGCCTCGTTTTATCTTTATTTCCTTCTTGCAAGGGCATGCAGGCATTAGGGCTCGGGATTTAAACAGCAGTAAATGCCACATCTTTGATGCAAGGAGACCATTCTATAATGGAGGTAGGTGATTGCATTTTTCCATCAATTCCCATGAATACTGATGTGGTAAAAAAAAAAAAAAAAGCCCCTCAGGATTCAACCCAGAACCAAAAGATGCTGGTAAATGGCCCCTATTGTTAAGAATCACATCGAGAGTGAGCTCACCGTGTTCAGTAACTAAGAAGTTTTAGTACCCTTTTTCCCCTCCAAGGGAGCTTTACCATTCATTGGATTATGTCAAAATGTAGAAATATACAAATATGCAAGGCAGTGAGCTTCCAGGTTGTAGGCAGCCAGGCTGGTACTTCCCCATTTGAATAAGAATTGCTGCCATTCATTTCATAAGCATCTCTCTATCTATGCCTCAAAGGGCAGTTTGCAGCAATGCAGAAATTACATGCCTGACTAAAAACACATACGACATTTAAACTACATTAATAGGAAGACTAGTCAAGTCTTAGTGTCCCAGTCTCTCTCTCTGTGTGTCATGTGTCCCCACCACTTGACAGAATTTACCTCATCAGTATTCCCTGCCACATTTTGTATGATTGCTGTTTTGGGAAAACAATTTGCCCTTCTGGAAGAAAAAAAAGAGTTTAAGTGCTACAAAGCGGTTTATGCTAGTTCAGAACAAGAACAGCTGTAATGCGGAGCAGAATAAAGAATGTAACGTTGTCCAGAGTCACCTTGTACAGTCATGGAGATCAAATGGGTACATCTCCTACAGACACAAACTTAGAGAACTCAAACCAGTGTTGAACAGGGTAAGCTTATTAAACAAGACAAAGTGCTACGTAACCATGATTAAATTTGGTTATTTTGTATCTCCTAACACACAAGAAAATCCATGACAGAAACTTCAGGACATTGTTAATTGAGGTGGGTATAGAAATATGAACCCATCAGAAAACAGTCTATTCGAGGAGAAACCTCATAGACTAGCAAACAGGTATGTGTTTCCACAAAAGACCAGGTTATGAGATGTTTTAATCTAAATAAAGCATTGGTGGCCAAGACGCTTAGCAGTCATAGCAAAGACCATAGAAGCAAAGACCATCTAAAAGGTGACAGCAAGTTTTGAACATTAGGCAACTGTTTGAAGTCATGCTTTAAGACCGGGTGCAAGGAGTCCTACTAAAGATAGGGAAAGAAATGCAAAACCACGAAAGCTCCTAGCAAATCCATTCTCTACTCTCACAGCTTTCTCAGAAAAATCACCATGGGCAAAGCCATCATTTATCAAAGATGTATTCTAATAGAGGGGGAAGATTCTGCCAGATGCTATTATCTCTTGCTCTCTTTGAGGCCTTTGGTATACACACCTCAGTCAGCTCCCATCAGCCTTGTAAGGAAGCTATTGATTGCATTTCCTATTCTGCAGGTGAAAAAAAAAAATGAGGCTTGGAGTATCTGAGATGACATAGTTGAAAAGAGGTGGGAGCCAGTATTTGAACTGAGGTCTGACGTCAGGAAGTGTACTATGACAGTACGTTGTCTCTAAGTACGTGTGGCGGTAGCAGTGGCTGTGGTGGTGATGGTTGGAGGGGGTGTGAAAAGTGAGATTCACTTTTTGCAAAGTTAGTGTAGAAGACACTGCAGAGGCATGCACTTGAATGCAAGGGCTGGCTATTCCAGCATCCCAGGCTGGCACTGCTTCAAATGAGATGAGTCATCTGACCTTGAACAAGCCTTTCTAGGTACAAGAATTCTTTGTCACACAGATGAGACCTGATGACTAATAGCTGTGATGGACAACTGAAGGACATGAAATACCCATTGGCAGACAGGAAGCTACCCATAAAAAGTATCAGAAAATATTGGAAAATTTTAATGAGCCATTCTGACTGCATCGTCTCGGGCTGAAGACAGATGAGAATGGCTATCCAGAGCTTGTCTTGTCCTGCCTACCTTTTCAGAGTCCAGAGTCACCCCTCTGCCCTTGCTTCCTGTCACACTAAATACTCTGAGATGGGAGGAGTCACAGCATTGGAAATCTGAGTTCATTTTGTGGTAGGTTTGAGATGAAGTCATCAATACCAATACAGAATAGATGCCCCCTGATCAGGTCAAGCGCAAACATGGTGGAGCTTAAGTCAGCCCTAAAGAGGCTCTTGTGGAGAAGGGCGATTTACCCAGAGTCACAGAACCAGCACAAATAATAACAGTCCTCACTACTCCAGGTTAAACAGGAGAACAGAGCTCCTCCCATCCCTCGGCAGCATGATTGCTGATTGCGAGAGGGTATAAATAGGCGGGAGCTGATGATCAAGTGTAATTGCATCCATTCAGGATGAGTCCAAATAACCACCACCAGAAAGCCCTTCTCTATTTCAGATTTACTCTTCAAATAACTATGTGTAAGAGGAAGAAACCATAAGCTTTTAACAACCTGGAAATAAAGGGCAAATCCACCATTCAAACTTAATTGGGATATTCCTTAAAGAACCCCAAGCACTCTGAAATGGAAGGGGAGCTAAATTACATATTTGCACAGCTATCGAGTTTTAATATTAAAACTTTTCCTTCTAGCTGGGCATGGCAGCACATGCCTTTAATTCCAGCACTCTGGGGAGGCAGAGGCAGGGGGATCTCTGTGAGTTTGAGGCCAGCCTGGTCTACAAAGACTGGTCTAAAAACTCCAGTACAGCCAAGGCTACACAGAGAAACCCTGTGTTGAAAAAACAAAAAACAAAACAACAACAACAAAACTCCTTTTTTTGAAAAGGGAGGAGCTGCTGGGGGAGGAAGTGTTCAAGACAGAGATTCTCTGTGTGGCCTTGGCTGTCCTGGAACTCACTCAGTAGACCTGAGTGGCCTCAAACTCAGAGATCCTCCTGTCTCTGCCTCCCAGCGCAAGGGCTAAAGGCGTGCGCTGCTAAACCCAGCTTAATGTTACTTTCAAAGACCACGTACCCATGGGACTCTGAGAGCCAATGGAGTTCTGCTTCCAGGCGGCTTGTTTTCACTGGAGCAGGTGTGCCAAGGACACAAGCCATTTTAGATTGTATCAAGGAACACAGCCACAGAAGCCTTCAAAGCTTCAGGGAGCTGTCTTGTCTCAAAGTTGCCATATCGGATAAGGAAAAGAAAATGCACTGTATAACATGAGTACAGTCGGAAGGTTTCCAGACAGAACAACTAAATCTAAACTATTCAGACAAAATCTAAGCTATTTATCTAAACTAAATCTAAGCTATCTATCAATCACCTCTAAAGTAAATTGAAGCTATCTATCAAGCCAAAGCAAGCTATTGCCTTTCTATCCTAATTGCTGATAAAAGAGGATCAAGGGAATATCTCATCTAAAAAACACAAGAAACAAAGTATTTATAAAATCCATTGGTAATTTTTAAATTTTTTAAAAATGATACAAATAAAATAATAAAAATTTTAAAAAAGGCACAAGAAACAGGAGGCACCTAATGTCGGGTTACTTGCTTGGTAAAGGTTAAGGTGGCATCCTTCCTCATGTGAGTGAGTGCTCTATTCCTTCACCACACCCACTTACCAAGCATATCACCCAACCACACTCCCGCACCAGCTCCTTTCCTTTAAATCAAGGGTCCACAAGTTACGCCTTTCAAACATCCCGACAGTAATCAAGAGGACTGGGTAACACAGACTTCATCTGTGAATCCAGACAGATCAACCCACTCTACCTTGAAGGAAAATGGTCTATTAGCAAATGCAGGAAAATGCACATACACACATAAATAAAAGTTACATTCAGTTAAGGTGTGCATTTATATTCAAAAGGTAAAGGTCATAAGCCTCTAAGATGACGATGGACCCTAATGTACCCAAAAGCCAATTTTGTAAACCTCTATAGTGTATAGTAGACATTAGTAAATTGCACCAACACAATGAGACTAGTAGAATGGGTGTGGCATATGACACATAATATATATTTGTTAATTTAATAAATTGATTACTATATTAAGACTTGTCATGCTACTTTTTCTACTTTTTAAATGAAGCTTCTAGTCCTTATAAACTCCTCCCACCCTTTGCTGGTGGCAGAAGCAAAGACTGAACCTGGGGCCTTACCTGGTGAGCACCTTACTAGCTAAGCTATAGGCCCAGCCCTTAACTTTTTCTATACGCTTCTTCTAATGAGAAGAGTGTTGACATAAAGAACAAACAAGCAATCAAACGAACAAACAAACAATCAAACGAACAAACTTGGGATTGGCATGGTGGCACACCCATTGAATCTCAGCATTTGGGAGACAGAAGCAGGAAGATCTTGTAAGTTTGAGGCCAGCCAGGGCTACAGAGTGAGACCCTCCTTCAAAACAAAACAAGCAAGCAGACAGACATCAACAACAACAAAAACTTGTAAAAGGCTTTGCTGCCAAGGCCTGATGGCCTGAGTTTGATCCACAGGTCCCAAATGGTGGAAGGAATGAAGCGACTACCACAAGTTGTCTGCTCAAATGTGTCACACACACACACACACACACACACACACAGCATAAATAAATTAAAATGTAAAAAATAGAATTATAGCTGATAATGATTAAGAAAATATATTTTTAAAAACGATAATGAAAAAGATTTGTGATACTCCCAGGACAAGGAGATGCCAGTCACCTGACCTGATCATGATGCTAGGCACACATGAATTGAAATTCCACACATCAGTACACACAGTTACTGTGTGTCATTTAAAATTAAGGTAATTTTTAACATTTATACCTTAACCATGTGTGGTCCCTACTCATTGTAACATGAAGTTACATAAAATGTAACATAACATGGCTCCAGTAAACTCTAAGGGATGTATTGCTTTACAAGTTAAAATTACAAACCACGAGACATCTTCACAGCATATGGCCACATTTGTGCACTCAACCAAGGAGAATAATTCAGTTTCATAAAAATGCAAATTTAACAGTAGTGCATTAATTCGTGCCAACCCCGTCTCTCAAGACAATCACCAGGGACCTCCCATATGAAATCGATGTGCAGACATCTATTTAACTTTATCACCGGCTCACTAAGTAAATATCACACTCTAGACCGCTTAGGTGTTCATTACTCGGGCAAATAGCAAATGTAAAAAGCGGGCTGGTGGCCATTAACAAATCAATCCATGACTGGTCCCCGGTTAGGGCCTAACATCTGGAGAGCTGACTGTTAGCCGGCTGCTGGGGTGGAACGGGGTGCATGGAGGAACCCCTTTCACTGGGAGAGGTTCTCAGGGAGACCGTCAGTCAAAGCATGGCTCGCTGTGCTTTCTGAAGCACTAAAGCAACCACTCTCTTCATCCCCCAAAGACCAGAAACCTCTGAGGAGACGCTACTCTGTTTTCCACCATGCCTGTAATCCTGGAGCACATGATACAACACGAAGTAAACAGTGTGACAGTCCACACTGTTTGTGTTGCCTTCGGAGTGAGTCTTTTTAGCATTTCCTAAGCACCACATAGATTCACAAACAACCAACCTTTCTCAAAGTGACCAAGAATGGCCCTACTTTTTGGCAACAAATTCAACTTCTCTTTCTTTACGTGTGAGCTGACTCACCTCACATCCGTGAGGTCAGGCCTCCAATAAAATTTTTTTATACATTAATTTTATGGTCAGTGCTATGCCTGTCTCCTTCACATGACACACGGCCAGTATCTTCTGGGTCTGCCCTGGGTCACTTATCCATTTTTCCATTAAAAGAGAGTGAGCGAGAAAGGAATAACCCCAAGTCCAGACTCAAGCTAAACTTCAGGACTGCCTCCCTGAGTTATCATAGCACGTGGCAAGCCATGTGTACAAAGTGACACAATTACCCACAGCGCTCGGAAGTCCTGCCTCTTTCATTTTGCCCGTCCCAGCGCCACGAGCAGAGAAACTCTACACAAAGCATTGTAAAAGGGACTCATGCTTACGAATGGGAGAAGTGGGAGAACTGAAGGCGTTCTCAGACTGGAACAGACCTTCTCACCGCTAGGGGGTCGGGGCAAGGGAGACCTCTTTCCCCTTTCTCTTGCCTCTGACTTGATCTGGGGCAGGGAGGAGGAACATGGCCGCCGTTGTTGAATGCTCAAGTTATCACTGGCTTTCACATACATATATTTCCGGGGCGTGTTGGGCATGTTGGATTAAAGGTTGCCTGAGCTGTGCTCACTTTCCTGACTTACTTCCTGGATGGAAGGTTTAATCTTCACCTCAAAATTATGACCCTCCCCCCCACACACACACACCTCCCTCCCTACACCTCCACACACACAAAACAGCTTTTTAAAAGTCAAGCTAGAAAGCCACTCTTCCTTTAAAGGGCAGCTCCTTCCTGCCTTTTCCTTCTTTTCCACGGAAATCTCAGCCCTCCCTTTTCTGTCCCAATGATGAGTGTGGATTCAATAAAATGACCCACAAAGAACAAGGAAATATGTCTGGGAAACAGCCTACTTTGCTGTTACCCATAATGCTCCGTGTGCAACTTAAGTCCAAGCACAGGCTAAATTTATCATGCCTTTATCACAGGAGCAAACTACAGGCCCCAGGTTAACGGCCGGGTTGCACGAGACAAGTTGCAACACACCCGTGGCTTGCCACCCCCATCCCCACTTCCCACAAACTCTGCCCTTCCCCAGGTCTTACCCTGCCCAGGAGGTTGTCCTGAAGTAATGTCTGCTGTAGCGCGGGGGCCACTTCCTCCAAGCTCAGGACATGGCAGAGGTCGGCGAGCTCCTCTTGACCCAGAGACCCAGTTCCCAGCGTGTCAAAACTGTCGAACAGCTCCTTGAGTCGGGCCTCATGCTGGTCCTGCTCCACCTCATCCATCCCATAGCCCACAGCGCTCACCTGTGTGGGATGGAGAGGAAGACAGGTTGGGGCAGGTCACTTCTGGATCTCACTCTGCAGCAAGACCCTGCCGGGCCACTGTTCCTACACTCATCAGCACCAGGGCACAACTGCAATGTTACATTACCAGCATGAGGGGTTTAGGCAGGCAGTCTCCCCTCTTGACACATCTGTGGGTGAATGGCCTGTCTCTCAGACTCAGACCTGAGAGGGTTTCTCCCTTATCAACCCCAAGGACTCAGGAAAGTGAAAGTCTCTTCAGCCCAGGTCAGATGAGATCAGAGGTCAGAGCTGCTAGGCAAGCCAGCAAGCTCCAGACAATCTGCGCCCATGCTGGGATCCGCGCTGATTGCTTCCACTCCTTTCAGCCTAGGTGTTGCAGCTCAGCTACAACAGGGGCATTGGCTCAGCCACCTCCCAATTTACAGGGGCCCAGATGCCTTTTACTCAAAAAGCAACTCAATTAGCCTTGCTAGTGCAATTACATGCAGTGTGACAGAAAGTATTCCCTGAGGCTCCCCTCTGTAGTCCCAGGGTGTTCTAGGTGAGGCTTAGTTGCCTAGAGAAAAAGCAAAACACCACAGCCTTTCTTGAGGAGCCTCAGGCTGTTTTCGGAGAGTTGAAGAGCATCTCTAAGTTCCATCATCTCCAGCAACTCACTCCTGGCTGCCCTGTCTTCCATTACTAGTCCCCCACAGACCCCCAAGCCCCGGTCCCAGGCTCTTACCCTCCCCAGGAGTGCCAAAAACTTCAAGTCATCAAAGACTCTGAGTCATCTTTTGCTAAAAATAAAACCACACAATTCCAGGTATTTTACTTCAAGAATAAGATGTTCATAGGACAGGCAGTGGTGGCACACACCTTTAATCCCAACACTTGGGAGGCAGAAGCGAACGGATTTCTGAATTTGAGGGCAGCCTCATCAATAGAACAAGTTCCAGGACAGCCAGGGCTACACAGAGAAGCCCTATTTCAATAAACAAAACAAAATAAAAGACTTTTTTTTTCTCCTTGTACACAATAATCAATTTTTAATATGCTGGATCCAGCCCAAATGCTGTACACCTGGAAGAAACTTCATGACGAAACCAATGGGTACCAAACATAACACATACCCTTGGGATGGTGACCTCAGGTGTTTGCAATCAGGCTTTCAGCCAACTCCACCTTCCACCAGGGCCTGGGGATGTGGCTCAGTGGCACATCAGGTATGCTTAGCATGTGCCCTGGGTTCAATCTCCAAGAGCACTAATAATAAAAGCCCCGGGTCAGAATCCAAAGAGCAGCTCCCAAGAACACAGATACCTCGAAATTCAAGCTGCACCACACAGCTAGGCACCAGGCAATGGAGTTCTCTAAGACAACTCAGTGCTCTCTAGGCCGTTTGCTTTCTTTCCACAGACAACTGTCCAAATATGACAAGCCTGAGCAAATTGCTGGGCCTGGTGGTGCACACCTTTGATTCCCGGGCTTTTGAGGCAGACGAGGATCTCAGTGAGTTCCAGAGTGAGTTCTCAAAACAAACAGACAAAACAACAACAACAACAACAAAACCAAAGACAAGCCTGTGGCCTCCCAAGCTAGGTGACCTCAGATGATGAGCCAAATGATGCTGCAACACAGCTCAGTGTCAGCGCTTCTCACGAAAGCACCACTGTGGCATCCTGTGAGGCCAGGCTTCCAGGCCCGGGAAGGTCTCTTCCAGCAGCAGCTAACCACTGAGGTGCAGCCGGCTCTGGCTGCCTTCCCAGGGTTGGTCTGTTGGGTTAACTAATCAGTATGTAAATGTTTTCAAAATATGTTGGGGGTGCTACGTAAACATCAAAGCTTCAGAAAAAAAGAAACACCAAGGTGTCAAACCAAGCCACAAAAAGAAGAAACTCAGACAAGGTCAACCTTGGCTAATGAGATTCGCCTAGAGTGGGCCAGTTAATTGTCAACTAAGATCTGCTGGGATCCCTCCATGGGCTCTAGAATCTTGACAGCTGGGAGGCTCAGTCTTAGAGTCCTCTCTGGGCTGTAATCTGAGCAACTTCAGAAAAGCCAGACAATTCTACTTTTGCTTGATAGCTGTATATGGGTTTATAAACTTAAAAGAGAAAGAATCCAAACACGTTCCCCTTCCAACATTATTTTAATGTTTAGAAACATTCGCCAGTGTTTCTCAGCCGGTAGGTTGTGACCCCTTTTGGGGTCAAATAACCTTTTCACAGGAGTTGACTATCAGATTTCCTGCATATCAAATATTGCATTATGATCCTAACATTAGCAAAATTACAGTTATGAAGTAGCAATGAAACCGATTTATTGGTTGGGGATCACCACAACATGAGGAACTGTATTAAAGGGTCACAGCATCAGGAAGGTTGGGAACCACTGGTCAGAAGTCAATGAAAGAGAATGAAACTCACCCTGTGCTGAGAAAACCTGGCCCTATCTGCTGCTTTGAGTCTGGCTAGCTAGCATATCTGACTTAGGGAGGCTGTTGGATTTTCACTAGATCAAAACTTCTTTCACTGGAAAGCAGCCTTTTTCCCTTTATCCTTGCACTTCATCTCCCAGGTTCCACAGACAGCAAGCTTAGGAGGGTGTTCTTCTGACTGAAGGCAGGGTGGGGGTGGAAGGCGAGGGGTGCATGGGGGTGAGGTGGCATGGGAAAAGGGGGTCTCTACTTCAGTAGAACAAGTGTTCCAACCCTGAAGGCAGGGGTGGGGAGATGTTACACATGGCAGCAAGCTGTCAGTTCTCATCTGGCACCAAATGCATTCTTGCTGGTTGATACAATTCTCCAAATGTTCATCTGTAATCTCCCGGTGCAAGACTTTTTTCCCCTCCTCACTTGCCAGAAACTCGGGGGTAAGGGCCACAGTTCCTACTTCATTATTCTCTTTCCTCCCCGACCCCCACCCGAATAGCACAATCTGCTCTTTAAGCCAGGAGCTAACGGAATGACTTCGCATCCCGAAGGTTCCGGAAAGGGAAACTTAGCCCGGTGGGAGAGGCCAAAGTCAGCACAGACGGTTTCTGCCCTGACCTCTTCCACATGCATCTCTCCCTCTTCAAGGGCACTGGCAGGGTTAGGCATAACAGAGGAGAAACAGGGCACCACAGCGACTGGTGAACTGCAGTGACGTCATCAAAAGTGTGTAAGTCAGTGCATTCGTGATTACATGAACGGAGTCACAAACTCCAGCTGCACTTTCCGGTTAAGAGACAAGACTTGAGAGGAGATTCTGGGCTAAAACTCCAGTCAAGCCCCCGTGTTTAGACAATGAGAATAAACAGCAGCCATCTGGTGGGGTTGTTCTGGAACTAAGTAGGGCAAGCTAGTGGAAGTGGCTAGGCTCAGAGAAATAGGTCCAAGAGAAGCAGCTGAAAAATCAAGCAAAAAGACACCCGGGGTCTGGAAGGGAAGCATGAGCTTAGGAGAGGAACTTACGTCAGCCAGGCAGAAGCCAGCAGAACAGTGAAGTAGCTGACTTGGAATGCTGCTCAACAGAGGGTAAGAATAGGCAGTTAAGCCCTGTGCAGTGGTGCACGCCTGTGATCCCAGCACTCAGGGAGGCAGAGGCAGGCTGAGCTCTGTGAGTTTGAGGCCAGCCTGGTCTACAAAGTGAGTCCAGGACAGCCAGGGCTACACAGAAAAACCTTGTGTCCAAAACAAAGAAAAAAAGAAAAAAAAAGAGGCAATTGATATTATCCAGGTAAACATCATTATATTAATACGTGATGATGATAGCAAGTCATGCTTGGCTCCCTGAGCCTAAAAAGGCAGATTATTGACAAATAGCAGGGAATTCAGAAGGCATCATTATGTTCTTCTCAGCACTTATTTTGAGCTGGGCCTACACCAAGTAGGTTATGTAGACCATCTCATACGTATAATTTAATCCTCCTAATTCAGGGGGCACGGATAGAATCACTTCCCTATTTCAAATGTAGAAATTGGGGTTAGGCAAAATTAAGCAACCTACTCCAGGCCACAGCATTATAGTGGAGGAGGGGCTAAGAGTCTACTAGTGTGACCATTATTGTCCCTCGACCTTATTTATGCACACAGAATACTGAAATGACACCCCTGGAAACGCATGTTCCCCTTCCTGTGTCAACCAGATGGACAGTACTGAGGAACAGTACTGTCCTCAGATGAACAGTCTCAGGTCACACACTATTCCAGATTGGTCCATTGACCAAATGAGTACAGTCTACAAGTCTCTGGGAGTACGCAGATACAACAGGCATTCTCTTTCTTTTCCTAAGGCAGCTTTGGGGTTTGAGGCTGAAAAGAAATACATTTTTATATAAGGTGGCCATGTCTTTCCCTCAAATGAATACTTAATGACTAATCTGGGAAGCCAGTTCTTTCCAGAGTCAAGTCCCAGCAGGAAGCCAGCAGCAGCAGGAACTTAACAACTCTGAATGAGTAGTAAATCCTCCTGGAAGCTTACAAAGAACGATTTCAGTTTAATGATGATACCCAAAACCTCAGGAAAACCTTACCAATGCCACCCCCCCCCCCCCAATCAGCTAGCCAGAAGCCTTCACAACGCCCTAGGAATGAAAGGGCTGGTCTGGGCAACACGCTGGCATTCTAACTAGAGACAGATAAATAAGAGGCACATGTGCAGAATGAGCAATCAAAACACTGACTCTCCAGTAACTGTCCATCATGACAATTACTCGGAACGTCTTTCTTCCAAAGAACCCAAAACAAGGCTGTCACTAGGCCACACATGACAGAGACGGCCATCACAGATCTGTGCACCCCAGCTGATGAAAAAACAGTGCCAGCTAGGACTTTGAAAGAACTAGGTAGAGGTCGGACTGGAGTATTGAAATGTTCAGAAGGTCAGTGTGAAGCGCTTGCATGAGCTTCCCCACACCTGGCTATAGAAAGGAGCACGGAAGAATGGAACCCCAGCCAACATGGGTGCCTGTTCTGGGCTGGAGGGAGTGGAAAGGGGACAGAGTCTGGCTAGCGCAAACCAAATAATAAACAAGCACAATGCCAGAGCCCCTAGCCCAGGCCTTTCATTTCCCTTCCAGATGGCCCAGCAGCTGAACAGCTCTGCGGAATGTCTGCATGCCCCTCTAGGCTCAGCCTCTTCCTTTCCAGAGAATCATAATAGATGCTTTCGGACCTGTGTTCAGACACAGCTGTTGGGGGTCCACAGCCCAGGCAGTGACCACCAAGTGACTAATTTCATCACTTTGGGGCTGCAGTGATGAGCACAGACAAACCCTGCCTGCTAAGGCTTTTCATCTACACCTTTGTCAGACCCTAAATAAGGCCATGGTCAGATTCAAGTGTTTCTTTTTCTTCCCTCTTTTCTGCCAACATTTTTACCAGCTGCAAAATTTTCCAGGCTTAATCTTGTACTAATTTTGGTAGATAGAGAAAATGCAGCGCTGGCCCCAGAGTAAGCAATGGCCCCATTTTTACCTAAAACACCTCTTCAAAGTACTGCTTGCTGCTCGGCCACAAACTGCCAAAGGCCTCCTCCCTACTCAAATAGTGCCTCTCCCTTCAAGCTGAGAACCAAAGGCATCACCAGGAATAGAGCTGAGACAGGAAAAAAAAAAAAAAATGTATCATGAACTCAGACAGCCACCGAACAGGGAGAACTCACATTCAAATGAGTTTGCAAGAAAAACTTGGCTAACCATACCCTAAGATTTAATTGTGCCAAGGACGCCCTGCTAACATTTATCCTCAACTGTGGATCCTAAACAGGCTTTAGTATTTTAGTGCCCCGAAGGTTGATGTGAACCCAGGCTTTTGTTACACCTAATAGCAGGTGGATTACCTAATCAGTGAAGGAAAAACAGCTTCACACAACAAAGATCCAGTAACCTGTATTCAACTACTAAAGCAAAACTACCAGAGCCACCAAACAAAAACAGAACAAAACAGAACAAAATGAGAAAACCCCCAGAGTTTTGTGTTTGTTACTTTGGTTTTTTTTCTAAAAGAGAAAGCCTGAAACAACTTTCATTTCTCCAGCTGCATTTACATAAATTAATTTAGGATGGCTGAAGCTATGAGCTCCCTAGGGCAAGAGCAGGGAATATCTGTTCTCACATCTACCAATGTTATTTCCCCAACTGTGCTGAGGTGTTAGGATATCGACACTTTGAGCACTTTCCATGTAGAGTGAGTGTCTAATTGCTTATACAAATTGCAGTAAAGGAATGAGCTCATTTCTAATGAAGTTTTCATTTGCATAATTCCACGATGTTTTAAATTGTCTTATTTGTAAATAAAATTGGATAAATGTATCTTCTCTGTGAAGTTCAGTGAGCCCGCCCCAGAAGTCTCTGGCCAACAGATGCAAGATCAATAGACAGAATTCAAACTGCATTATTTATTGGCTTACAAATGAATTGGCAACTATCAAAGTAAATCTTCTGAAAAGCTGGGGCTGTCTGAATCCCTCTAAAATGTCCTGGTGTAACTGCCAAACCTCCATCAGGGAAAGACTTATAAAATGTATTTTCATTATCAATACAAAATGGAAGCATCAAGGCTGGCGAAATGCTAGTTTAGAAAGTCATTTACAGTGACATTTAAAACGATTTATTTGAACAACATTTGACTCGTGATAAGAACACTGACTATTAAGATTGGCTGTTCAGAATTCAGTGGCGCCCTATTCTTGTCCTGTGAGTTAACATCTTTTGATATGAAGGACCGTTACGTATCTAAAATGAAAAGGGAGTAAGAAAACAGAACGGGTGACATTCTGAGCAAGGACCTATTAAAATGACTGCACCGTGACATTTCAACAAGATGACCACATCAAGAGTGGCTTCCTCTTCATTGCCCCAGCGTACCCCTGTTGGCAATGCCTTTGCTTATGGCAATTCGTTTGCTTTCTCAACCCTGCAGCTCCTTAGGCTTCCCTCCAAAGCATCAGACAGCCCTGGAAATAAACAGGCTTCTAACACCCCCTTCCCGGAACTGTTCCCTATGAACACCAACCACAGCTGAGGAGACCACGGGAACTCTACTCTTGGGCAGCCTGTAACCTTACTGACAGTCGGGGTCTTTCACTGCTACGTCCTCTCTCTCTCTTCCTCCCTCCCTCTTTCTCTCTCTCTTTTTAGTTTTTTGAGACAGGGTTTTTCTACATAGCCCTGGCTGACCTGGAACTCCCTTTGTAGTCCAGGCTGGCCTCAAACTCAGAAATCGTCCAGCCTCTGCCTCCCAAGTGCCACGGCTAGAGGCGTGCACCACCACGCTCGCTCGACACAGCTATTCCAGTTCCACACAGCAAGACATACTAGTATTCCAGGGCAGCCTCGAACAGCCCATGCTCGTCACTGGAGAAGACCCTAGAATGAGCTACACAGGTGCCACGAAAAGTATTTCTTTGCGGTTTGTTAAGCCTCGGGAAGCATGCAAATAGACAATTTTACACCAACACGGCACATCCGGGAGAACCCAACTGAGAAACAGTTGACGGTTTCAAGATCCCAGCTCAGGTTGCTATGATGAGATTAATTGGGATGAGCCCCCCTAAAAGCTGCTGTGGCAGCCACTTAGACAACTGCACAATCTGTTCCGGTTGAGCCTCCTTGGGAAGCCTTCTCGGGACTTTCTCAACGCCTGGGGAGGGTCTACTCCAGGTAAGGAGCAACCGAGACCCGTCTCAGAAAAACGAAGTTGTCTGGAAACACGATCTGTGGCAGAGCCCTATCCCAGATCGCCTTCCATCTGCACCTTCACCTGGTCTGCCCCGGCGGAGGCTGGGAGCGTCACCCCCCACCCCCGTGCGCCCCCATCTCTCAGTTTCACAGAACCTGGTTCCCACCGGCGACGACGTAGTCTCGGCTACTTCTCCCCTACCTGCACCCTCACTTCATCGCACACTCCTCCGCTCTGGAGAGCGCGGGTTGCAGACAACCGTCGAGATGTCCCGTCCCCCACCCACCCCCCTTTTCCTGCTAGCTGTACCCAAAGTCTCGACCTGCGCGGATCCCACGCACCTTCTAAAATCTCCACTCCTAGGACTCCAGACAGCTCTGCGCTCCCGAGAAGCGCATTCCGACGCCCAGGCGCTCCCCACGCAGGCTTCCCCCTTCAGCTTCTGGATGTCGGGGCTGCCCGGGCGGCCTCGGGCCACAGAACAAGAACCCCTTTCTGTTGGCCCCGCCGCCGGGGCGAGGCTCAGCGGCAGCTCTCAGCCCCGGGAGCCCCGGGGCGGTGAGGCGGCGGCGGAGGTGTGGCGGGAGGGCGGGCCGGCCCAGCCCAGGTCCCTAGCAACCCGAGAGGCGTCCCCGCTCCACCTGTCCACCCACCCGGGGGGGCGGAGGGGGGTCGCGATGCTCACCCGCCGGACCCCCGCCTACCTCCCGTCGGCCTCTGTGGAGCGGTCGGCCGCGCCGGCCGCCTCCGGAGCTCCGGCAGGGGAAGCGCGCTTTGTTAGGGACGCCGCCGCCGAGTCAGGCACGCGTCCTTCCAGGGGACGCGACTGGGGACCAGGCGCGGGCGTCATTTCCATATGGAAGGACCCAGCGCGCACAGGAGCGCGCCGGCGCCGCCCCCGCCCCCGCCCCCGCCGGCGCCGCGGCCCCTCCCCCCGCCGGCCACCGAGCCCCACCCCGGGCCGGGACCCCGGGCTCCGCGGCTCCGCTCGGCGCGGCGCGCTACAGGGTCCCTCCCCCGCCCCCACCCCGCAGCCCAGGCCTTCCCCCCTCCGCGCTCCCCCACCTCCAGTCCGGGGCTCCCCAGCTGGTCGCTCACCGCGTCTCCGGGGGTGCTGGGGGGGCTCAGGCGCCCCGCGCCCCCGCGCAGACCATGCCCGCGGCGCTCGGGCTCGGCGGGGGCGGCTCGGGACGGCCGCGCTCGCTCCCTGGCCCGGCGCGCTCGCTCCCCGCCGCCGGGAGATCGGGCCGCGGGGGAGGAAGAGCCCGGCCGCGCGGGGAGGAGTCGAGGGGACGCCGGCCGGGGCGCGGCTCCTCCTCCCGCCGCGGCCGAGGGAGGGGCGGGGGTTGGCTGAAAGCCTACGGGGGCGGGAGAGGCGAACCCCCGCCGGAGAGATTTGAACTTGGGGACGCCCTCCCTCAGCGGCGTGCAGGTCCTGCTACCCCTGCGTCCTCTCTGCGTCCTGGCCGGCGCTGCCACCACGCGGTCCCTTTTGCCCTCCACCTCCTTTTCCTCTCAAAAGCATCCGTTGGCACCTGGCCCTGGGCGCAGGGTCCACGACGTTTCTGGAGCATGGGGACCCCAGCCTGGTTGACTTTAGTGAAAGTTCGGGGTCCCTCTGTCACCTACAGGCCACCCTGTCTTCACTAGGCCCCAGAAAGCCCTTTGAAGGTCATGGGGAAGAGCCCCAAAGAGCAAAGGGCCCTGGAGACCTCTCTGGATGTCAAAACCACTTTTAGGAGCAGCGGTAGCTGCCCACCTCATCCTCGGAGGGTGCAGTCAACCCTTTGTCACAGCCTGACTGGATGGAAAGTTATTGGGATTGGTGGTCCTTGGGCCATCAAGGTGGCTGGGTGAATCTATGCCTTTCGCCCTGCTGCCTTCTCCCGTGCCTGCTCCGCATAGCGCCCTCCAAATAATTGCTAGCTTCATCTCAGTGCTCTCCGCCATCCCTAGGCTTCCTAATAACAACGTAGTCAGACAGGACCGCAAATCCAGGCTAGAGGTGGAGGGAGCTATAGGCCGGAGGCAAGGTCTCTGCAGGATCCACCGGCACCCTTTGCGGAAGGATCCACCTGAGTTATTTCACCCACAGGTTGTCTCCGCAAGGACGCTGGACAAAGCCCACGTGGCCGCTGAGCGTTCTAGGTGACAAGAGAGTAAGCTGGCAAAGTTCAGGATCCTGGAACTAACAGATGTGACCTGCCCCTCGTGACCGCACCCTGAGGAGGTAGACACCACAGCATTTGAAAAGCAGGAAGCTGGAAGTCCCGGAAGCCAGAGCTTCCCACAGAAAGCCCTTCACAGACAAGGATTCAGAAGAGCATCACGTATGTGGTGTAACTGCCTAGAACTCAGTGCTCACAAACCAGAACCTGTGGAAACTGTGAGATTTTACTGCGCCCCAGCTGACCAAGGCCTGGTCCCTCGTTTTCTGATTGTATTGTGCTACAGTTCTGCAGAGTGGGGAAAAGTGATTAAAGCATTTAGAGGCTCTCTATATATATATTATTTCTTACAGCTTAAAAGAACCTATAATTATCTCAACATTTAGGAAACATATAACAAAACCAGTTATCTAAAAATTCCAAATCTTTCTCCAACCCAGAGCATCTAGGAGAATGAGGGGCATTTCATGCTCCTATGCCCTTTTAGCACATAGAAGCTTACAAACTGTAATCAAGGCTGTTCAGTTATACACCACCATTCATCAGCCACCACCAGGATACTTACAGAGATGTCATGAACAAGAGAATGACGTTTGCTGGACACTCAAATCGCCAACAGCCTCAGCGGGGAACGGGGAGGAGGCAGCTTTCTTGCTCTGCCCAGACTTTGCCGTGGACACTACCATGCTGGACATTTCTCCATATGTCCCTTTAACCACCAAGAATCCTTGAGGATGTGGTAGCTAGCGCCTTGGTTCAAAGCTGTTTTCCTTGGGGCAAAGGATACTGGAGACAGTGCTCACTACTTGTGGAGGAAGCACAGATTGCTAGGGATGGTGTAATCAGAAAAACACAGAACTGGTTTTCTGCAAGGGTGGGGTGAGGTGGAGTTAGAGATGGGATTGCCTCCAGCCTTTCACAGAGGAAGAAGCTGCAGGAAGGCAGGCAGTTCGCCGCTGCTGGGCAGCACAGGGTTGGTGAGAGCCTGTCTGAGGCAGGGGTTTTGTTGTTGTTGTTTGTTTGTTTGTTTGTTTTTGAGACAGCGTTTCTCAGTGTAGCCCTGGCTGTCCTGGAACTCAGAGATCTGTCTGCCTCTGCCTCCTAAATGCCGGGGTCAAAGCTTGTTTGGCACCTCCAGATCTGAGGCGAATTCTTTAACACTGTGTGACTGCATCCTAGGTTGCACAGGGCAACTTCCCTCAGAACCAGCCTAATGCTCGGCAGAAATAGGTTTTTTTTTTTTTTATCCCTCCTATAGCTCCCTCCTGTCTCCCCTCCCAACCCCACCTTCCTTTCCCTTCTCCTCCCGTGCCCCTCCCCCAGTCCACTGATAGATCCTTCTTCTTCTGATCCTAGTCTATCAGGTCTCATCAGGACTGGCTGCATTGTTTTCCTCTGTGGCCTGGTCAGGCTGCTCCCCCCGCCCCCCCGGAGGTGATCAAAGAGCAGGCCAATCAGTTCATGGCAGAAACAGTTTTAATTCTACTTTACACATAAAATAACAAAATAAAAAGATGTGAACATTTGCCTGAAATTTTGCAAGCCAAATTTCACCTTTTATTTGCTGATTTTTTTGAAAATCTGCTTTTGACTTTAATTCTCACTTTACAGAACCTTGTTAAGAGAGCCTGGATCCCTCAAGTATTTGCACTGTTTTGGGGGGTTTCTGCTACATTCTACAGTATAAGGCTGAAGCTGTCAGATGTTTAAAACTTTAATGTTTACTGAACCACATTGGAAGAGTATGTCACTCTGTTTCTTCCTGAGGAAACTTTATTATTATTATTATTATTTTGGTTGGTTTGGTTTGCTTTGTTTTGAGACAAAAGCCCCAGATGTCTTGAAACTCACTCTGTAAACCAGGCTGGCCTCAAACTCATTGAGACCCACCTGCTTCTGCCTCCTAGTGTTGGGATTAAAGGCATGTACCCCCACACCAGGCTTTAAACTTCATAAATGATGCGAATCAGGACAGTTAAAATGTATTGGACAGAGAGAAGAGGAAAGTAGAAATAAGAGATGGGAATGAGGGATGAAAAAGATGAGACTCTAATCCTGGCATGGTGGTGCACACCTTTAAACCCAGCATTCAGAAGGCAGAGGCAGGGGCAGGCAGCTCTCTGTGTGGTCCAGGACAGCCAGGGCTACACAGAGAACCCTGTCTTGAAAAACAAGAAGAAGGAGGAGAATGAGAGAGAATGACTGGGGGAGAAGCGGGAAGAGAGTTTAGGAATGTAGACTTTTTTTTCCTGGCTAGCCCAGAAACTGAGTGAAAGGAGACATCTGCTTTCTCCCTGAGGAGATAGGGGAGTGAAAGAAAGAGGGAGAAAGGAAAATATCTGTATCCCAGAGATGCATGCCAGGAACTAGGAGACTTAACAGCCAGGCAGGAAGAAAGAACACAAGCGGAGAAAAGGAGTAGTTGGAAGGTGGGCCGTTTAGCCCTGGCCCCTGGGGACCCTCCTTAGGACTTAGTCTCTTCACTCTCCTTTGTGAGGTATATAAAAGTAGAGGAGACACACTCAGCTCAAATTTTGAAAGTACCCAGGCCTGTCTCGATGTTCCAAGGAAGCATTCTCAGTTCTTGCTCTGAGAGAAGGAAAAAAAAAAAAAAAGAAAAACCACACGTGAGAGAGTGGGGGATTGCTTGGGGCAGCACTGGATTCTAACAAGTTGGACAAAGTGTAGAGATCCTAACGCAGCAAAGCAGGGAGCCGAAGATATCATTTAAAAAATGGCTGCTCCTCAGACCATGCTGTCCTGGGGTTCTGCTCAGTCGTTGTGAAAATGCCTCTCCTCACAGAAGCCAACCTCCCCCCTCCCCCACGCTCTGCACATGCACCTCTGAATCTTGCCACTGCTTTTCTTTCTGTCCAGATCACCAGTCCTGTGACATAGTTGGCACCTTTTTCTCTGTTCCATGTTCATTCCCTGGTGCAAAAGTTAAAGCACAGTAGGAATTTGCCCTTGGACACCAGGATCTTTCAGATTGAGAGCTGAGGTGCATCTGAACACCTGGCCCTCACACTGAGAGGATGGTGTGTGCTTGTAGTTCCAGGAACCATCCTGCTGCAGGAGTCTGGGATCTGGAAACGGCCTACTCTTCAAAAGTGCTGGTCACTGCAGCTTCATTCAAAGGAGAAGGAAACGGCATTTTAGCTTAGAAAGCAGTGATATGCCTTCCCTAAACACTTGACCAGTGTGATATGAAATCTTCACTTAAAGTAAAAGAGCTTTGAGAGGAAAATGACATTTTCCCAAATGAGACCATGTTTGAGTTTTTGAACAAAAAAGAACTGGGAACCAATTTAAAACAGCTCTGTCCAGTAGGAAAAAATAAATGTAAGCCACATGTGTTGCTCAAACTTTTGCCGATGGCCCTATTTTCAAAGGTAAAATGAACACATACAATTATTGTTTAATATTTTATTTGATCTAATATGGCCCCAAATAGTATCTTCTTTTAAACATTTAATCAGTATTAAAAACCAATCAGGGTTTTTTAGAATCGTGTTTGTGTGATTCTTTGGCTCCTGGTGTGTATTTTTGCTTCTAGTCCATCTCTCTTCAGAGTGGACTATAGACTGATGGCTACTGCTGAGCTTAAGGTCACAAACTGGAAGTATCTGACCCCAAGCCTGGGCCTGTCCCCATTAGCATTTGCTCCCTGGGATTGATTACAGATGACCCAAATAGCATAATAATGCAAGTTGTCACAGTAATACTAATAATAGTAATCATGTAATAGTAAATAATAATAATAATAACAATAAAGACTGGCCACCAAAGCCGTTCAGCTCTTCAAAAATATTTCTTAAACTAAATTTTCAGAAGAAAGGAGCCCATGTAATATGTATGTTTGTTTATACAATAACAGTAAACGTGTATTTATTTAACATACATTGTAAGGGTTCAAGCAAACTTAATTAAAAAAAAATAACACTACAACTTAGAGATCAAGGAAGGACAGACCATCTAGAACAAAGATGACACTAAGGAGAAGCTGGACACCTTGCACCAGGGCTCTTGACTGGAGACCTGCTTTGAATAGGTTTCTTGCAGGTACTTCTTAAAGGCTGTGGGGTTTTCCAGAGCTCGGCAGCATGTGTGTTCAAAGGGCTATCGATGCTGGGTTCTCCTAGCAGGCTCTGGACAGAGAGCAAGATGGTCCTGACGTCATACGGTGCGGACCACTTATTCTTGAGGATGTGCAGGCAGATGTTGCCCTGGGTGCCCACCCTGGGGTGGTAACAGGGCGTGGGGAATTTCACCATGGGTGCCTGTAACCAGGGAACTCTAGGGAGAATTTACACCTCAGCTCTTCCTGTACTGTACCGGCTGCTCCGTGGATGGTCCCTACCCATTTGAACAGGTTGACTGATTCAGGGAAGGTGGGAATTCCTTTCTCACCAGGCGTCATGAGTGTCATCAGCTCCTTTGGGGAGCCTCTTGCCCACAGGGCCCCTCGGCGATGCTGGCAGCAGCTGGGTCGTGTGCGAGGTTTTGTGAGGCCATCCCAGGAACACTGACACCAAGAGAAGAGTGCGGAGATGGAAGGACAGCGCTTTGTTTTGTTTTTTGAGACTGTGTTTCTCTGTGAAGCCTTGGCTGTCCTGGACTCGCTTTGTAGATCAGGCTGGCCTCAGACTCACAGAGATCTGCCTGCCTCTGCCTCCCCGAGAGCTGGGATTAACAGGCATGCAACACCACCTCCAGCTCAGTGCACAGTGTTTTAATATCTAGAAATGACAAACTAGAAGACTGCTGAAGTTCACCTCACCTGTTCCTTGAATCTGGTGGGAACCTAGCAAAGAGGACCAGAGACCAGGAAGGCAGTGGCATCTGCTGGTCCTCCAAGGAAATGTGAGAGGGTGCCTTGGCCTCATCCATCCTCCATTCCTCTTATATCCACCACCGCCAGCATCCTGAGGGCCCATGTTGTTCCCTGTGATTAATCTCAAAGGCTCTGAAATAACTAGCTGATTTTTACTCTTACTCTCTCAACAGTTCACATCTGAAACCCAGGGGAAATGGCTATTATGAAAAGAGAAAATGAGACCAATGAGAAGATATTGCTGTTCCCAGTAATAAGGACACCGCAAAGTAATCTCAATAACGGTGGCCTCTTTGCACAGGTTGGTGAGGGTGCAATCAGATAGGCAGTGCAGATAGTAACATGAAAACCTTTGATTTGCATTTTGTTTTCAACTGTGCCAGAATCGGTGTGTCTTTCTAAGGTTACATTTAGACCTCTGTACACCAAAACTCCAAGGTTAAAGGGGTACTAAATCTTTACAGCAGTGAACTCTTCGAGTCATGTTCAAGCTACATAAAGTTCTGTCTCAGAGGCCATTGTATTAGAGCCAATACTGAAGTACTCGGTGGCCATACTCAGACTCTAATGAAAATGCACTTTGTCTGCTTCTTGATTGTTAAGGGCCTTTGCTCCCACAGTATATAGTCTGTCTCTGGGCCTCCCAAAGTGAAAACAAATAAGGCAGAAGGGAAAAAAATTAACAGAGAGAAAAAGTGTATGTGTTCGTGTGTGTGCATGTACGTGTGTATACATATAAGAATGCAATGGCCAGAAATCAATGTCAAGTGTCTTCCTCAATTACTCTCCAGCTTATATTTGGAGACTGAGTCTCTCCCTGAACCTGAAACTCTTTGATTTAACTTGGTTTCCTCACCAGTGGGCTAAGAGATCCTCCTGTCTTATCTCTGCTTCCCCAATGCTTTTTTTGTGTGGGTGCTGGGGATTTGAACTCAGGTCCTCATGTTTGCGAAACAAGCCTTGTATGGACCCATCTCCCCAGCTCACCTTCTGAGATATGGGTTCATAAAGCAGAACTGCATACACCCCTTGCTCTTGAGAGCATTGCCCTCTCTGTAATAGCATGGTAATTACATGTAATACCTTCCATGCAGGAGCACTCCCACAATTGTTCTGTCCAGAATCATCTTAAGTCTGCTCCTTGGCAGACTCTGAGGAGAGGCTTTATACAAGAGTTGTATTAAGGGTAATTAAGTGTGTGTGTGTGTGTGTCAAGAAGAAAGGGAGTGTGGCCTGTGGGGTGGAGCAAGACAGAGAGAGGGAGAAGGAATCGCATAAGTGTGTTATCTCAGGCAAAGTACCAGCCTCAGCCTCACATTGGCAAGAGTTCCAGGGCAAAAAATTCACCTCAGAGTTGTCCCTAAATTAAGTCAGAGGAGTCTGAATTTCATTCTGCTGCACCAGAAAAAGTCACTGGTGGTTAGCATGTCAGAGCTGCAGCAAGTTCCCAGGAGTGTCCAGTTCTCTATAAAGAGGTGCGATTCTAGTAGCTGTCTTCTGAGGGCAGTTGCAAGAACCAATCATCGAGTCCTCACTCAGATTCGGACATGAAGAACCTGCAGAAGGGATGCCAGGCACCCGGGTCCATGGCTTGATGAAATGTTTAAGGAGCGGAGACACGCCGATGATCAGCCTGAGGATGATCAGCTGACTGGAGGTGGTGAGAGAAAGCAGTCTCTGAAGCCGTGGGGGCTCCGACAAAGCAGTGCGTGTAAACTGGATGGCATTTGCTCTTAGTGGACCCCGTGAATACACTTGAACCTCAGTGAAGCATCAACTGGGATCCACAGCGCACTCAGAAGCGAAGGCGTCTTTGTGGGAATCTTGGCCGCAGTTGCCAATGGTAGTTCCGAGGTATGTGTGCATATGTGGCTGCTGGGGGTTGGGGAGTCTCAACACTTGCCATTTCCCTCTGAAGCTTCTCACGCTTGGAAATTTGTCATAGAAGCTTTTTCTCATCTGCAGTTCAAACACTTTTCAGCAGGAATTCAGCTGAAGTTGAAATCACCATCTGCCATCTCAGATTGAACCAGGTTCGTTTGTGCCAAGAACTCCTTCTCTTGGCAGTGAGGCTTGCTCTGATCTTTCAGAAACCATTCTCGAGTTGGCATCTTGACTGAACAGAGCAAGCAGCCTGTCTTGGAATTTTGGAAGAGATGTGCTGAGCACGCTGCTGTACCAGGAAGAAAAGTTGGACCTCCAGTTCTGAAACTCCATGAATTATAAATTTTATAAATTGAGCCACTGGGGTGAGAGGAAGGAGTTTCGACAAAATGATCAAAAGCCGTAGATTGCGCAGTGTTTGACTTGAGTCAATAAATGCTATTTAAGCCCTTACCAACTGCAAGATGATCTTCTGTCTGTGGTAGGGATATAGATGCAAAGAAGCAGCCTTTGCTTCCTGGTGTTTCAGCATCCACCATAACCATGCTCACTCC
The DNA here is from genome assembly GCA_028658305.1 of Pachyuromys duprasi. NCBI lineage: Eukaryota > Metazoa > Chordata > Mammalia > Rodentia > Muridae > Pachyuromys > Pachyuromys duprasi. The sequence continues at coordinate 41,805,815 of CM053765.1, read as the reverse complement.
GATGGTTCCCAGGCAGAGTACAACAATGCCCAAGGCTGACATTGCTCTGAGATTGTTTTACCAGCAGCTCCAACATGTTTCTGCTTCCAGTCACCTGCCTCTACCACTCTTCATGAGTCAACAGGCACCGAGACAAGAGCAGGAAGTGCTGGTGGGGAAGGGGCAGTCAGTGACTGCTCAGTAAGGGAATATGAAAGCCCAGTGCTTTGTCGAGGAGAAGGACAAATGCCTACCCAGAGAGTCCCAATAAAGGGCTACTGAGACTCCCTTGAGACTTGGGGTTAAACTCTTTCCCTCTCCTACCTCCTACACTCACTCACTGCCCTCTCCTGGGAGCATTCCTATTGCCCACACATCCTCCTCTCAGAGTATGATTCTGCCAACTTGACATAGGACAGGAACACAAGACTTGAATAAAATAAGAAGTGAGGAATTCTGCCTAGAGATCCATGGGAGGAGGGGATATTTGAGCAAAGCTTTGAAAGGCACTTTGAATTCTGCCAGATGGATACACCCAAAAAGCATCTTAATGAATCTGGGGGGGGGGGGGAATGCATCTGTGGAGGAGCAATCGTGGGGAGTGATGTGTGAAAGCAGCCGAAGGGAGATCTGAACATAAGTAAAGCGAATATGGTTTTAAGAAAGCAGTAATCGTGAGCTATTGTAGATACCTGTGCAGGGAATAAATATGATCTCTCCCTCTCTCTCAGAAATTATAAAAGATGAGCTAGAAAGCTAGGTGGCAGATAGATAGCAGAAGTCAAGATGGAGGCCATTACAACATTCCAGGGAAATACTGATTCAGGATCCTGGACATGAAAATAAAATAAATAACAATAATAACAGTTCTTTGAACTGAACACTTGGGCTTAACAGTTAAGCGGATGTGGGAGGCAAAACGAAAGCTATCACAATGGCAAAAGTTTGGAGTTGGGTCAGAGAGAGTATGAGGCTGGTGTTGACAAAGAGCTAGGACCCAAGAGGAAGCCAGAGGGGAAAGTCCAGAAGATCATTTTCATACATGCTGAAACTGAAGGAAACACCTAAAAAAAATCCCCCAAATTCAAAGAAATTTGAATAAACTATAAAAACAACCCAAGAATGAAAACAAACAAATAAAAAAAATGGAGGTATAAAATTACAGACTCACAAAGTTCTAGTTCAAGTTTAGATCAAATGTCTGAAAAAGAAATATAAAATTAGCTGCCTGGGAGCCAGTGAGATGGCCCAGTAGGTAAAGGCACTTACCACCAAGCCTAATGGTGGCCTGAGTTCAACCCCCGAGACCCACACGGTAGAAGGGGAGAATCAACTCCTGAAAGTTGGGCTCTGACCTCCACACTAGGATTCAGATGTACACTCTACCATAAATAAATAGATGGGATTTTTTAAATCAGCTGCCTCCCCTGGGACTATAGCTCTGTCATCGTGAGGACCTTAGCTGGGCCCCCAGAACCCCGAAAACACGCTGAGTGCTGGGGAGGCGGGAACGGGACCAGGTGATCCCAGGGCCTCACTGTCCAGACACGGCTAATCAGGTGACGGCCGGCGAAATGAGAGACCCTGTCTCTCAAAGGAGGTGGGTGGTGACCCTGAGGGTGAAACACAAGGTTGTTCTCCAGGCTCCACCTGGACACACACCACTCCCCTCCCCCGCCCCACCCCAACCCCGGTGAACACGTGCACACACGGCACAGCTGTCTGGATGAGATTCAAAACAACAGAGTCAACAGCAGAAAACTTGCATAGCCTTTACGAATAAGAATAACAAAATCCTACACACATGCCAGCAGAAGCGCAACGGTTCCCTTTTCCCGAAGTTTTGCTTTGCTCTGGAGCGGCGCCTACTTGGACTGAAGACTATATCTGATACCTTAACTCTGTGCGGCTGTTAGGACAGTCCTGGGGAGCAGAGCTCTGTGATAATGGTACTGGAAGGAGGAAGGAAAACAGTGCTTTTAGCGCTCCTAGCCTATCATCTGTCTAATGCAACAAGCGGCTTGCAAAGAGATGTGGGAGCAATAGTCCCATCAACTGACCGTGGCCATTTCCTGGTCCTTAATTACTGCCATTCATTACTTAGGGCCTTGAATCGCTTTTAAGAAAATAAATCAGTTCGCCCAAGAAGAAATTGGCATCCCTTCATTGCACTGACATTTCAAAGAGTACACAATTAGAAGAAAAAGCACAAGTCCAAATTACCAAAAAAAAAAAAAAAAAAAAAAAGACACATTTTATGTGAGACACATTGTTTCAAAACCCAAGTGACTTAGAAGGGCCAGCTTTGCTGGGTTACCATGTTGCCTTTCAACTTTCTCTTTGAGAGCCTCTAAGCCTCAGAAACTCTCACAGTTCCTATCTTAAGCGACACTTAGTTTGCGGAAACAAAGTTGCTCCTGAACATTGCAAAGGAGGCAGAGGTGGGAAAATAAAACAAAGAAGCATTAGCCCGTTCCCTTCTTGTCTCTCAGTCCCTCCCTTCCGCTGAGAGCAACTGTCCTAGAAGTTAGAGACAGAACTAAGGGGCACAGGCGTGGGTCCCACACCGGGCAACACGAGCATGTAAAAGAATGCTGATATCAACTGTTCTTCATGCCTTTTCTTCTTCACCTTCATACGTAAGAAGTGTGTCAGGCTCTGCAGTAAAGCATATCCATAAGGCTGCCTCCACTTGAAATCCACCTTCCTGCTTGTACACACTTTTTTTTAGATGATTTAGCTTTTGTGCCCTCTGTGTCTAGGAAACACGGGTATCAACACAGGCCTTACGAGAGTTAATTTACTCCAAACTTACAATAGGTTCAGGTGTATACAGAGACCAACTGCACTCATCCACAGGCATAAAAAGATGAAATGGTCTAAATTTTCAGCCTTAGGGGAGGAGACAGACAGGTACACAGATAAGGAAAAGAGTGAAATTAGCATTAATTTTTAGGTTTAATGGATGGGTCACGGCGAAGGGAGAGGTGGATTCTTTTGGTCAACTCTTTTGAGATGGATGTAATATCAACCCAAAGCAGTTTCTAATTTCCCTGACCCTTAGGTAAATGATCCTTCCTTATTAAATGCCAGCTTTGCTCTCTTTATTTGTCCATAGTTAGTCCCCTGTGAATAACTGCATAAGCGCAAATGAAAGCTTTTGTGAAGCTGTGGTTCCTCACTGTTTATACTCTGAACAAAAGATCTTCCTAGAAGTGGTAAAAACAGGTTATATTTTTCCGGCTCCTCATGGTCCGTGTTCTCCTATGCCTCCTCCTCTCCCCTTTCCTTTTCTCTCCCCCTCATCTTCCCTCCTTTTCTTCTTTAATCCCTCCCTGTCTCCCTCCCATTCTTACTTCTTGAGACCCCTTTTTTCTATGTAGACTAGCCTCAAACTCTCTACATAGCCTAGGCTGGTCCTGGCCTTTTGATCCTTCCATATAATGGCCTACTCAGTGCCCCATTTCCTATAGAAACCAGAATTGCTACTAGGTGTGGTGGTACAAACCTGTATTCCTAGCCCTTGGGAGGTGGAGGTATGAAGATATCAAGTTCAAGACCAGGCTGGGCTACTTAGAGAGCCTCTGTCTCAATAGAGCCAAGAGTTGAGTATATCTAGCAAGCACAAGACTGTGTGCTTAATCTGTGAGAGAAAAATAAAAGCAAAGTCAGAAAGACAAGACTATTTGCACAGATAGGGAAAACAGGCTTTCTTTCATGCTAGAACATGGGCACATAGCTGAACTCTGGCCTATGGGCCCAGAGGAAGTAGGCCAGGACTCTGGGAAAGAATTTAACTGTCATGGAGGATGTGGCTGTTGTTCTTCTCTGGGTGTTGTGTAATATCTGGTTGTACATGAGATAATCCAGCCATGGATAAGATCTACAGCCATGACTGAGATATTGCTGTTAGCCTAAGAACTGCAAAGTAGAAATACAGAGATGAGTTGCTGAATATATCTTTAAGACACTGAGCTTTCTGGCTTGGACCCCATTTGCCTCTAGACTTATATGGAAGGAGAAAACAGCCCTTTACTGTTTACAAATGCCATTTCCATCAACTCTTCGTTCTGGTAGCTAGTCTTATTGTTCCCCATCATCTAGGGGCACTTCCCCTCAGGAAGAGCTTATGTAATTATAAGCCCAAGCCTGACCAAATGACCTTTCTTTCTTCCTTTCTTTTCTCCCTCTTTCTTTCTCCAATGAAATATGAGTTGCAATGTAGACATTTCAAGGTAAAAGTTTCTAAGAGTTAATGTGTGGCTTGTTATACTCCATTCTCTCTGTTCCTATGTCCAGGGAACCTTTAGATGCGCCAGCCTGGTTCTTCAGAGCCATAAGGAACAGGCATTCCCATCTCTTCCATGGCTTTGGAACATAGGCAAAAGGTGACAGTTATTTCAAACTGCTGACGTGTGCTGTCTTTGTTGTTGTTGTTACCACAGAGAAGGTGAGTCTAGGTTGTCTGATAGATGTCTTAAGCTCTGTGGTGTCTAACAACCACAGAAGCCAAGCAAAAACCCAAGATGCAGACCCTTGACCGAGTAGCTGGGTGGGTGACATGGATCACTACCTTCTGGGCAGAGCAGCCACTACCTTCACCAAAGCAGCTGTGACTGCTTGCAGGAGACCCTGAAGATCAGGCCTGTCGGCTGTAGACAGTTTTTAATAAAAGGGGCAAGGGGGGAGGTCATGACCCTACCCCTCCCTGCCAGCTGTGCATCACCCTGATCTAGTTACACAGGAGCTCACTGTATCTGAAGATACTAGACTTTACAGACTGTGAAAGGCAAACTCAAGTGGGGAAGTTATCATCCACTCTGGGGATGAGACTTTTTGGTAGTGTAACTATTTGGGGTCACCCAAGTCATGTAAGTAAACCCTCAGCCGTGTTCTATAAATAAGACCGATAAAACCAATGTTTTCCCAAGTTTGATGGCATCAGACTTTGGTTCTTGGTGCCCTGCTCTGAGGAGGAAAACATCTGTTGCCCTCTCCCAGGGGGACCGTTCATGCAATAGTAGAGACCCAGAGGGGCAGAACCTGCTAATACTGTTTAGGGCAGAATCTCGCTTGCCCACGCCATATACTTATTGGCCAGTGAAAGGAGCTTTAGGACAGCCAGGAATTTAATCCAAACAAAACTTCGGAAAGTCCTCGTTACAATGCATTATTCAGAGTAAATTAATCACAAGTTATTAAATGTCTCTTTGAGCATCTGACACTCACCTCATCACTTTGCCCCATCAAGCTTTTTGAATGACCTTGTGATGCACTTCCCTAGCAGCCTACTCTTAGCCAGGGAGGTTGACGATGGCTCAGTGGTCCAATAGCCAGCATTTTGCCATCTAAGTTAGCTGTATGGACAGGAAAATGATGCTGGGAAGGAATGCGCTCAGACCATTGCAGGCTTATTCCAAGCGCTTTGTATACAGCCGTTCCCTCCGTCTCCCCTTCAGAGGCAGAAAGTTTAGCACCTCCCCCTTACAGGTGAGAAAGCAAGCAGAGATTATCTTGTCCAACTAAAAAATGGCGACACTTAGATTCCATCTCAGCCTTCGGCGTTGCGTTCTATCAGGGACACTTAGCTTAGGGGTGGGAGCGGTTTCTAGAGTGTTTTTTTTTTCAGGGGACAAAGGAGGCTGGGAGCCTGGTGAAAAGTCACAGTTTGCAGATCAGTGCGGAGGACAGTCCTGTTCTCTGGGAGTTGTGACAATTGAAGCAACGAGTCACATGCAGACCCTAGGACTGAGCTGGGTCCTTCCAATGCTTCTGGAGCTGTTGCAGACTCTCAGAAGGGGTTGTGGCCATGTGAAGCGTCACTTCACAAATATGAAGTGAGGCTCTTGATGAACCCTTAGGACGGAGCAGTGCCCAGTCTAGAAAGGGCTCGCTAGAGGACAGGGCACTAGAATGATGGGCTTGGTGGCTCCTTAGGCCGTTTGGACCAGGTGTCATTTAAAAGGGTAGGAGGCATTTTTCTGAGGTGCAAATGTAAAGGAAAGAGGTGAGAACAAGGGCTTGGATCCAAGAGTGCATTGGAAAAGAGAAAATTTGGGGGAAGTGAAGTAATTTTCCAAACAGCCCAGCGTACTGTGTCATCAAAATGTATTTCAGGTCAGAATCTCTCTCACGGTGGCTCTGGCTAATGCCTACCTAAGGCCAGCCCTGTGTCTCTCCTAGACTCTGCTGTTGGCTCTTTAGTCCACTGATTCTATTCTTGGCCCTGTATGTTCACAGAAGAATCGAATCTTCTCTATCTTCACACTCAACACAGAAAACTTCTGCTCACCACCAGCAAACTCTTTGGCACCAACTTAATTCAAGCCTAGCATTAATGTGTCAGCAACTCCCCTCCCCCATATTTTTGTTTGTTTTGTTTTGTTTGTTTCTCTGTGTAGCTCTCCCTGTCCTGGAACTCACTCTGTAGACCAGTATAGCCTTAAACTCAGAGCTCTGCCTGCCTCTGCCTCATGAGTGCTAGGATCATAGGTGTGTACCGCCACCTCCCAGCTAGACCCCCACATTTTAATGCTCAGTCCTTTAAGACCAGCCTCCAAGTCAGAGGTCAATCAGTGCTTGGCAGTCCCCAGCTTATGCACAATTTCTATCTAAATCTAACAGGACTGTAAATCAGGAGTTACCCCGCCCCTTTTTTCCCTCAAGGTTATTTGCTTGCTGGTGTGCCTTGCAGAACTCAGGAGACAGTTTGTGTACAAGTGCAGATGTGTGAAAAGACATGTTCTCTTGATGATACATATGTCTCAGAGATGCTTATGAAGGTCATCATAAGTTGTAATTGGTGGCTAAACCCATACCCAGCCCCTCTCTGCTTCTTAAGCTGTAAGGGTTGGGGCTGAGAAAACCAAGCTCCTACTTGTGGTTTGGTTTTTGTTCACTACCTCTCACCTGGGAGCCTACCCAGCTACCTCATTCTAACACAGGATGCTTCCCAGCATGCAGCAAATGCTAAGGGGTTTGGAGAATGGCTTCAGAAACCAGGGCAAAGGGCTGTCTATTAGATCTGAGGATGCCCCTGCCCCTGGAGTCTACCTTTTAGAGAATTACAAAGTGCAGCCTCAACGTGTTTCATTGCTCTTTGTTCTTGATTACGGATGTGATGTCACCAGCTGCTCTGGGTCCCGCTACCTGGACGTTCTCTGCATGAGCAGGTATAATCTCTCTCTCTCAAGTGGATTTTGTCGGGTCATTTTATCACAGCAAAGGAAGTAGCTAGGAGACAAAGGTACTATTTTCTCCATGATTGGAACTAGAAACAGAGAAAAAAAATATTTTTGTTGCATTACAATGGCCTCATCTTAGACAGGGAGGTTTTTCTTAGAATGCAGTTTGTTCTTCTGCTTTTCAATACATACCCAGGCCCAGCCTAACTTCCTGGATTATATTTCTCACTAACACTCCAGCCCACTTTCTCTACCTCTCTGGTCCTGCTGGCTGTTGTATTGGGAGAACACAGCAGGCTCCATGGGTGTTATTGAGAGCTTTATATTAGGAAGAGCCTTTAGGAGTCTCCTTCCTCACAGCTCTGATCCTCACCAAAACACAACCTTTTCCAATTCCCTGACCTTGACCCCAGGCCTTCTGTCACCCCCTTCCTGGCCACTATCAGTGGCCAAAACAAATTTCATTTTACTTGTCACTATCTGAAAGTGTCCTGTTTGTTCACTGGCTGAGCTGTGGTCTGAAGCCAATTTCTCTAGCTGCCTTGGATGGGCTTCAACTGTCTCTTTCTTGCTGCTCCCCAGCTTAAGGAGAATCCATAATTAAGAAAGAGTAGTAATTTTTATTTAATTTCCATCAGTAATATATCTCAAATAATTTATGTATATGTTCCAGTGGCAAGTGAAGGCGAGAAAATATTAATTCTATTTACACTTAATTAAATATTGATGTATTTTTTTAAATGATAACAACCAAACAGTGATATTTGAACATACTTTTATAAGGTTAATCTACCCCTTGAGAAGCTGAAATTACATATGGCTCAGAATAAATTAGTTTCACATAGAAAATTAAAAACTCAAGAGCCACTATTGATAGGTTCCTATTTTAAATATTATAAAAAATGAACTTTAAATATTATAAAAATGTAAAGTCTAAGCTCTATTTGTGTACTAAAGAATGTATTGCAGTAAGGATAGAGAACAAGATGTCAAAATCTAAGATTTTCATGGGTTGCTTCGAAATATTTAATGGTATAAGATGTTTCGTTGGCGTCCAATAATATATTAATATTGAACTTGAATATTAATTACACTTGTCTATTTGCTTTAGTTCTGGATTCAGTTAACATTTTTACACTTAGAGATTTGTAATGGGAAACCCTTCTGAGGTGTAATCGCTTTCAGGTAGGTCCACATAGGACTAAATTTGGTCACTTTTACTGATGGTGTAAAAGGCCCTTCCTGAGAAGTAAATATTAGTTCTGGCTGCTTTTTAAATAAGAGTCCCTCAGGGCACCTCATCTTCTTTCCATTTTTAGGCGCTGCAGTGAGATGCTTTAACACTCGGGTGGAAGTGTTTTTAAAAGAGCTGTGAAGATTTGGAAGAGATTTTATTTTTAATATCCCAGATTGCATCCTCTGCCTTTGGTTGGCTTTGTTGTGGGTGTTCCATCTGTCTTGGAGAGGCGGAAATGGAAAGGGCAAAATGGCTTCTGTCGATTTAGAAAGCGTCTAAAAATCAATGCACACGAGGATCTAGGGCTCGGATTCCTTTACTTCTGACTCCCCAAACACTACCCAGGTGCCTGTCAATCTGCCAAACCAGCTGCCTTGGCTCCAGAAGCTTCTGCCCCACCCCAAAGTAGGGAAAAGGGATATTGCTTACTCCCCTCCATTTCTTTTAGCCCTTCAGGTGAAACACAGAGACAAGCACTTCCCTTATAAATGTCTTTAAAGGACAGTTTAATCGGTTCATCTTCGGGCTACAGTTAGCCTGGGATTTCTAGTACCTTTCTTCACTCTTTCAGACTCCTCATTAGGGAATGTTTTTCTCTCCCTATCTCCTGTCTTTAACAGAGAAAGAAACTGAAATCGCACTCCTCGCTGGACATTGCATCCTACTTGTTATCTTTTTAAGCTGCCAGATAATACCCAGGACATGTATTTGTTGATCATATTTGTAATTGGATCACTTCATAGATGGGGTTTCTGGGAGAGCTAAGAGCTTTTTCCCACTCTACCATTGTTTAACGCTTATTTATGTGTTTATTGAGTATTTTGTAGCTTTAGAACATGAACTTCCAAAGATGAAAGATCTTTTTTAATGAGTTTACCATGGAAGAAGGGGGGTAGAGATGGTTCCGTATTATCTAAAAAAAAAAAGACTTTCAAAGTAATTTATTTATTTTTATTTTATGTGCATTGGTATTTAGCCTGCATGTGTGTGTGTGTGTGGAGGTGTCAGCTCTTGGTGTTACAGACAGTTGTGAGCTGCCATGTGGGTGCTGGAAATTGAACCTGGGTCCTCTTGAAGGGCAGTCAGTGCTCTTAACTGCTTTGCCATCTCTCCAGCCCCCTCAAAAAAGATTTTAATCTGTATCTATAAAGTGACTCTTCATGTGTGTGTGTGCATGCTCAGTGGTGCACATATGGAGGTCAGGGGCAAATTGCAGAAGTTGGTTCTTTTTCTTCCGCCACAGACTCAGGGGATTGAACTCAGATTAGGCTTGTATGGCAGGAACTTTTACCTAGTAAGTCGTCTTGCCCATCATGTTTTGTTGTTTTGAAATAGGCAGCCCAGCCTTGCTTGGAGCTTGCAATTCTCCTGCCTCTGCCTCCCAGGTACTGGGATTACAAGTTGTATGTTTGTTATGCTTTTAAGATGAGATACCCTCAGCCATGTGTTGAATGCTTGGCACTCTGCTGATGGTGCTGGTTTGGGAGGTGCTGGAACTTCAGGAGGGAAAAGGTCACTAGGGCTCACCCACTGAGAGCCATGCTCAGTTCTTGATCCCCCCCCCTTTTTTTCTCTGCTTTCTGTCTGTAAGGATTTCTTTCTTTTTTTATTTTTATATTTGGTCACAAAAATGTAAATGATAACTACAAGACATTGGTATCAAAGGAAGATTGTGGCGGTGACTCTCTGATGATGTGGTTCAGAAGCTTGTAGGGCTGGATTTCAGAAGAGTTTGAAAAAGTGTGAATTCTAGTCATTCTAGGTAAGTCTAGAACACTGAGTGGTGACAGTCTAGAACACTGTGAGTGGTGGAAGCCTAGAACACTGTGAGTGGTGACAGTCTAGAACACTATGAGTAGCGGAAGCCTAGAATGCTGTGAGTGGTGGAAGTCTAGAATGCTACGAGTGGGGAAAGCCTAGAACACTGTGAGAAGTGGAAGCCTAGAGCACCTTAAGAACTTAATAGATGATGTTGATGGAAGCTCAGTGCACCAGAATGACATTAGGCATGGTGAAAAATACCAGTAATTCCATCACCTGGGAGTTAGAGGGAGGAAGATCAGGAGTTCAAGGCCATCCTTAGGTACATACTGAGTTTGAGAGCAGTGTAGGCTACTGAAGACCCTGTCTAAAAACGTAAAACCTGAACCAACAGCCCCATACACACCACCACCACCAATGCAACCACCACTACCACCAACACCAGCAACCCAAGAGGTTTCAGGTGGGAACAAGGACTGGCTTGGCAACTGGAGACCATTCACGTCCTATTGTAGCAAAGAATTTGTCTCCATTTTGTCCAAGCAGCTTGTTAAGAAAAGTGGAAAGCTGAGGCTAAGGAAGGCCTGGCTTCTGACCGGACTGGTGCCGCCAAAAATGGTGCCAATCCTTCTAACAGGAAAGGCACCTCAGGGCCTGTCAGAAACTGGCCAGACTCCACCCATATCAGGCTGAAGGATATGAAAAGCTAACCTCATCCGAGAGACCTTGTCTTGAGAAGAAAGTGCCTCGGAAGCGGCTTGGCTGCACAGAGCGCTGCCTCAGGAGCTGTGTGCTCCCAGGATTTCATTGTGCTCGGCTGCAGGGCACTCAGAAGCCAATGCGGCTGTTCAAGCAGCTGGCAGACCTTGAGCGCTGCCCGTGTGTTGTTGGTTTTGCAGTAGTGCAGAAAGCCAGGAACTGCAGGCTGAAGAGGCTTCCACACAGACTTTAGAGGAAAGCCTGATGATCAGGCAATACACGGCATAGTTAGAATCCTTGCAGGTAGCCCCCGAAAGAGCGACGTGTGCAATTGGGAAAGCGAGTTGGGCTGTGATGGAGGCATTAGGATGATGGAGCTACCAAGAACATGGAACACCTGCTGAATAAAAAAGCTATGGTCAGTCGGGTGTGGTAGCACATGCCTTTGATCCCAGCACTTGGGAAGCAGAGGCAGGAAGATCTCCGAGTTTGAGACAGCCTGGTCTACAGAGTGAAGTTCTAGGACAGCCAGGGCTATGTGCCCTCTAGGGAGCTGTAGGATGTGCTGTTTGCCCCAGAGGGCGGCAGCCTGCTTTGACCTGACCCTTCTTTCTCCACTTGCCCCTTTTAGACAGAAGAAAGTTTACTTACATGGCGGTGTTGCGTGTCGCAAGCTCAGGGCTTTATGCTTTGACCGTGGCTTACAGCTAGGAGTTTGCCTTGAGTCTCAGAGAGATTTCGACTTCTAACCAGTGCTCAAACTTTTCATTTAGGGGACTTTAAGAAATCGACTACACGCAGTTTGCATTGCAAGATGGTGATGAGTCCTCAGGGGCCAGAGGCAGAGTGCTGTTGGTTGGCCTGCCTTCCTGGTGTCCCAAAACTTGCAGCTCCCAGATGAGTGTTGCCCCAACCTGAAGAGCATTAAGAGCCCGAGCTCCAGGGAGAAGGCAGCAGAAAAGTGGGGTAAACACAGTCTTTACATACGAATCCTTAGGGGGCGGAGCTTTCTGGGGGGGGGGCAGGGATTTCCAGCGTGTGGATTGGTGGGATTTCAAGTCCTGAGCTGTGGGAAGCTCAGGAATTGGTGGGCTTTCCTGAGCAGGGATTGGTCGGTTTTCTTGCTTAGGGATTGGTAGGGGTTTGTCCAATCTTTTCACCTCAAAGTTGCATCTTCTGGGATGAGTCCTACTGAGGGGCTGGAGTTGGGGTTTGGGATTGGGGGAGCTGGGCTGCTGGAGCTTTCTCAGGCAGAAGTCTGGTGGCTTTTCTGCCTGGAGGGTTATAAAGCATACAAAGTGTCCAAAATTTACAAAGAGTTCGCTGTGAAGGCAGCAGGCCGAAGCAGGAAAGGTTGTCCTTATCATGCACAGCTTCCATGACAGCAGGAGACGGTCTGAGGCAGGAGAGTGGCCACTTCCTATAGGCTGAGGCGGGAAGAATCACCATGGACAGCTGAGGAGTTGGCACCATTTTCCTCCAGGGCCCCAGGGCGGGAAGGAGGGACCGCCTGAGGCAGAAAGGGGAACTGGCAGGAAACTACTTGCTACGGTTTAATCAGCCTCTAAATATAGCTCTTGGGGGTGGGGGAGGTGGGAGGGTGGGGGCGGGATGTACAGTGGGTAGTTTGGACTCCCTGCTGCCGAAAGGGGACAAGGGCATCAGTGGGTCACCACAGCTTGTGGGGCATCACAAGGCTTGGGGTGGCCTGCTGTCTCGGCTTGGTGGGTCACCCCACACCCTGGGGAGGGCTGGGACAGCCGAGGCTTGTGACAGCCTCAGCCCGGGGCATCTGCTGCAGTGGACTTGGGGCGCAGCTTGCCTCGGCTCCAGCCTTACGGCAGAGTACCGTGGTTTGAGCGTGAGATGTTCAGTCCGAAATCACCACGCGGAGACCGCCACTCACAGATGCGATTGGCAGGAATGTTTTATTTGGCGAAAACCTGCATGCAGGGGTCAAACCATTTTACAAAATGACGACCCTAGACAAAGGCTCGTGGGCCCTTTACACACACACACACACACACACACACACACACACACGAAACCAGGGGCATTCTAGCAAGAATTAGGTAATCTGAAACCTCATTGGAAGGTGGTGCCTCTGCAGTTACAAGAATTGATTCCTCATTGGCTTGCTGGGTTGCTTCCAGGTGGTTGGTGGGCTGCATTCCTGTGCCAGGAATGTTTAACCACAGGGTGAGGTAAGCTACTGTCCCATCCTGTGACAAGACATTTTCCCATTGTGATTATCTCCAGGCTATTCCTTGGGTAGAGGATTTCATGGTCTTGTTCCTGGAATTGGCGACCTATAGTCTAGTCCCTGCCTGGCACTGATGACTTTTCTTCTAAAGTCAGGCCTGGTCCTAAAATGGAGACAAATTATCCTGACTTCGCAATGTCATCTCCAGGCTTGTGTGCTGAACACTCGGCCCCCAGCTGCCGGGGCTGTTTTACGAGGTAATGGAAACACGGGGCCAACAGGAGGCAGGTTGTCAGGAACATGCCTTGTTCCTGGTCCTCCACTCTCATTCTCTCTGCATCCTGTTTGCCGTGACTTGCCCCTCCCCACCATGAAGAACAGACACTCTGGAACCATGAACTAAATGAGCCTTCCTTTCCTTTGTTTACTCCATTCAATTGCAGCAATGAAACAAAAGCTAGCTAACGTGGTATCTAATTGCAAATGATTCTCAAGACAGAATCAGACCTTCATTAAGTAAAACTGACCGTTCTTACCTTTACAAACCCCCTGGCCAGAGGTGATGCCAGAATCCTGGTTTGTCACTTTCAGGTGGGCTGCTATTTTAGAACTACCACACAGAAAGCATTTCTTACTACAAGTGAGCTGCTGAGAAGGTGAAATTTGAAATACGTAAGGCTTACAGTGTGCAGTAAGCCTACACATTTGGGCCTGTGTCACACAATATCAAATTTTCTCATTTCCCAGAACTCACCTTAGATTCTGCTCACTTGCTATCCATTTCTCCTATCCTGTTACAAGGCATTGTCAATGCCCAGAACTCCCTCACCTCCTGAACCTTGGACTTTGAAATTCCACCTTATCCTGGGCTTCACAGCCATCCCCTCTCCTGTACATCACCTTGCCAGGCTCCAATCTTCCCAAGGTGCCATCAGTTCTTCATGCCTCAGAGCCCTAAATGCCTTCATCTTTCAGATGGGGCGGTAGAGTTGGCTCAGTGGTTATGAGTATGTGTGGTACACAAGGCACGTGTGGTACGCAGATGCACATGAAGGCAGAACACTCAAACACATAAAATAATTTAGATAAATAAAAAAACGTAACATTAATAATACTATTACTACTAATAGGAACAACAACACATCTTTCAGGACACTCTCATGGCCAGAAACTATGTCCTTGCCCCCTTTAACTTTCTCAGCTTGAATCCAGCCATCTGTTCATTTCCTTTATACTACTGGGGGTCAAGGGAGGTGGGACACTCACATTACAAATTTCAGGCCTCAGCTGGACACTCAGGACCGCCTGAACACTTTGAGTGGCTCTGAGCAATCTCCCTGAGCTGACCCACGGGGACCATGAATCACCTCACAAGAAGTGCACTTCCTCTCTAGTGTCTGAGCCAGACTGTGACGGTTCCGTGTGTTTCCTCTCTTCTCTTTGCACTTTCGTTTTCAGTTTCTTAAGCAGATTACTTCCTGTGAGAGGCATAAAGAGTCTAAGAAAACATAGAGATATAGAACATACCTGTTGTGTGCTGAGCTAAAGGACAGAGTGGAGAACAGCCAAACAGCCCTGTTCTCACAGGGTCTGCTAGAAGCAAGGATGGACAACAGGGAAACTGGCTGGATACACACAACTGGCTCTCAGTATTTATTGTTTTAAAACCATAGGTTCAACCAAGGATCTTGTTCGAAGCCGATAGGTCTTTAAGGGTTTTATCTGTACTAAACTGGAAATATATAGATGTAATATATAATAATTAACATGTAATTATATAGATGTAATAGATTATATAAAGATATAGGTGTAATATATAACTATAATAATTATTACATAATTATATTATAGTATATGTAATTATTATATATTATATCTATATTATATATAACATCTATGTGTTGTACATATATTATATATCATATATTTACACACATATGCTTTCTTGTCAATATTCCGTAGAAAATACAGCATAACACTTATCTGCGTATACATTTACATTGCACTATATGTAAGGTATATTTTGAGGTATTTAAAGGGGGATGTTTGTAGGTTTTATGCAACTGATGCTAATTTGATATAAAGGGCTTAAGCATCTACAGAATCTTGGGTCCCTGTGAACTGATTGTTATGGCTCCTGAGACACAATTGTACCCTGTCATAAGGCAAGAGACTGCAGAGTCTGGGGCAGAGTGAAGGCTGGTGAAGAGACTGTCCCAGGGGCATGCTTGAGCCAGACAGCCTGGGTTCAAATCCCAGGTCTCCAACTACATTTCTGACCATGGGCAAGTTACCTAACCTTTCCTATCTGTAAACATGGGAATTATAGCATCAAGTGTCATAGGGTTTATGTTAGTTCTTTCGGGTTGCCTTGACAGTATGCCAGACTTTGGGTAATGTACAGAGGTTGATTTGGCTTGTGACTCTAGAGGCTGGAAGTCTAAAGAGCCAAGGAAAGGAGGCCACCAGGCTCTGAAGGGTCACGAATATGGCCCAGGAGGCAGGAAACTAGGGAGAAGCCAAGCTCACTTTCTATGACAACTTCCTGCTTCAGAAAGGAATCCAGCCCTGTGAGAACTACGTTAATCCCATCTGAAGATGGAGCCCTTGACCTTTCTAGATCACTGCCTCTCAATACCTTTATATTGGTGACCAAGTGTGCAGTACACAAACTTTTGGCAGACAAGCTGAATCCAAACCACAGTAGGATTAAATGACTACTCACACAGGGAGCTTCCCCTGGTAGGCCCTGTGTAATTACCAGCTCCATTATTTGAAATCCTGGCTTCATCATGGCCACCGATGCTCTGCCCTAGAGGCAGAGGAAGATTTTCCAAGAAGGTAAAGCCTCAGGCTTGCTTGGTCCTTTCCAGGCAATGTGTTCTCATGTTGTATGGTGAGAACTCTGAGTTATGACTGGCTAAGATACCGTCTTCTTTCTTGCATTTGCTAACACAGAAGTGGCAAAAGGCACTCGGGGGTCTAGCTAAAAGGAAGTGGAGTTGGAAAAACAGTTTGGCCTTACTGGTGGAAGGTCCATGCAACTCCCGTGACGCCTCTCATCGATTGGGCCATGGTACAGGCAGCACCCACCGGTGGAATTGAGTCCGGTAGAACCTGGCTGCAGGCAGGGCTCAAGCTGTGCAGCCGAACCGGCAGGAACATTCTCCCAATCCTCTCGTGTATGAAATTTTAAAGGGAGAATTTGATTCTTGATAGAGTCAAAGCAGAAGTGTTTCACCTTAAGAACAAACCAAGTGAATCTGCACGCCTTTAATTCCAGCACTCAGGAGGCAGAGGCAGGCAGGTCTCTGTGAGTTCCAGGACAGCTGGTCCTGGACAGCCAAGGCTACACAGAGAATCCCTGTCTCAAAAATAAATAAATAGAAAAAAAAAAAAGAGAGATTGATTTATTGGTCGCACCTATAATCTTGGTACTTCAGAGGTAGAGGCAGGAAGATTACCATGATTTCAACAATATTGTCTACATGTTAAGTTCTAGGCCAACTAGGACCACTGGTGAGACTTTGTTTTAGAAGAAAGAAACATTTATATGTGAAGCTGCACTGTCACTCGCCATATCCCAACCAGCAATGTGAAAAATGCCAGTCAGTCAACTAGATGAAATACTGTCTTTATCCATCTGGTTCTTAGGAAGTTTTGCAAAAGTTGTTATTTAGAAGGGATCAAAATATACAGCCAAAAATGACGGAAAAGTAAAGTCCTACAGAAACGTGTTCATCAGTTAAGTCTTATTTTCTGATTTTTCATAATGTCTGTGAGATTTATCTTTTTAAACATCTCCAATCTGTTTGATATTCTTTCTTATTCTAAAGAAATATTTACTTGTCCCTTGGCTTTGGTTTGTTCAAGTGTGTGTTCTCTTCTTCATCAGGCTGTCTTCTCTAATGGCATGGTTGGCCTCACAGCCCTGAAAGCCCAGAATAAACAGGAATAGGGCAAGGCCTTCTACATTTCTGTTCTGAGACAGGCTCTCACTTTGCAGAGCAAGCTGGCCTTGAACTCACAGTGCCATCCCGGTTGCTGGGATTAAAGATGTGTACTTTTTGGTTTTGCTTTGAGATAGGATCTCACTCTAGAGCCCAGGCTAATCTTGAACTCATCTCCTGCCTTTTCCTTCTGAGTGATGGGATTACAGCCAAAAGCCCAGCTCTCTTGTTTTTGTTTTTTTTTTTTTTTTTTTTTTTACCTGGATTGAACTAAGGACAAGTCTACCTATACTTTCTAATCAAAAGGAACATGTTTTCCCATTCCATTATTCCACTTGTACCTCAGAGGTCCCTGCCTCTGCCCAACCCATCCACCTGGAAGACAAGGCTTTCTCTCACTACCCTCTGGCCAGTCTCCAAGGTCCGTCCTCAACTCTGTCTGCATCACTCACCACCCACTGCACAGGTTTGTTCTAAAGGCCTTCTAACCTTCCCCACGTTGTGTGTCTTTCTGTCCTTTATTTTTTTTTTCTCATACTGCATTTTGTCTCCATCCCTTCAGATTTCATGATGTTGTCCTAGCTGAAGCCATATTCCTATTCTTAAGCTGCACCTCTACCTCAGCCCCCAGAGTGGCTGGGAGTCCCGGTGTGTGTCGACACAGCAAGCTCAGTACAGGACTTGAACATGGCCTCTACCTTCTTGTTCTGATTCCTTCCCCCAATTCACTGGAATTCCTTTTATTAGCTTTAGGAAAACCGTCCCCTGGCAACCTTTCGGTCTTGTCTGTTACTCTGCCACCTGCTCTCACTTCCTGTGTCTCTCGTTTCTCCAGCCTTGCCTCAGACCATTTGATTGTCAGCTCTCTCTGGAGCTTTTCTTAGATCTGTGTCGCTGGGTCCAGCCCTCTCAACCTTCCCGTTTTTGCACACTCTTTCTGGGACGTGCCCGTCATTTTGTCATAAGCCTGGGCAGTTGATGCAGTAGATTTCTCTTATGGGTGCTTCACCTTCCCCTGGATAGCTCTAAAGCCCTTCTACAGGCACCACACGACAAACATTCTGCAGATGATCTCTTGGTAACTTCCCAAACCCCTGCCTGCTCTGCATCCGGTGTGTTGGAGCCCACAGCTATCAGTCCTGCGGTCACTCAGCCAGCTCGCACCTTCTGGTTTGCCTCCATCTTCACTCTTCAGCTTTGGCATTAATGGTGTAAATTATTTTACCTGGTGTTTCAAAGCTTTTTATATTATTATTATTTTTGTGTTTTGTTATCACTAAGACACTTGACAGTCTGATGAACTTTGACTTGCCTCTCAGAATACTTCTTGATATATAAAATAAACAAAAGATTATGAAAGATACCATTTTTTGGAAATATGGTTTTCAAAATTACAGTCATTTTGATGTGCTAGTGCATGCGGATATACCAGTGTGCTACAAAACACAGTACCTAGGTCCAGCACCAGGTCCAATTACCAGCATTTAAATTAGTGATGAACACAAATGCTACTAAGAGATATTTTCCACAACTGACATGTGATATGAAAGTATGATACAAAAATCTCTGATGGTTATTGATGCTGAGGTCATAGATTTTTGCTATTACTATCCTATAGGAAATTTCTTATATTAATAATAGAAGAAATAGGCTGTAGTTGGGGGAATTTGAAAATAAAAATAGGATGTTTCTCCCATCCAAGTTTACAGACCCTTGAGTTCTAGTCGGGTGAGGAACAGCTGCTTTAAGGTAACTGGGCACACACTTCCTTTTTCCATGTCTCCAGCCACTGACCTGATTACCCTGTCTCATACGGAGCCCTCCCTTCCCTCTAAGCCTGTTTTAATTCCAGTGTTCTTGGAACACCATGAAGATCCCCCTCCAAGCGTTCAGCCAGCCACTGAACATCAGGTCTCATTGCTGTAGGGACCCCGTTTGACAAAATGACAGCCACCGAATGACCTGGCACACACCGCAAATCTTACAGGGTTCATCAAGAAAAAATAGACAACTGAGCTTGTCTGGCTGGCCGGACTGCTCTTGAGCTGAATTGGGGCATGCCAGCAGCTTTTGAGGGGCGCAGGTAACACTCCAGGGGCCATAGCCCACGTTTATGGTTTCATTTGTATAGATATAAATACTTTCTCTTGACCTGCAGTGCAGAGATCTATTTTGCTTCTGTCTAGGGCAGACTTCTGTCTATGAATTTCAGTAAACTGCGCTTTGTACAACCTGCCCTCTAATCTCGTGGATCCTGTCATGTCGCTGGCACACCTGCTGGTTTTCCTGACCACGGGTCCCGCCTTGTGTTTGTCCCCTTCTCCATCCATCCTTTCTCCCTCTCTTTTGGATAGACCCCTACAACAGCTGTTTGTCCCACTGCCGTACTAGACAGGCCCACCATCGTTTCAAAGCCTCGATCCATCTACAAATCCAAATACGATCATGAAACGCTTCATTTCTTCTAACCTGCTTGCTGTCTTTGGGACACAGTCCTCAGCGTGAGGTAGCTTTCTGCTTGCCGTTTTTAGCTGGTGTTAGCAACGGTTTCGCAACCACCCCTCCCTTCTTAACAAGCTCAAGCTGCAGGGTGCTCTGGGTCAGGACAGAGGGCTTCCCTGCAAATGTGCCTCACTGCAGGGTCCTGTGCTGCCGCTGTGCTGGGGGACCTGAGCTTTAGCAAGAGCGGAACAAGAGCCTTTCCCCGATGGCTGGGGGTGGGGTGGGGGAGGGGTAGGAATCATGCAACAGGGTACGTGTGAGACACCCAGAGCCCTGACGAACCTGGACCGTACTAACACTTCCGGTTTTATCTTGTAGGGAACAGGCTCTCTTGTTCTCTGCCTGGCTATGTGAGCCTCTAAAATGTAGGGATCTCAGCCGAGCCCAGCAGTGCACACTTGTACTTTCAGCACTTACAAGGTCGAGGAGACAGGAGGATGAGGAGCTCAAGGTCATCGTCAGCTACGTGAGAGTCTGAAGCCAGCGTGGGCTGCACGGGACCTTAAGAAACAAACCCACCCGTGGGTGGGGGCACCCAGGAGACAGAAACAGATCCAAGAGTTTGAGGCCAGCCTGGTCTACAAAGCCAGTTCTATCTGTGACAGCCAGGGCTACATGGAGAAACCCTGTCTCAAAATCAAAGAAAAAAGGGAAAGAGAGAGGAAAGAATAGCATGTGATCTTTAATCAGCTACATTATCCATTGTGCCACTGGCTCAGGCCTACTCCTTGAGATGGAACCCATCCATACTCAATGCTTGGATAGCCAGGTACCTAGGGGAAAACCAAATACTCAGACTGCTAAAGGAACATAGCAATAAAATGACTCCCAAGGACATTCTAGTTTACTTATAGATCAGTGTCTTGCTCGGCTGCCATCAGAGAAGCTTCCTCCTACATCAGATGAAAACAGACACAGAGACCTAGGCAGACTATACTCAGAGAGTGAGACACCTAGGAACACTCAGCCCTAAACGGGATGCCTCCATCCAGTCTTTCCCTACAGGTAACCTCTTCTGCAGATAAGGTTTTAAAACACGGATGGGGGAGGTTTGAAGTCACACTCCAGGAAGACCTCAACCTAGCCGCCAACATCAGAAATGTAAATCATGCTTCCATTTGTCTGGAGTAGCAAGTTGGAAGGAAATGATACAGTAATGGTGTAATTTTTTTTAAAATTTGCTTATTGAGGGAGGAAGAAATGAATGCCCTGACATAGAACATGCGGGAAGAACCTATTCACCGGAGTGGCTGAGAGTTGGCTTTGCTGTGGTTCTTGGGTCTGAGCTTCCTTCTCGCTTCTGAGCAAACTTCTGCTGGAGGTCCTGGGCTGGCTTCTGCTGACAAAATGAGGTGCGGCAGGCAAGACTTACTCTCTGGTCTGGGAGCGGAGGAAAGAACTCTGCAGGCCTGCTTAACCTCCCCCTCCCCTCCCCTTCTGCAGCACACGCAGGCGAACAAAGGCCCAGGGGAGCCCAGCTCGCACAGGCTGGGCTTTGGAGAGCAGGGGCGCAGCAGCTGTGCAGGCCCAGCTAGGTCTAAAAATACAACCCAGCCTGACAGGCATACACAAAGGCCTCCTGTGGGGAGGAACTACTCCCCCCCCACATGCTGCATTCTGGGGCCACGTGGGGAGCCCCAACTTCCCTCCAGGGTGCTCCAGGGTGTCACTTTTCCGGGAGGACTGGCTTGCTGCAGCCTCACTGCCTTCCAGCTGTCTTTCCTACTCGATGCCTGCTCACGTGAGGATTTAGGGGATTGGCTGTGGGCCCATCTTGTTCTTCAGAAGCTGGGGGAACGGGGAGTGCAGTTTTTTTTCAGGCTGGAACCACGCCTGAAAAAGGCGTGGAAGAAGGTGTGCCCCTGTTTCTCGCCGCAGCTGGGAACCCACCTCTCTAAGCTTCTGCGTGGGCGCCCATCCGCCAAGGCTCTCCACACAGGCCAGTGCAGCGCGCAGCCGCGGGGCTGGACGTCTTTCCTCCGCCCGGAACTTCAACTTGGACTGGGCAGGAGGAAGTTTGTCAGCGTCAAAATACTCAGCTTCTATAACGGATCAGAAAAGAAGGTTGTCAATTAAGACTCAAAAAAAAAAAAAAAAGGAAAATGAACCGCTAGCGTAGGGAAGAGAACATATGCTTGAAGAACTTGCAATAATTGAATTTAGACTACTAAGAGAGATTCAAATGATGTTCAACCGAGCCAGCCAGTAGTATCTCTTTTGGGGTTCAAACTCTCTGGCTGGTAGATGCACCATTGTTTTCCTTCCTCGCCGGCTCACGACTGCCCCCTAGTGTTGGATAATAAGAATTACAACCGCGTGTAATTTTATACTTCGCCAGCATGCTGCCTGTGTTCTGTTAGCTCCTGGGACAATGGAGGGGAGAAAAATAAGGAGGTCGTAGCTTGTAAACAGGAGTTGCACGCTCCAATCGAAGTTTGAACATCTTTAATTTCAGATGCCTCATTATATTGTCCCCTTCCAACTTGCCATACCTTTGCTAAAGGAATACATTCAGTTCTTATATTGGATGGACCATGATTATATAGCTATGTCAATTCCACTCATGATAGCTATCCCGAGAAACCACAGGGCGAACACACTGATGCACACTCAGTGTTAACATTCTATAAAAACCCTGTAGTGAGGATGATTGGATTCTGTACAGTTTACAGTATAAGATAATGTCTGACACATAGATTAACAAAAATTCTATCAGGAGCTAAAGAGACGGCTCAGCAGTTAAGGACACTTTCTGCTCTCCCAGAGAACTAAAGTTAAGTTCCCAGGATCCATAAACTACCTATAACTACGGCTCCAGAAGATCCTATACCCTTTTCTGGCCTCTGTAGGCACCTGTAGTCATAGGCCATATATCCTCAAAGATCCCCACATGTGCACATAAATAAAACAGATCTTAAAATTCCATGATTGGGGCATGGTGGTTAGTGCTTTTCTTTAATCCTAGCACACAGGAGGCAGAGGCAGGTGGTTGTGAAATTGAGGATAATCTGGTCTACGCAATGAGCCTGAGACCAGCCAAGGCTGCATACAATAATAATAATAATAATAATTAAAAATATATATTCAAAGTGCAGCTTCCTGGTGTTAGCTAATGCCTTTGTCTTAGGAGAAGCCAGGAGTCCCTGAAGTCTCTGTTACCCACCAATTCTTTCATCTTCTTGTTCATCTTTGCAGTGTAGATGCACTGTTTCCTGCTCCCTAGAAACTGAGGTCTCACAAAATAATCCTGTTGCCTTAAATGGGACCTGGAAAGAACCCTCTGTCTAGATGAAGAAGCAGAAATGTCCTCTCATGCAGAAAGGACGCATAGGTCCTGTGTATCATGGGTATGGAGGAAAGAGCTGCCCATTCCCAGCATCCCTCCCCACACCCTCCCACGCTGCAGTGGTACCCACAGCCACCGTCACAGCCTGAGCACTCCTCTGTGACTCTCGGAGACTCTCATGTTCTGCCCACAGACAGCTCTAGGATGGGAGCTCAGTCAAATGCTTCTGCTCAAAGGCAGGGCCCATTGTCCCCTGTGACCTAGACCAAAGCCAGCGTTGACCCTCTGGAAGATCAAGTCGGGCTTATGGACCACACCGAGGTACAACTCATAATCTGTGGGCTATTTAAAACCCTCAGACCAAACTCCTTCTTTTATGTGGAGTGACGTTCCAGGTTTTACACAGCTATTCCCACACAGCCTCGAGAGAAAGAAATTCTGTGTAGGGCAGAGGCTGCTTTAGAGTCTTCCCACAGGAGGAAATTTGGGATAACTGTCTGGTTGGATGTCACGGCTGGTGAAAATATCTTGCATTTGCCAGTGAGTACACTGTTCTAGTCAATGGGGCAAGCTGCAGCTCCGGGTGTCAGTCATGGAGTTTCCCAATGGCAGTGCCATTGAAGACAATTCTATTGTTCAGGCCATCAGTGTTTATAACCATAGGCGTTTTCTAAGCATAGCAACCCAGTAGGAAGTGTTTACATAACCAAGATGGAATTGTCTTCCTAAAAGCCTGGGCCTGTAGCTGCTAAGCAAGTTTAATACTTTTCTGTATTTGCCTAGAGGATCCATTCTCTATGTGTGCTGAGCTGAAGGAGCCAAGTCCTGAAATGAGCTCCTGCTAATCCTGTTTGTACCTCTGCCTTTGCCGCTGTGCTCTTTGCTGGGCACAGTCTTCTCACCATCTCATCAGCACGCGATGCTTACACTGCTAGATGAGTAGAGGAATGACCGTGTGTCAGAGTTCTGTGGGGACACGTGGGCCTACAGGATAAATATAGTTTACCTACTTAGAAGGGTGACTCCAAAGTTGGGGACATACATAGTTCTAGTGAAAGAAAACAGTGATGTCATTAGGTGGATTAGTTAGGAGTAAGTTTGGCTATTAGTAAATTGTAAGGAGGAGGAGGAGAAGAAAAATTAACTGTGGACCACTCCTGAGGAACAATACCCAAGGCTGACCTCGACCTTTCACATAAACACACACAACACATACACATATACCCACCCACCCTCACACATACATGAATGACCCTGCCCATTATACCTAAGGATTAATGAAACTTGCTTTATCAGTCACCCCACAATGGGAGTCAACACTCACCTCTGGACTTACTGCTAGGTAAGTTTAGATTTCTGGGTTTCAGTCTCCTGGAGAGCAGCTACCCCCTCTTTGACACTTAGCAGACAGGAGAGTGAGAGCACCTCGCCCAGCCCTCTCCCGTGTTCTTTTGTCTCTCGTCCTGGAAGGGGATGGCTCCGCTTGATAGCAATTTTTAATTCCCTTTGATAAGTGGTGAACCAGAAGAGGCACCAGAACCCTTGTCCATCTTCATATTTGTATTTATTAGTAACTGATCTTGCACGTCAGTCTCTAAGTCACTGTGCTGCTGGTTGTCCTCTAAATGAAGCCCTATTTGCCCAGGAGACAGACGGCATCGGATCAAGTCATTAATAAATAATATCAACACTATGCATTACAGGCTGAAAAAAAAAAACTTCTGAGAAGAGCTTTCCTATCTATGATCTCACTTCATACTACATAGTATTATTATTTCAAAACGCCTCTCTAGGGGCAGGCACCGCCAGGCCCAGGGAAGATGGGGAACAGAGCCGCAGGCTAACTGACATCATGGTTCTGGTAGTACTCCAGGGGGATGTCTCCTGGGCTGGCTTCCTGCTTCTTTAAAAACTAAAGGCAAAGATGAGAAACTGCACTAATTTCCAGCTGTGCCAGAGCTCACGCTCTCCAGCTGTGCCAGGGTGGGGGAGGGGAGGGCGTGCAGCTGCTCGCCTTTCAGGGCCATCTTCCGAGATGATCTAAAGAAGGGGAATAGATTTATCTGCCCCACTGTCAGGTAGCCAGAAGGCTCCTAGTTGGAAACCCTGTGTGTTTTGGGACAGAGTGACCAGTGACCAATTCTGTTTACTTTCTCTACAACCTGGACTTTTTTTTTTTTGTCTTCTCCATGTTTTCATGTGTATGGTTTCATTTTCAGGAACACATTTTCCCCCAGAGTCTTTTCTAATCCTTTGCCTTTCCAGCTACACCTTAGGGCTGGCTTAGGTGAACTCTGAATTTATTTAATAGATGTTCTAAAAATCAAATCGAATAAAACAAAGCCAAACAAAACCTAAAACAAAATGGAGTAGGCACCAAGGAGGGAAAAAAAAACCATCTTCTTCAGTGGGTGACTTCCTGCTTCCCTGTCACGTGCCAAAACCAAATCTAGGGGCTTTCCCTCACTGGAATCCAGATGAGCACCACCTTCCCCTGGAAGGTATCATCCAGGTATCTATCTGTATATGCGGACAAGATGTGCCCGGACGAGGAGGTGGAAGTTCTTCCACCGTGATTACGTATGACGCAGGAGTTAGGAGTGCCTCGTGCCTGAGAAATCAGAGCCATTGGGTTCTGATCTTCTCAGGGATGAGTAGGGAAGCAGTAGCAGGCTTACAGCCAGCCCCTGACCCTCCCACCTTCCCATCATAGCCCTGCCCCGTGCGTGAGATGCAGGATGCTTTCTTCCCAGGTTCTGAAGACCTCTGACAATCAGCCCCGCCCTGACTG
Organism: Pachyuromys duprasi; assembly: GCA_028658305.1. Classification (NCBI taxonomy): domain Eukaryota; kingdom Metazoa; phylum Chordata; class Mammalia; order Rodentia; family Muridae; genus Pachyuromys; species Pachyuromys duprasi. The sequence continues at coordinate 41,780,223 of CM053765.1, read as the reverse complement.
CCGTGTTGAAGCAGTATAGCTGTGTTATGTCTTGCAGACAGTGGATGCTCTGTAAGGGTGGATGCAACGTAGCTCTCGTCATTTGGCCTTGGTTGGCTCTCTGTTTCCTCTATGTGAGATGAGAGCAAATGAAATGATTGCTTATGCATGTCTCCCAGCGTTAGCATTCTATGAGATTCTCTGGAACGCCATTTTAAATTATCTTCCATCTCCGAGGCTGTTTCTAAGCAACAGAATGGTGCCTCCCTTTAATCCTTCCCTGACCTCTTCCGCCTACAAAGATTTTCCCTGTTGAGCCTGTGGCAATGTGTATTATCTGTTGCATTTATTTATGACGTGGGTGGTGGTGACTCCTGGGTTGTTGTTCAGATTTTCATATGTTGTTGGTCCCCTGTATAAAATTAGAGCTCCCAGAGATGATTACTATATATAGCACATGCTTTAAAAAAATAACTGTCAAATAAATGAATATAACATGAGGGCATAGTCCTATTCTATCTGGCAGGGATGCTGGGCTTAGTGAGACAGTAAGATAGAGATGAACACGGTTTTTGAAGGTAATGATGCCGTTCTTTGAGATATGACACAAAGTCTTACAAGTGAGTTGGGTTTGCAGGAGTAAGGACAGCAACAAGCCTCTCTCTGCAGTTCCCTCTGAGTGGTTATTGAAGATCAAGGGAAGATTTTGAGATCTAAAATACTGGCCAAAGTAGAATCTTTTATTGTGCTTAAGTGCACAGTGTCCCAAATGATTGAGGATAGCTTTTAAAATCTTTGTATAACAATAAGAAGAGAAGCTGAGTTGGGGAGGAACCATGAAAAATAGCTAATGTGCCTTTTGGAAGAGCCGGGGATAGGATTTTAAACCCAGATTCCCTGTACTACATCTTACCACCAGCTCTAAAATAATTAACCGAAAGAGCAGTTAGCTGGAGGTCCTCGGACGGGAAACCAGACAGGGAGAAGGCAGTGGTAGGTCTAGATTTAATGGGATGCCCCTCCATAAATACCACCCTGTCATCTCTTGTCATTAAAGAACAAGGGGATCTGGGGTGCGGGGCCCACCGTGGAATGTGAAGAGCTCACCGGAAGGAAAAATGCACTTGAGCACTTCCCATTTCAGCTCAGAGGGATCCATGACCTCATGACTTCTCAAAGAAACCGCCCCTCCAGCTAACAGGAAGCCCATATTAATTATCAACAGTGGGCACACAAGACTGACCTGACTTTCACCCTTGAACTTATAAGGTAAATTGTCTTCAAGACATGAAAAAAAAATGTAAACTTCCACATAGGAAACTAAATGTCAGAAGTGGGTTCCTTCCCTCGCTCCCTATCTCCTGAGACTAGCCTTTAAGACCTGTTAATATTTCACTTGGATTTCATCAGCATTAAATTCTCAAATTGCTCTGTACATGGGGAAACCCAGAGGATGTGAGAAGGAGGGAAGGTAAAGTGCAGGAGAGCAACTGCCTTGCTATTGTGCTGGTGCGATTACACACTGATGGGGCCGCTTTGAGGAGCAGGCTGCAGCTCCTAAGAATTTAATACTCGTTTACCTGTATTTATTCATGACGATGTCATCACTGCAGCAAGACACCTGACAAGAGCAACCTAGGGCAGGGAGGATTCATTTTGGCTCAAGGTTGGGGAGTCCTGGGAGTGAGAGCAGCTCTAGCTGTGGCAGCCAGGGGTGGAGGCGGCCACTCACCCTGCATCTGCAGCCAGAAAGCAGAGAGAGATGGATGCCAACGTCCTGTCTGCGTTTGGTCTGAGAGCCATCCCTCCCTGGGGTAACAGAAAACCAGCAATTGTTTGCTGGATCAACAGCTACAAATGCTTCATCGCCAGCTGTTTACCTCCACAGCTGGCAAGCAGCCAGGAGGCAGTAGCGTCTCCCATTCGTTTTGTTCAGGATAATTTTAGGTGGTAAAATGATCCTGTCTCCAGATGAGATTTTCTTTCCTGACAGGACATCTTGGTCTCGGCTGTACCTGCACCCAGTGGCTTTGTCTTACCATCCACACAACGTGACACATGACATGTTCGTTTGTGTCATTTGTGTATACGTTACTGATGAGACTAAAAGTCAGCTTGGGACTGGGTGCAGCTCCATGGTAGAGGGCTTAGCTAGCCTATACCAAGAGTCTGGGTCAGCCCCCAGCCCAGCACATGGGAGGGGTCTGGTGTGTTCAGGTGCAATTTACGTACAACCACGTGCACCTTGTCTTTTGTTTTTGTTTTAAAATAGAGTTTCTCTTTGTAGCTTTGACTGTCTAGGACTCGATTTGTAGACCAGGTTGGCCTTGAACTCACAGGGATCCGGCAGCTCCAAATGCACTCTTGACAGGTGTTCAGGTCTATGAGCATTTATCATGAGGCTACCACCAGCACTGCTGAGACATAAACTTGCCCGAGACCTTCAAATGTTGCCTCGTCACCTTTTCTTTCTCTACCCCCTCTCTCCACCCCAGAACTCTTATTCTCTCGTTTTAATTCCAGTTCTATTTGGTTAGGACTCCCTCTTTGATCAGTTTCTGTTGTTTTTAAACAAAATCCCAAGGATTCGATTTTACTGATAGAGACTCAGGAGCCAGATGCTGGGGTGAAAGCCTGCTGGCTCAGAGAGGCAGAGAAAGCACCCAGCTGACCTTCCTCCTCAGCCACTGTCCCAGAAGAAAAAAGCCCATTCTTCTCCATGCTGTCTTAAAAATTGAATGTCCCTTCTTTCTACTTCCTGTGTGTCTCTCTGTCTTCTGGATTTCCTCTCACTCTCTATGGTTTTTTCCTGTGTTCACACCTGTCAACTGGTTGCTTGCTCTGCCTCTTGACCTATGGTTGACTTTATTTAATCCTGTTTATAGAAAGCTCTTGGAGTAAAGGTGCGTGTTAGGGCTGAGCCACACCACAGCTAGAAACAGGTTTCTCCAGTAAACGGCAGAATCTCGGTGTTCACAGTGTGATCAACTATCATGCAACAGGTTTCCCTACCAGGGGATCCTGCTTCCTATTCTTCTGGTACCCAGTTTGGTGCTCAACACCTAAAAGTGAATGGAGGAATGTTTCTTTTTAATTATGCCAAATCAGATTGGAGATCCTGCTCTCTGATTTCTAAAATGTGCCATTTGAAAATCGATAGGCATGGTGGGGCATGCCTGTCATGTCAATATTAGGAGGTAGAAGCAGTAGGAGAATTAGGAGGTCAAGGCTAGCCTGGAAAAAAGGAAACCGTGTGTGTGTGTGTGTGTGTGTGTGTGTCTGCCTGTCTTTTTAGGGTGGAGAATGCCTCTTCCAAGCATTGATCTATAAATCTGACCAAGAAGAAAATGCCCTGATTTCCAGCCATAGAGACTTTGCTGATTATTTCAAACATTTCCTCAGATGTTGAACTTGGTTCTGCTCAACTAAAAACCCTGTTCTTTCAACCCAGAAATAAGATCTGGTGTCCTCTGAGGCCAACTGATCTTGGCTCCCTCTCCTGCTAGCTCTCTCTGCTCTCTCCAGAGCCACTATGCATGGCTCAGAGGCTCATCCAAAGATGCCTTGGACAAGCTCCCTGAAATTCCAGACCATCTTCATGACTACCTCCTGGGGTGGGACGCTGAGAACATCTCTCATCAATGGGTGTGGCCCTGTGAGCTCTCAGCTGCCAAAGCCTGACCTGCCAGGAGGCCAATCCCACTAATGAGGCCCACAGACTTGGCCCTGTCTCATTGCCCTGGATGTGAATCAGAAGGAGACACCTGCAGATGGGCCTGGCACCGCAGGCCTGTAATCTCACCTACTTCCAAGGCCAAGGCAGAGTGATCACAGGCTGAACTTCTCCAAGGGGCAGAAAGTGTGTTCAGGGCCCATCTGAGTCAGTGAGCTCCTGTCTCAAGAGTTAGACACAAAGGAGACCAGCGATATAGCTCAGTAGGAGAACGCCTGCTTGGCATGGGGAAGGCAGAGAGAGGTTCAACCCTGTACTGTCCCGAAATGGACATGGTCAGAGTGAGCAAAAGGAAATGGATAGTCTGCCCTTGCCAGTTCTATGAAATGGTTTAGCCCTCATGAAGCCACCTCCTTGATTGCTGTCTTTTTTCCCAGAAGGCTCCATTTCCCCCAAGAAGAGCTCTTCTACACTGGGACTTTACCATCAGATCCCACAGAGAACCTACACCACAGAAAATTCCATTTGGCTTCTGGGGATGATGTGCCTTGTTCAGTGAGGACTCTTCAGCGCTGGCATCACACTGCATCCTTTTCCTCCCCATCTCCACCTCCTGGCCCTGAGGCTTCTGCAGAGCAGCTCTGGTAGGCATGTGGCTCCTGCTCTTAAGACAAAACCACTGTATGAAACCTGTCCCAGCCATCTCAAGATGTCCACTCCTTGGCACAAGGCTGGGTTCTGCTATACACTGAGAAGTAAGCAAGGCACCCAAGATTTTCCTTTTGAACAGGTGAAGTAATTAAGTAGCTCATAAACTTCCCCCGACAGATGAACCTTTTAAAAAATTGTATGTTATTTTATGTGTATGTGATTTGTCTGCATGTGTGTCTACGCTGAGCACCCCTTCCATGCCTAGTGCCCACTAAGGCCATGGGATCCTCTGGAACTGGAGTTAGAGGCTGTTCTGAGCTCAAGTGTATGCTGTTGTCTGCAAAAGCAGTCAGTGCTCTTAACCACCAAGCTATTATTCCAGTCTGTCAACTGTTTCTTAGCCAAAGGGAGCCAAAGAAATTCTTGTGACAGTAATGACAGGCAGATCTTATAAAGCTGTGCCTCCCAAACTCCTGTCATGATTTTAAAAACTTTACCTTCTTCTCTAGGCCCAGCAAAGGTGAGCATCTGCCAAAACTCATAGGGATACATAATGAAAACCAAAGGAACATGAACAAAGTGGTACATACTTATTTATGCATCCATGTGTTTCTACTCATCACCTGCTTGCCTGGGTATGCGACCAACCAATGAGGAAGCCCCAGCTCTGGAGATGGGTGGGACCTCAGGTAGGTGACCAAACTTTCCTCTGGGTGGAGGAGGAGGGCAGGAGCCAGGGCAGCTGGGGAGGAGAGGGCAACCTGGGCCCTGGTGGCGTGTGGCAGCTCCCTCTGCCTTGGCAGCACTTCGAGATGGACGCTAGGGACTGTGAAGTAGCCTCAGAGACCAGGCCACTTAACTACATGGCCTCTTGGTGGGAAATGGTGCTGAGGAACCTTCGGTGAGTGTGCTTGGTGGGTCAGTCATTTTCACAACCCCTGGTAGGGTTCTAGGCAGGATTAAGGCAGTGCTGGGGTCATCAGAACTTGTCCATGGTTCTCTGTGGTTTGGAGGGCACTGAAGCATTAGGGCTGTTTTGTTCTTGTTGTTTTCCTGGGGGAGGGAGGAGGTTCCCGACTTCCACATCCTTGCTAACTCTTGGAGACAGCTTTCCAGGCAGGCAGGTTTGACTTTTCAGAACTGTATAAGGGCTTTGGAAATGAGGCATCAAAAGACGGTTTCTCGTTTCTCTTATCTGTTCAGTTTGCAACTCTACCAGTGGATTTAGAGATTACTAATATTGGAGGCAGCCGTAACAATCGGCGCACTGCAATCCGGGTGGCATCTCTTACAGCCAAAGGGCCTGTGTAGGTGGAGAAAGATAGATAGTGACAAATACCTGGTTCCTCAGCTGTGAGTTCCCAGGTGTGTATTTAAAGGACCGGCTGACCTTCTGGGTATATTGAAATCACTATGTATGGGGTTACCTGTGTGAATTCTTCGCATTCTTTATGTCTGAAAATGTTTGCTTATCATGGCGCTTTGCTGTCTCATGGTCTGAACAATCAGTCGTCTTCAGTCACTTGTTTTGGTCAGTACCACATGGCTAGTTTTATTTGCATGGAGCCCAGTGCTGGGTTTGAGCCAGTGCCCCCAGGAGATGGGTGTAGCCCATTTGTTTTGACATGGGAAGGTACTGGTAATTTTGTTATGTTTTTTATTTCTGTTACATTTTAATTTGTGCCAGTTACAAACTGTCTAGGGTCACAGACATACACAGGAGACCTCCCTTTGGAATGCCCCAGGGAGAACAATGACCAACAGGATCTTAACTCTTGTATCCCCATCTCCCCATCCCCATCCCCCATCGCTATAAAGCCAGTGGCTAATTGTTTAGCCCTCAATAGGCAGGAAAGAACACCTCTCAGGTAGACAATCAACGCTGCAGTTCACAGTCCCTGAGAGCCGGCTACTTTGCCGAAGACAGAGTTGATAGGACCCTCTGCTGCTTGCCTCGGCAAAGGGAATTCTCCCATGACTCAGGAAATACTTCCTGAAAGAATAACACATTGGTACAGTTCTTCACCTGAGCCTAGGATTGTTGATCTAAGATGAGATGTGTTTAGGCATAGACCTAGTCCCAGCGGCCCGAGCTCTGCTTCTTCTTCGAGCCCAGGGACTTGGGATTCACCAACATTCACAGGGCGCTAACCATTACCAGCCCTGTATAGCACTGTCTAATGTGATGTGGTGTGAGGCAGAAGGAGACCATGTAATCAGCCGCTCTCTTCAGTGACTGTTTTAGCTTTTGTCCTGGTTTGTTTTCTATCGCCGTGATAGAACACCATGACCAAAAGCAAGTTGGGGGGGTAAGGCTTTATCTCATTCTTCAGCTTCTAGTGCATCATGAAGAGAAGTTAGAGCATGAACTCAAGGCAGAAACATGAAGACAGGAACTGAAACAGAGGGATGCTGATTACTGACTGGTTGGTTCATCCTGCTTTTTAAAATCATGTAGGTCCACCTGCCCAAGGATGGAACACCCATAGTTATCTGGGCCTTGCCACATCAATCATTAATTTAAAAAATGTCCCCTCCAGATATTTGTTACAGGCAGTCTAACGGAGATACTTTCTTAGCTTAGGTTTGCCTTTCTAGGTAAGTCTATCAAGTTGACAAAAAACTGAGACACATTTCCCTGTTTGTCTGACATGGTCACTGCCTAAGGTGGATGGGACCGTGACAGTAAATCTTCACTTGTAAATAGTTTAAAATAGGAAAATGGAAAACATTCAGAGGAAAGAAGCCAAAAGGAAGCCTAAAGGCTGTTTCCCCCTTAGTTTGGCCACTGCTCTAAGTCGTCACATTTCTGTCCTGTGTGTAGAGAACTCCTTAGATGTTCTGACTAATTCTTCCCACAGTACTGACCATCTCTTATCTATCACGTGCTCACCTAGGTCTGGCATCCATGGGAGTAAAGAAAACAGACACAAATTCCTACGCCTGCAGAGCTCATGTTGATTAATTTTCGGTTATAGTTAAAGCATAAATAAGTGGTGAAGCCCTCGTGTCCCCTTGCTCCCCCACTGCTGCTGTCTCCCCTTGTAGAGAAAATGCAGCGGCCAGTCTGCACCACGTTTGGGTCAGCAGATACGGATCGGGCTTGGCCCTGTGCTAGACTGAGAGGGATGTCAAAGTAGCTGTGTTACGGTACATAGTTCCCGGGACTTGGCACGTAGTGGAGAAGACAGGCTAATCATAGGGAAGCCACCAGAGAGCGGGAAGGTCTGAGTATGGAGTCTCTGTCACCAACAAACACCTGAGTGCATGCAGGGTGCCAATCCTGGTGGAGGGTATAACCTGGAACTCCTCGAACACGTGTTGGCTGTGTCACTCAGCACATGGGATGGAGGTACAATGTGTCTTAATATTTGGGATAGTTGTCTGGCTGAATAGTGGCTGACCTTGGGCCCCAAAAGCCAGTTTGTGGACACCCTGGGCAGGAATGACTCACTCCACATAAGCTCTGGGTCCAGCAGGTTTTCATCATGAAGAATCGCTCAGCAAGGTCCTCTGGCCCCTGGCAGGTACCCCCAGTTGCAGCTACAGCTGATCAAAAGGCAGGTGAAAGAACACCCAAGTTCCAAGGGGGCTGTTTGATGTAGCCAGCCTATAGCTAGGCCTGGCCGGAAACTGCCTCCCCTGCTCAAATCAGGTCTGTTAGCCATTGGTGACTTTTGATCCTCTGCTGATCTAGGGGAAGTCAAATTGACAACGCCCTCATTAAAAGAAGCACCTTTGCATTATTGATGCTGGGGGCTAGGGTCATTCTCTTCTTTTCCCTGCAGCGGCTCCCACTGAAGCGCCTTGAGCTATTTGAGAAAAAGGTCCTGTATAAATTATTACTTAAAAAAAAGAAGAGAAAAGAAAAGAAAGAGACATATTTCCTTCCAATGCCTCTGCTCCCCCAGCAGACAGACCTTCAAAGGGGGACTTAGCAGGAGACTACTCTGCCTGCCTTCAAAAGATAACTCAGGGGAGCCCGGAAGGCAGGGCAGGGATGGGGAGACAGTTAGCAGGAGGAACCCTCCCCTCACAGGCTCCTGGCCCGTCTGCCCCAGTTGCCTTGATCTCTGGCTCAAAGCAGCGCCCCGGCATTGTGATTTTCCTCTCTAAAACCAGAACAATGCCCTGCCCTTCCTCCTGCCTTCCTGGGGACTGCGTTAGAGTGTTATGCAACAATCCTCTTCATGTCTTTCTCGATGCTTCTGTGGGTAGGCAGTCGCCCATGTGTTATATATTTGAAGACCTACCCATTGCTCGGAGCTTGCACCGCTTTTCCACTATTGGCAGAAGTATCCAAAATCCGTGATTCATCCTCTCTCTCTTCAAGCCTCAGATATAGATAAGCGCTTTGGTTTTTAAGTCATCAGCACTTGAGGGAGAATTGTTTAGAGGGTTGGCCAATTCCATACCAGAAGGCTCCTGTAAATACAGGGGCAGGACAAGGGAAAGAAGATAAGAAGGAAGAGACCCTGAGGCAGGGTGAGGGGGAAGGGAAGTCTGAACTACCTTCTCTGGGAGCAGAGTTTTGATGGAGGCCAGCATTGATCCTGGGGTCCTCTTTCTGGGGGGTCCTCTTCGCTTGCTTGTAGAACTCAGCAGGTCCATGACAGCTTGTTGGAGAGCATAGCAAAATCCTGGGGTCAGTTAGACTGGGAGCCAGTGGTTCATTCATTGGTTTGTAACCTTGGGAAGGGAGAGAGTCACATGCAAAGCAAGGTGATAGCAGTTATCACCTGATCCCCTCTGGTGAAGCAGAGGGATCATGGCAGTGTCTAAGAACATAACATCGAGCAATTAGTGCTGACCAGTTACCACAGGGAAAGGATGTGTATAACGAGGGACATATTTCTCAAAAGTAGGACACAATCTTGAACTTCGTGAAAAATGTGGTTCTACACATAGGTGGCCTTAGCAAGCAGTCATCATTGGGCTGCTATGGCGTTTAGCGCCAGGAGCTGAGTTGCAGAGAACAGTAAAAGAGGCAGGCAGGTCGTGGTGATGAACACCTTTAATCCCAGCACTCAAGAGGCAGAGACAGGCGGGTACCTGAGTTCAAGGCCAGCCTTGTCTACAAATCGAGTTCCAGGACAGCCAGGGCCACACAGAGAAACCCTATTTTGAAAAACTAAAGAAAAGGGCTGGAGAGATGGCTCAGAGGTTAAGAGCACTGGCTGCTCTTCCAGAGGTCCTGAGTTCAATTCGCAGCAACCACATGGTGGCTTACAACCATGTGTGATGAGATCTGGTACCCAGGTGTATGTGCAGACAGAACATACTATACATAATAAATACATAAAAATTAAAAACAAAAACATACATGCTGGCCACACACACCACACACACAAAGTATCCAAAAGGAAGAAGGAGGAGGAGGAGGAGGAGGAAGAGGAGGAGGAGGAGGAGGAGGAGGAGGAAGATATGCGTGATCCAATCTCACTTTGTCCTGGTTCCGGCTCTGGTGAGGCCCCTTAAGGTCCTTTCCTGTCCCTGTTCCTCATGGCTCCTTTTCCTCATAAAGGTGGGGTCTTCTCCCATAGGTTGCTTTCTGAGACCCAGTCAGAAGAGCTCGGTAATGGCTGCTCACTCAGAGCTAACGGGGCTCTGAGCTGGGGCAACACTTGAAGCTGTCTGAAGCTGTTTATGTTTGACTTTGGGGTTCACCCAGGCCTCTTAGGGGCTGCTCACCCAGATGCATGGTCATAGCTTCTAGCCCTGCTCCAGACATACTTGGCTCTTGTGGAGACCAGCAGGGGCTCTGTCTGATGTCCTTCCTTAGATGGCTGCCCACCCCAATGCCACTTTACATAGTTACATGCAGCTATGTGAAGGATTTTGTTTATATGCCAGGGTTAGCCTTGGGCATCCTGGAACTCGCTCTGTAGACCAGGTCTGCCTCTGTCTCCCGAGTGTTGGAATTAAAGGACCTCATTACCACTACCAACAAAACTTGGGCTGATCTTGAAAAGTCTATTCCTCAATATTTTGCAGATCTTTCCCACGCTCCTGCTCAGCTCTTGGAAGAAAAATAGCTGCCGAATACCGAAGCTTCAAGAGTAAATCTTTCAAGGAACACGTTTTCCCTCCTCTGATGAATATGCTGATCTATTTTAATTTTTGTAAGTATGTACTGTCCATAAATATTCCTACAGAAATTCTCCCAAAGAAAGAACTCACTGCTTAGCCGGTCACAGTGGCACACCCCTGTAATCCCAGCACACAGGGAGGCAGAGGCAGGTGGATCTCTGTGAGTTCCTGGCCAGCCTGGTCTACAAAGCAAGTGCAGGACAGCCAAGGCTACACAGAGAAAAACCCTATCAACAAACAAACAAACAAATGAAAAACTTGCTTCTATTAGTCACAACACAAGCAAAACATTTGTTACAAAACCCTGGCTAGACTCACATGGTCAGAAACCTACTGTATTAACTTTGGAGGTTAGCACAAATCCATCCAAACTACTATAAAGAGAGAGCGTGTGTGTATATATGTCTGTGTATGTCTCTGTGATGTGTGATGTTTGTGTGCGCATGTACATGTGTGTGCCTGTATGTTTGTATTGCATCTGTGTGTATATGCATGTGTGTACATGTTTGTATATGTGTGTATGCATGTCTTTGTGTATGTGTATATGTGAATGTAAGCATTTGTGTGTGCTGACATTGGGTATTTTCCATCACTCTTCCTTGCTGAAGAGGAGTTCCAGATCATGGTAGTCTCAGTAGTTTATCCTGAAAACACTGTGCTTTTCCTCCCTGCTGCTGAGATTTCAGGCTGACCACCATGTCTGCCTGGCCTTTTATGTGGGTGTGGTGGATCCTAACTCTTGTTCTTACCATTGTGTGGCAAGCAAACGCTTTATCTATTGGACCATCATCCCAGCCCTCTGATCCTCCTTCTTACCTGCATCAATTATAGAAGGAAGAGAAGAGAGAGAGACAAAGAGAGATACAGAGAGACATAAGGAGGGAGAGAGAGATGGAGAGACGCAGAGAAACTGATTTCTTTCCCTCTGGAACCCTGAAGCCCTAGCTCTCAGCGCCATGCCCTCTATTGTACATAGCTATGTTTTGCTTTATAGCTAGTGGTAACGATATTCCCTGTGGTTTATTTTTGCCTGATTCGACTTACCTTCTTGGAAACGGTTTCTTCTACTTTTAGCTCCAGAAAGGATGAGGAGCGCACGAGCGCTTTCTCGCTTAGATTGCAGCTTAGAAGTAATTCACTTACAACAGCAGTTCTCAACCTGTGGGTTGTAAGCCCTTTGGGGGTCAAATGAACCTTTCACAGGGGTCACCTAAGACCATCGGAAAACACAGATATTTACATTATGATTTACAATGATAGTAAATTATAATGTGAAGTAGCAATGAAATAATTTGATGGTTGGGGCCACCACAACATGAGGAAACTGTATTGAAGGGTCGTAGCATTAGGAAGGCTGAGAGCCACTGGCTTGCAAAAATGAAGTTAGAAAAAACAAACAAACAAAAAACCTTAAAAAAAAAAAAGCCTGTAATGAAGAGACATGGAGCCCGAAGCTGAGGGTTGGTCCTGATTTCTGCTTCACAGATAAAACTCCCCTTGTGGATTTAAAGAAACCCGAGTCACAGATCGACCACACTGTGAACTTCTACCTCCAGCCTGAGCCTGGGGTGCTGCTTGGCGTCTGGTGAGTGAGCTGACTGAGGCCTTCCTAATCCTTGCTCTTACGCTTTGGTCGCAAGGAAATGCTTTACCCACTGACCCATCGTCACAGCCCCTGATCCTTCTCACCTGCATCAACTGCAGAAAGAGGAGAAGAGAGAGAAAGGCAGACAGACAGACAGATAGCGCATGTGCAGAACTTTCTGCTGGAAGAGCTAGAGGGGTGGTGTTGTGCTACCTGCCTGGGCAGAGCCTGCCTGGCTGTGGAAGCTTCTAGAAGCTGTTTTGTACATCTTTCCTTTTATTGCCACGGCTCCATTTTACTTGACAGATAGTTTTGCTTCAGGGTATGAAGTCTTACAAACGGCCCCACCCACTTCTGCCTTCCTCCATCCACCCTTAGTGTGACCCCTCCACTCCAACGCCACAGCCAGGACGTGTGCTTCTCCCTCCTTTTGCCCAGCTAGCCACACCTCACATTTGGGGTCTCACTTTGACTGGTCATTTTCAGGAAAACTTCCTTTCCCTTGCTCTTCGTCTTCCTCTTCCGGTAAATGTGCTGTGGCCAGCTGGGTCCGATGCTTCTACCCATCATAACGGAATAAATGTATTGTGATTATTTCCCCATTTTTGCCTTCCTAACGAGACTACAGCTTCCAGGAGTGGACAGACCCCAGTGGTGGGTTCATCAATAGCCTAATTCTAGCTAATATTCTAGAAAATATTCAACCAAGGTCAAAGGAGGTCACGTGCCTTCTTTTTTTTATTATTTCTGTTGGGGTCCTCCCTTTGGGCCTTCCTTTGGGGTCTTTCTTTTGACTCCTTGCTCTTAGTTGCCACTAATGTTCTGTTGTATAGTTCATCTCTGTCAGTCTGAAGTTCCAACTGGACAATGTTCTGGAACAGTACATATAGCTTTTTCCTCATCCTCAGGGACAGTCTAGCTAATACTTTGGCCACATACTTTGGCCTGGGGCAGTAGCTATGTTCATGATCACCTCACCCAGCAGACAGGGGCATCTGCATTTTGGGAGGTCCTGGGGATTGAGAGGACTGAAGGTTCATCACCTGTTGGCCTGCATGAACCCTGTGAAGTGATCCAATACAGCACTTGTATTGCGGGAATTCTCTTGTTAGTTGAACAAGACAAAAGAACTCAGAGACAAGTATTTATAATTGCGAGGTCACTTAGTCTCTTTAGTCAGACTGCATGGCTTTCCTTGAGCACTGACTTCAGAGCTGGGTAGCTAAGAAATTAAAGCAAAGAGGCCTGTCTGTGGAGAAGAAACTTGTGTGTGTAATCTAGGAAGGCTCCTGAGGTATGCCACAGGCTTACCGTTCTGAAGTAACCATCACGTAATGATGGGTAGAGTGCTCTGCTAGTTTGCTTTATGTTGTGATAAGAAAGGGTTTATCTCATCTTTCATGGTTGAGGAAAGAGGGAAGGAACCTGGGCTAGGAACCTGAAGGCAGGAGCTGAAGCAGGAGGACGGCTTGTTCCTAGGCTTATATTCAGCTGCCTTTCTTACTCAGTCCAGACCCAGGTGCCTAGGGACGCTTCCCACAGTGGGCTGGGCCTTCAACTAGCAATCGAAAAAAAATAGAGCACAGGCATGCCACAGGACAATCAGAGGGACCCTCTCTCTCAGATGTGTCAGCTTGACAACCAAGGTTAGCCATCATGCCACATCACGTTGAACATCTTTGTGTTCAGCACATGTGTTCATATGCTGAAAGCTGGGCATCAAAATGTAAGCAGCTATTGAGACGTATGAGGGTCTTAATAACACATGGGTTACTGAGAGGGGGAAAAATTAACTTGGGTTTATGCTCAAGTTCTGGGGAAATATCGATTATCTTTTACTTATTTCAACCTTCGCTGCCGCTGCTGTTATTTCAGTGTTTTGCACCGAAGAACGGCAATCTTGGAAATTTCTTAGTAGAAACAGAAGTCGGGGAAAGTCAAAGCTGTAAGAGTTAACACACCCTGTGTGGTTGTGGTGGGGTAGCAATAGCAATTTTCCTTGGGTATTTTGTGCTCTTAGACTATGTATGTGCTTCTCACATAAAAAAACTTGAAAAAATGCCTTTAAAGTAGGCGTACACACAGCCGCTACTTTTGATACATGGTATCTTTCATAAAAAAATATGGAAGGGAAGTGAGTTTCTGCTTTGGCAGGTCTGTAAAACCTCTCCCCTTCTTCAGGCACACAGTTCCCAGCTGCCGGGGAGACGAGGCCAAGGGGAAGAGTCGCTGCTGGTACGAAGCTGCCCTTCACGATGGGAACCCGATTATTGTTTATCTTCACGGCAGTGCACAACACAGGTCAGTGCCTCTGCTTGGAATATCTATGTATGTATGTATCTATCTGTCTCTCTATTATCTACCTATTTTCATCATCATCTATCTATATCAATCATCTGTCTATCTATCATCTACTCATTTGCCATCTATCTATCTACCTACCTACCTATCATCTATCTATCTATCTATCAATCAATCAATCATTTATCTATCGTTGAGAGCGTAAGAACATGTCTAAGCCATGGGAGAGTGAAGAGAGTTTTGGACCACAGACATGCCTCATCTGTTTCTGTTCCTTTGTTGGAATGTGAAGGTGTTCCGGCAGTCTGAGTGAAGAATGACGCGGATCTGTCTCTGAAAGGGAGTGAACAGTAATTCTTCCAAAATGGATATCTTGATTCCAGTGAAGCAACTGGGTTCTTTGCTCCTTAAGATTATTCAAGATGAGGGCTTGAATCAAAATGGAATTAATTTTTTTAAACTAAGACAGGACCAGAGCGAGCAGGCTGGAAGGGGGAGAGACAGGAAGAACCAGCACAGAAGACTTGCCGGCACCATGGCTTTGCACAAACGGCCCTGGGACCTCAGATTCTCGTGCGAGAGAATATCTGCCCAGTGGCTCTCCTCACAGCCTCACGCTGGAGCAGCTCTTGCTTTTAGTCCTTGTAGCTAGGAATAATTTATTTCCAAAAGGCTTCATGCAATCCTCCTCATGTGGCCTGCAAAAGCTTCCCCTGCATTTCTTTGAATATATGCATGGCTCTCTGTGCATTCCCATCGTAACGACTGCAAGTTCCAAATAGTCTCCGAAGACTGCATGGATTGACAAACCCACGAATGACTGGAAAACGTTTAGGAACGCATTAAAGAGCAAACAAAGAGCAATTTCCACATTGATGGTCTCTTCCAGAAACTGACAGCGGAGAGTCCTTTAGTTAACATGAATCCCGTTCATCAGAATTCTGATGTCTGGGAGAAGCCACCTGGAACTCTTCCAAAGAAACTGGGGATGCTGATAAATTCCAGTCTAACATACCCATGCCTCAGTGCGGTGTCTGTGCCTGCCTGGCATTGTCACAGAGCTGGCCTCCCAGAAGCCTGTTGTCCTTTGATGTGTTGTCAAAGCCTTCCCTGGCCCGGATGACTGTCAGTTGGGGACGGCAGGACTGCTCTGCCTGGGGGAGGGGCCGTACAGGGTAAACCCACAATCTCCCCACCTGGGAGGAGGGGGAGGCACACTTCAAACCAAGTGACAGGCTCAGGAACCTGCCCTCTGGCTAGCTCGCCTGTGCCTCTTTGTCATTTTCTGTCAGGTGATGGCTTTCTCAGGCATCGCCTTCTCTCCGGGAGCATTCTTGCTCTGTCTGTTTTAGAATCTCTTTTCCCTGAGATTTTTCGGTGAAACCAAACATGGTCAGCCTTGTTTAACGTTACTCTGATTTATGAAGTTGGACAGTATTACAGTAGGTCTATTTAAAGAATCAGTAGACCACACTGCCATGCCTGTGCCTCTGTGTGAACCTGAAATTGCCCTCAGTTGACCCAGATTGATGGCCCGCACTGTCCTCAGACTCTGCCCTGAAGTCCAAGCTTGTGGCCTGCTGATGAGCTCACAGTGCTGAAGACTGAGCACCGTTTCCCAGACAGGAAGTTGCAAGGGAGCTTGTCAATGCACCAAGATCAGTGTGCTTCGGCTTCAGATTGATGGGGGGATCTAGTAATGTCGTACATAAAATTTGAAGTGTGGTTCACTTTTGTTCCCAGGAAATGGGTTTATAGCTTTAACTAGACACTCAAGGGTTCCATGGACCACTAACATTGAGTGATTTTGTTTCTAAGGCCTAAGTTTGTTTGTTCTTTTCCCCTCTAAGGGATTTTCTGCCTTTTGGTTAATTCTCTGTTTTCTATTGTTAAGGTGAGGGTGGATGCTGACATTTTGGGAGGGGGAGTGTTTGGTAGTTTCGAAGGCAACTCTTTGTCCTTCTTCTTGCACTTTGTGGCAGAGATAGTGGGGTTCAGGAAACCGTAATTGAGTGTAGGTGACCTAATCTCAACCTCTGGTTCCGAAGTCGCTCTTTCCAACCTCTCCTTTAGCTTACAGAGAACACTTAGGTAAGCTCTGTGGCACAGACCCCAGAAGAGATGGGTTGAGGCACTTCAAAAATGCTCATGTTGGGAAGCCCTGGAGAGACCAGTGCATCCAAGGAAAGACAAGGGGTCAGGGTGGGGCTCAGTCACCTGCCCTGACATGGGCAAGCTGGCCTTGCTACTAAGAAACATTTCTTTTTTTCCTGGTTATTTCTCTTAACTAACAAGAGAGAAAGAAAGGAAGGAAGCAAGCAAGGAAGGAAGGAAGAGAGAGCGACAAGTGTTGTTAGGCCAGGTGTGGTGGTGCATGCCTTTAATACCAGCATTTGGGAGGCCGAGGCAGAGAGATCTCTGGGAACTTGAGGCCAGCCAGGGCTGCACAGTGAAACCCGTGTCTCAAACAACAATAACAACAATGGAACAAATAAAAATCTAAAGAGAAGGGGGAAATTTTGAGTAGCATCAGGTGAAGCCTGAGAGTGACTTTTACTGAATTTGCCATAGTAATTCCTAATTCTTGTGATTTTACCCCCTCTGTCTCTCTCCCCTACAGGGCAGCTCATCACAGAATTAAGCTGGTGAAGGTATGTCTGAGAGGCCACAGAGGGTTCTGTCTGGGAGAGAGAGGTGGGAGAGGAAGAGCAAGAGAGAGGGTAAAGGAGAGAGAGAGTGCACATGGACCTCAAAACTCTTTTATGAATTTGATCTCATTTCCACAAGTTTTGGAGCCTCCAGACAGGTGATTGCTTTAAACAAAGATCTTTATTATCAAATCATTTCTTCCTTCCTTTATTTTTTCTGTCTCTCCGACTCTCTCTCTCTCCCTGTTTTACTCCCCCCTATGCCACTTCCCTAATCTAGTACTTTTATTTGTGTTCATTCTCCACTGGTATTTTCTCTTTTTCATATAAAATCTTTGGTACTATAGTTTTACATATATATAAATCTATATTCCATGCTTTAACATTGTTTTATAAACATTTTTCATTGTCTTGTTTTCCTTTTTTATTTTATTTTGTTTTTGAGATGGGGTCTCATTTGGTCACCCTGGCTGGCCTGGAATTTGCTATATAGACCAGGCTGACCTTGGGCTCTGGCTTGCCTTTGCCTCCCTATGCTGTGTTTAGGTGAGCATCACACACACACAGCTTTATTTTCCATGTTTTTATGTAGTGGTTACAATTACTAATTTAAAGGCTATACCTTTCCCAGTTTATTCATAAATAACTCGTAACTCTTCCACCGATGTTTTAATCAACTTTCACTTTTTCCTTGAATTTACTTAAATAGCACAGCTACAGAAAACTTAGGGTATCTATTTTGTTTCCTTGTCTTGTTTATTTTCTGGGGAGGGTGAGAGTTGTTACTGTTATCCTTATTTAATGTGGGGTGGCACAAGCCAGTCACAGCCATTCCTCCTCTGTTTCCCTGGTGCTTAGCTACTGTGCGTTACCCAGCTTTCTGGAGGTAATGTGACCTGGCTCAACCTGAAAGTTCCAGTTAGTTTCTTACTTGTAGTATGATCTAAATGTTGAGGATTTCTGATGAGCCTTAGCCACGCATATCTGGGCGGTAGGAAGCCATAGTACATAGATGCAGGCAGGCCCAGGCAGGCTTGGGATGGAGTCTTGGCTCTGCCCATACCTAGCTGTATGAACAACTTCTAACTAGTTACTATGACTCTTCACTTCAGTTTCTTTGTCTACAAAAATGCATCTTTAAAAATATCTCTTCTGGGGCTGGAGGGATGGCTCAGCGGCTAAGAGTACTGGCTGTTTTTCCAGAGGTCGTGAGTTCAAGTCCCAGCAACCACATGGTGGCTCACAACCATCTATAATGAGATCTGGCACCCTCTTCTGATGTGTAGGCACACGTGCAGGCAGAATGCTGTATACATAATAAATAAATCTTTAAAAAAAGACAATGTGGAGGGAAAAATATCTATTCTTTTTATATTGTATTTTAGCTTGTTTAAAATCAAGTCTTCATATTATTATTATTATTATTATTACCTCCTTGACACTGGGCAATGATTTCATATATTCAAGTGGTGATCGCAATTTCTTTTTTAGTTGAAAAATATCCTTTATCTGGTCATAGCCAAGATAAACACCTCCCCATTATAAGACTGCCTCTCCTTACAACTCTGGGTAGTGTTTCATTCTCAGAGAAATTCATTCATTCCTTCAGAGCATGTGAGGTCTCAGGGATGAAGCCCAGGGCCTTGAGCATGCTAGGCAAGCGCTTGATCCCTGAGCCACACCTCAGGCTCTAGAAATTGCTCAAGTGAAACTGTGTCACGGAATCGGGTGCATAACTAAGCCCAATACCCACATAACCCTCCAGGATCCCTGAATAACATTTACATAATTTAATGTCTAACTAGCAGGCTAAGGTTGTACAGCTTGTTAGTGGCAGAGCAGCAGCCGGATGTAAGCAACCCAGGCTGCTTTCCATCTTTCCCACAGACTTCCATCTTTTGATAAAAAAAAAAAAACAAACAAAAAACAAAAACAAAAAAAACCCCAATAATAGAATCTTTGTGATCCTGGGGTTCAAATCTTGGCATGTGCCTTACCAGTGAGCTGTATGCACCGCAGCCGCTCAGAACACATCTTTCCTCCCACTACATCCAGGGACACGGATGTATGACAGAGGAGCCTTCTCTAACCGCTCCTTTGGTGTACAGGTGCTGAGTGACGGCGGCTTCCACGTCTTGTCTGTGGACTATAGAGGTATGTGTTGAGAACCGTGTACAGGGGATGTGTCGGGCGCAGAAGGCTTTGGACGACTCGTGGGCGTGATACTGTCCTCGCCTCTTGTCCCTGCCAGGGTTTGGGGACTCCACAGGGACGCCCACAGAGGAGGGACTAACCACGGACGCTGTTTGTGTCTATGAATGGACCAAGGCAAGAAGTGCTAGAACTCCCGTGTGCCTCTGGGGCCATTCTCTGGGTACAGGGTAAGTGGGAGCTGAAGAGGTATCTTTGGTGGGTCCTTGGAGGTTTTTTTTTTTTTTTTTGTCTTTAATGGTACAGCAAACAGTGGAAGGGACGCCAAACTAGATACCTCCGCTCTTTGTTCTCTCTCCAGAAATGGTCAGAGAGCCTGTCCTGTCACCAGGCCTGCTTGTGAGACAGTAGCATGTCCCTTAAACTCTCTGGACTAATTTTTGAGAGCATTAAAGAATCAGATACTTACATTAAGCTCTGCGGCACCCCTGGAAATTCTGGGCACAGTTGCGTGTCCGTCTGGATTTCCTAGGGAGAGTCCAGGGCTTCTCATCAGCTGCTGGCCCTGGGTTGCGGAGACTATGGTGACCACTGTTACTCATGCTCAGCTGTCACTGTTTTACAGAGTCGCCACAAATGCTGCCAGGGCGTTGGAGGCGAAAGGTAACGGAAACTTCTAAAATGGAAGGTGTTTGGCTTGAGGTAGAAAAGCACAAAGTCAGGAGGTCCCACAAACTTTGTGAACACGCTGACCACAGAGTCCCCCCCACCCCACACACCTCCCAGGCGCCCCGATTTTGAAGGAGTTTTAGGAGTGACTGCTGCTCTTCTGGGCTGTGAGATTAAGAACAGACACTAAGAAAAGGACTAAAATTACTTGGTATTGGGAGAACACACCTATAATCCCATGGCTCAGGAGGCTGAGGCAGAAAGGTTGAGGTAGCTTGAGCTACATAGCAAGTTTTAGCCTCAGAGAGTCTGGAGCCTGTTTCCCATAATCTTCATGTCGGTGGTTGTCACGGAGAGCTTGTATGGGGTGTATCAGAGTCAGCTTACTTTCTTGCTTTTCTAACTAGCTTTATGAATTTAGAATCTCTGTGAATAGGACAGACCATTCGTTTAAAGATTTAAAAAATTACCATTTACTCCATATATAGAAGCATTGGATGAAAAAAATATTACCCCAATGCTGCTATGAAATTAAAAAAAAAATCTCAATACCAATTGTTTGTGGATTGGTTTTGTTTGGCTGTTTTTTACTGATCCTAACTGCTGTTTGTCTATTTTCGTTGAAAAACCATGTAAGCTTTCTGTGTATGTCTCTGTGTTTCTGTGTCTGTCTGTCTAGCTCTATCTGTTATGCCTAAGGATAAATATCCTGTGTGTTTACCCTAACACTTTAACAGTTCTCATTCTTCCTCTAGTGGACAGTGCAGCTGTCCACAGAGTGGTGTCTAATTCCATGCTTCTCTCTTCTTCCTCTTAGCCACTCCTGACTTCTGGCTGCTGCAGAGACTTACCAGCTTGCCTAACTTTTTGTTTTTCTCTCAGACTCCAGTAAAAATGTCCTTGGACTTGAGGGTTTTTGTTTGCTTGCTTGCTTTGTTTTGTTTTTGAGACAGGTTTTCTCTGTGTAGCCCTGGCTGTCCAGGAACTTGCTTTGAAGAGCAAGCTGGCCTTGAACTCACAGAGATCTACGTGCTTCTGCCTCCTGAGTGCTGGGATTAAAGCCATGTGCCAGGGCAGCAAACCCAGTGCCTCACACATGGTAGGCAATTGCACTACCACTGAGCTACAGCCTGGTCTCTCTATAGACATAGTTATTTTTTATTAAGTGATAACAATCGCTTATGGAAAGTGATAGGTTGAGAACTTGGGGTGATGCTCTCTTCTTCCAGGGATACTCTACTTTTCTCCTTCTAGGCACTTTGGGTGGGGATAAAGTCACCAATCAGATGTTAAGTTGATTTGAAGCTGGACTCAGCCTTTATCAGAGCCGCTTTATATCTAGCACACTGTTTTTCCTAAAATGAAGTCCTTTGAGGTCACAACCAGCACTCAGAGAAATGGTCTGGAGTCTCCCCACCTCCTTGTCATATGCTGATTATGTAGCGATTGTGTGTGTTTGTGTGCACCTGCACTCAGGCATGCCTGTGCACACATGTCTACTATGTGTGTATGTGGGGGGTGTAAGTATGCATGCATGTCTCTGTGCACACCTCTGTCTGCATGTGTGCGTGTATTCTTGTGTCTCAAAAGACAAGGTGAATGGTTCCTGATGAACATTTGAGGTTGACCTCTGGCTTCCACATTTACATTTATGTGTACACATGTGCATGCATGCTTGAATATACATGTGTACCCACATGAGCATGTATGGGTGGATGCTTGTGCACACACACACACACACACACACACACACACACACACACATTCACGTTCCTAGTCCCTACCCCAAGACTGCCCCCCAGGTGCGGTGTGGGGTTAAAGGACGTGCATATTAAACCATTACACAAATGGTTTTGATGCAGTCAGTTTATCTACAAGACCCTGGGGACCTCTTATCTAGGGAGGGTGGTATTTTGGTATTTGGGAAGGAGAGTTACTCATTTTTTAAAGATTGTTTTATTTTCTAGGATGTCCAGTTGATGTCATTGTTTTAGAAGCTCCATTTACCAACATGTGGGTGGCGAGTATCAACTATCCTCTGCTAAAGGTAGGCTCTCATCCCATCTGCCCTGGGCTGTTTCCATACCCATGCATTTATGAGCAAGGCTCATTTCTTTAATGAGCTCCATGTGTTCCAAAGTTCTAGCCTTGGCCAGTTGACTACTGAAGGCTCAAGCGTTCTAACAGACTGAGGCGCTAAGTGAAAGATTTTCTCCTCCAAATTAACTGTATATATTTTGTTTTTTTTTTTTTTAGCTCATATGTCACCGAAGTGAGCACACATTCTTACAATTTTTAAACTCTCTGGATATAGCTTTACAATGGTACTTACTCATTTTAAATTGCAAATAAAATTTTATACGTTTCAGCTCTATGAATGCCAGCCGTCTCTTACATTACTTTATCATAAAGAAGATTCTAGAGGAAATGCTCTTACATGGTACTCCAGATACGAACAACAGTGTTCTCAAGAAAGTAAAACATAAATATGAGTCCAAAAAAATCTGTTGTGCACATTATCCTATTATTATTATTACTATTAATCTTACCTTTTTGAGATAGGCTTTATTTCAGACTGCATGTCAGCTCCCACTTTGTAGCACAGCCTGGCCTCGAACCGGTGGCAGTCCTCTTGTCTCAAGCTTCCGGATTTCTGGGATTACGGCACGAGTCACTACACCTGACCTAATTTTACACTCTTAGTCCAGCCCTGATTTTCGATTGTTTATAGTCACACACTCACATGAAGTGCGAGCAAATGAGGGCTAAACAGAGGAGTTTGAGGAAAAGGCAAAGGCTTTCGAGGAGATACAGGCACACATCTTAAACTTTCCGATGCTATAAGGCATCACAGGGATGTTTTCCCCTGCTTATTTCTGAAATGTTTGGTACCATAAGCCACAGCAGAATATTCTGAAGTGCTTTCATGGGAAGGTAGCCGCGGCTAGGTATTTACTTCAGTGGTGCTGCCTATATGTGCGTAAAACGACTAAAAAGCAGTTTTCTTTGAGCTTCTTCATATAAAAGTGTAATTACATAGGTTACATTCTAATTCTTCTTCTCACCTAACATTCCGCTTACGCGGTTTTATTCTGGATGTGTAAAACTGTAGCTTGGTCACTTCCATTGTTATATGGTATTCAGTTATAAAGCACGTTCTACCATCAATAGGTCCATCCTGTTACTTATACACATTCAAGTCTCTCTGTTTGAGGTGATTCATAACATTGTTATTGTGTATATTATCTCTCTCTCTCTCTCTGTGCATTGGGACTTGAACTTATGGTCTCACACGTGGTAGGCAAATGCTCTACCAACAAGCTGTGTCCCTTGGTGTGTATTCTTATACTTGTATTCTATTTTTTCTTTGTCTGTGTGTTTTGCTTGTATGCGCCATGTGCATGCAGTACCTGCAGAGGGCATAAGAAGGCATCGGATCCCCTGGAATTGGGGTTACAAATGGCTGTGAGCTGCCATGTGGGTGCTGAGACTCAGAAACTGGAAGGGCGGCCAGTACTCTTAACCGCTGAGCCATCTCTTCAGCTTCCGACTGTGGTCTGCTATTGTGCAGACCCATTACTGGGTGAGCTTGAGGACTGAATTGCTGCCTCTAAGATCCTGCTGTGGCCCTTAGGCTGCCCGGTGTTTTTTCAAAAGGGATTTTACCAGCCTATCTGTTACTGGCTTGTCGCTGTGACGCACTGTTCCTAAACGTAATGTGGAATAGTTTGCCAGTTTTGTTTTTTGAAGTTTGTGATTTCGTGTTTTAAAAGAAAAATCTGCTTGCCCAAATTTATGCAGGTATTTTTCTAGAAACCGTTTGCTCTTTTATGTTCAAAGCCAGAACTCACTGGTCTGGATGCTTGTGTGAGGAGAGGTCTCCATGGGTCCAGGACCACTTAGAAAAGGAACTTGCTCCTTCCGCAGCAGTGCCAGTGTCTACGTGTACTGGAGTGTGTATCCATTTGCACAGTTGGTAGAGTCTCATTTCTTGTCATTGTCCATCCTCTTGTGACTGTTACAGTATTTAATCACTCTAGTGTATGACATATCTTGATGTTTGCTCTACCTGTTCCTCTACAACCTCCTTCATGGTTGACATTGCCCGGGGTGTTCTTAATTTTTTTTTTCCTTCTTTAATTTTTACTTCATGTTTATGGATGTTTTGCCTGCATGTCTGCAAACCACATGCATGCTGTACCAAGGAGGGCAGAAGAGGGCGCCAGGTGGCTGTTGTAAGCCACCATGAGGACCTGAGGAACTGAACCTGGGTCCTTTTGCAAGACCAACAAGTGCTCTTTGAGCCATCTCTCAAGTTTTGCCATGGCTATTT
The DNA here is from genome assembly GCA_028658305.1 of Pachyuromys duprasi. Classification (NCBI taxonomy): domain Eukaryota; kingdom Metazoa; phylum Chordata; class Mammalia; order Rodentia; family Muridae; genus Pachyuromys; species Pachyuromys duprasi. The sequence goes on along the minus strand of CM053765.1, from coordinate 41,756,143 downwards.
TCCCTTGCCCCCTCCTTTTGTGTTTTTTCAAGATAGGGTTTCACTGTGTAGAACCTGGCTGTCCTGGAACTCACTTTGTAGACCAGGCTGGCCTTGAACCCTCCCACCTTTTCCATCCCTCCCTCATCTCCTCCCCGCCCCCTCCAAGTTCACCAATGGGGGAGGATCTCCTCCCCTTCCATCTAACCCCAGCTCATCCTGTCTCCTCAGGGCTGGCTGCAATGTCCTCCCCTGGGATGTAGCCAGGCTGTTACTCCCTGGCATGTATGGGGGAGGGTCAAAGAGTCAGCCATCAAGTTCAAGACTGAAACAGTCCCTGTTTCCCTTACTAGGGTCTTCAGTTCGACACTGAGCTATTATGGGCCACATCTGAGCGGGGGTTCTAGGCCATATCCATACATGGTCCTTGGTTGGAGAAACTGTCTCATATAAGACCCCTGTGCCCTGCTCAGTTTGGTCTTTGTGGAGCTCTTGTTCTCCCCAAGTCTTACTAATTTCCCCTATTTTTATTATTACTTCCCACCCTCTGCCAAAGGCTTGATTGTGCGTCTTAACCTTAGCTATTCTTAACCCTTTGTATATTTTGGAATGCTCTTGCCAATTTATAAAAACAGATTCTGGAACCTTGATTGGGATTTCATTGGATCTATTGATCCGTTTGGAGAAACTGATACCTTTCTAATTCTGATGATACCTGAGCATTCTTTTGCCTTTTGTTTACTTTTCCATTTCTGATGGCTTGCTTATGTATCATTTAGGTTTCTTCAGTTTTAGCTCTCTAACACGCTATCTGAGAAGCTAGCCCAAGGCAGGGACTTTGTGTGTGCCTGACTGGGGGAGCACACTGAGGAAGGCCCCAAAAGTGAATGGGATAGCAGGATAAGGAAAAGGCAAGAGCAGGCTTGCAGGAAGAGTCAAGCTCCAAGCGAGCCTCAGGGATGCTAGGCTTTAAGATGTGTTGTTTCTGCTGTCACCGGTGGAAGAGAATGGAGGCAAGACAGAAACCACGGCCTCTGTCTCCCAAGACAAGAGGAAGCAGCTGTGCGTCGGAGGCAGCCTACAAGTGTAGCAAAAGGCAGTTGATTTTGTCAAGTTTTCTATCATCTGACCGAATGCCTTCTGTTCCCTTAATTTCCATCTTTACTTTTATCTTCCCTTGTTGGTCTCTTCCCAGCACTTTGGGTCAGAACAAGTATATCACTATTTTTCTTGTTGTATTTTTTCATATTTATTTGAAAATTTCTTGAGATAGTACTCATTTTTTAATTTAATTTTATTTTATTTGAGACAAGGTTTCTCTGGGTATGCCTGGCTGTCCTGGAATGTTCTCTGTCGACCAGGCTGGTCTCTATCTCATAGAGGTCTGGCCAGCCTCTACCTCCAGAATGCTGGATTAAGGATGTGCACCACTGTGCCGAGCATCATCTAATAATTTACTTGGGTAACTTATTTTCTAATGTATGCATCAGGATATAGTCTACCGAAGCCATACTTCTGAATCAGCTAGTTCAAGAGCTGTCACGGTGGCCCAGTGGGTAAGGACATTCACTGCCAAGCCTGATGTACTATTTATTTTTTTATTGTTGTAGTACAACATCATGACCAAGGCAACTTATTAAAAAAATAAAAAGAGTTTACCTGGGCTTACAGCTTCAGAAGGTTAGAGGTTGTGATGGTGGAGTGAAGCTATGTGGCAGGTAGATGGGGCAGCCGCTGAGAACGCGCATCCCCACCTATGGGCAGGGGGCAGAGAGCACGGTGGGAATGGTACGAGTCTTTTGAAGCCTCAAAACCCGTCCCCAGTGACAAAGCTCTTTCAATAAGACCGCACCTCCTAATCCTTCCCAAACAATTCCACCATGGGGGAAATCAAGCACTTAAACATGTGAGACCACGGAGGCCATTTTCATTCAACCCGCTATGTCTGGTGACCTATAATTAACCCCTGGAAGAGTTGGAGAGAACCAGCTCTCACAAGTTGTCCTCTGATGTCCACATTTGCCCTGTGGCATGAAAGCGCACACATGTGCGCATACACATATACACACACATATATGCAATATATTAAATATTTGCATTGTTATACACTTAATTATCATTTAGCAATAATATTTTATAATACCATTGTGATTTCTTTTTGACCATATAGGAGAAGTAGGCGTATTTTTTATAACCCCTATCAGTTTGGGGAAATTATTATTAGGTGGGTCATTGATTCCTTCCTCAACTCTGTTGATCTAGGTGTAGCCTGCTGTCTATTGCTGTCATAAAACAGCATGACCAAAACCAGCTGGGGGAGGAAAGGGTTTATTTTGTCCATGGTTGCACCCCCACACTGAGGGAAGTCAGGGCAGGAACTCAAGGTGAGACCCTGGAGGCAGGAGCTGAAACAGAGACCATGGAGGAAAGACCGGCATTCAAAGTGCTTATGTTTTATGCTCAGTGGGTGCGACTTTTGCACCTTGGTATGGCTTAAAATTGCAAACAAGGAGCCCTCCGATGTAATAGGCGCTCCACAGCTTAGAAGTTTACTCTCCCAAGTAGTTCCCAGTCTTTAAGAACCCTGGCTCTCACGTCTGACTGCCCAGGTTTAAATTTCTGAATTATCACTCACAGCTGTTTTTTTTTTTTATTTAATGTTCTAGTGGCTTCATCTATAAACTGGGATAAGAAAAGCTTATTTAGATTTGCTGTGACAGACAGACAGACAGACAGAAAGCAACTACAGTTGCGCTTGCATAATACACACTCAGTGGGCCAGCGCTGCGGCACCACATCCGCATGAGGTGAGACCCTGATCGTTACCGCTGAGTAAGGCAAACGAGTCACACGGCACAGGTGGAGGTGGACAGGGGCACAGGTCTTCCACCTCACGCTCTGGTTGGACAGAGAGGACATGATGGAAGCCAGAAGTGACCTCAGAGCGTTGGTCCGTCTTGTAAGTTAGGATGTTGTAAGCAATGCGCATGGATGATGGGTTCAGATAGCTTGGGGTTCAAACCTAGCCTGTTCCACTACTCCTGTATGCCCCCCCCACCCAACCCCCCCACCCCGCCGGGCCCTGGTACCACCTATGCCGGGCTTTCCTCTGAGTTTCCCACTAGGAAAAAAATGATGTGGCTGACAATGCCCAATGCACAGGGTTGTTACAAAGAACAAAACAAACAATGAGACACTGCATGGGAAGTACTTAGCTACCAGCAGGATACCAAACAATGCCTGTTCCTGCTCACTGTGTTTCAGAGTGCACTAAAAAAGAGTATTAAAGAAACGGGAAGGCAGGAAGATCAACTAAGAGCCTGCCTCTGTGGTCTGGTCTGGGCAGGACCACATGACCTCTTAGTCTCAGAAGCCACCTCCCCTGGTAGGGAGGGAGGAAAGCTGGGAGGAGACTGGCTTGGGTCTGCTTTCATTTTCCCCCTTCAGAATCCGAGATGAATTGCCTAAGGGGTTTCTCTTATTGAATTTTTGCTCCCAGGAGTCCCGATTCCAGGAGGGAGGGGCCCGGTTAGGAGACAAAGAAGAGAAAGCAAACCTAGTAACCTCGCCCTCAGCCCTCAGCGTGGAAGCAGAGGGAGGAGAGGCAGCGATAGAAGCCAGCACACACCTGAAAGTGGCCCGTCCCCGGAGAGCTGGAGGATGTGCAGGCCAGGCAGACCCCACACCAGTGAGGAGGCTTTCAAAGCAGCGCCCTTCGCCCGGAGCGCGCCTTTTTCCTGGGGCAGGCCTCCCTGCCCTGTGCCAGCTGGCAAAGTAAACTCCCTATGGAGCCGTGAATCCCCTCCTAAAAGATCAGGAAAAAAAACCAAACAAACCACATCTAAAATAACTGTAACACATAGGAAGTCACTATTCGCTAGTGGCACACTTCAGGTGGCAGGTTATAGGCCCCAATTTTAATAATTTGTTTTCTTTTTTAAAAATTGGGAAGAGTCGAGATGGTTCACTGGGTTAAAGCACCTGCTGTCAGGCTTGAGGAATGTGATCCCCCAAACCTGCATGGCTGAAGGAGACAACCAGTTTTTACACGTTGTCCTCTGAACTCAATGTTCATATGGCACGTGACAGTGTGCTTGGTGTGGGCATGCACACACGCATGCATGCACACACTCTACGTAGATGTTAAATCTGTTTGTTTTTTAAAATAGGGTGGCACTCTTGTACCTATAATGTAAGCTATTCAGAAAGTTGAGGCAGGAAGATCAAGAGTTCAAAACCAGCCTGGCACGATTGTGAGTTTTCATCTAAAAAATAAAATAAAATGTGAAGTTTGCTGGGGTTGGTCGGCCTATTTTGTGCCCACTTCTGTCCCTTTGCAATGTCCTGCTCACCACGCTGGGTCCTTCCAACCTTCCTCTCAAAGTAGGAGAACTGTGTGAGACTCTGGTGGTCTTGCCTTTGTAAAAATCCACTCTAGGAATGAAACCTTGAAAATCAGATCTGCTGAGAAAAAAATGATGAACTGCTTAAGGTCCACACAGAGACATTTGCCCAAAAAGATCCATCCCACCATTAGCACATATTTATTGAACATCATTACATACCAGAAGGCCTTCTAGATTTTAAGAGTAACAGCAGAAAAGAGAAATGTCTTGCATACCATGCCCTGACCCCAGATCAGTGAAGACGTTATATCCTTGCAGGAGAAATAGAAGACCAGACCCAATAAAAGAATACTGACTAGCAGGAAAGGGTAACACTATATCATGAGGAATGTTGAAGTTAATAAATACTTCATAGCTGCCTAGGAAAACCCCCCACGAAATTGTCCTGAAAACACACATACAAGTAACATGCAGACTGAACAGATTATATTTAGGAACATATAAATATTATATATATATATATGTACATGTATATGTATACATACATATAGGCATGGACTAACAGTTAGTGGAAAAAGTAGCCATGAATTTGAAGAAGAGTGGAGGGGGTGGATTTATAGGAGAGTTTGGGAGGGGAGAAAAAAGGGAAATGAAAAATGTTTTAATTAAGTTATAGTCTCAAAAATTAGAAAAAAAACATGTCAAAGGAATTAAAGTGTGAAGTCAGCTGAGACCTACTGAGGCAAAAATCTAGAGGTCCATGGCTGGAAGAAAGGCAAAAATAAGGATGCCGTTTTGATGAAATCAGCCAGCGAGTGACAAAAGGCTGGGAACAGAGGCAGCTACCCACATCTGCAGGGCTCCGGAGGCCCAGGTGCTGAGTTTGGCTTAGTTCGGGCATCCTTGGAGGGCGTCAAGGGAACCAGTGCTAGGATCTGACTTACAGGAGAGGAGGCAGGAAGCAAGGAGCTGCATCTGGCCAAAGGAAGGGAGTGGCATGAGCTGGAGACAACGGGCAAAGATTGGATTTGAGATTCAGTTTGGGGGTGTGCGAAGGTGGGAGGTGGGTGCTGTGGTGTGCAGGGCTCCTGTCCTCTGCTCCATGTTCTCAATTAAAACAGAAGTTTTTAGGGCTTCTGGACTAATTTATGTGATGATAGGCAGCCTGAGCTCCTACACTACCCATCACAGATTGTCATTAGAGGGGAAATTAGGCGTGCGTAGAATGACAACTGGTGTATTTGAGGTCCTGCGGCCATTGTCAAACAAGAAATGTTTTAAAGCATTGTGAAAAGAAACCCACTTCCAACCATTTATTGTGTTAAAATCCTCTCAAACCAATTATTTGAACATCAAATCCCCTCACCGGGGTGTGCTAATCTGAGTGCTGCTCCCTAAATAAACTGGTTAATTCTGCTTGTGTTATATTTTGAGTGTTTCTGTTCCCTCACAAGCAGAGAAATAAGAGCCTTTCTGTCACGCGCATTCGAAATGAAGCCATATAGGAAGATGGAGCCAAGTGTTAATGGTAGTTATTTTTGTGGTAGAACTGCTGCATGTCTTGTTTTTCCTGCTCATTTCTTGTTTTCCCTCCAACTTTTTCAATTACAGGAACTATTTTGTTGTTGTTGTTAAAGATTTTATTTATTTATTTATTTATTATGTGCACAGTCTTCTGCCCATATGCTGCACACTAGAAGAGAGTACCAGATCTCATCATAGATGATTGTGAGCCACGATGTGGTTGCTGGGAATTGAACTCAAGACCATTGGAAGAGCAGCCAGTATTCTTATCCTCTGAGTCATCTCTCCAGGAACTACTTTTGAAGATCCCAAAGGTTTTTTTTTTTTTTTTTTTTAAACTTTAGTATAGAGAGTGTCTGTTCCGTTGCTACTTGGAGCTCACCTAGAGAGAGGCTATAGCAAATTGCATGCCTGCTTGGGAAGGATGATCTGAGACCCTGCAACCGTGCATTCTAGACAGCCGTGGGACAAGAAGTAACATCTTTGGTTTTTCTTTTTTCAAAATAGATTTACCAGAAGCTTCCAAGATGTTTGAAAACGCTTATGGATGTCCTTAAAGAGGACAAAATAGTCTTCCCTAGCGACGAAAAGTAAGCCAGCCAAGATGCTTGCCCTTGCTCCTGAGTAACTGTCATGGCAGACTAGTTGAGTGCTTGGGGTATAGGCCTTACGTCTGTCTGGATTTCATGCTAGTCTTGGAGATGGGCACTAGATTTGGAGGTGGGTTTCTACACATTTCAGAATCTGCTGTTCTCCTTAGGGCTGAGTCAGCGCTTTCCCCAATCCAGCACGTTCTCTGATGTCATAAAGATGCATCTTTATAGACCTTGTGAAAGGCTGCTAGGGTCTAGCCTAGCTATCTATGGGGGACCTCTGACTGCTAGGTCTCATTCTCCATGTAGTTCAAACCTGTATCATACCAGCCAGCTGACCCAGCAATAGATACAGAAATAATTTAAGGGCACTCTGCACTCGGAGCAGTAACCTCGGAAAACTTAGAGAGACGGGGTAGTATCTGAGCAGGTTCTGAGAGTGGAGGTCTTTCGGGATGCCAGTGACCTTTTCTATTGCCAAATTGGGCAAACCAGGTGAATAATCGCACCTGGCACCGATACAAGAAGGTCTCAGGTTCTCTGGTAGTTTTATAAGTTTTGTCTTATCTTGTAGACTTTGAAAGATTTATAGGTACTTTGTCTGGGCACCATGTTTATTCAGTGCCCAAGGAGGCCAGAGCAGGGTGTCAGATCCCCTGGGACTGGAGTGGTGGTGAGCTGCCACATAGGTCGACCTGAAGAACAGCCAGTGCTCCTAAGCACTGGGCCATCTCTCTAAAATGCTTCAGGCATTACACAATGAAGTAGAACAAAGACAAGGACAATTAGCGCCACGCAGATCCATTATTTCAGTGTGTATTTTCCTCAGCGTTATCAAACTGCACGCAGAAGTGAACTCATTTAGTTCAGTTGTATGAGGAGATGAAACGGAGGGCACACGGATGGGACAAGATGCTTCCCAGGTGAAGTTTTGCACACATGAGGCTGTGACTTTTTGGAAGGAAGATTTTATTTATCTATTGTGCTTTGGGCAAACTCCATGTGTCACTGAAACTGTAACTTGAGAGTGTGGGGTGAGTTCTTAAACTGGGTGTTTATCTCCCATTTACTCCCAGTGTGAAGTTCCTGTCCTCCCCGCTTCTCATCCTGCATGGAGAAGACGACAGGACAGTGCCCCTGGAGTGCGGGAAGCAGGTAGGCCGAAGGCTCTACCATTTCTTCATCTAACCTTTGGTTAGAGCCTAGAGGTCTCTGACATTATGGGGGATCCTCCACACCCCTCAAAAGCCATGCTCGTTCTCCTGAACAATGAGTGTCAGTGCTCTTAGCTACTGAGTTTAAAGAAGTTTTGAGGTAGGGGCAGACCTTGATCTTGCATCTGGGATCTGTGGTTAAGTGGAACCCCCATATTACCTCTCTTGATGTTGTCCTTTAAACTACTGGAGTGGGCCCATAGCGATTCTGTGAGCCTTTGCAGTGAGGTATGAGGGTTCCTTAGTAGTCTCTATTAGTCACAGGCATTCTGGTCCTCAGCTGTAAGAACAGCCAACTGAGGACCTGGATGTTCCCCAGATTCACAGACTCCCCAAATTCCTGTCCTGTTAGGAAAAATCCCTTTGACTCTTGTCTTTGCTTTTCCCACAGCTCTACGAAATAGCTCGCAGTGCCTACAGGAACAAAGACAGGGTCAAGATGGTGGTCTTTCCTCCTGGCTTCCATCACAACCTTCTCTACAAAAGCCCCATGCTGCTAAGAAGCGTGAGGTGAGAACCGCTGTTGCCCATCGTGACTGGTCCCTGTACTGCAATGGTGACCAGGGCAGCGCTGAGTTATTCAGTGAACTGACCTAGGTTCTTTTTCTGCAGAGACTTCCTGAGCCAACAATGGGCATGAGAGTTGAGAGCAGCAGCGATCTCTGATGAAGACATGGTACAAATGGCACATGAGCTGTGTGGTTTCTTCATGCGAAATTGGCATTGGGCTGCTTGGATGAGCTGAGGTCCTTGACGCTTCCACAGGTCACCTGCCACTTGAATAAAGAAAGCTGTATGGGATGTTCTTTAGTTCATCATTGTTTGCCTTGTGAATCATGCCAGATCCTCAATGTGGAGAATCAGAACTTAACATGATCTGATCTCATCTATAAATGTCTGTGTATGAAACCTGCTGGGGATATTTGCGAGTAAGGTGGTTGCTAGTGTCTGAACTCCTGTGTTGAAATTTACCCATCAGTGTGATGGTATCAAGAGGCGGAGGCTTTCGGAGGTGACCGGGTCTTGAGAACTGGGCTCTTAGGAATTGTATTAGGTCCCTAAAACACAGGTCCAAAAAAAAAAAAAATCTCTTTCTGTTCCTTCCACTTTGAAAAGGTGCCATGTAGGAACCAGAAAGCGGTTCCTGCAGGCCTCTTTATTTTGGACTTCTCCCATCTCCAGCACTGTGAGACTCAATATAGGTTTGTAAGTTATCTGATTAGCACCTTTTGTTATGACAGCTTGTGCAGACTAAGACAGTGGCCTGGAGCTTGGACTCTGACAGTAGTGTAAGGAAGGAAAATACTCTACCTCAGTTCATGTAAGTGGCGTTAAGCAGTTCCACGCAGTTTTCTGGCTGATTACTGTTAAGGAAAGTAATCCTAGCAGGCTACTGATTGACACTGGAAGTCCACATTTTATTTTTAGCTCTAATACAGCCAATAGATTTTTCCCTTTCCATTCCCAGAGACACTTAACTAATTATTCAATAACAAAACAATATCAATAAAGCTATACAAATACTCAAGCTCAATAAGAAGCTATTCATTTTGAGAGACATTTTACTATTACCATTCACTTCCCATTGGCACTGATTCCATTGCTGGACTCCTTGGATAGTGAAATCTTCAGATCTGAAGGCTCCATGTTCCAGATGTCCCTGGCGTATTCCTTAATTGTTCGGTCACTGGAGAATTTCCCCGAGGCAGCTATGTTTTTGAGTACCATCATGTTCCAGGCTTTTTGAGTCTGTGAATAACATAAGCATGTACAGTCCAGGGCCCATGTGTCTGGCTAGCTTTGAGAAACATCAGGCTAAACACACTTCATAGGGGAATGACAGGGATAAACGAGAATGATTTACAAGTGAGATTGCTCTTGACATCCAGCCAGAGAAGACTATGCTTTCCTCATATTCAGAGCATATTCTCTTAGGGATGAAAAAAAGTGTTTTTCCTTTTAAGAGAAACCATGAGCACAGTGTGGTGGTGGATGCTTGAAATCCCAGCCTCCAAGGGGCTAAGGCAAGAAGATCTCAAGTTCAAAACCATTCTGGGCTACATAGACCCTATCTCTCAAGAGAGAGTAAGGGAAAGAGTGAGAGGGGGGCAAGGAAGCAAGCAAGTGAGCAAGAGCAACAGCATGGACAGGCGGGGTGGGGGAGGGGAGAAGTAGGACAAGGAAGAGGTACAGGGAGAGGGGAAAGGAGAGAAAACAGGAATATGGGAGAGGGAACAGGAACACAAAAAGGGGGAGGAGAGAGGGAGAGAGGGGAGGGAGAGGGACAGGGGAAAAGAGAGAAAGGGACAGGAAGACCCTTCCTGGGGATAGGGGAGAGGAAGAAGGACAGGAGATACAAAAATAGAGAAAGTACATCTGTGTATGAGAGAGAGAGAATATCTTTGGGTAGGGATTCTCTAATTGGTTAGCCTGGAAGCCGTATTTCCCATGCTTTATTATAAATGGAGACAGCTAGGGCTGCAGAGATGGCTTTGTGGTTAAGAGCACATGTTGCTGCTTTAGAGGACCTGAGTTCAGTTCCCAGCATCCCTACAGAGTAGCTCATAACTGCCTGTAACTCCATCTCCAAGGGATCTAGCCACCTCTTCTGGCTTCCACATACAGACACACATAAATAAAATAAAAATAAATCTTAAAAATAAATGGAACGACCTCTCTTTCAGCTACAGGTAAAGAAAGCGACTAATGTTCATTGTAAGAGGTCATGCAAAGAGATTTAACCTCTGATTCAAAAAGTTTAAAAAACAGCAAATATTAGCAAACAAAGCAGTGGAAAGGTTGGCTGACCCACTTAGCTTTTCTTGTTCCTTTTGAAGGCCTATACCTCCTTAGGTTTGCTCTGAATCCCCACAACCCCACTGGGGAGGTTCAAAACAGGCTGAACTAAGGTTTTATTCTCAATCAAAAATATTTCAAAACGTTACATTTTTTTATAAAAGTATATAAAATATATTTAGCTTACAGCCCTTTTTTGGGGGTATCTCTGTGAGGTTATTGGAAGTTATTCAAAGTTGTTAACACATTAGGAAATTTTTAAAATACGACCTAAACTATCATCATACCCTGAGCTATGCCAGAAGAGAGCATGACAGCCCACTCAGGCTTGGTGACTTCTACATAGAAATAAAAACAACTGAAATGGATAGCAAGGACACTTCCCAGCCATGCAGGGTACGTTCGTTTACTGACCCTCAGCAACGCAGCTACTGTCAGGAGTAGAGGGTCACAGTTTGCACTTACGAACATGCAGGAATGAATGAAACGCTGCTGTACCCCCAACGGGCATTATTTAGATTCGGGCTTAATTTTAATATAGCAGAAGACCCGCTGCCTCTAACTGTCCTTGGCATCAGTCCTTGCCCTTGCTCATGTTTTCCTTTCCTGTCCTTCTTGCTCTCTGCTTCTCTTCCCTCTGAGTTCCCGGGGCTGCATGGGCTGTTCTCATCCATGTTCAGGAAGTGGCCAGCGAGCCACTCAGCAACAGCAATGCTTCGCTGTTCACAGCCATGAACTTGAACTTAGGTTTACGCTCTGTTAGGAGGGTCTTCTGACTCAACCTAGGAGCTGAGGGCTGGCTGCAAAGCCGCACAAGCTTGGAGGGTAGCTGCATGTGCTAACCTGTCCCTCACCTGCCTGGAGTCCCAGCTCAGAGCTTGCTCCTCTGGACACACCTTTACAGGACACACCCGGAGGGCTATTTGATAATGTGTAACTGCATGTGGAGGTTTGTTCACATAGCCCTCGTTTTTATTATATATAAACCTCTCTTCTTTCGGTACATTTATATTCTATTTATCTGGCCTCACCACAAGACTGGTCCAGGGGAGGTATTTATTTTGAAGTTTTCAAAGAATGCCAGGTCAGTTCCCATCCAACTAAACTGAGGCTCGGTCTTAGAATAATCTTGGTAAGATTTTCAACCATCAGTGGAGGAGGCTGCCCACCACATGGGTATCACTGTCGTCACCTGTATTTTCAAACAGCAGCCTCGATGACTGTATAGTTCTGGTTAGGAATCCTGGGGTTACAGGCAGCTTGCAGGAAGAGGGGCAGAGCTCAGCACAGAGAGGCCCCTCATGCCTCTGAAGCGTATATCCTGAGCTGCTGAGACAGGCCTGCTACACAGTAGGTGCTCAAGGAATACAAATCACTGATGATTTTCTTTTTAAATCAGAGTATTGTAAAAGCTTACAATTCTTACTGAAATCTCAAATTCCAACCTCTGGAATAGTCCTCCCAGTGTGTCTTGTAAACTTGATCTGAACATCTGGAAAGTTCTCTTACTTGCTTTCTGTCTCTCCTTTATTTTCCCTTTGGTGGTACTGTGGGAGGGGGTTGTCAAACTCAGAGCCTTGTGCTTGCTGCTAGGCAAGTACTCTACCAATCTTTGCTAGGTTTGATTAGTCAGTGATTCCTGTTATTTAGATTTCATAAAAAGAAAACAATTAATGAACCACAGCAAACTTTTTTGTTTCATTTTGTTTTCGAGATAAGGTTTCTCTGTGTGTAGCTCTGGCTGTCTTGAAACTCGATTTGTAGACCAGGCTGGCCTTGAGCTCAGTAACATCCGCCTGCCTCTGCCTCCCAAGTGCTGGGACTGAAGGCATGCACCACCATGCCCGGCTCATGGCAAACTATTTAAAAGCCACCACATACTCACCATATACAGCTGACTGACTTTTTCTTGACACTTGACATAGGCTTCGTAGTCTGCAAAGACTTTAAATCTGTTTTTGTTTTTCATACGTTTGGCATTGGAAGAAAAACAGAGAGAACACCTTCATTAACAGACATTCCACTTTAACTGACCCTTTGCTTGCTGGCAAGCGTGCCTGGCTCACCAGAAAGAATACTCACCCTTTTGTGATTCCCATTCGCAAATACATCAGCTTATGTATGCATGTGAGAGTTGAACGTGTAAGTGAAAAGAGCGGAAGAACACAAGATGTGAGTCTAATTCTCAAGCCTGAACCATTTGTGAAGGAAGCCCCGCCCCCAAGCTCATGCCAGCGAATCAGATCATAAGTCTGTGTGAAATTACGAAAGTGGGCTGCTGTTAGGAGAGATGTTTTTGTCCCGTTCTTATACATCAAATTATATCGTTTCGTAACTCACCTGTCATGATAAAATAACATGTTGATGATGTCTTTGAAGAGGTCAGGTTGATTGGGAGAAAATAAGCCATTGTCTATTTGGTCAATGGCGAGCTTCAGCTCTGGAAGGGCCTCATAGTATTCTTTTGCCTTATACCTGTAAGAAAGAGTGGGTGGGAGGAGAGAGAAAAGGCCCTGTTAGTGCGTCTGATGAGCAGAACACGAGATCCCTTATTTGCTGTAAAATACACACAGAAACAGCAGTGATTATAGAAAACATAGATTTCAACACGGGTACAGCAATTTTTTCTGTATCCTAATTGATCCCCTCCCAACTGATTCATTCCTTATAATCAAAGGCATTAAGAACAGTAGATAATGAAAATGCTAGTCTAATCTGATCAGATTTATTTTAAAGCAGACTGTGGCTCTGAACAGCATGGTGTTACGGGAACCAGCTGCTTTCGTCGAAACGGCAGAAAGTGTATTTAGCATCCGCTGAATTTCCTGGGGCTCCTTTGGGTTCTTACTTGAACTTACGTTAATAAACTCAACTAGATACTAAAGGAGAACAAAATGCTGCTGAGACACATCTCTGTTTACTCTCTGTCTTGTTTTGGTCCATCACTCGGAGGTCTGTAGACAGAGGTTCTCAACCTACTGATGCGACCCTTTAATACATTCCTTATGCTGTGGCAACCCCCAACCATAAAATTATTTTGTTGCCACTTCAGAACTGTTTTTGTTACTGTTGTGAATCATAATGTAAACATCTGTGTTTTCTGGAGGTTTTAGGTGACCCCCGTGAAAAGGTAGTTCAACCCAAAGGGGTCATGATCCACAGGTTGAGAACCATTGTCTTAGATGAGCACCATGTATTGTTTAACATGATAAAAACATTTGGTTAGATATTGCCTCATCTTTTGAACAACGTAAAAACCCTGGACACAGGAAGCTGGATGACTCACTGAGTTACCATGGCTGGTAGCTATGGGCAATCTGACTACGCATCTGCACTGGCTGGGTAGCTGGGGCTATCTGTGGCTAGGAGGTCCTGACTTCTCGTGGGAGATGCTCTGTCTCCACATCTCACGAGACCAGGTCTCAGTGGGTTGCCTGCACATGGGGTAAACCCTTGGAGATAATGTCCCCTCACGGGGTCACCCACTCCACAAAGGGCAACAGCTCTCTCACCCTTTCTTGTCCAAGGCAGCCACGTCATCTACCCTCATGCCAAAGATGAACAGGTTCTCCTCGCCAGCTTCCTCTGCCATTTCCACATTGGCCCCATCCATAGTCCCGATGGTCAGGGCCCCATTCAGCATGAACTTCATGTTGCCTGTCCCGGAGGCTTCCGTGCCTGCAGTGGAAATCTGCTCCGACAGATCTGTGGCTGGAATGACTGTAAGCAGCCCGTGTCAATATGGTGCTTCTTTCTCCCTGGATCCTTAATTTTATGTGGGCATTGATCTAGCTGGCCTGTCGCTGATGATGAGTATGTGCACATCCTGGGACACCTTCAGTGGTACAGAAGGACAGATCTCACTTTCTCCTTGACCCAGGCAGCTACTGTGCCCATTCGGGATGCATTATGCACCAATTGCTTATACCATTCTTCCTTGTTCTATAAACTGTAAAGTAATGTCTACTTGCTCTGAGCTATAAACCGGACACTATCTTTCCCCCCTCTCAGCCCTCCATTTTTATTTCTTCTGCTTTATAAAACATTGATTGCAGCTTCTATTTCTTGGCCCGTAGAATTCCCAGGTCTTTCCTCATCTCTTCTTTTTGCAAGGGAATGGATTGTCCCGCTTCTTCCCTTGCCCCTATCACTGTCACTGTAGCTGAGCTGTTTTGTATCTGGGGACAGACATTCAAGCTCTGCCCCTGATGCACACCCAAGTCACATCTGCCCGAACCTTCAAGCCCCTTCACCACAAAAGTCAACCCCGAGTCGGCCTTATTCTGAGAGCTTATTTGTGGATGAGATTTGTACTCATTTGTAATTTTAGTAACCTGGCTCCTTCCTCTTTATGCATTTAAGCAGTAACCCCGCAGGATCCAAAAATGCCACAGAGGGAAAGTTGACTTTTACCTTTTTTTTTTTTTTTTACAGTCTGGGAAGTAGGTGAATACACAGTTGGCAATGCCTGGTGGGTGGCCTCTCTGCCAGGATGAATTGTGAATAAGCGAAGGTCCCAGTGGTAAAGAAAGGGACATTGGCTTCCTGCCTGCCTGTCCCTGTGTGGTAATTCTGTGTTTGATTCTTGAGTGCACATCTAAGCCTCGTGCTTTGGCAACATCACTTCTGCCCTCATTTGCTGTCAAACCACGAACAAATGAGAGCCCTTCCTACCACGCAGTGATCAGAGGGCTGCCATCTGAGAGGCAAAAACTGCTGCTTGCTTGCAAAACCTGGGCTGGCAACTGAAGACCTTTACTCCCCTTTGCAGAGGACCGTGACCAAACTTCAGCATCTCCGCCACCAGTTGGAGGAAGCAGGCGCTTGCAAATGTCATAGGTCACTTGGGTCATGGTAGATGCCACCTTACTTTGCCTTCTATTGTGTTTCTAGCTCCCTGGGGTCAACTGCCCCATTTCTACCCTAAGCAAGCCCAGCTCTGCCCCTCCCCTTCCCTCCACTTTGCAATGAGGACACTACCTTTTTCAGCAAGAGACACTCTATAGTTCTCCAAGAAGATGACTTTCAGCTTGTTGCCGACAATGGGGTCATTATTCACCACTTCTGCCACGGAGGTGATCAGTTTAATGATCATTTTGGCCATGTGATATCCTGGGGCCGCCTTGGGGGAAAAACAGCAATGTGTGGAGAGAAGGTCCCCTGGGCATGTCGCAAGAGACTAGAGCCCTTAAGTCCCCATGAAATTCAGTCAACTTACTTTGCCACCGATTATGACTGTCCTTGGCACGAAGAACTTCTTAGGGTCCTTCTTGATGCCTTAAAAAGGTGAACAGGGATGGGAAGGAAGATGGTGACTGTGGAGGTCGTGGGGCCGACCTCAAGACTGCTGCCTCCCTCCTCCCTTCCCTCCAGAGGGGCTGCAGGGCAGGGGTGTGCTCCGGCAAAACTCACGGTTGTACATGGTGATGACGTGCAGACAGTTGAGGAGCTGCCGCTTGTACTCGTGGATCCGTTTCACGTGGACGTCAAACATGGAGGACGGGTTGATCTTCACCTTGTACTCCTTCTCCAGGAACTGGGAGAATTTCAGCTTATTCTCCTGTGGAGAGTGGATAGTCCAGGGCCCTCCTCACTGGGGAGCCTGGGGGCGTCTGCTTGGGCTCAAATACTCAACGTCAAGCGGAGGGCAGGGACCCTCGTCTGGCACCTCACCTGTTTCACCTTGGCTATTTCCCGGAGGAAGATGTCATCACTCACGAAGCTGTGGAGCTTTGTGAGCTGGCTCAGGTCTTTCACATAGTCTTCTCCAATTTTCTGTCAGTTTAAAGGAGAAGGCGATCTTAATTGAGACATTAATCAGACCCATCATGGCACATTTTTACCAGAGGATGGTGAGGGGCTCCTAGACATTCTATATGGGAAAAACTCTAAATATAAGAAATCTGTATACAGTGGTGACCAAGAACCCAGGTTCTGTTATGTTTCTGAGCTTTGCTAGCCTTTCATTACTAGTGGACATCCTATCCCATCTTTGTGTCACGTGGGTACTGTTGGCCATGACCAAGTATGCCATTTGTACGGCCCTTCGATCAAAGTTGAAGAATTTCAAGCTGGGGAATGAAGGGATGGTTCAGTGGTTAACAGCACATACTGGTCTCACAGAGGACCCAAGTTTGGTTCCCAGCACCACATGGGGAAGCTTACAACTGGCCGTAATTCCAGCTGCAGGAGAGAGGACCCCATCTTCTGGCCTTTAAGGGCACGGGCACCCACCTGCTTACACTCCTGCCATAAACATGTAACTAAAACATAAAATTCAAATAAAATTAAGACGTCCCTGCACAACAGCGTGAGCCATTTACTCAGAGGCCAGCCCTGCCACACGCAGTCTCTGCCCCATTTCTCTGTCTTCATTTTCTCCCCTATTCCCAACAGCCCTCCTCCCCCTCAGCACCTCCTTTTACCTCCGCTATCAGGTCGGCCAGCCCGGGGTTGCAGAGTAAGAGCCAGCGCCTCGGGGTGATCCCATTTGTTTTATTCTGGAACTTGTCTGGTTCTAGCTCACTGAAGTCCTTGAATCTGGAGATAAAAGCGATAGGCCTCTGACTCTGGCTGAAATGGGCAGAGTTCTTGTTGTTGGGTAAAGTTCAGAGTTATGCTCCAGAAGCCGAGTGTAGGCTCAGAGAACTTAAATAAAGGTGAAGGGAGGACTTGGCAGCAGCCACGGCTGTCATTTTAAATAGAAGAGGTTCATTTGCAATTCAAAACAATTGCCCCAAATCTAGTCCCTTCCATATGACTTCCTGGCTGTGACACACAGAGCAAGTTTTTCAGCAGAACAGTTAACTTTTTTTTTTTTTTTTTTTTTTGCTCATAAATGTAGAATTGGGGAGGTACAGGGAGGATCAGGCATTCTCATCTTTCTTCCTTTTAAAGAAAACATTTCTCCCTCTATACGACAGCACTTGAAAGCATTTTCCTGGGATGCTGGTCTCTCATCTGGAAGCAGAGCCGGCGGCGTTAGGCGGCCTCGCTGCCCCCACAGATCCGGGTTAGGCGGCCTCACTCCCCCACAGATCCGGGTTAGGCGGCCTCACTCCCCCACAGATCCCGGTTAGGCGGCCTCACTCCCCCACAGATCCGGGTTAGGCGGCCTCACTCCCCCACAGATCCGGGTTAGGCGGCCTCACTCCCCCACAGATCCGGGTTAGGCCCACGGCCCCAGTCTGACCACTCACACTTGGGTCTTGATGATGTCCGAGTGGATCTTCGCCACGCCGTTCACTGCGTGGCAGCCCACGATGCAGAGGTGGGCCATGTTGATCCTTTTGCCTCCTTCCTCCTCGATCAGGGACATCCTCCGCATGCGGTCGATGTCTTTGGGGAACAAAGCCACGACTCTCTAGGCGAAGGAAGACACAGATCACGCTGGCCACCGGGGTTTTAGAGCAGCCCCGGGATGTCACTCATGCCCCGAGCAAAATCTCGTAAGAGGCAGAGTTAGCCTCCATTTTACACTTCCGAGAGCTCGGGTTTAACGGGGCCCTTTCCCACCTGAGCGCTTTTGACCAGGGACTGAGAGATGCCCCCATTTAGAAGGGAGACCACCGAGGCCCGGTGGCGTGTCACAGCCACATTCTGCTGAGAGGTCAGCGGCTTCGGAGGTGACTCACATCTAAATGCTTCTGGTTGATCTCATAGATGATCTCCAGGTGCCGGGGCAGCAGCTTTTCTACCAGCTCCACAGGCCAGCGCTCCAGCGCCTCCGGGAGCACCGTGTGGTTGGTGTAGGCGAAGGTCTTCTTCGAGATCTCCCAGGCCTGCAGGAAGAGAGGGTCAGTTGCTGCCCCCTCACTGCCTACCCGCCCAGGGCCAAGCGCCTGTGGACGGCCACAGAGTCCCACAGGCGCTTCTGAATGCGCATGGCCAGGCACACTGGAATCCACAAGGTCTCTGAATGGGCCGGGTAACAGTATTATTATTACGCCTTATGTTTTCAGGGAAAGAAAACAACTTTGGCCCCCGAGGGACAACACTGGCAGTTGTCCTCCGGCCTCTACACACAATCGTGTTCAACACAACATAATCCTTAGTGCAGCTACAGGGCCGCCTCCTGCTGCACTTGCCTGCATCTACTTCGTTTTTAGTTGTATTGCCCGTGAAATGCTAACGGCGGACATATGTTGGCATTGGGGCAAGATACACCTTTAACTGTGGGAATCCAGCCACAGAAACTTATTTTGAACAGAAGCAAAGTTGCTTTCTGAGTGGTTTTAAAGACAAAGGAGCCAAGCCATGCAGACCTTGGACCAGGGCAGTTTTTCAATGTCCACGAAAATCCTCATCAGCTCAGGGATGGCGAGCGCCGGGTGTGTGTCGTTCAGCTGGATGGCTACCTGGGTAGAGAAATGATGTCACTGTGCATGTGGATGACAGCCCAGGGTCTGTCTGGCTTCCTGTCCTCACAAGCATCCGAAGAAGCACTAAACAAAGCGGCCGCCTCCTGGGGAATATGGTTGGATGAAGCATGTACTCTGCCTGCGGAACTTTTTGAGTGCTAGGAGAAGTTGAATCTGATGGAAATCATCCCCGATGGCTACTGTCTGAACTAAGGGCTCTCAACCTGTGGGTCATGACCCCCTCAGAGGTTGAATGAATCCTTTCCCAGGGGTTCCATATCAGATATTTACATTGTGATAGCAAAATTATAGTTACGAAGTAGCAACGAGATAGTTTTGTGGTTTGGCTGAGGCACCAGAACCAGGAGGAGATGTATTAAAGGGCCGCAGCACTAGGGAGGCTCAGAAGCACTGCTCTGCATGCTCACCTGATCTGGAAAGGCGTCGAACACAGTTCCCACACCTTCCTGGGAGCCGAACTTGGAGGCCTTGAACCGTCGGATGATGTCCTGCAGGGTCGCAGCCACCACAAAGTACTCCTGCTTCAGCCTCAGCTCCTTCCCTTCAAAAAACTTCAAGCCAGGGAAATGGAGTCAGAGTGGGTGGTAGTAGAGTTGAGATCAAAATGTGATCAGTGTCCCCTGCCTGATGTCTGGGGAGAGGTGATTGAAGAACCTGTGCTTCCCTGGAATCCTGTTCCCTGACAGCCACGGGCTCTTGGGTGGGTGTTCTGATAAAAGCTAAAGAGGCTGGAAGAGACAGTAGTAACACTTAAAAAAAATAATTACTTGCTATAGCTTTTCTTTAAAGATCTACTTTTGTTTTTAATTTAATCACACATGTGTGCTTGCGTGCGTGCGTGCGTGTGTGCGTGCGTGCGTGTGTGCGTGCGTGCATGCGTGTGTGTGCACGCGCGCATTTGTGTGCAGTCGAGTGCACTGGTAAGGGAACAAAACTCAGGCCCTCATCGAAAGCAGTACCAGCTGTTAACTGTTGAGCTATCTCTCCAGCACAGTAGAAACAAAACAGGCAGGAGTGTGGAAATCCAGCCAGAAGACTCAAGAAAGCAGCTGTTGGCCTGGTAGTAGAGAAGAGCCATGTTTGTATATCAGACCTCAGAAACTGGCAGCACGAAGTCCTTTGAAAGTAGGGGTACAGAGGAGAAAAGGATCATGTGAGAGCTGCCTAAGGGACAGCTGACCTTGGACCTCAAGACATGCTGCAGAAGGGCACAGTGAAGGCTGGATGCCAAAGACCTCATATTGAAAAGTGTGGCGAGTGGGCAGTGAGTGAAAGCTGACAATACCGTGAGTGTTGACACGCTTGAGTCTTCTCCCAACCAAACTGCAGAACACAGACAGCTGCTGTTGATTCCACCAGCATCAACTGATCATTCACAGAAACTAACCAGATCAAAACTATGCTGTACTTGTTGTCAGCAACAATAAGACTCAGAGGCAATAAGAGTACACCCTGTTCTGACAAGGACCAAGTATCAGTGTGGTTGGATGCAAACGCTTTCGAGACATTCAAGGTCTTGGGGAAACTCAGCTCACAAAGGCCGGTTCCCAGGAGGTCTGGAAGAATGTTTACTACAAGAAATGGTGAGCAAAGGAACCCAGAACTGAACCTAGAAACAATGACCTCAGACAGGAGGTCTCTAAACCAAGGTGGGGGTGGGGGTTGGGGGAGAAGGCGCAGAACAACATGAAGCTACACTTAGCAAGCAGCAATTGGGGAGCCCAGTGAAGACTATGGTCTTCACACTGAGAGAACGAGATGAGAAACATTTCTGTGATGGTGGTGGGGTGGATGTGAGAAGATGAGGCTTATGCTTGTCTTCAGTAGTAGGGGATCAACAACAAACAATTGTGGGTACGGAGAAATCATAAAGTAGTAATAACTTTATTATTTCCTGAAGTCATAGCTTCATGAAAATGGCTGACTGCCTGCCTTTTCAAACTTGTCTTTCCAAACATGTATATGCTTGATTAAAAATAAAAGAAGTTACAATTTAGTCATTAAAATAAGATTGTCAGCTGGGCACAGTGGCACAGGCCTGTAATTCCAGCACTTGGGAGGCAGAGACAGGTGGATCTCTGTGCATTCTTGAGGCTAGCCAGGTCTCCAAAGCAAGGCCAGGACAGCCAAGGCTACACAGAGAAACCCTGTCTTAAAAAACAAAAAAAGTAAGTAAATAAATAAAAGATTGTCTGTGATGATAATACCAATGAGATGACTTTCTAGAGATGGTAGATTTACAATTTTTTGTGTTCTTCATTTTATATAGCTTAATGTTTTTCTAATAGCACATATCACTGTACAACTTTCAACAAAGGCATCCTAAAAAATAATAAAAAGCACAATGACCTTGATTATGATGAAACTGAGCATCTATGAATCTAGACAATTGCTCAAGCCCTGGCAATGAGAGTATCTTTGCCTTTAGTAGTGAGGAGATGGGCTTGAGAACAATTTCTTTTAAAATTTTTAAGTCACGGGAGGATGTCAGGCGTTCCTCAGAGCTGTGTCTACCCTGTGCATGCTTAGAAGCCAGTCAGCGCCTTGGAAGGACATTAGGAACCTAGGAAGGGAATCTCCCCAGTTCTAACTTTGCCAGTGAAGTTTCTATCTGGGCACAAAAATCAGTCCTTTTTGGTACTTCTGTTTTGAAATACATCTATGGCTCTTCCAGATTGGTGGGGCCACTAGTCAAAGTGAAATACCAACTTGATCTCATGAATTGTATAGATTTGTTTTCCTTGCTTTACTGGTAGGGGGGACATACAGAAGGGACACAGCTTATCCTGCACATGTGTTTTATAGGTTACTGGAGAGGCTCTGGGAAGTAAGCTGTCCAAGCTGGCTCTGTATCACTCACATTATCGTTGGGGTAGAGCACTCTGGAGATATTCTCAGCCAGGTTCCGGTCCAGCACAGCCTGGATGTAGTCTCCAACATTAACTGAAAGGAAGGTAGAAAAACAGTAAATAGATAGGCTGGCCACTGTCACAGCAAGTCCCTTGATCTCATCCAATGTCCTGCTGTGCACAATTCTTAAGATTTCTAAAAAATCTAAGGGTTTCAATAAAGGCCAGACTGAAGTACGGCTTAAAAAAAACAAAACAAAACAAAAAAGTGTCATGCCCTACCCAGCCCACCAGGTGGCAGTTGGGAGAACTATCCCTGAGGTCATGAAAGCAGGAGAGTTGGCCCTGTCCCTCACTGGCTGCATGCCTGGGCAGCATGGTAGGGCTGGTCCTGCTGGCATGGAAGCAAGTGAGCCAGTCCCAAGAGCACAGGAGCAGGAGAGCTGACCCTTGCCTGCTGCAGCAATGGGTGCGCTAGCTTGGGCAGTGCTGGAGAGTTCACCCTGGTGCTGTGGGCATGGAAGCACCGGCTACCCGCCCCCAAGCCCAGATCTAGGGCTTTGAGTTGGTCCACCTCAGCATCTATTCCATCTGTGATCTGCTGCAGCTCATGAAAAAGGCTGGTCATACAGAGCCAAAGCTGCAGGGCCGCCATGACACAGGGCAACAACAGGATGCCTGAGGAGTCCCTGTGAGGATCCAGTATTGACAGAGGAGCAGAAGCCAGAGGCCTCGAACCAGACCAATGACTCACTGCAAAGAACATTTGCAAGTAGAGATGTGTGGACAAAATGGGGTACTGTGTGACACCCTGTAGCACTACAGCTTTCATGAAGAGACTATTCTCTTTTTATTCTACCTTCTTTTCTTTTTTTGGATGGGGGGAGGGGAAAGGAGGGAAGTTGAAAGAGTGAATATGAAGGGACAGGGAGATGAGTGGAATTGGAGTGCATGATGGGAAAAAAGTAAAAAAAAAAAAAGCCTTCTATACTTACAAAACACAAGTTTAACCAGACATGGTTACATACGTCTTTAATCTCAGCACTCAGGAGGCAGAGGCAAGCGATCTCTGTGTGTTTAAGGCCAGCCTGGTCCACACAGTGAGGTCCAGACCAGCTAAAGCTACATAGTGACACTCCATCTCAAAAAAACCCCCAATAATAATAATAATAATAATAATCCTTCTCAGTTACTGACGATCAAAGATCAGAAGCTCAAATCTTTTTTCTTAACCTCAATTTGACTCTAACCAGACGTCAAGAAGCCACGTTCACAAAGAAAGCAGAGGCGAGGCTATACGTACAGTCTTGGAGGTTAAAGTCATTTGGTGCTCGCGCTGACCAGAGGCGCATAGTGTTCACAGTGTTGTTCATATACCCAGGCACGGGGGTGTCATAAGGCAAAGCCAGGACCACCTGCGGAGTCAAACATCAGCAGTTACCCACGGTTTCTCCAAGCCTGATGTCACAGGTTGAACAGCGGCTGGGGGCTGCAAGGGAACTCTATCCTGACTGCATCACATACTCAGATTGTGTATGTCAGAGCCAAGAAGTGTGTCTCGGGACTCGAAGGAACTGCGGAGATCACTGGATTGCTGCCCCCTCAGAGCATATCAATGTTGAGTTCCTATGTGCTTCTTGCCCTGAAGTAGGGACACTGGAAAGGACTGATGTGGTATTAGTGGCAGAAAGCGGTTTAAGCTACTAAATGATGGTGTATAAGCAAAGGGACGCACGTGAGTGGACGTGAATGTCACCCACTCAAGGGATGTCGCGCTCTGCGGAGGCCCCTCAACCATC
Source organism: Pachyuromys duprasi (assembly GCA_028658305.1). Taxonomy (NCBI): domain Eukaryota; kingdom Metazoa; phylum Chordata; class Mammalia; order Rodentia; family Muridae; genus Pachyuromys; species Pachyuromys duprasi. Next base: position 41,732,662 of record CM053765.1, on the reverse strand, counting down.
TGATGTCGGGTATGCTAAAGTTCAGCAGAACAGGAAAGCGATGGGGGTACCTCCCACACGGCATTTCAACTGTTGCGCTAGCCAGCTTTTTTTTGATGTTGCCAAAAGCTATTTTAGTGACTCCTACAGTGATCTGCCAAGTCAGGTGATAATTAGTCGAGCTGGGTTCAAGATGCCAGCTTTGGAAAATCCAGCCCCGTCTTTGTGACAGCCATTCAGATAGGACAGGGAAGTGAACTGTTTCCCAGTGCATTTAAAATTCACGCAAAAAAAAAAAATAAGATCCAGTTTCATTCTTTGTTTCATCGAAGGCCAAGGAAGAAGAATGACAGGCTGCATGAAAGGGCATGATACTTCATTTGGTCCAGCTCACTCTGTGACCTTGATGAAATAAATCATTCTTACTTGAATATCTTTCACCAAGAAGTAAAGGCCTTTGTGTATATATATGTACAATTTGCTTAATATATATATACATATATATATAGATTATATACATATATATACATAGATGTATATATATACATAGATTATATTATATATAGATTATATATATATTATATACACACACACACACACACATATATATATATATATATATATATATATATATATATATATACATAGATTAAGCAAATTGTCACCAACCAGGAGACATCATTGTAGATTAGGAGTGACTCTGGGTTTAAAGAAGACTTTTCCTTCTATTCTGCCCAGCATTACAGAGGCAGTCCGAGGAACACCCAGCTTGGATCTCCTTTAAGGGGCTTCAGAGAGACCTGCCCCGCCCCCAGTACACCCCAAGGCTGCTTGTCATCTCTGGAATGCTCCAACATGTTTGGAACACTACAGCATTTCCACAGGTACACCGTGGTCCCTCAGCATGGCCCCTTGCTCAGAACAGCGCTGCATCCCACTTTCAAGAACCCTTCCTTCTCCTCCATTGGTGGCGCCTCTGTACCATGAAACTTCCCCCTTCCTGCTGCTTCCCATCTTCATCTTTCCTAGGTTTGCTCCCACTCATTACCAGCACAGCCAATTATCTCTGGTATTCACTTCCCTGAAGACCTGAATTACATAATATGAAACAAACAGCTCTGCTTTTTGGAGGTCATTCCTTGCATGCTCAGAGCGTGTCTGGCCTCATGCTTTCTGACCTCACCAGCTACAAATGTGGGACTGATCCGGGTGATGACTCTGTCATCCATAAAGTCCCGAAAGGCTTTGGTTAGCTCATGTATGTCATCTGACCTACAACCTTGTTTTTCTAGACATAGAAACAAACACTTTCTAATTGAATTTTCAGATTTGCCATGAAAATATAGAGAGAGATGCTTTGTAAAAACAAACTAGCTCAGGCTCCATAGTCCATTGACACCCATTTTTAAACTCTATTTCCTTGGGGGTTCCTTAAAGCCTCTCCCTTCCAACTCTTAACCCTAGGTAGGAGAGAGGTTAGTGGGGAGAGGGGGCACAGACCCCTTTATTCTCCCAGCTGGTTAGAGTCAACGGGTTCTTTCGGGGCTATACCAATCTCTGTCAGCAGCAAATGCAGCAAGCCATCTCCTCCAAGCCGCTGTGTTGAAACATTTCTCTCCATCTGTCCAAGCCACCATATCGTCCGCCTCTGGCCTCTCCAAACTGCCACCTGCTCTTTCTCGGCTCTCGAAGTTTTATCCCTCAGAGTCCTAGACCACACTCCTCTCCATGCCGCACAAGGCAGGAGGAAAGGCAGGGCCCCCTTTGCTATTTCTGTTTTTGCTGTCTCTGTCATGAACTCGGTTGCCTGCTCTTTGATCACTCGCTTCTGGTGATGCGGCCTGGCCAAGCCACAGAGGAAGAGGATGCAAGCAGTCCTGATGGGACTTGATAAGCTATGGGAGGATGGCAGAGGAGAACGTCCCCTTTCAGTGGACTAAGGGAAGAGGAAAGGGGGGAAGAGGGAGGGAGGATGGGACTGGGAGGAGTTGAAGGAGGGGGCTTCAATCAGGATATATAATGAATACATTGTTAAAAAATATATATGTATATATAATAAATTAAAACCATGCCCCTCAGGGGGCAATTATTAACTGTGGACAAACTAAAGCCCAAACTAAAACCCCACACTTGGGATGAAAACAAAAAACATATTTGTATAACTGAGTTTTAAAAGAAACCCAAACTTTCATTACATGGAACACTTCTGGTATTGATTGTCTAAACTGGATAATTTTTCATAGATCTTGCTAATGAAGTTTCAGGCATTAAACTCTATACCACATATTAGTTTAATACCAAATATGTATAAAATTTCTTAAAGTGGATAAACTGGCCTCTTTACACTTCATACGGCAGCATTTGTGACCAAGTGCAACTTAGACCATGGCCAGATATTTAACCAACACGAGAAGCAAAATAAAGTAAACAAAGCAGGAACTTCTCTAGTCAAACCACTAGTCTGTACCCTACATCATTTTAACTGTGTTAGTTCTCACCTGTTGCTTAGCCTGCCACGAGACTTCACGTTCAGATAGGAAACATTTTCTAAAGTATTATTTTTCTGAATGTTGAATATCACCCTAAGGATTAGCAAAATAAACCAGCAGTTAAAAAAAAAAAAGAAATAGCTATAAGCCAGGCATGGTGAAGCATGCTAGTGTATTTCACACATAAGGGCATCATTTTCGTTGGCTTTTGCTAGGGCTTTGAAGAATGGCTAAGATCAATGCCAGCCTGAGACCATCTTTATTGAGACATTTCAAGTGAAGCTGTGCTGATTGGACAAGGCAGCCCAAGAGAGAATAAGGTCATTCACCAGAAGAAAAAAGAGAATCACAGGGCCGTATGTGAACTGAATGGGGGGGGGGGCAGCAGGGACTCATTCAAGAGAAAATGCCCTTGGAGAAATAGCAGCATCACTTTTCTGGAAGTAATCTGGCCTGGTGCAAGGACTGTGCCGTGAGCTGAAGCCTTGGTCACCTCTTGAACTCTACAGTACTAAAATGTACAATGATGGGCTGAGAAAAAGCACTTAAAATATTTCTGCTTTGGTATCAAGAACCAAAACATAAAACCAGAGAGCTAAGTATCCAGAGAGCTAATTGTGCTAGGTACTACAGAGCGGATTAATCTGTACAAACTGACTGCCGAATGATCCTGGTAAATCAGTTAACCTCAGGGAAATCACTTCCCTCTTGGCCTCGGTGCCCTTATCTCCTAAAGGAATGGGCAGCACGAAGAAAAGCATGTTTATTTATACAACTTCACTCTGCTACTTGATATACAAGACATCACTCTATTTTGGTTTTTTGTTTTGTTTTTTTGAAACAGGCTTTCTCTACATAGCCCTGACTCTCTATGTAGACCAGGCTGGCTTCAGACTCACAGAGATCCTCCTGCTTCCGCCTCCTGAGTGCTGGGATTAAACGCATGCATCACTATGACCGGCCAATACTTCATCCTGGAACTATTGTGCACACAACAGTGTGGTACACCGTATGCCCAGCGTAATGTTCGCTGTGCAGTCTGAAATGAAAACCATGAAAACCCGATTACCTGGGTGTCGACCCACTTGGTCCCAGTCTGGGTGTGCTCTACCCTTCCGTAGAAATGCACAGGCAGCATGAATTCAGGACGAGCCTTCTCCCAAGGGTTTCCGTGCCGGAGCCAATCATCTGCCTCTTCTACCTACAAATGGACATGGCTTAGAATCTACTGTTCAGGAGATGAGGTCCTAGCCCTTCAAGTACATAACAGAAGTATCTTTTTACAGGAATTCAAGAGTTCTGCTTTGGAAAGAAAGTACCAGTGTACTTTCTTCCAAATCTCACTTCATCTTTGTTACCATCTTACATCCTAACACAACGACAATGCTCGCTGACAGTGACATGAGTGTTTCATGTTATTATTGTATTTAATTCTCTCATAGCATCCCTAGAGGAGGGAACTATGATTTCACTGTTTTCATAGATGAGGAGCTAAGACTGATGTTAGAAAGGTCGATGGGGTTGATAATAGAGCTAAGATTTATTTCGGTTCTGTGGTTCTAAGCCCATGATGGCTTCACCTCTGGCAGGTGTTCTGAGACAGCCTAGCATATGGCCCGGCATGAGATTTTCAGTCAAGATTTTGGTGCCTGGAATGTACCAACTGAGCTAGGAAATGCTTCTTAGAGACCACTCTCTTACTAAAGCTCATTTCAGTATAGGTACAGAGAAGTTCACAGTCTTTGCTCACCTTAATCCTATGGAACTTTGACTTGACAACAAATTATGTATTATGATTCATTTTGGAGTTGCACTATACTAAAAAGTAAGGAATTAATTTTATTGAAAATTTCAGCATTGCCTCAAGTATTTATGTTACTTTATAACAAACTGTTTCTTACCAAAAAATTCAAAACCAGAATTCCTACTGAGGGTGTTCTGGGCATTGCATTAATTTTGGCTTGTAATATGCAAACCAGAAGACTAAAACAATTAGCACCACTGTATTGAGGGGGTATAGATTTAAGAAAACATTAATACACTGTTTGTGAGGTTTTTCAGCTGATATAAAGCTTGTGGGTAAAGGACTCGATGAGCAAGCTTGAAGAACCTTGGTTGGGATCCCCAGTCCCTACATCCAAGACAGATTTGGGGGTTAAACATCTGTAACCCCAGCATTGTGGGGAAGGGTGTGGAGACAGTGCATTCAGGACCAGCTGGCCAGCCAAACTAATCAAATCATTGAGCTCCAGGTTCACTGAGGCCCTGTTTCGAAAAATAACGTGGAGGAGACCAGGGAGGGGCTACAACGTGAATAAATTGTAAATAATAATAATGAAAAAACAAAGTGGAGAGAGATAGGGACAGGCTAACCTCTGGCTTCCACATGCAAACACACAGATTTAGATACAAAATAAGCAGATAGATGGGTGGATCACTAGATAGCCTGGTTAGTGTGAACGGGGTGTTCCCTGTTCTGCATTCGGTGCACTTGTTGCACACTAGAGCAGAGAGTGCAAGAGAAAGATGTGGCGGGAATGACTTTCCTATGCAAAGTCATGCGCTTTCGAGAACTGATGTCATGTTTCTGTGGAGAAAAGTACCTCCATCATGGGCCATTCTGCCCTCAAGAAGCAGAAATGCCCAGGGGACAGGATGGCCTCAAACCTCTTCTTGCCCTTACTGCAAGTCTGAGTGAACTTTGCTCTTTTGAGGATATATTCCTAAGTGACAAAGTGGTTGGCTAGCCAATTTTATTTTATTTTATTTTATTTTTGAGACAGGGGTTTTCTGTGTAGCTTTGGCTGTCCTGGAACTTGCTCTGTAGACCAGGCTAGCTTTGAACTCCCAAATATCCGCCCACCTCTGCCTCCTGATTGCTGGGATTAAAGACATGTGCCACCACCGCCCTGCTGAGCTGACCAGTCTTAATGCCATTTCGTGTTGGCTTCATTTATCCTGCCCCAGAATGGCTTTTTTTGTTTCCCGTGCGTGGCTAACACAGTTTTGTAAGGAGCTGTTTGTTTGCGAGTTTTCATTCCAGTTTCCTTGCTGAATCAGAAAGGAAATCGGCGAGTGGCGCTTTCGATTCTCTCAGGCCGGTTTCTAAGGTGGGTTAAAAGGTGGAAACTTCACAGCTACAGGCTCATCGAAGCAAACCCAAGAAGGAGCCACAGATGCTGTGCGGTGGGCTAAACTCTTCTTGACTTGGATTTCTTCCTGTGGATTAAGAACGCGGGCTGTGAATTTAGGTTTTCATGTAGCCGCAGCAATCCGCAGCAATCCGGGAGCCCTAATCGCTGAGACAGGTGAACGTGGGCGGGGCTGGTGGGAGATGGGCTCTGATCCTTGGATCCAAGTAGGTTTCAGGATTGTTCCATCCCGAAGGCTGGAGAGGGAGTGGGAGGGTGATTCTCAGCAGCTGTGGCTCCGGGGAGTGGAAGAGTTGGCTTCCAGACTGGGCATCTCCCCGGAGGAATAACTCGGTAGAATCAAGCAGAACCAGCAGTGAAGGGGAGGTCCGCTTGCGCTGCACCGGAGACAGGGTTCCAAGAAACACTTTCTCCCTCAAACATGGGGCACAGAGGAAGAACTTGCAAACAAATGCAAGAAAGTCATCAAGTTTTGCTTCCTGAGAATATAAGTAATTGAAAAACATTTCTGGGGCACTCTAATAATTCTAAGGAGGCCTAGGAGCATGCTGGGCACTGGAAGCCACGAGGCTGGCTGTAACAGGCTTAGCGCAGGTTCTAAGAGGGCCCAGCAGTCAGTCATTCAACTCAGAGGAGCATCCGTGAGCGCCTTCCTGCCGCCTGCTAGATGTTTAATGGTGGTTCCCTCCTCCTTCCAACCGCCAGCTATTGTCATGTGGAACTTTGACTGATCAGGATCCAGGGTCCCTTAGAGTGCGCCAAGTCCAGAATTTTAACCCTGTAACTATTTTCCTTAAAGGTTCAGTCAACACATTTTATTGCAAACGTTCTTTGAATAGACACAAAGGTTAAAGGCCCATCAGCCTTTAAAGATCTTCCCAGCTGCGGACTTTCTCATCGGCATTGTCTGTATTTGCTGTTGGAAGAGCTGGGGTACAGGGGGGCAGGCAAGCAGGAATGAGACTCCCTGAAGGGCTACAGACTTCCTGGCATATATGCTTTTTGTTTTTCCTGGAAATGGTCTCTTTTGATGATGTGTCAAATTCTTACATTTGTCCTTTACAATCCCATCTTGGGAAATGATGTAGGTGGTGAGTAAAACTATGCATCCTTCTTACATGGTTTTTAAGTCATATTTAAAGAAGTGATGATGTCTAGTGGAGCTAACACTGGAATTAGCAGAAGCTATTGGTCTGTCTCTCCCTCTCTCTCCTGCTACCTCCCCTTCCTCCTCTTCTTCCTCCTCCTTTCCCCTCTCAAGACAGGATTTTACGTAGTGCAAGCTAGTTCCATCCTGATAGGTAGTGGAGGATCATCTTTGGTCCTCTGACTTCCACCTCCCTAGTGTTGGGTATTATTGGTGTGCACCACCATGATCTGGTTTATCAGCTGGAAGCAGGGTGTCAAACCCAGGGTTCCGTGCATGATAGGCAAGCACACCACCAATGAAGCTACATCTGTTGCCCTGGCCCCTCCTTTTAAACTTGAGGATATTGTCAACATATACCTCCCCCATCTATAGGATTAAGAATGAAATTGGAAGGGGAAATGCATTTGAGGGATTTGAGATTTGAGATTTGCTGAGTTTCTTTTACATCTTTCCTACAACAGTAGTTTAAAAACTAGGAAATGAGAGTCTTACATAGTCCTGGATACAATGAGTACCACGCAGTCTACTTCCCAGGACTGACGATGGATGCGTTTAGTCATTTGGGGAGGTTATGTTGAAATGCCAACCATATTGGGAAGACCCCACTCAGCTCAGAGTGCAGCATGGAACTCTAGTGACTTCACTGGGAAAGGAAATCAATTCTTTCATTGCTACACATTTCTTATGGAATATGAGACATGTAGCAGAAAAAAATGGAAGCTAACAAACACTCCCCGAAATCCCGTATTCCAAAGACAACGCTGAGGCTTTGGTATATGTTCTTTTCTTTTTAAAAAATGAATTTATTTATTCATTTATTTTTTTAAATCTATGTGTCTGTGTTAGTTCACGGGTATCGCATGATGCAGGAGGAGCCTGCGGAGGCTCCCTTGGAACTGGAGTTCCGGGAGGTTGCACGCTTCGATGGGAGTGCCAGAATCTGAACCCATCTCCTCCGCAAGAGCATCGCACGCATTTACCATAACTACTGAGCCTCATGTGTTTTCCTTCCTAAAACATCTTCTCTCCTGACCTCTCTTGAGCAGTTGTAGTCAGCCTATCCGTATAATTCTAGATCTTTTTCATCCCCAAATAACACAAACCACTCGAGCAGGCGGGAATAATGGCTGCGCTAACATCCACACTTTATGGAGTTATTCTCCTTTTCCCAAGGGCCCGCTGGGTGCCTGCTCTGCACATTCTCTTGGCACCTCCACTGTGAGGATGAGAAGCCGAGCCCTGGCTGAGGCACCCTTGTCGGCACGGTGTGCTTTTCATGGGAGCGGAAGCTAGAAATCAAGCTTAGAAATGAGTACCAAGCCCTTCCCCTCTGCTCCAGGCTGCCTTACAGTTTTTATTCACTTAGAGGTAGGTAAAAATACACAACACTTGTCCTTAGCAAGTGTTACTTATAGCTTACAAGTCTTTCATACTCTGTTCCTAATAGCCTCCTTCGTAAACTTGGTTTTTCACTCAATGTTCACACCAAACCTTCCAGGCCCTCCCTTACTTAGCACCTACGGACTGGGAGAAGGGGCCCTGACTTTATTTACCCCCATTAAGTGTGCTTCATTTCCTTACACGGTCCCACTCGCCCTCTCGCCTTCTGTGCTCTCTGCTTTTGGACCCCCAAGTGCAGGCATGCTTATAGAACTCAGCTCTTTGGAATGGAGTTTATAAATTGTTTCCTTTGGTTTTTCGAGACAGTGTCTATCTGTGTGGCCCTGGATGTCCTAGATTCACTTTGTAGACCAGGCTGGCCTCCGAAGTCAAAGATCCGCCTGCCTCTGCTTCCCCGAGTACCAATATTATGGGCGTGTGCAGCAGTGCCCAGCTCAGGTTATACATTTTTTATCAAAGGTGCATATGTAAAACACAGAGTGGGCACAGTCTATACTTAAGATCAGGGGAAACTCCACAGTGCCCTGGACTATAGACTCAAAAAGCTACCAGGGAAGAAAGAAACCAATAATGGGCATCTAAAAAGCTATAACTGCAGCAGTCTGGATGGATTAGTGCCCATGTATACAGAACACAGTAGTAAATACATGTCAGGTTTATTTTATTAACCAGTCAATAATATTACCCAATCTTATGGTATAAAAGAACATCCCACTTATGTATTTTATAAGATAGTCATGAGCAGGAGGGCGAGACTCACAGGTATGCAAGAATATTGACTATAGATCTGGGAATCTGTGGACACGAACCCCTGCTGACCACATTCTGATGTGGGGAAGCTCTGCTTTGGAAGACAGTTTTCTGTCTCGCAAATTAGTAATGTGTGTCTTACCACGGAGGACTGCTGAGGCCACAGTTCTAACCCACAAGCCTTCCTGTTGTGTTCCTGTGGGCTTTGAGATGGAATGTTGCACACGAGCGTGGTCCACAGTCAGGGCCCTGTGGTAAACATTTTCAGAGTTCCTCCTGAGGCCTCACTCTCACCTGCTCTCAGGAGTGAGGGCAGTCACCCCAACTCAGTGAGCACCCACTCTAGGCAGCCTCAAAGGGAGACGTATGAAGACTCTTTTTCTTAATCATCACTCGAGAGGCACATAGTCTGCTATTGTTCTATGTGTGGCACAGTTGAGAGTTAACGAGGTTGAGAAATGGGGCACGACCCCGCAAGCGAGAGCCAGGCACTGTGCCAGGTGACATCAACCTGAAGGTGAAAATGATCCCAGACAGGCTCTCAGCTCAGGCACGTTAGCCCCCGGGGAGCTGACAGCGTCTGCTGTTGTCAGGCCAATGGCAGAGAAATCAGAGAAGCGCTGTGTGAAAGGCCCACACTACACGCCAGCCAGAACACAAAGAAAGAGCTCTCGAAGGCTCAGGTGACAGCGTTGTAAAGCTGGCTTGCATACCTGCCACCCGTCTCGGATCTTCTGGTTGAAGATTCCATATTCGTAACGGATGCCGTATCCATAGGCTGCGAGCCCCAGGGTTGCCATAGAGTCCAGGAAGCAGGCTGAATTTGACCAAGGGAACAAAAAGACAGAATCAGCAAGCTTAACACCTATGTCAAACAAGCCTTCTCTCGGGGATGACGTGTTTTTAAGCACAGATATCACTGCATAGAATTTATCGGGTTTTTAGATAACTTTTTCTAACTATTGAATAACCAATGAGGACAAACTAGCATTGAGAACAAATATGGAAAGCTACTGGGTAGGTTGACTGTTGTCACACATAGTTGCTTTTCTAAGAGACGCTGTCTCTATGTATGGTTGCCTGCTGAACGGTCACCCCAAGAAAGAGAAACTTATGTGAGACCTGTTCCACCCTAGCACCCAACTGATGGATGGAATTCCACTGCTCTCTGGAGAACAGTAACTGTATGTTCCAGGAAGCAGATTACATGGGTCAGGAAGTGGATCCCGATATGCTGAACTAAGCCTTCTAACCAATTGTAGTGATTTTATTTCTTCCATCAGCGACAGCCATTAGCCTTGGCAGCAACGGCATCCAGTCTACCCAGAGTACTAGGAATTCTGCTGAGAGTAGCGGGCTTCCGCGGAAGATTTTCCTGTCTGTCTTTTGCACTGTGAGGTGAGAAGAAGGGAGAACCATAGAGGACCCTGGTGCAATCAGCCCCAACATCCGGGGATCTCGTTCTGTGATTATCATGCTACTGTTGATACAGCTAGTTTTTAAATTAGATTTTCTGTTACCTAATGACCGGGCATCTGAGCTAGAAGGGCCAATCAGCAAGCAGAGAAGAGTCCCATCTAGTGCTTGGATACAGTCTAAAGTGTTAAATTAATCTGACTGCCCTTGGGAATTTGAGCTGTTAGGGTATGAGGAAACCTACAGGAGGAAGTCAGCCTGGAAAGAACTGGAAAAATAACTCAAAATGAAAGGGTTGGGTTCATAGTCTAACTCTAAGACAGAGCTGCAAACAAAAAAGGGCTAACAGGACCAGTCCCTGCTTTGTCTGACCTGTGGCTCTTTTGGCATCCCCTAGGTCCTGAGTTCATCCTTAGAGCCTGAGCAGGCAGAGTTCCAACTTTCCTAGTCAGGCAAGAGACCAGATCATCTGAGATTTTCCCAGCCTCTTGCAGCTCTATTCTCTGGCTTTCCCAAACAGCAAAGGAGCAAGGCCGGTACAGCCAGGTCCAGAGCAGAGTGAACACTGCTAGCTAATACTGAAGAGCTGGGTTTTACACAAAAGCAAAGCAGACTAATTCTTGTTCTTAGGTAGGCTTTCCATTAGTCCCACCACCCTCCCATGGCCCAGCGAAGTCTGGGGAATCCAGTCAGGTAACTTCATAGCCTACCTGAAGTCCTTTTCTATATTTTACTATCAGTGGCCACACTAAAGGACACTGCCACTAATGACAGATTTCTATAAAATGAAACAGATGCAAATGACTTTCTTATAACTTGAGAGTAGATGGAAAATGAAGAGACTTATTTTAAGCATCCATCCTCTTTGATTAGCTCCCTCAATCCCATGCTCCTCTAGGAGTCACCAGGAGCCTTTAACACTTAACCTCAATTCCAGACTCTTCCCCGTGTCTCTCCATACACAGAACTCGGAGAAGATTTACTTTCTTAAAGAATATAAATGACATTACCCCGTCCGGGTTTTAATGTAACTCGCTTTGTTTTTTTTGAGGTTGGTGGTTGACTCGGGCAAGTTCCCCAGCCAGGCAAGGATGTCTATGTCAACACCCTTCTTTGAGGTTTTAGAAACCTTTTGTCTTCTTTTGCTTTGGAGAAATTCTCCAGAGCACCGGAGACGCTTGATTATAGGGTGTGTTGCTTGATATCAGGTCAACCAGGATCTAGAATAGCTGAGGAGACAAATCTCTGGGTATGCCTGAGTAGGGCTATTTGCATTACCTGAGGTAAAGAAACGCACCCTGAATGGGGAGAACGCTATGTCATGGTCTGGGGCCCTGAGCTGTGTAAACAGGAGAAAGCTGGTTGAGCAGAAATGTTTACGCCCCTCTGCTTCTGGATTGCAGATGCATGTGACCTGTCAGCGTGACAGTGCCTTGGAGCTCTGAGCAGAAGTAGACCCCGCCTTCCTCATGTTGCTCTGGCTCAGTATTTTGTCGCAGCAAATGGAGCTAGTAGTATATTTTAAATATTTTCTTCTCTGTTTGCTGATAAGCCATTCCTCAAGTAAAGCAAAGAACACGGTTTGTATGTATACAGAGAGAGGTATATTAATGACATCACTGCCTACCAATCAAAAAGGCAAACTAAAGCCTGCAAGGCAAGACCAGGATTTATAGGAACTGACCAGCCATGAACAAACAGCAGTGATGTAAACGGGTGGCTTTGGAAACCCTAAAGTGAACAGGAAGGATCTGGTTAGCTTTGGGGGGTTAAGCAATGTCTGAAAAGGCTTTAAGCAACACCTCTTTTCTTCAAGTTCTCTTCTCTACGTGGAATTGATCAGGCCACAGGGGAAAGTCAAGAACAAATGCATCTACAGTGAGGCCATGCTTTCTCCTTCTTAAAAAAAGCCGGCTGGCTCCTCTAAGTGAGGTTGTGATGGCAACCGAGAGGGCACAGATCACACAGACAAGGTAATTCACACCCACTGTCACTCACCAGCAAGCCTCCCAAGACCACCATTGCCAAGCCCAGCGTCTTCTTCAATTTCTTCTAACTCCTCCATGTCCAGTCCAAGCTGAGAAAGACAATATTGGATGTGGATACACAGTGAGGCCACTCCAGACACAATAGCCAGGTACCAGGGCTATCTGTGTGCTGGACCCGGGATTGGTTTGCTTGAAGCTTGTTCTGGCATTGCAGTATCAACTGCAGAAGTTGGTAAGTGCTGGTGCCAGTCGTACAAGATGGACTAGCTGGGCTCAGAGAAGCATGGATCCTAGGTGTTCACTCTGGACTGTGATGCTTCCTTGACACTGACCCTTAGACGGACTGCTGAATCTCCCTTGTGGAAATGAAAGTACCTACCTAATTTAGGGTTGTGAGTCAAATGAGACTGTACGAACAAAGCAACAGCATTAATCTTGGGCAAGTATGTCCTATGTTAGCTATTATTACTTAAAAAAAAGGAAGAAAGTATGGGGCCAGGGATATGGCTTAGTGGGTAATTGTACTTGCTGCTAACCCCGATGACCTGAGTTTGATTCCCAGGACAAACATGACGGAAATAGAGAACAGGTTCTTAGGGGTTGTCCTCTGACCTCCACATACGTGTTACTGCGTTACAGCGCACATGTGTTCACACATGCACACCCACAAATAAACAAATGCGATTAAAAAAAAATCAAAGCTAGACAAATTTAAAAATATATCATGAGATTAAAACTTCAGGAACAGCGCAGTTCCAAAGTGACATTGACTGGCCTGGGGTGACGGGGTGATCAAAAGGCACAAGGTCAGACTTTTCGTGTTCACAGTGTGTTGACTCAGTAGAGTCAAAAGTTGATAGGCCCAAACCAGTTAGTGATTTATAGCCCAGGAGCCCCAGTGCCAGGCAGCCAGCAGGAAGCCTCATGTATAGCTCAACAAATAGGGCCAGAATCCTCTGCTTTCCCTGGTGTGTGTGTGACCAAGGTGCCTCTTTGAACTGGGAGAAGGTTGCTAGCTCCCTTCTCCAAAGTGCTGGGCTCACGCTTCTGAAGCCAGCAGCACAGGATCTCCATCAGAGTGCGCTGTGGATCTCTTATCTTACTGAGGAAACTCATGTTCCGATAAACCAGGGGGAGGGGCTGTCCTCAGTGGGCCAGATGATAATCTCACCTGACCTGAATGAAGGGTAGTCTGCTGGGAAACAGCGAAGGCCTTACCTGACAGTCACATGGACCCCCCTTCAAATTAGACAGTTAAAAAAAAAACCCTCTCCTCCTACTTCTCTCTCATGTGTAGGTCAGAGTACAACTGTGAGTCAGTTCTATTCTTCTACAATGTGGATCTCAGGGCTTGAACTTGGGTCATCAGCCTTGGTTGCAGACACCTCTACCTGCAGAGTCATCTCACAGGCTCTTGGATAGTTTTTAAAGGGAAATTAATTTCAATATTGAAAACACATACATAAGAACTGCCTAAAGTGATAACCATGTTGTCTCTGAGTCAATTTTCTGGGTCCTCCCTTCTGCCCCCTCAGTTTCTTATGTAAGTGTTGGTAACTAATGCTTTATAGAAACAACTGCTGAGCCATCTCTCCAGCCCCTTATAAGAACTCAGACATGGCTCTGCATCATTTCAGGAGGGTGGGGCTTTTGGATTTGCTCCCTGACAACTAGGGATGCCAAGTCTTTATGCAGCCAATGGTCCATGCCAACTAACACCCAGAACCTTGAAAGCTGCAGAGTGGAAAATCGAGAAATGGCTCTAAACCTTGACCATGAAGATGTAGATCATACTTACACACTATTCCAGGGAAGGTGTGCAATTTTTTTTTTGCTACTATTAAGGGAAGTAAAGAGAGGGAAGTGGAGGAGAGCCACACTTCTTTGGCAGGAAGTGCTCTACCTAACCCACAGGATGGAGGCTAGCCCCGAGTGAGAAGTAGCAGAACACACTAGGGACCATCCCAGCCCTCGGAAAAGGAACATTTTGACCCTTTATGAGAGTGTCTCATTTATATTTGTCTTTGTAAATATACTCTCCTCCTTTCAGTCACATAAAAAAGTAAAGGACTACTTGTTTTTGGTGGAAAGACACCTGTAAGAAAGGCTAAATATGTCCACATAAGCAAACAAGCAAGTTAAAACTGCCTTAAGGCAGAAGTGTGTTTACAACTCATTTGGCAAGAGAGAAACATGACAATGGATTTTCAAAAGCTTATCATTTTCATATTGTCGGATATATGAATAATTGTCAAACTTTATCATTTCTTAAAAGGCAAACAAACTTAAAGGCTTCTTTGTTTTTGAGACAGGGTTTCTCTGTGTAGCCCTGGCTGGCCTGAAACTCAAGGATCTACCTGCATCTGCTTCCTGAGTGCTGGGATTAAAGGAGTGTGTTACCACTGTCAGACAATAAAAACTTTTAAAAGGTTCACTTAAAAAATGTAATTTGTTTCAGAGAAACGATCTGAGACCTTGATTCCAAAGCAAAATCCTCACGTGTGATAATCCATCCTTTCGCTTCCTTCCCCTGCTCCATCCCATAAGTCAGGCTGGTTTTGAACTCTGAGATCCACCTGCTCCTGTCTCTCCAGTTACGGGATTAAAGGTATATGACACTACACTCAGGCCCCCGACCTCCAACTTGTGTATATTTCTCAGCGTTTGTAATAGCCCTATTAGAAGAAGCAACTTGTCGCGTACGTGTTTGTGTGTGCGCATGTCTGTTAAAGTGAACTTGAAATGCAGAGAAAGAAGATGTGAGGAAGGACGAGAAAAACATACCTGGTAAATGGCCTCATCACAGGCATTTTGTAAGCCAAGGTTGATCATGGTGTTTTGTAATGTTCGGCCCATGTAAAATTCCAGAGAGAGGTAATAAACCCTCTGAAACGAAGAGAGGAAAGGCCCTCATTCTTCTATGAGGTCAACCACATTTGTCGATACACATAAAATTGCAAACCCATGTTAGGCGCCATTAAAAAGTCATTAGGGCTTGGGCCACTTTGACTCATGCTCAAGTGAGACTCTTGCAGTCTGCTGATGGGATGCACAACAGTGTTCCACTACTCGCACGGGGAGCCCCTGCTATACACTACTTTTTGGCCAAGCAGTTTGAAATCTTTTCTCTATTTAACCATATTCAATGGTCCCCCTCCTCTCCCCGCCATGAATAAAACGTGTTTTAGACAAACCAGTTAGACTGCCTTTCTTCACCTTTCACTCCAAGGGTCAAGCAGGTTGGTTCTGACCTTGTCATTTAAGACACACAGACTAGCTCCCATACACTCTGTGGCTAGAAACTATTCCTCCTTCATTGACCGCTTACCTTTGGAATGAAGACTTCCCCAGGAAATCTATGCAGCAGGTCCTTTAGCAAGAACACTTCCCAAGGCTTATAAGCGTTTGCTCTTGATGAGCTGGTAAATTTCCCTATGGACTTAGAAACTGTTTGCCTTTGGCATGGGAAAAGCCAGGTAAATATGAGCAGAGGAAGAAGTAAGAGGTACAAAGTTCAGACCTGGCTAAAACCGTTTTCAATGCAAGCACAGTTTGCTAATTTAAAAGGATGGAATGGTGAGTGACCACAGAGCCCTCTGTCAGGACTCTTTGCTCTCTGTATCAGTTACCCCATTCTCTAACAGACACAAAACAGAACAGTCAGAGTCTGTCCAAGTCACTTCAAATTTTAGGTACTCCCTATTTCCACAGGCTAAGAAGAACCAAAAAAAAAAAGTATTTCAGCAACCCAATAAATAATGAGAAGGAGGATGATAGAGTTCATGGAACAAATCACTATTACACTAACTTAGACATTTCACTCTTTCACTTTATGAAATAATTGCATTCGGAACCCTTAAAAAACCTGGTCAACATTGTGTCCTGCCAGGGCATCTAAGACTGCTGTCCAGAGCACAGCATTTTTGTCCAGCTTCGAATGTTTATGGGAAAATTCCTGGACCCTTGTCAGCCTGTGTACGGTAGTGAAAGGCATCTTTCTGGGGCACATTTAGGCCCCACTCTGACCCTAAGCTGGGGCTCCTGTGCACGAGACCACAGAGATAAGCAAGCAGGTCAAGCCACACACATTAGCTCATCTCTTTTCAGCCTTCCATGCTTGTAGTTTCATTCTCTGATGGAACAGGGTACTGTTTCCTGTTTTAGTGATCTATACAAAGCTCGTTTGTAAACATATTCATACCGTGGGCTTGCAACTGTAAAGTCACACCCCTGGAATTAGGGCCTTTGTGCTAAGTTTCTTGACCTTCCTTTTAAGTCCAAAGCAGCACTGACTTAGGATCCATTGGCATGGATAAAATATTTAAGGTATTTAAAATATTTAAGGTATTTCCAGTTCTTCTAGATGGATTTTCTCAGAGTATCTTTATTTATGACAGACTTTTTGAGGCCAGGAACTATAGGTGACTGCCTATAACATGTTTGTTTGTTTTTTTTTTTTTGAGGGAAAATATGCTTTATAGATCTCTGCTCCCTTATTGTCTTATGGACAATCACATATTACATATTCCTAATGATAAAACATTTGAATCTTCATTTACCTTGTAACCTACGCACACAAACCACTCCTAATATTATATCTACATTATACAAAAACAGTTACAAAAGGTTTGAAAAGGTAGAATAAAGACGATGCAAAGCTTATCAATACTTTAAAAACAGTTTTTACTTTGTTTGCAGCACTAAGGGGAAGACCTGGGTGCTGCTGTCTGGGTACACTGTCAGGTGTGTGAAACTGGACAGCAAACCTGAGACTTGCAGGGGAGATAGGAGTGGTCACTTCAAGTGGAGGGCGGGGAATGAGCAGAGGGCCAGAGTGAGGAATGGTTAAGTAGGAGAGGAAGGTAGAGACAAAGGCATGAAGAACGCGAGGACTATGTCAGGTTCTGGAGCCAACCTTAGAGTCAAGATGTGCTGCTTTAGGAAGCTCAGCTGGACAGAGGCCTACACTGCAATGGGAATGCAGTCCAGGGCCTTTGGGAGCTGACAGAGACAATAAAGGTGTAACTGAAACAGCTGGAAGCGCTGAAGCGTGCAGGACTGAGGCTAGCCCAAAGCTGTGGAATTAAACTACCTAGGGCCCCACCCCACCCTGGGCAAAAAAGTGTATTTCCCTTTAGAATAGACCTGTAGGTCCTCTCAGCGAGGCAGAAAGTGAGCCTGGAAGAGAGTGGGAAGTCTGGAGGGACCCGCAGACATCTCAAAGGAGAATATAAAAGACAGTCAAAGCTGGCCCAAAATTTTGCGCTGGAGAGACCGTCACGGTGGTGATGCAGAGCCATTAGATGAAAAAGCAACAGGTCAGGGCAGGATTGCAAGCAATGTGATTCAGGGTTCCTGAGGACAGGAAGAGACTTCAGTAATATTT
Source organism: Pachyuromys duprasi (assembly GCA_028658305.1). Taxonomy (NCBI): domain Eukaryota; kingdom Metazoa; phylum Chordata; class Mammalia; order Rodentia; family Muridae; genus Pachyuromys; species Pachyuromys duprasi. The sequence goes on along the minus strand of CM053765.1, from coordinate 41,714,951 downwards.
TCTCAAGACAGAGGCTTCCCTATTCTTAAACGTCTGGCTTGCTTACACAGGGTGAATGGGGACTGAGGCTAAAGAACTGAATCCTGTGACTTGTGGACACACCCACCGAGGAGCCAGGCTGGAGAAGGAGCTTGGACACAGCTCCTCGTTTTACCCAAGTTCCCTGGGAGGACCGCAGTGCTTCCACAGAGACCATCATGGAGGAAACGCTGTGAACCCTCGTGAAATGAACTTTAAAGAATTTGCAAGCTCTTCTTAGAAGAGTTACACAACACGCTCATTGCTGCCCTGCAGTGCAACCCTGTCTTGACTGCTCTGCCCTTGCCCAGGAAGACAGAGCCACGGGAAGAACTACTCGGAGAACCAGGAAGATTACCATTGGAGGAGAAACGACAAATCTCTCCATGCTATGACGCTAAATGCTAGCTAGAGTGCGGTGTGTGTGTGTGATAAAAAGATACAGCAGATGAATGTAGACACAAAAGTGCTTTCTAAGCACATGTTTAGATTTGGGAACATACACACGAGCAATTGTTCTGTTTGGGTAGCAGTCCAGTAGGGTCCTAAAACCATACTATCTTACTAAAGGAGTTTCTCTCTGTCTTAGAAATGCCTATAGTTTTCAGGCACAAATAACTTTCCTCGGTGTTTTTATACATTTAAAACGCCTAATAAATATGTATACGAATCTCCCATTGCCTCCAGGATCCGACATAACTCCATAGCCAGCTTTTCCAGCTTCCTCTTCTAAAACACTCACTGCCCTCCTTAAGACAGAACCCCTGCCCCGTCCTCCCTAACCTTTCACATTAGCTCCTGTTCTCTACCTAGACGGGTCAGGAAGGGATGGTGTTCCTCCCTCAACAAGTCTATCACCCTCAGAGACTCCGCACTCAGGCCCTTGGCAGAAAGGGAAGAGAGTCCTTTCAAGGCTGCGTCCCCCTCATCTCTGGAAGGGAGAAGGGTGTTTTCACAGGGATATTTGCAGGTGAGTCGCTCGGCACAGCTTATTGCAGGAATCAGAAAGTTCCGGAACTGCTGCCTCCACTCAGGGATCTGGGCCGCGCCCTCCCCCATCACCCTGCAGCACAGTTAGGCTAAGCAGCCCTGAGGCCAGGGCAGGGTCACTCTTAGAGGAAGACTACACTTCCTCCTTCCCTACACGAAAGGGCAGTCCTCCAAGGAGGGGCTGTTTGTTTTGCTTTCTTGAGTGCCCCCCCTACCCACGACCCCGAGCGCCCTGGGGCGGACGGTCGCGGGGCCTGGAACCCCGCTAGACACTTCCCATAGGAGGTGCTGCATCCCCCTTGCTTAAGTGCCCAGCAGGCACCCCATAAAGTTTTCAAAGTTCACGGGAGAGAGAGGCCTGGGCTCTTGCCACCAGTCGGTCTCCCGGCTCTCACTGCACAGCGGTGCGGACGGCATGGCGCTGCGGGGGAGGCGGGAGGGATGGCCGAGCCCGCGCCCCGCTGCCCGCCTAGATTTCGGGACCAGGACAGGGTGTGGAGGGGGAGACAAATGCCCTTCGCCGGGTACCTTGGGGCACTTGTCGTAGTAGTACTGCTGCGTGCGGATCCAGCGCCCCACCAGGTGGTCGCGCACGGTGTGCGCCAGGGCGAAGAAGTAGTCGCGGGGGGTGGCCACGTTGCGGTCCTTGACCAGCGTGAAGTGCAGATGCCGGTTGAAGCCCTTCTTCAGCTCGGCCACGTTCTCCACGCCCACGATGCCGCGGATGCTGATCTGCCGTCGCTTCTCCTGGTCGGTCAGGGGCTTCGCCATGGTGGAGGGCTGAGGGACAACCAGATAGGAGCGCAGGAGCTGCGGGACTGGCCCGGCCCCCCTTTGCACGCCGCTTTTGAGGCCCTAGGGAGTTGGGGATCCGCCCCTCGCTTGGCTCCCGCCCACACGCGGCGCGCGGAGCAATCCAGGGGCGTGGGAGCCCCCGGGGCGGCGCTGCGGCGGCGGGCACCGCCTCCCTGCCGCTCCCGGAACGTCCCGGTCACGGTCACGTAGCTCGCGGAGGCTCCGACCGCATTTGCTTGTTGGGTAGGAGGCCTCAGCTCCCTCGCTCGCTGAGACGTGGCAAAGCCATTGCCTTCTCTCAGCTGGAGAGGGCTCCGCAGTTGCATCCCAGAGAGAAGCTGTAGGGGCAGTGTGATTTAATCCTGATTGCCCCTGTCTTGCTCCCCAGTACTTGACATCACCCCATCTTGGATTCTCAGGGAGCCCTGATCTGTCTGTCTGTCTGTCTGTCTGTCTGTCTGCCTGCCTGCCTGCCTGTCTGTCTACCTATGTATTTATTTATTTTCTGAGGACTCAGGACTGAGGGTTCTCGACTCCTAGAGCCAGGCTGGGCCAGCCGACAGCAGCCTGCCACAGTGGTGGGGTGCCTAAGGTGTAAAAGTCCGGGATCTGCAAGGGTTCTGTTGAGTCGAAGCTTCAGGCTCCATGGGGGACAGGAGTTCGTTCGACTTGAGACCCCTTGTTTGCAGAATGCTTTAACTAAATGGAGCACAGGGACAAGAGGAGTGTGTGTGTGTGTGTGTGTGTGTGTGTGTGTGTGTGTGTGTGTGTGTGTGTGTGACAGAGACCTGCCACTCGCGGTTACTTGCACATGGCACAATTGATTAGTTGCTCTATGTTCAGGAGACACACCAGCAGAGGTTGGTGTGTGATCTTTGCACTGGATCCGGAAGTGACATGTGCACACAGGCATGTAGAGATCGGAGGTTGCTGGGATCCATGACACAAGAGGTCAGGCTTGGCAGCAGGTGCCTTTCCCTGCTGAACCACCTACAGGGTCCGCGTCAGAGGTCTGCCTCTGGGACCAAAATGAGAAGGTCGTTTGGCAGATTTTTTTTTTTTTAACTTGACATCTTTGCTGCAATAATGAATCTTCATTGTGAACTCGACTGGAGTTCGAATAACTAATTACCAGGCATAGCCCTGGGTATGTGATGATGTTTTCAAAGGTGAGGAAGGAAGGCCTCCTTTGAAGGTGGTTGACACCATCCATGGAAAAGTGTTGCTATAAAGAAAGAAAATACCAAGCATTCAATTTTACCAATGAATACTCAGGAGTCAGATGCTGGGGTGAACCTGCTAGCTCAGAGAGGCAGAGAAAGTACCCAGCTGATCTTCCTACTTCAGTTCATGTCTTGAAGGAAAAGCCAAAACCAAAAGCTGCATGCTAAAAGCCCCAAAAGTCAAAAGGCCAAAAGCTTAAAGCTTGCTAGCTTAGTTGGCAACCCAGGAGGAAAAAGCCAAAAGCTAAAAGCCAAAGAGCTAAATCCCCCAAAAGCCCAAGGCCAAAAGCTCCTTCTTCTCCATGCTGTCTTAAATTCCCTTCTCTGTCAGCTGGTTTCTTGCTCCACCTCTTGACGTAGGGTTAACTTTATTAAATCCTGTGTACAGAAAGCTCTTGGATTAAAGATGAGTGTAGGGCTGAGGCACACCATATTCACCTATTTACAATAAACATTAAGTCCTTGGATTAAAGGCATGTGTTAGGCCCAAACCACACCAAGCAAGAAACAGATTTGTACAGTTCGCAATCTCGGGCTTCACGGTGGGATAATATCCTGCAACAGCAAAGGGTCCTGGAATGAATAAACCAGGACAAAAGGAGAAAGGGACAGAGTACCAATGCTCACCTCTGTCTGCTTCCCGACTGGGTGCAGGGTGGACAGCGCCTCATCCTGCCACAACATGGTTGTCCTCCTGTCACGGACTATATCTAAACTGCCCAAACTTTGGAAGATTCCAAAAGCAAGGGCAACTTTCCAGTTTTGCTAGGGATGTCTTCATGCAGGTGGGTCCTAGCTCTCCCATCTACCCAAGGGGACAAGATTCCTGCTGTGAACAAGGATAGCAATAGCCACACTATTTTCTTGATTTGGTATATAGTCAGAGAGCCCACCCCAACCCCCAGGCTCAACATCTCTTCTACATGGGAGAAGAACTACACCACATGCTGTTCCAGCTACGGAGTGTGAGGAGGGACTGTGCCACCAGCCATGTTAAAGGGACTATGACTGGGTCCATGGAGATAACTTAGTGGGTAAAGCAGGCGTGCAAGCAGGAAGGCCTGAGATGGAGCCCTTGAATGTTAGAGTGTAGAGTGTGTTTATAACCCCAGAGGCAAAGACAGACACTCCCTGCTACACTTGATGTTCACAGGCTACCGAGAGACCTTGTCTTTACAAAAAGAGAAACAAGCAAAGCAAGCAAACAAAAAACACCACCAAAAAACCTGACGGTGCCTGAAGAACACCCCTCAGAGTAACTTCATACACACACACATACACACACACACACACACACACACACACACAACATGATCACAGCGGAGGATGCCAAGCACGCTGCAGACGGGCCCTTCCATGACAGTCATCCTCTTCTAACTGCTCCTTCCGACTTTCTTAACCATCTTTAGCATTGGTTAATCCATTTTTATCAGAAAGCAGGGATGAACTCTAGCCTCCTTTAGGTTTCAATGCTTAAGCTACTTTCTATTTGGGAAAATGATGATCTCCCAGTTTCTGTTCTGACATAAACTTTGTTTTCTAAATTTTATGTTAAAGTAAATTTGTATCTAGAAAAAACATCTAGGTTGGTATGTGAGTACTAAATAGAAAGAACAAAAGAAAGAAAGACGGAAAGAAGGAAAGAAAAGAGGGAGGAAGCCCGGCACTGACATGCAATGCTTGAGAGCCAAAGTGACTTACAAACCTACCATCTATTCCTTGTGTCCTAGGCCAGGAACCCAAGACTGTGCGAGTTTACTTACTGGACTGAGAAGATTAATATTTTTAAAGAACTCACCTTTAAACCACTATGGCTTTCTTAAAATGCAGCAGGTTTAAGTTGGCACAGCTCATGGCACCAAGAAAGACCTGTATTATGCCCTCTTCGCTGCTTCTCCCACCGCCGTGATGAAAAGGCTTCTGTGAGTGGCTGGACAGCCTGTCCAGACCTCCCAGGACAAGCACAATTTGCTCACTGTCAGAACAGAACCCTGGGAGCCTAGATTGGTTCAGATCTTCATGGACTCAGACACTGGGGACAGGATTAGACTTGCAAGGCAAACACCTGTGTGAGACCTAGCCAGGAGGGAGCCAGGCTGGCCAAGTGAGTGCGGTCAGATCCAGGTGTAACCCCATGAAGGAGAAATAGGTGGTAGACTTGTTCCAGACTATTGGGTGCCAGGAAGATCCTCCCAACACCACAGGGAAGTCCTGAGCCGTCAAGAGGAGGAGTGCTCAGCTGTCAAGAGGAGTGCTCAGCCATTGGTGTGCAGCCTCCCAAGCCCCGCCTCTGCGCAAACACTATAGAGTGGGCAGGCTCTCTAGAGCCCCACGGTTCTGCCCACAGTAGCAAGTGACTGGGAAGCCCAACACAGAAAGATACAAGGTAAAGATAACTGGATATCTTCTGTGTCTCAAAGCAATGTCCTGTACTGCGGCTTGCACTGGCGTGAGACTCATAAAGACTGCCTCAGCGGCTCTGGGGATTCTAGGCCTGAGCCATCCATCACGCCCAGATATTCTGGTTAGGTCTCCATGCACAGTACTTCATTTGAACCTTTCAGCAGTGCAGTGGGGCGATTTCTGCTTCCCCCCACTTTACCATTGAGGGAACTGAGGCCTAGCGACTCTCAGGTTTGCTCAAGATCACTTCATAGGTCAGTTGCAGAGGTTTCACATCCCTGAGCACAGATTTTGGCATGAAGCAGCTTTGGGATTTGAGTAAGCCTGAGTTCTGACTGCACCTCAGCTTACCCGAGCCCTCTATTTACTTGGGCTGCTCTGTGCTCTAGATTGGCCTTCTGACCTGCTTTTAGTGAGTTCTGAAGCCCAGGGAAATGGCCCAAAGTGGCCCCACACACAGGTCACATGGCCTGTAGAGAAGGCCAATGTAACATCAGAGTGACACTTAGTGTTTAGTGAGCAGAAGTAAGTACACTTTAATTAGTGCACATAATGTGTGAATCTGACCGCCAACACTCCTATCCAGACCCTGCTGTTTTAAACATCTAAGTGACAACTGAGAGCCTAAGTTTATTAGACTACCAAGTATCTGGTGGACACAAGCCCGGTGGCTATCTGAACTGTCTTCTCGGTAGTTGGCTGTGACTGCAACCAGTTGCTGTTAAACTTGAGTGTATCTGCTTATCTTGGAGCAAGCCTACTTCCTGGCATTTCCTTCCTTCCTTCCTTCCTTCCTTCCTTCCTTCCTTCCTTCCTTCCTTCCTTCCTTCCTTCCTTTCCTCCCTTTGTTCCTTCCTTCCCTCCTTCTTTCTTTCTAGACGGTGTTTCTCTCTGTAGCTTTTGCACTCCTGGACTCGCTTTGTAGACCAGGCTGGCCTTGAACTCAGCAGTCCGCCCACCTCTGCCTCCCTGAGTGCTGGGATTACAGGTGTGTGCCACCATACCCAGCTCTCTTGGAGCTTTCATTTCCTGTCATATTTGACTTGCTTATTAGTATAGTAGTTGGGCGGGGTCCAGTGGAAGTTCCTGAAAAGCTGTGGAGGTGTACAGCCTGTCCCTCAAATAATGGATGGTTTTGATATGTCAGTACACAATCTGGTGACTCCAGAGAATCTGGGGCCCAATATCAGATCAGGAAATGCTCTGGCCTTCTTATTCCTCAAAGCAGCTTAGTTTGGAAAAGAGATGGGTGGTCAAGCGCCAGGAAATGCAAAAGGCATTACTGAGATGAAAATTTGCCCTTTGGAATACAAAATAGTGTTCATTTTCTCCTGATTGCTTTTTCTGTGTCCCCTGAGGAGCTATGCAGGCAGGTGTGTATGTGTGTGTGTATGTGTGTTTCCTGTCTGTGAGGAAGGCATGAGCTTCTCATGTTGGAACTGTGAGTTAATCTGTGGGGCAGGTGTCTGGAGAGGATGGAGTGACCACTGGGCTATGGAGGGAGTGGGTAGGTATGTCACTAGTTTTGGAGTGAGGAGCCTGGAGCCTGCTTACAGCAGAATTGGCAGGTTGTCTGGGCATGTCAGAGAATCCTCGGATTGAACACCACGTTCTGGGGAGAGCCTGAACAGGTAGAGAGCTCCAGGCAGGAAGTGGCTTCCTTGAAAAGCCTCAGCAGTCCCATCTTAGATGTGTTTATAAGGACTGTCTCCCTGGTCCCTAGTAGTTGTGAGGGTTGTCATTGGCTGAAAACTAGTTCAGTGAGTCCTAGCGCTGAGTACCTTGGCTCTAGGGGAGCCCTGTTCAGTCATATGCAATTGAATGGACTCATTATGTTTTTCTTTACTGGAGGGCACACACACATATGTATGTGTACATATATGTATATATATGTATACACACACATATATATGTCATGCACAGCTGTATTACATGCATAGTTTGACTTTACCCTCTGTTGTCACTATGGATGTAACAGAACAAACAAACTCCACTTAACTATGGAAGGGAATGGATGAGAAGATTAGTTCTGGAAAAGGGCTGAGAGACCGGAACAAGTCCTGACCAGGGAAGGGAGAAGTGTGGTAAGCACAGTTTCCACAGCCCTCTGTGATGCAACACCGTCAAGGGCTGACCTTCCTTCACCCTTTCCCAGGACCTTTGCGAAAACAAACTGCCCCTCAACTTGATCTTTGCACTCAATCGATTGAGCACAGGAGACTCCCGGGTTGAGGGAAGGAGCTGAGTGATAGAGCATGGGCCTAGCATGTGCAAGACCTGAGGCTCGACTTGAGCACTACAAAGAAACAAAACAATTAAAAACAAGAAGCGGAGAGACTCACACCTAAGCCATGTTGGTGTGTTGAACTTTGATCCATGGAGGGAAGAAATCTGAAGACAGATTCACAAATGCTAAATATTTCAATCTCTCTCTCTCTTACTCTCTGTTTTTTTTTTTTTTTTTTTTTTGAGACATGGTTTCCTTTCTGTGTAATAGCCCTGGCTGTCCTGGATTGGCTTGGTAGACCAGGCTGGCCTCGAACTCACCATGATCCACCCGCCTCTGCCTCCCGAGCGCAGATTAAAGGCGTGCACCAACATGCCTGGCCTTGATTTGCTTCTCTTTAAAACCTTAAAAGTAAAGGACTTAGCTGTGGAAGGGTAATCTTTATTAGCTTAAAAGTGCAGGACTTCTTTGCATGTCTTGTCTTAGGTGAGTTGCAGTTAGGATAATTCCAGATCTTTCTTATACTCAGTGGTGGTGAATATACCAATGAAGAGCATGTTCAGTTTACAGCTTGGATTGGCTGTGACTCCCTATGGTCATTTCCCGTCCAGGATGAACAGCAGATCTGTGAGTATCGGTCAGCTTGAAATACTAAGCAAAGCAACCAGACTCTGTACTCGCTGCTAAGCAACCAAAAACATCAAGGCCAGATGTCTCTTTATCAAGAGCTTTAACACTGAAGCCCCACATTCTCTTGAAAATAGCTAGACGAACAGAAAATGCTAATGTAAACAAACAAGCAAACAAACAGACAAATACAACAAGTAGTCCAAACCCGAAGTCTGGTTACAGGACGAAGAGTATCTTGAATCTGCTTTGAAGAGAAATAATATTTCTTTTATTTCCTCGCTCGGGTGTCAGTCATGATTCATGGCATATTTCCAGCTTAAGATGCAAACATGAGGGTGCCCTCAGCTCTGAATTTTCACCAGACATTGTTTTAGATATTTGATGGAAAGGTTACTGAACCTGGTGTGTATGTGTGTGTGTGTGTGCATGTGTGTGCATGAGAGTCAGCTTGAGACCAGCAGGTGGAGGACTTTGTTCTTTGAACACTGTGCACACGGAGCTTCAGCAAGATAGGGCTGTAATTTTAATCACAGCCTTTTCCTTTTGTTCTGGATATTAACACACCAAAACACCCACAGAAAATGACCCATAACCAGGAGAAGGGAAACAAAGCTTTGTTGTTTTTACCTTTTTACCCAGAGCATAGAGTAGATGACAGTCTCAAAATCTTAGGTATAAATATATTTAAATACAAGGAAATAATTTATTCTAATGCAGAGCATTAGGGAAAATCAAAAAATTAAAAACATAGGAATTTGGGAAATGCTCAAAGTTGGATGACTTCCCAGCCATCCATTTTGGCTGACAAGGTTAGACTAATGGAGTAAAGGGGGCCTCTGCTGGCATTTGGCACAGGTGTCTAGCCTGTCTGGACACATCTGGGAACTGCTCAGACGGGTCAGGGTGACATCAGTGAGATCCCACCCGTTGCTGGGATTCAGAGCTGTGGGTGGCTGTGCCAGGCTTAGAAGCTCTTCTGGTGAGAACCCACCCTAAGGGCAAAAGTCTGATCATTAGCCTGACCAGGAAGAGGCCCTAGCTGTCAGGGGAGCTCTAATTGACTGGCAGTTTTCTGGATTCTGTTCCCTGGCTCAGCCAACTAGAAGCCAGTGTGCCCCAGGGCTGTGGCGGGCAGTCAGTAAATACCGGGAGACTTTTCCCACGGGGCTTTATAATAAATACTCGGTTTCCAGAAGCGCTGTTTTCCCTTCTGTCTGGATCAGGGGAGTCGGCCTTATACCACCTATAACACACCTTAGAGAGGAGTCCGGCAGCGGGGTCAGGGGCTGGGCATTGCAGCAGACTGGGAGCTTATGGGGACACCTTCTGGAGATACCTGGAAATGCAGGACATTGTGTGCCAAGCTTGTCAGAAATGGGAGCAAGAATTGGTGACATTTGTGCTGGAATTAATGAGCTGTCCTCAGCTTTACACCCATGAGGACTTAATAAATAAATACACATTCCATATATGTACTACACAATATATCACACACGTGTTATATATCACATATGTCATTATCTAGCTTCTTGGTATTTCATGTAATAGATTTTGAAATAAACGATATTTTCCTTGATTCTTTGTAGCCCCTCTTTTGGGAGGCAATTCATATCAGCAAAGTACATCTGCAAACAGATGTAAAATCTAAAGTCTGTGTTTCAGTGGGTACAGAAAAATAACTCATTAACTCCTAACTATTGCCCCCTTCTAGTCACTGTCTCTTCTACAGACAATTGTTACCCTAATCTCCAGTGGCGCAAATGTTTTGTTTTGTTTACAAACAGGGTCTTCTACCCCAGGCTGGGTTCTAACTCACTGCAAACACCCTGCTTCTGCCTCCAAAGTGCCAGGATCACAGGAAGAAGCCACCATGCCTAGTGTAAATGACATTTTTATGCCTGCTTTTTATTTTTGTGTAATTTGGACTCTCTTAGGCTCTGGTCATCTGACTTAAATTATTCAGTATTATGTGCGCATGTTTTGTTTTCCTGTCACATTTATATGCCTTCGTTTTACTGTACAGTTTTCCAGTACGTAAGCACGGTACGGGATTTTACTGTTGTTAGGCATCTGAGTTGCTGTGTGGTGGTCATTTTTAACTGTCAACTTGATGCTGAGGAGGCGGGCTTCCGGTCGTACCTGTGAGGGATTGTCTAGAGCCGTGTTTCTCAACCTATGGGTCACAACCCCACGGGGGGTCTCATACCTGATACCCAGCATGTCAGGTATTTACATTATGATTCATAAAAGTGGCAAAATTACAGCTATGAAGTAGCAAAAATTTAATTTTATGGTTGGGGGTCACCACATGAGGGGCTGTATTAAAGAGTCCCAGCATTAGGAAGGTTGGGAACCACTGCTCTAGATTAAGAGCGGCTTCTGAAAATGTCGGTCAGAGATCGTCTTGGCTGAGTTAACTGATGTGGGGAGACCCATTTTTAGTGCGGACAGGACCATTCCTGGACCGCATAAAACGGAGAGGACTTGTTGAGCACTAGCATGCGTTAAAGCAACCGGCCTGGCAGAAATGAATGTCTTCTAGAGAGACACAGCTTCCCAGTCTGACTGTGAGATGATGGGAATAAGGGAGCCCCCCCCACCCCAAATGGGAATTTCCTCTAGGAATCTCATGCAAGAAAAAGGCACCAGCTGGGGGTGGGGGGTAGGGAGAAGCTTGTCTCCCAGAAGCGTTCACATAGCTTGTCAGCCCACCTGAGACAGAAACCCAGACAATGAGGGGTCAGTGGTGGACACCTGGATAGGGTCCGCGTGGCCTCATCTCCAGACCCTGACACCAGACTTGAGGGGTTCACTGGATCTCTTTGTTCCTCTTCCCAATGTGGTCATGTTGGAGGAATCTCTTTTATTCCACTTTCCTCTTTTAATTGGCTTATTGTAGACTGGTGGCTAGACAGGACTTGGGGCACAAGTTGTGACCCCCAAGTAGGATAGCGTGAATTCATTGCTCACTTCTCTTGACCCTGGGTGTAATGTGACCATTTATCTGAAGCTCCTACCACCTTGCTATTCCTTGGACCGTGAGCTAAAATAAACCTTTCCCTTTTTACGTTGCTCTTTATCACAATGACAGAAAAGAAACCAAGACAAATTATAGCTAGTGTGGGTCGCTAGCGGAGCTGCCATGAACAAACAGTTTTCTGCATTTTTTGTTATTGCACACATGCATTTATTTCTTTGGGGACCATAGCTGCTAGATCCGGTATGAGTGAGAGTTCCTATATATATATAATTATATGTTATATATTATTAATAATAATTAATAACAATAGATAATAATTTATTAAGATACATGATATATAATTATATATATGTATATATAATTTGGGTGTGGCTTGACTGTATCCCTCAAAGGTTCATGCACTGGGAAGCTTGGTTCTCAGTGTGGCAATGGTAAAGTAGAGGAACCTTTCAAAGGTGGGGGCTCGTGGATGGGGTCTAGGCAATCAGGAACATTGCATTTGGAAAGAATCCATTCTTTTGGGACCCCGGTTAGTTCCTGGAAGTGTGGTTCCTGTGTAAAAAGGCAAACTTGACCTGTGAACCCCTCTTTCCTCCTTTCTTGCCATATGACAGCTTTCTTCATACATGAACCCTCACTCTACAGATGTGATACAGCCAGGGGAGCCTTCTCAAGAGCTGAACAGATGGGGCAGCTTACTTTGGGCTGTTGAGCAGCCTAACCTGAGCAACTCAACTTCTAAAAACTTATAACTTCCCAGGCATTTTGTTATAGCAACAGAAAACTCGCTAAGACATTTTGATTCAGATATGTAGCCTTTTGAAGAAAAGGAGTTAAATAACAAAAGGAAAAAGAGAGTTTGACTAAGAGACTAGAAAGAAAAAGTGGGTATTATTTAGAATAGCTGCATACTGACAATTCTTGTGTTTATCAACCCTGAATCCTCACCAGGCATCCGAAGGCATTCTAAGTGATGACAATTTAAATATCCAGTTGCATATTTAAATCAAAAAAGGAAAACTGGAAGGTTGGTTCAACATATTTTCCAGTGTATGACCACTCATTCTAGGTATACGCACTGTCTTTTTTTTTTTATGCTACATCATGATGGTGTGTTTGTGTGTGTGTCTGTATGTTTGTGTGTCCATGTGTGCACAAGCAATATGCAGGAACACACATGCACTGACTTATGTGGCATGTATGGAGGGGTGTCTTCCTCCATTGCTCTCCAACTTGTTTTTGAAGCAGAGTCTCTCGAGGAGCCTGTCTGTCTCTGATTCCTGTCCCTCCTCTGGGGTTACAGGTGCATGCCACACACCTAGCTTTACGTTTGGTGCTGGGGATCCAAACTTAGCTCTTCATGCCTGTGCCGCAAGCACTTTACCACCAAGCCACCTGCCCAACTTCAGGAAGGGATTGTTAGGAGCCCCTTTAAGTGGTAGTTAGGAAGTGAACTAAGTCATCAGCCATCAATAGGAATGGCACAACCGAGGCCACAGACCGATGGACTGATACCTTCTCCTTTTGTTATTTTTGTAAGTCAAGTGTGTGCCACTCAGGCCTCTCGAGGGCCTTTTAGCATCTTGTGCTACTGAAACCACCAGAGGAACAGGTACAACCACAATCTCTCATGCCGCCTAGCATCCCAGAGCCATTAAATTGGTGGTGTGGCATTGGCGTGTGCGCATATGCATTCATGTGAATTTAGGTGCTCCTGCATGTGTGTGGAAATGAGAAAACAACGTTAGGCACTGTTCTTCAAGACCCTTCCCTTTTGAGACAGAGTTTTTTGTTGGCTCAGAGCCTGCTGATTAGGCTGGACCAGCTGGCCAGTGAGCCCAGGGATCTTCCTGCCTCCGCAGCCTCAGTCCTGGGATGGCAAGAGCAGTGCCGAGTCTGGGTTTCTCGCATGGGTTCTGGGGCCTGGACTCACATCCTCACACTGCACAGCGAAGTACTTTGTCAACTAAGTACTCCTCAACCCCAGCTTTAATCCCAGAGATGACTTCAGGGGATAGCAAAGGTTGAGAACCAGGATTGGTTTTGTTTTTCATTTATTTGTTTGTTTGTTTGGTGGGGGAGGTGCTCATCAGGGGAGGCCCAGATGGGCCTCAAATTCATGATCTGTCTGCCTCAGCCTTTCAATTGCCAGGATGACACAGTCCAGTTGATAAAATTATGTCTTCATTGGAAAGATGCTAAATGTGAAAAACGATGGAAAAAACAAGTGTCCTTTGCTTTCGGGAAATAATGAATTACACGAGTCTGGAGTCCTTGCTCTTGTTACTTTAGCCCCGGGAGGTGTTAGACCATAACCAATGTGCCACTGGGATAGACAAGTTAGGTGAGAGAACCAGCATTCCTCAGTTTTCCTGTTTTGTGGAGTCTTTGAATGAATGTTTCTAGTACTAATATGTTTCCTGTTGGTACCTGTTGAAGACTTCAATGAAGGAAGCCAACTTCCAGAATGGTAGAAGAACCAAATAAAAGAGAGATGTGTGAAATGAATTTGAATTTGTCACCAGCCCCAGGCTCCTGTATCCTGGTGCTTCCTTTGGGCCCCTGATTTGACATCTTGATGCTGCAGTGCTTTATCTGATTCCATCCTCAAGACACACTGAGCAGATGCTTAGATGCTCTGAGCACCAAGGGAAGCATCCCCTTAGCTGGAAAGATGGACAGCTCGCTTACCAGAAGCATATGTGCCCAAGGTGAGAACTGTACTGCCTTTTCATTCACTCTTTGTTTGTTTTGAGACAGGGTTTCTCTGTGTAGCTCTGGCTGTCCTGGAGCTCTGACTGGCCTTGAACTCACAGAGATCCACCTACCTTGGTTCCAGAGTGCTGGGACTAAAGGCATGCACCACCACTGCCTTGATAAACTTTTCAATATTTTGTATTTGGTACCTTAATCTCTTAAATGTTATATGGTGAAGAATATGGTTTTGCTTTCTAATTAACCAAGTTCTAAACTAAAAAATATTTTTAAATTTATGTAGAGAGAGTGTGTGCATGAGTGAGCATACCACAGCATCATTACTGAGGTCAAAGAACAATTTGAGGAAGTTGGTGTTCTCCCTCCATTCTGTAGGTCCTAGGGATCGAACTCAGGTCATCAGGCTTGATTTGCAAGAAAGACCCTTATCTGCTGAGCCATCTCCCCCATCCTGGTTGACCAGTTTCTGAAAAATGTTTTTCACCATTTTGAAATAATCCTTATCTCCTCCTTTGTGATTCTCTGTTCAAACAACATGAAAATTTCAATTAACTTGTTATAAGTTATGCTGTAGTTGTTCTTGGGTGTTATTATACCTTTATTTTTGTTATAAAAGCTCCATCAGGTACGTATTTTGTCAGACTATGATGGTAAGAGTCACTACTGACTCTCTGTGGAGACCTTGCTAATCACTGAGAATTTTGAAGCATTTGATACAAAGACATCAATGAACATCTATGTGCCCGTGATAAGGCAGGGAAGAAACAATTCCAACCAAGTGTAGCCTCGTGAGGCAATGAGGTTTTTGGGGTTGCTTAAAGGAGCAGAAATAACTCAGAGGAAGCTGCATCATTGAAAAGCCCAGAATGAGTGACAACTCAGGAAAACTGCATCTCAAGAGCTCTCGGCAGACCTCAGCGTTGTAAGAAGCTTGGCTGTGAGAGTGTCGACTCCTCTGCAGCGGGTCACTGCATGTGCAGTCATGCGTAGTCTCCGGACCAGCTTTGGGAATCTGTTTCGTCATTCTTGGACATGCACCTTTTGTTCACTTCTTGAGTCTCATGGACACCCTCCTCCTTACAAGAGGGTGTTTCAGTTTGATATGGAATGTCCTGACACTCTTTGGAGCTTTGAGTTTTGGCTTTTGAGTTTTGTTGGCAGCATTCTTTGATTAAGGCCTCAGAACAATTGTGTGGTCACCTCCACTTTAGGGATCACAGCCTGCATAGCATGAACCAGAGCCAGAGCAGAAGCTACTTAAGAATTCATTCTTTCCCCCTTCCCGTTTTGAGACAGAGTTCCTCTGTGTAGCCTTGGCTGTCCTGGACTCAAGAGTTCATTCTTATGTCTGACATGCCTTTCCTCTTCCCACTCAAAGCACTTTCTCATGCTCCTTGCCCCTGTGTGCTCCTTTGCTCTGCAGACACATCCATCCCCCGCCCCCGCTTGTCATTCACCGCTTTGCCATCTATACTTTTCCTCACTTATGGCCAACCACAATCTGAAAATATCAAATAGAAGCTTC
The DNA here is from genome assembly GCA_028658305.1 of Pachyuromys duprasi. Lineage (NCBI taxonomy): Eukaryota > Metazoa > Chordata > Mammalia > Rodentia > Muridae > Pachyuromys > Pachyuromys duprasi. The sequence goes on along the minus strand of CM053765.1, from coordinate 41,699,445 downwards.
CAGAAACAAACAATTCATAAGTTGAAAATTGTCTGGCCTGGGCATGGTTATCTAAAGCCTGTAAACCCAACACTCTAGAAGCAGATGCAGGAGGATCTTTCCCTGTTCAAGGTCAGCCTAATCTACAGAGTGAGTTTCAGGCCAGCCAGGGAAATATAATGAAACCCTGTCTTAAAAAACAAAGAAATACCACCCGGCAGTGTGCAAGGAGACACCTCAGTTCAGTCAGGGGTAGGATGTCAGTCCTTTGCTCATCCTAGCTTGATTCCTGGCTTGGTGGCCAAAGCTGTTTAAAAAAAAGAATAAAATCAAATTAAACCAAACCAAATCCAGGTAGCATGGCGTGGGAGGAGGATGCCAGAGAATCGTGCATGGGACAGGTGGGCTATAGACACGGCTTGCCGCCATGCCATGTGGTACTGACAAAGAATGTCACCCAGGGCCCCCAGCTGCCTGGCCAGGCTGTGGCAGGAGCCACCACTGTGTGAGAATGTGGTGGTCAGAGGGGGAGAAAGAGACGTGGAGCAGCCTGAGCATTGTGTGAAGAGATGGAACTGGAGGCTTGAAGGTGTGAGTGGCCAGCCCTGCAACCTGGGGTCGTGGTGAGCTTCCAGCCCCAGCTGCTATTGAGGGCCGTGTCTGAGTTTGGGTTGGGACAGCCACTAGGGACCACATGGATGTCCTGGGGCTGTGCAGAATTGGCCCTGCCCCTTCCTGGCTGCAGTGCCCAGGAGAGCAGGCCCTTGTGCCTTTCCCAGACATCACAAAGGAGCTGGCTCTGATGGTGGGAGCGCATGTGAGAGAGCTGATCCCAGCGCCCATGGGTGGCACAGGCACAGAGACGATTCCCCGCTACTCCCACCCTTTGCCACCTCCTGCAGCTGGGAAACCTGCCCACAGGGGCATGGATCATAAGCTTGGGAGAGCTAGCCCTGCCCCTCACCAGCTGCAGCACTTGGAGAGTGGGCTGCGCACCTTGCTTGGACAGCACCTCAGAGCTGACCCTGGTGGTGGAGGTACAGGTGAGCCAGCCCCAAGGGCGAGAGCTGGCCCAGAGGGCACGAGAGCAGGAGAGCTGACCCTGCCTCCTGCTGATGGCAGGCGGCACTGGGTGGCCCAGCTGGAGCGGTGCTGGAGAGCCCATCCTGGTGGTGCAGAGAAGGAAGAGCTGGTGCACGGACCACCCCAGCTACCACCCAGGCCCAGAGCCAGGGCTCTGAATTGGCTCACCCCCAAAATGTATATTATACATAAATGGTTGGGATGAATCAAAGGGCCAGTCCTGCTGATCCAAAGCTGAAGGACCTCCGTGACACAGGGCAACAGCAGGATAACCACGAGGAGTCCTGATCTGGAACCAATACTGAGATTGCAAACCAGAACAACGGCTCATTGCAATGAACATTTGAAAGGGAGATGTAGGAACAGAGGGATATACTGTTAGACACACTGTGACATACTACAGCTTCCACAATAGATGTTTTCTATGCTTTCTTTCTTTCTTTTTTTTTTTTTTTTGCTGTTGTTTGGGAGTTTTTAAAATTTTTTGGGAGGGAGGTTGCAAGGGCAAAGAGTAGATATGAGCAGGACTGGGGTGCGTGAAACTCACAAAGAATCAATAAAAAGTGAATGTGAGAGAGACAGTGAGATAGAGAGAGATGTAATATGTCCTCTGAATAGTGTGCTAAAATCGTGGGCCATCCTGATCTGTTTTCCCCACGAATCACCCATCCCTTTGTTCAGGAAGTATCCCACGTGGTCTTTTACCTGCTCATTTGCCCATTAGTCACCTAGTAGCTACTTTACATTGTCAGACGCACTGTCTTCTGTTAAAGTAGCCTTTATTTTACTTAATGTTGGCTCCACAGTGCAGGAGTAGCGATTTGGGAAACGCTAGAGAGAAGCCATATGGCTTCCTTTAGTTAAAAGCGTGAATGCTCTCCAATGAATGAGGAACTAAAAATGCATGCTGGGGTTGCTAAGAGTGGGCCAAACACTTCTCTTTTTTTTTTTTTTTGCCAAGCAGTCTGCCATAACCCTGGGTTTATATGATCCTGGAATGGAACACAAAGCTTTATGCATGTGAGACAAGCACAATTACCCGCTGACTGATATCCCTGGGCCCCGATTCTTTCCCTCAGAGTGTACATCCCCATGGCTTTTCAGACATTGACACCACTGAACAATTTTTGTCACTGTCCAAGGCTCTGAGATCTAATTCTATAAAGGAAATTTGATAACACTTTGGTCCTCCTCCCCAACCCCTTTTCCGCCCAGAGAAACCCCACATACATATTTGTGAGTGTTTCTTAGCACAGGAGGGTGGAGAGATCACAATTGAAAGGTGTGGATTGTTGCTCTCCTGGCCGCTCTTATTGTTCACCCATATTTAGCACCCAAATTCCATGTTTATCCCCAAAAGCTAGTTCTTCAGAGACATGAAAGATCAAGGTAGTCTCGGTTAAAGATGATACATTGCAAGATCTGGGATTGCTAAGTCCCAGGCTGGGTAGGGGAGTGGAAATGCATACTTGGGAAGTATTTTCAGTTGTCTCTAGTGTTCATAAAGATTGCACTATGCTATGACCTGAAAACTTCCAGGTTTAATATTATAGTTCCCTATATTCTATTCAGAAATCTAGATATAACAGCAACCTCCCCCTTCTGTATCTGTGAATTGAGTATATTGCTGAATGATAAATGCATACATTAGAGGCAGAAGAAAGGACAACATTTCCGGAAAACAGGGTGATTTCTAGCAAGTCAGCTCATTACTCCTGTGAGAAAACACCGGGAACACAAAGTCCATTAACCTTAGCAGAAGACTGCAGAGCAGCGAATGGGTTTCACTAAGCAGCGAGAAGAAAACCTGCCAGGAATGGACTGGAGAAATAAAAGAAGCAGAGAAAAGTCCCCCACTAGAGGGCAAGGAAAAGACCAGACAGAAACCAAATGGACAGAGGGCAGCAGCTGCTGGCTAGGTGCCTTGTGCTACTCTGGGCGACTGAAACTCAGATCAGTTATCAGTGACTTACATAGTCTATCCTTCCCCCGACCCCCCCACCCCCGTGTGTGTGTGTGTGTGTGTATGTGTGTGTGTGTGTGTGTGTGTGTGTGTGCACGCGCGCGCATGCGCGCCTTCCTGTCTCTACCTCCCCCATGCAGGGATTACAGAATGGGACATTCTGCTTGCCCATTTTTACTTGTGTTCTGGAGACTGGAGTTGGGTCCAGCGTGTACTTTACTGACTGAGCAATCACTCCAGTCCCTGCTTTTCTTCTAGTAAGGGTGAATAACAATAAAAGGGCATCTCTAGTGTCAGGGTTACATGAAAACAGTTGTGTTCTTTAGCTATTTAAAAACATTACAGGAGCCGGGGACACCCTCTTTTATTCTGCAGCACAAGTCTGTGGCCATTTGAGAGGCAGGCTCATTGAAGTCAGATCTCAGTGTGTGGAGGCACAGGCCAAGCATTCCATATGCGCACACGTGTCATGTCACAGCCAGGCTAGGGGCTGTGGAAAACCCAGAGGCAGAGCCCTGCTCTCACGGGAATGCGCGGAGAACATTCTCCTTCAAGCCCTCTGGGGACGGACTTCCTGGTCACACTCTGTTATGCTGCCCTGACAAAGGTGAATTGTGCCCCCAAATATGCCCACACTTAGAAAGAACTTTTCTAGAGACATGTTTGGTTTTTTTTTTCCTCTCATAAAAACCCTTTATTGGGATACCAGGAATGACAGGTTTTTTTCTAGTACAGTAGCTGTATACATCTATAGTTGTAGTTCAATGTAAACTATTTGTTACAAGTCACTAGAACTCTAACCAGCGGGATGGATTTAATAAAGAGAGTAACTAGCAGCCCAGCCATAGAGTCTCATTGGAGCATAAACCAAAGACCAAACTCGTGTTGTCCCGCAACAGTGTTCTGCAGCCACGAGAACCCGAGACAGACATAGACAGGATAGCACCCATTCAATAAATTAGGTTCTAACTAGAAAAACATCATAGTGACATGATCTAGAGGAAGCACAAGAACAGAGAATGAGCTATTTACATAGATTACTTTTTGCCTAAGCACGGTCAGCTTCCCCATCCCACCTCTGCCGTTTACTACCATGCTAGTGGACTTCTTGGCTCAGATGAAAGTGTTTAGACAACTAATGAGATGTTTGTTTCCCAGGTCCTGCATTTTCTTAAATGTCACGTCAAACAAGAGCATCTGAAGGGCAAGTGTGTACTCCCTTAGGAGTGGTAAGCGTGGTGTATCCTCTCACAGCCAATCCCAGGAACGACATCCACGCTCATGCTTTTCCAAACCCGAGTTTGAGCCTCTTTAGAAAGTCAGGCTGTGACAGCAGTGAGCGGATGGAGTCTCGTTTGTAACAGGCACTGATAGTACACATGGAGACAGTGTGCTTGTCCTGAGAATGTAAATGTTGTGGTCTGAAAGTTAGGAACCCCAGGGTCATGAGTGGGTCCTGTGCCCTCTGGTCATTCTGTTTTCAACATTCTTTTTTTTTCTTCTTTTAAGGCTTGTTATGACTGCAGCATTAATGAGAAACAATGCTGAGATCATTTCTGCCAAGGAAGGGCTCTGTGATGAGTAGCAGCAGAGACTATAATTAAGATAGCGCAGTGGAAAAAGCATTGGGTTGTGCAAGTCTGGCGTGGCCAGAGTTCGTGGGCTCAGCATCAGTCTAAGGATTCATCAAGGACACCTTCTTTGACTCTTTGACTCCTTTCTGTACTTAGAACAACTTGAAGTTATTTGTTGCTTTGTTATATGAGAATGTAAGTTCCAGAAAGGTAGACTGTTGATCTTTTCCCACATTGTTCCCTAGTGTCTAGAACATAGCATTCTAGTGTCTTGAACAGTGCCTGGTCCATAGTAGTTCTTAATTAAACACTTGCATGAACTAAATGAATCAACTCATTTGAGTCTCCTGGTCTTCCCAACATTTGAGCCTATCTGAATGGTCGTTACCCTGCTGTGAACCCTTGTAGCTGATGTATTTGTGCTTCAGGATGCCAAGTGTGCCCTGCCCACCTCCCAAAAATTGCTCACAGGCCTGACAGGAATCAGGGCAAGAACACCCTAGGAGCCAGATGGTGAACTCTAAGTTTGACTTCTTTCCTACCTGCTCTGCTATAACATCTTTGTCTGACCAAAAGCTAAAGAAGAAAGTTTCCAGAAGAATTTTTCACTTGGCAATGCCAGTTAGGTAGGTAAGTCACCAAAACATGATCAGCAAAAAATAACCAAAACCAAAACCAAAAAACAAAACAAAAAACCAAAACGGACTCAACCTTCATTTAAAACAAAACCCCGAAAAAACTAAGTTAAAGAAAAGCAATACGTGGAAGTGGAAACGAAAGGAAGCGGTGGGCTGCCAGGTCCTCTGTGAGTTAGCGCTTCCGGGTGAGGATGGGGGCACGGGTTTAGTGATGCAGAGAGGCTGATGGGAAAGGGCGGAGCTGTAGGGGTGAAGATGGCGGAGGACCCAGCTCTTCTCTCTTCTACCAACTCTGTGTCTGCCGAGGCTGGTGGCTCTGTGCCGTCCCTCTCGGGGACAGCTAGTGCCTCCACAGCACAGCCTCAGGCTATGGACGCTCTGCTGGAGTAGAAGTCGGGGACCGGAAGCCCAGTGTGAAGCGTGACCTGGGGAAGGAAACTGTAAGCTATGCAGAGCACCATGCTTACCCTTGCCTCGGCACAGTGCAGTTTGTGTGCCCTCGGTTCTACAAGGGCCCACCCTCTCCTCTTGAACATCTACTCTAGAAGACATTAAAGGGACTTCTAGCAGGATTTCGCTGTGGTAAGACTCTGGACACCATGGTGGGCCTCCAAACCCAGGAGATACAATATCCACTTTTTAGAAAAAGGATTCTGGGTTACTGCGTTTCTTAGGGCTAAAGATAGGACACTCATCTGCAAGTAGCGAAGCCTTTTGCCCACACGCAGTGACCACTGCCAGAGACCAGATTAGCTTGCCCGTGGGTTCCAGCCGTGCACAAGCCTTTCCATCTGGGATGGCACGAAGGACTTTAATAGGAAGAAACACAGGCACTTATGCTATTTTGCCAATTTCTAGTTAACCTCAAAGTTCGGTGGAGAGCTATGGGAAAAGACTAGACGCATTCCCTAGACATGGCCACTTCTCCATTCTTGTCCATACCATTCCTGTCAAGAGTCTTTGTCTAAAGGCACTAGAAGATCCTTAAAAAGCCTGAAGCATGACTAGTGTGATAATCTTTGGAAGGGAAATGACTGAAGAGGTGGAAAACTTTGAGTGAGTTTTTTTTTCTTAGATTCACTTCTATATTAATTTGTGTTTTTCTGTCTTCTGATGTGCAGGTTGGCCTCTGAAGAATTAAATTCCAGCCCCTCCCTCAGACAATCCCTCCTTCTTGCAGGAAGCCAGAAAGCAGGCATTTCTGGATTGTAAGCAGTTTTTACTGCATATAATCATAGATGGTAATTAATTTAAAAGAGTTTAAATACTGTGGCTGTAGCTGGGGCCTGGATTCTCTACAAGGTTTCAACTCTCAAGTCCTCTTTTAAGGCTATTGAGACTTCTGCTGTGTAATGGGAGGCCCAACACAGGAGGACAGTGAAGCCCCAGATTCTAACAGGGGTTGGCAAGGCATTACCCACACTCCTTGAATGCTCTGAAACCTTCCTCAACTGCTTCTTGCTCTGGCCCACTAGCCTCTTTGCCGTTCCCAGCCCACCCAAAGCCCCTCGTGCCTTAGACACATCTACGTTTGGGCTATGCCTTCTGATTGGAAAGCTCTGCACAGCCTGCTGCCTTCCCTCCTTTAGGACTCAAGTAAGCAGTGACGGCAATCCATTTGACAACGTTGCTCAAGGCTATGGCTGTTTAATGTATCCCCAGCCCTGTCTACCCCCTTACTTTACTCTGACCTTCTAACATATCTTATAAATAGCACCATTCTGGGTATTGGTTATCATCTGTAACTAGAAAATAAGCTTCAGGAAGGTGAGACTTGTATCTGTTTTTTTCTCTCCCACTGATGGATATTAAACATTTACAGTAGAGCCTGTCTTGTTCAAGAGGCCCTGTATCTATCCACTGAATAAAGGAGAAAGAAAACCTGCTGTTCTCTATCTACAGGAAACAGCAAATAACTAACTTGCAGGTAGGGCCAGTGCTTCCCAGCCCACAGCTCAAGGCGGGGTGAATGACGGTGGTCCTGTTCCCACCTCTGACAGGGGTCTAACGTTTACCTTCCTGGGCATTCCTAGGAGTCATCTCAACGGCTTTCGCGCCAGTCTGTTGAAGTCATTCAATTCTACTTAGAGACGAAACTAGAGCAAAACATGACTAGATAGGGTAGAGAAAGCTTTTGTCTCCTGTGCATGGCAAGTACACGGAAAGGGGTCTGCAGGTGTGGGATCCTGTCTCACTCTGGGCCTTGCATCAGCTTCCCTCTTGGAGCTGGGGGAATTTACTGCCCCCTGGGCTGACTTTGAAGTAGCAGCCTTTACAAGCCCTTAATCCCAGGATCTAGGTTCTTACCTGCACATTCCTGTTCAGGCTGACAGCAGGAAAGAACAGGCCTTCCACGTTCTCAAACGCTATGGGACCTTGCTGCTCATTGTTGATAAAAAACGTTAACGTCTTTCTGTTTAAGTCGAGCAGGACCCCGATGGTGGCACCTTTTGTGATCCCTCCTTCAGTTCTGTGGGAAAAGGGAAAAAATGGAGTCTCATCTGCTTGCTGGCATTCTAAAAATCTCTCCGTTTTGTTTGTTGAACCATTCTCTCTCTCTTTCTCTCTTTAATTTTTTGCTTTTGCTTTTCAAGTACTGGGGATTGAACCTCAGGTTTCCTGTATGGTAGGCAGCTGCTCTGCCACTGGGCTTTACACCCAGCCCTCATTTTTCACTTTTTATTTGGAGACAGGGTCTTTCCAAATAGTCCAGGCCGGCCTTGAACTTCACAGTCAGGAAGGGCTTAAACTCACAGTGCTCTTGCGTCCACCTCCCAAGAAGTGGTTACAGGCCTGTCCCACCAGGCCCGGCCAAACCGAAATATTGTAACCTATTTACATCTTCTTCCCTTGCTCAGCCTTTTTATATAGTTTTGCTCTAAGTACCTTTTTCACATACAACTTTAAAGCATTAGATACACCGTATACTATTTATGTACTGTGTATCTGTGCTTTATATATGAAAATATATTTAAAATTTTTTTTTGCTCCCCAAGATTTCCAGTCCCCTGCAGAGAAAGCCACCCCTCATGGCAGCCCCGTGGTTACTGTGCCTTGCTGAGAGCAAACTGGTACATATGGAATCTCCGCTACTGAGCTTCAGCAGAATAAGACAACACTGAAGACTGGGCCAGAGCAGCCTACTGGCTACTGCTGTGCGGTGCACCTTGCATATGCTGTGTGATACAAAATGGCTTAATCTGAAAGTCAAAATAAGGAAGCACTTAGGTCAGATCCAGAACATATGCAAAAGATACAGGACTCGAAGCCTTCTGCTTTCCATGTAGTGAAACCCACTCTGCAAAGATGCTAATCTTGAATGAAGACATTAGAGTCTCTCTGTAAAATGGCAGAGGAGATGTTTCCCTGAGACATAATTACACTGCAGGGAATTTTGTGATTTCCGGAGACCCAAGTACAAACATCATCTTACAAAGAACCATGTCTTTGATGCAACTGATGACGTCACAGAATGACATTTGGTAGGGATGGCCAGGCTTGTCTTCCCTCCTCAGTTTGAGATCTAGCGAAACTGAACTTTGTCTCAGCAGAGCACAGACATTTAGAAGTACCACCCCTTTCTCCTGCATGCAGAGGACAGACTGGACACTGGCACAGACAGGTAACAAACTGAATCTTGCTATTTGCAAGTTGGTCAGCAACAGCACAAGTGACATGCAGCTTGCATGCAGGTAAACGTGTTCAGCTTCCAGAATGTGCTTTCCTGCATTGTGTGATGGTGGTGCTCTTATTTATCCCTTCACCCCCAAATCAAGAGGCCAAACAAAAGTGCATGGGTGATGGCATCAGGGATCTAGTGACAGAGTCGCCCAAATTGTGAATCACTGAAGATAACTACTACCTTTATCCACTTGGGTTTGATACCAAGATGAAATGGTCTGTGTGCTCGCTTCAAGGGACAAGACATCTGGGAATGGAGCTGGACAGAGAATGTCTGAAGGCCGGGAAGCGCTGGGAGTCTACTGGCTAGCAAAGGGTCAGGGGCAAGCTGACAGGAGAAGCTGAAATAGTGAAGTCATTATTCTGTCCCTGCTGTGCCTGCTTTTCCTTTGATCTCACTGAACATAACTGGATTTTTATTCCAGAGACACCAAAGAGAAAGCACCCTGAAGGGAATGTTTGAGAATAAGAGAGACCAGTGTCATGAAAAGACACCTTTGGCCCAGAAAATATGAGTAAAACACATTCGAAGAGAACACTAACAAATGAAAAGGGAAGTTATAAGATGTATTAAGTTAAAACTGTTTATGTTTTGGTGCTAAGAGGACATAACTTAAGGAGATAATTATATTCTCTTTCTTCAGTAAACTGAGTTCTGTAACTCACAAGGGAGCTCTTTTGGTTTAAAGCTATCCAGAATGGCATCCCTAACACCAAGTTTAGCTAGTGGCGTCTATTCTGAGAAGCAGTATTGGTAGTAATTACAAGAAGAACAATGACTTCCATTTGCAGCCATTTCCAACGTGAGGCATTTTTGCATATCTCATGTAGTCTTCAGCCCTCTCCTGCACAGAAGCATATCATTATATGAATCTGAAGGATTGACAAACTGGGATTCAGAAAGAAAAAAAAAAAAAGAACTACCTTGGCCCCAAACACTTTGTTGGTAAGTTCTAGGTCTGGGTTTTCGAACCCTGGGTTGTTTGTCTATAACAGATATGCCCAGGCATTGTCTTCTGTGACCTGGGTGGAGCTTAACAATGAAGGGCCAAGTAGAAGGCACACAACCCTATCCCTGTGCAATGTGGAAAACAATGCATGGGCTGGGCTAAGAGATTACTTAGCACCGAGCCTCGTACTCAAGAAAGACCACCTGTTTCTGAATGCTGTCTGTGCACTAGGCTCCCCCTGTTGAGCCCAAGCCACCGTGAAGAAGGCTTGGTGTGGGGCTGCAGGGTACCTGTTGGTGTGCGAGTTGTTGTGCATGAACCAGCTCCGGTTATTGTCCACATACATTGCCCAAGCTTTGTCGTCCTTTCCTAACATCACATCCTTCATCACGTCGATGCGAGCCACACCGAACGCCGGGTCGGGGTGGTTGTCATAGCGGTCTACGGTTAGCTCCCAGTAGTGGACACCCTTTGAGAAGCCGGTTTTCCCCAGCACCACCCGGTCGTCGTAGCTACTGCACGTCACCGTAAGGTTGTCATTGGAGAGGATGATGTCGGAGTGTGCCGAGCCAGGGTCAAAAGCAAACCAAGCCACTGAGAACAACAGAAGGGAAGCGAGTCGTTAGAGACACCTCAGCATTGTAGCGTGCTTCTGGGCGGCGTGGCACGTGGTGTCACAGTTCTCATGCTGCCATGCAGAAGGGAGGTGTTTGGGGCCAGAGTCACCCTGAGTGAGCAGATGGGGCACATCCTGGGAGCTGATACTCTTCTCCAGGAACAGAAAGGACACACGATGGAGCAGGGGTTACCTGGCTTAGACTGCACTCCCAACCAGCTGATCCGGGAGTGAAGTCATCAAGTGCCTTCACCTGGTGACTGGCAGAATAGTGCACCAGAGACATAGAGGGTGAGGGGGGGTGTTAGGGTGTCTGAGTAACCCTGAGGCAGGGAGGTTAGATCTATAGTCCTGTATAGAGGAGGGATAAAACACACCACGTGAAATCAGGAAGTACGCTTAGGCAGAAGTGCTGGAAACTTACCCAGTCTTGTACCTGCTCAGAAGCCTTAAAGCTACAAAGCAACATAAACTAATTTTCATGTGCGATGGTGACTTGGGTGTAGGACAGATCGCTTCCTTTATGTTTTATTGGAAAATGTTACTCCTAAAACTAGCCTGTGATATATACATTGCAGAAGGCAGTTTAGACACTGGGCCCAGAGAGGCCGAGGTTTTGATACACACAGCTGGGCCCCAGTTTCTACATGTTGCCTACACAGAACAGCCTGAGAGGTGAGAGTGTGGTCGTGCTGAGCCTGCAGCCACCTCACATGCACTTCCTCTCTGTTATCTGTGAGAGAATAACGTTATTCCATACCTGCCAGCAGCTTTTTAATGTCAACTGTTGTCATCCCAGTGAAAGGCATGGGGGAGAGAAGTAGGAAGCAAAAGTGACATTGATAAGAAAGCATGTTTCTTTTGATAGACCAATACCAACAAGGGCTCCATTGAGAACATTACAAACACAGTAACAGCCAGCCTGCCTCGTGCCTCTACTAACATCCAGGGCTCATAAAGAATGTTTTGCACTAATGCAGAAGAAAAGGGGGCGGGAGTTGAGGAATAACATTAAAAAAGAAAAAGACAGGCATTTTTTTTTCTAAGAAATTGAGAAACTGTTATAATGGAGTTAGAATGACATTTGGAGAATTTTATTGACATGACAAAGCCACCACAATTTATTTTGCAAAGGAAATTGAGCATAGCGATCACACAGGCAGAAGGTAACAATTACAGTGGGTATACTTGCCTAATTGAGAGTAAGATGCAGATTGTGTCTCAAAATTGCATCCTATAAAAAGATACTATACATCAAGGCTATGAAGAGACAATCAGGTTGATAAAAATTATTTGCATTCATTTAGAAAGCACCAACTGAATGGAGTCTCCAAGAGGCCTGATTCATGAAAGATGACGAAAACAAAAACCCCCCAAAACCAAAGCCCTTTTTATGTTTCATTTCTTTGCTGGGTATAAATTGCATTTGTGCTCCTTTCAAATGAAAAGTTCATCTTTTTTACATCCTGACAAAAGCTTTGTCCAATTGACTATAAATGTTGCAGTTCAAATTCTCATTATCTTCCCAGTTCAGTTTTACAGTAATAACTTGCAAACTGAGGAGGTCAACTCTTTTAAAGATGAGGAAAAACTCACCCAGCAGAAGTGGAAGAAATCTCCAGGCAGGGATAAGTCAGCTCTGTGTCAATAGTTTTCTGATTGCCCTTATTTGCTGGGATGAGCCCAAGGCAAATGTAAAGATGTATGGTATCTAGTGTACTTGATCACTTCATGATTAATAATGGCAGGAACTGAGTGTTATAAAAACAAAGATATTTGTTTTCCTTCTCAGCTTGCTTTGCTACAGTAGCTCTTCTCACCAGAGGGATGGGAGGAAGGCTGATACGAATCTTTAGGGGAAAGAATCAGGTAGTTTTTTTTTCTTTCTAATTTAGTATTGTCTTTATAAGCTCATTTCTAAAATAATTGGAAGGATAAGATGCTGACTTGAAAGAATTGTATAAGAATTAAGAAGGCAGCTTGATATGAAAGAGGACCTCGTTAGCGAATTTAAATATCATGACCTTCTTGCTTAGCTTCCTGTATTCTGGGATACATTCATTTTCTTCCAGCTCATGGTTGATATGTATGTTTAATTTCTGCCAACTGTCTTTTCGATTCTCCCTTACGAACTGGAGCACAGTAAGAATGGAATATAAAGAATTTTAAATTTCATTTCCAGGTTTGGAAGTAAATTTGTGAAATCTAAATAGGGCTTTCAAGATTTTTTAAATGAATCATGCCTTGTGGAGTCTCTTAAAAAACAAATATTCTGAACGCTTTTCTCACGAATTTAAACACAACATCATACATTTAAGATTCAATGATACAACTAGAACAAGGCTATTAAATACAACTACCAAACACCCATAACCCACATTTCATTTTATTCTTGAGACAATATACATTACAAAGACTGTAATAGTATTTTGATACATTAGAGACAAGCAAAGGGCTCTATAACAAAGCATGGGGAAAAGCCAGGTGTGCACAGAAAAACAAGGAGAAATGTAAAACACAAGAAAAAAGATGTCACTTTTCAAGGGAGCTTGAAGTCCCTGCATCCTTTTTGCACTGTCATGCTGTGGCCTTCTTCATTCCAGGATGTGGGATGAGCCAAAGGAACAAAAGAAAACCCAAAAGAAATGCTTGGAAACGTGAGATGTGCGTCATGTGTATCCATGATTACAATATAGTCCTGAAGAGATCAGACAGGTCTGCAGCTTAGGAATCTGAAGATTCTGTTTGCTAGACAGCTCACTGCAAAGTAACAGGAGTCTAGCTTCTCTGGAATCAACCATAAGCCCTGCTGCATCTTGGCTGTGAGCAGCTTCCTGAGGCCACGTATTTTGACTACAGGATCTCTGGTCATCGGCCTCATGACTGAATGGTGTTTAGTTGAACTAACAGTGGTCCCTGCGCTGTGCTAGGAAAGTGACCTGCTGTGAGCCTGCAGTCCTACAAGTACCATATTCTGCAGGTTCTGTGTTCCCTGCTTTGTAGGGTGTATTCTGCTGTCGGCATGCTTTTGCTTTTAGTTTTATTTTTATTGGTAAAGATCTCTTGAGTCTATGTTTAATCAGACCACCCCAGGCCGGATGCGCTGATCCAGTCTTCCAGACACAGCTGGTTTCCTGGATACAGAAGGCTGCAAACCTCTACACCATTGCCAGGGCCTCTACTTGCCTGTGCCATGCTAGGCCACTGCATGTGATGACCAGGTTCCCCTTGGTGGTACCAGTTGATGCAAAAAGAGCAACTTCCTGCATCCTGTTCCAATGCCATCACACATGGACCACAGTCCTGGGGTGAGTTGTTCCACCACACAAACAAGAATGCCAGGAAGGGAAGCTCCCTCAGCCAGATGCTCCCCACACTGGAAGCCACAGACACAGACGCCGGTCATTCCTCACCACACACACAAATGGCAAGAACAACACAGGCGTTTCAGAGATGCCTCCAAGACACAGAGATGAAGAGAAAGATCTGACAGCTCGGCTCACCCGGTGTATTGAGAGACTGTAAAGAAGAATGCAAGCTCAGCTGGTGGGGTGAGGATCGGAAATCAAAGTAGGATCTCCCGGGGAAGCTGGGTTGTAGGTTAAGGGTGGAAGAGAAGGGACTCATTCTACGGAGCGGCAGTCTTTCCGAAGGCACTGGAAAAGGGAGGGTCTGTTCTTCTGAATCTGTGTCTAAATGCAAGATCAACGCAAACCAGAGATCAGAAACCTGCTGGCTGCCCGTGCCAATCACCCAAAGACCTCCTAAACAAGCAAGCAAGCAAGCAAGCGTTCACACAACTCTTCCTCAGCCCTGGGGCACCGCCCACTGGCATTTAGCAAGACGGCGTGTCTGCGGCTGGGGTTTCCTAGTAGGTCAGGACCCCCAGACAACTGTTCTAGCACCACTCATAATCATTTTGTATTTCCCTCTAACTTTTAGTAATAGAAAAACATAAAGGAGGGTTTCCTTTGCCAAGTGAAATGAATTGAGTGAGACTTATAGGAATCTTTTGCCCACTGATAAGAAAATCACTTCTTTCTTTTGTCAGCTATTCCTCAGTTTACTGTGCATTTAACAATGGTTTCTTACAGGGTTTCTGTTTAGGAAGTGATAACTGTGGAATATTTCTCCTTTCCTCCACCAGTGTGTCTCCCCCATTTCTAGAGGGACGAGATTATTTTAATCGTAGGACAGTCAAGACATGATCTTTGCATAGAAGGAGAGACACAGCATGCTCTAAGAAGACAGGCCTGACAGGCACCTGGGGAATAAGCTCCCTCTCTGCTTCTGAGTTATTCTCATTTCCTATGGACCTTATTTAACTCTCTCATAACGGACAGAATTCAGGCATAGGGAAAGCGCAGAAGTATCGAGTATCTGTCTCTCTTCAGAAAGGCCTGGCATGACTGTCACTATGCAGCTCAAGTGAGGACTCACTCACCAGCTGGAGTTTTTATTTGTGCCCAATGCTTCATCTCTTGTACACACGGATGCCAGGCGAGGGCATCAGGTCCTAGTATAGATGGTTGGGAGCCACTGTGTGGTTGCTGGGAATTGAACTCAGGTCCTCTGGAAGAGCAGCCAGTGCTCTTAACCTCTGAGCCACCTTTCCAGCCCCTGAGGCTCAGTTTAATGGTGAAAACTCCAGAAGTGCAGATGGCATTTCAGGCTCCCGACTCCCAAGGAAACATTTTCTCATTGGAAAGGGAATTTTGTTATGGTGGCCAGTGGGCATTACTGTGGCTTGCTTTATCCTGTTTGCAGCTTGTGTTTGTATAGCCCCTTCTGATCAACATACTACGCTGTGCAGGTTCAGGCAAAAGTGTATGTGTGTGCGTGTGCGCGATATGTATGTGAGCAAGTTCATGAGTGCATGTGTGTGAGTGTGTGTAGAGAGAAAGAGTGCATGCATATGTGTGTGAGTGCACATTAGAGCCTGTGTGCGTGTGCAGGTGCATGTGTGACTGTGTGTGTGAGTCCATGTGCATCTGTGTCGAGCATAATCCTATCTGGAGACCTCATAGGAAATGCTACTACAGTGTTAATGCTGCAAGGAAGAAGCCTCATCTTCATTTCTGGACTCACAACATTAATGTTAGCTTTTCAGACTTTAGTCTTATCCCCAAGGGAAGATTTTATTTTTCTATAAACCAAATATCAGAGAAAAGGATACGAGGCTAACGCTTTATAGCCCCAAGAATAATAATATACTGAAGGTTCCATTTAAACTTCGCATGGTTTGGGTGACTTGGCATGTATGACCATTTCTTTGCTCAGATATAATGAAACTATTATTCTTCACATCTGTTTATTTGTGTGTGTGTTTGTATGTGTGTGCCACAGCACATGTGCAAAGGACACCCTGCAGGAGTTAGCTGTCTAATCTGTGGGTTCTAGGGACTGAACTCAGATTACTAGAGTTTGTGGTAGGTGCTGCTACCTGCTGGGCTTTCTCATGGGCCCCACAGTGTTTATGTTATAATCAACTTAAAATGTAACTAACTGACATTTCAGAAGATTTGAAATGTAGCCACACAGAGCCACCCCATCTCCTTAGTTTGAGAAGCCACTGTATTGATGTCATTATACTGTTTCAAAGTCACAAGAATTTGCTTAAAAATGTATCTTTTGCCAGATGTGGCAATCAATTCATTATACTGCAGATACTTATTGCCTGCCCTCTTCTCAGACAGAGGTTCAACAAACATCCTATCTGTGTTTTTGACCTGTGACCTTTCATGCCCAACCAGGTAGTCTCTTCCCCCATTTTCTCCCCAACCAAAATGAAGCAAAATAAACCCCACCAAATCAAACCTACCTTGCTATGAGAATTTTCCAAACAAATTAGAGGAGAGAGAAAAAGATAATTTCCACCCAATTCCAGTCAGACTAACAGATGTTCCTCCCTCCAGGCTTCTCTTAGAGGCACATGGTGCATTTGATCAGATGTCTACAGGGTGTTTAGACCACTCATTACGATTGTACAACCACAGGAGTCTTGGTGGTTAGACACTTAGAACCGTCTGAGGAGGAGCCTTCAAGCTTCCCCTAGAGCATCCATCTCCAGTCAGCACCTTATGTTTGGAGTTACTGATTTTACAATGCAGATAAACTTAGTTCAGGCTCCACTCACCAGGTGCTGTCCAGGGCCAAATGGAACAGACCGATAGTTCTGCAAGCGCTTGACATCAGTCATCAGTCCTCATTAAATCATTCTAGTTCTGAGCTAAATCGGTACCTGTTACCACTTTCACACACATGGATTGTCTTTCTGGTCATGCTCCTCTGGACAAGTTCAAAGGTGTAAGTACAGCATGGCAAGATGGAGAACAGTATTGTCACCTCCTGGTTTAGCCAAAGCATCTTTATCTCACAGTGAACAGAAATGACAGCTGCCCCTGTGTGTATGCGGTGTTATACTTTGAGATACAGGAAGGAACAAATCCTGCTCCCCCCCCCCTTCAAACACAATTATTGAGTTTGATAGCCTTCAGAGAAGGCTCCTCAGCTGTTAACATTCTATTGCCAAGACAAGGAAGAATGAGGTGTTTTGTTTTCCAGAACACAGGATAGGAAGCTAACCTTCATGATGATCATCATCATCTTTATCTGATAATCACCAGGGGAAGACAGGGGGCATCTTAGGATGCTGCTACTACCTCATCATGCACATCCTATTCATAGTCCTGCCTGGATGAGCTTTACTGAGTAAGATCAGTTTAGTGGGAAAGACCAGCAGAAAACTGTCCTCATGGCTGAAGGTGGGGATTGCACTCACATTTGTGTGTGTGTGTGTGTGTATGAAGAGCATATGGTGTTTATGTGTGTGTATGTCCTAGAGGCAAGAAGACAACTGTAGATAGCATTCCTCAGGCACCACCTGCCTTGTATTTTGAGGCAAGGTCTCTAATTGACTTGGAGTTTGCCCATTAGGCTAGTCTGGCCAGGTAGCCTATCTTCCTTTCCCTGGTGCTGGAATCACAAGCACTATCACCCAGCTTTTGTCCCTCCCTTCCCCAACTTGGGTTCTGGATCAAATCAGGTACCTGTGCTTACAGAGTGAGCATTTACTGATGGAGCTATTGCCTGGGCCTCACTCATATTGCCAAGTCCAGGAGGAGAACTGCATTCAAACGCAACATGCCCGTTCACACTGCCCATCAACTGTCAGGACTGCTGGTTTCCTCCTGTTCTTGCCTCAGCCTCTTTCCCTTCCCACTGGGCTCTGGAATGGAGACCCTGGTAATGGTGAGGGCTCTGCTCTAAAGAAGCAATGAAAATTTACCAAAACCAAGATCCGCCAGGCACCGTGTGTGCTCTTTACTACTCCTGGGATCAAGAAGAAAAGATATAGGTGGTGTAGCCTGTGTGCGCCATCTCTACTTTATTTGCTCGTTGTCTGACAGTTACTCTAAGTGTTTGACTATAATTGTTTGACATTTGGCTATAAAAATTAATAATCAAGAGAAAATGTGTCAATCATTATCAATAAGTTTTATACTTCTGGGGGTAGCATTTTTTTATTCTAACATGAAAAGAGTACAAAAAATTTCTAAATATGTGAAAACTTAAAGAATAATTTGTACATGTAGATGGATGATCCCATTGTTAAAATGTGTTTGTGTCTATGCCACGCGTGAAAATGCCCACAGAGGCCAGAAGAGGGCACCGGATCCCATGAAGCCAGAGTTACAGGTGGTTGTGGGCAGCTTAACATGGGTTCTCAGAACTAGGGTCCTCTGCAAGGGCAGCAAATGCTCTAAACACTTGGTCATCTATCTAGCCTAATAAATTGTGGTCTTCAATATGCTATTTGGGGACTCAAAGGGAAAGGGAGGAGTGACTGAAGCTTCTTTTACAATGTTCACTGATTCATCTTCTACCAGCTCCTGGTGGAAGCCCTGGGTGTCTTCCTGTCTGGCAGGCACAGCTTTGAAACTGAGCAGCCACCGGGCCACAGACTAACGAGGAGCGATGCATTTCAGAGCACAGCAAAGGAGAGATGCCACCCAGAGCTGCAGGAGAAGCATGAAGGATGGGTGTAAACTGCCACAGTGCAAACCTGCTGTGAAATACTGTGCTCTCTCTGCTCTCATTGGGAAGGTTTTACAGAGAGACAAGGAAGTGCACAAACAAGGAGCCTGTTTTCTCAAACGATCAGTCAGGCAGCTGAAATCACAATTATGTCCAACTGGTGTATAATTTATAACAAAAGGCGGCATCTTAAGCTTTCTTAAGAGTGGCGATAATTGCTGTTGAGTAATAAGAAACAAATCTGTTTTGAAAACCTCCTTTAGAAAAGAATGAGCCGGCTTTTGGCATCCTGTGGATGGTGGCATACTTCCTTGCCCAATCCTCTACTCCAATTTAGAACATCATGGTGTTATTTATGAGCAGCTCTCATCAGGGGATCTGGTAATTCCTATACTGTAATTAGACACAAACACTCCCAAAGGACCGAAGAACACATTCTCCAGATCTACAGAAAGGGCTGTAGATCCAATTCAGTCTTAAGAAAAATTTTAGGAAATTTCTTGAGATGCTGCATGCTGTCAGAATTAAAAGGACAAAACATGCTTCTCTTCAGAGCTCTGAAAGTTATCATTACCTTTCTGTGTGGTAAGACCCATAGTTGTTCAAGTACAATTTACCTACCTGGAGGATCTTGTCCTAGGAATGAATGTTGTAACTAAGTTAGTTTTAGGAAAGCAGGGACAAAGTAGAGGCAAGGAAAAAACACATTCAGAAGAGTGTTTTTTCCATAGATGATAATTCTCCAAATATCTAATTTAGCGCTGAATATTCAGTATCACAGACATAACCTGTGGGCCCACCGAGACCTTGGAGGAGGCAGGGTGGCCTACACTCAGCACATGGTTACAGTCCATACTGCCACACTGAAGAGAGACCACGAAAGTACTAAGTAGGAACTTAGAGTTCCGTGGCTTTACATACGAGAGAACTGACGCCTAGAAAGGCTTACAAACACATCCAAGTCACGTGCTCAGCTGCGGAGGGACTGGAGATGGAGTGGCAAGATCAGATTTTATCTTGGCAGATAAAATTGGAGAATGACAAAGCTATTTTTTAAAAATGTCTTCTAAATGTACAGAAAGGCAAGGTTTATGCTATGGGCCATGGAGTGCCTTCTGATGGCGTTAAGAGGTCATCTAGGCTTAGGTGATGATTTAGCACCAACCACACACTCGGTCCTGCATTCAGGATGGATCTTTTATTCTCTAAGTAGGGTTAGTCACTGGACTAGGAGCTGAAAGGCAAGTGTGCCACTAGCCCCTGGGATTCTGGCCACAGGAGTAGGTGACTGTGGCGTCCCTTGACTCTGTTTTCCTGAGGGGGGGTCTCATCCTCACAAGGTTATAATTTCTCTGGGAGGGTGGAATCTCAGCACACTAGGGTTTTAAAAGAAGTACATAGGCTCACTTAAATTATATCTATAAAGGGATTCTAGACATGTACCTGAGGCCATTTTCTATTCAGACGGATGGAGGCAGAGTCTGCCTATACTACTCAGTGTTTCAGGGTGGTTTCTGTTGATGGCAGGAGAAGAAGCTATTGCCACGGAAAGGACAGTGCAAGGCTCAACGCCTGCTCACGTAGGTTTTGGAGACAAGGCTGCCATGGACATTCCACTAAGGCTTCTTGAGAACACTTTTTTCTTCCATGCCCAGGGCCCACAGCTGGTGGCAGGGCTGCATGTGTGTAAAACATGGCTCTCTCAGATCCCTTCTTTCTCTCTACTTTCCTTCCTAAGATGAGACCTGGAGGGCTGGAAAGCTTCTATTAACCCATAGCTCTGTGATGGTTTCATTCTAAGCTGGTTTTTGGCTGAAGACTTCATCTGTAGTAGCTTTGGGAACCTCATAGATCTCTGACATTCTTTCTCTTTGCCAATCAGTTGCCATCACCTCCTGCAGAGCATCCATGGTAACACTTGGGGAGAAGGGACTCAAGGCCAGTGGTTCTCAATCTGTGATTCGAGACTCCTTTGAGGGCTTGAATGACCCTTTCATAGGAGTCACATATCAGATGTTTACATTATGATTCATAACAAAACTACAGTTATGAAACAGCAACAAAATTTATGGTTGGGGGTCGCCACAACACGAGGAACTATATTAAAGGGTTACAGCATCAGGAAGGTTGAGAACCACTGCTCTAGGCTAAGTACTTGCCTGGGGTGGGGCTGGAGGATACAGAGATACCTACCTGCTGCAGGGCTTAGGTATGCTGGAAAGGAAGCCATCTTTACAAAGAGGCTATATTCTTTTTGACAAAAGTCTACCGTGACTCTGGAAACACCAGCTTTCTATTTCTGGCTAGTGGAACAGACAAGGCCACTCTATAAGCAGCTTCGTGTTGGAAGTTTGTGTTTATACACCAGGCAGACTCAGGGTACCTTTCTTTCTCTGTCCAGAGGTGAAAGCAAAGGATGCTTTTCTAACGTCAGCGCCTGTGTGTTATGCCAGGTGTCTGAAAGAACCGGGTCTGAAGTGTTACTTTACTTCTCAGAAGCTTACTTCCCCCATATGAGGCAGGGTAATAGCTTCTTTACATGGTGTGGTAGATGGATTAGTGGTCCATCCCAAAATGCCCACATCTAAATCCCTAGAGACCTCTGAGTGGTGGTTAGCCTTTAGAGCGAAAGGAACGCTGCAGCTATTCCATTAAGGTTCTCGAGGTATGGAGATTATTTTGGGCTGCCCACGTGGGACCACAAAAACCACGAGGGGCCTTACATAAGGAAGGCAGAGTCAGAAGGAGGCTAGAAGATGCTATGCTGCTAGATAGGGCCATGAGCCAAGAAAGGCAGGTGGCTGCTAGACGCTGGAAATGACAAGAAGATAGATGTTTTTCTAGAATGTCTTAAAGGAACCTAGTCCTGCTGACACCCCACTGGCATCCCTAGGATCTGGGTCTCCAGAAGTCTAAGGATACATATGCGGGCTGTTTTACACCAATAATTTTATGGTAGCTTATTACAACAGTAGACAACTCATACATTTGGTGCATAAGGACTGTTGCCTCAACAGTGTGTGTGTGTGTATTTGTGTGTGTGTATATGTGTAGACATCACAGGTACAGAGATGTAGTATAGACTGTAGTGTGCTTCACTGCCTTGGGGGTGTATAATTTTTTTTTACACTATATGCCTTTATAGTGAAACATAGAACAAATAGTTGTATGCGTATATGTATGTGTGAGTGTTCCTGTGTGCATATATGTTTGCACATGTGTACATATATGCACATAAATGTGGAGGCCAGAGGTGGGCATCCTGTTTATATTTTCAGACAGGGTCTCTCAATGAACCTGGAGTTCGTTAGCTGGCTTGGCTTGGCCGGCCAGCAAGCCTGAGGGATCTGAATGTCTGCCTTCTTGTGTCATGCTTGCAGGCATGCGCCACTGTGCCCCATTCTTTATGTGGGTGCTGGGAACCTGATCCAGGTCTTCATGCTTGTACAACATGAACTTTACCAGCTGAGCAGCCTCCCAGCCACACAACGGATGGCTTTCGCATGACTTCTCTATTATATTTCACTATCCCCCCAAATTTTTTCTGACTCTCATGTAATTGTCATTCTTCACGGAGTTTTTTTGATGGGCAGTAAAGAGAGTTCTCAGCAGATTGGCACAAATGAGGTAAGGTCTGATGTGACAGTTTTTTGGGTGGCTTGTTGTGTTTGTATTTACTACATGGTGTGATTCTCCAAGCCTTCTGAAGTACGCCTGAAGTCTGCTGGGGCCTCTGGAGGAGGTGCTGACTTTTATTTAAAGGCTTTAGATGGAAATCTTTCCAAAATGCACCATGTGTTTTTAAAATCTTCACGAAGGCAAGATCTGGTGAGGTTGTGCCTTTTTTTCAACTCTTCTGGTTTTCTCCTTGTTTAATGCCCTCAGTAACCTCAACTTCCGTAACAATTTCCCATCTCTTTTTCATACATATGTATGTACATATGTATGCATATATGTATATATGCATATGTGTGTGTGTTTGTGTGTGTGTGTTTGAGGCAGCATTTCATGTAGCACAGACTTACTTAACTCACCCTGTGTCCGAGAAAGATCATTATTCTTTAATTCTCACGCCTTCCCCTCCAAGTATTGGGATTACAGGTCTGTGCCAAGGCGACTGGCTCCTAGCCTTTTCTGTTAGGTGCTGCTGGGGGCTTGGCAGTGGGTAAATGAAACTGGGCACCTAGGAATCAACGAGCCTAGACTTTGTGCCTTTTCCTCCTGCCAACCAGAGGCCATCCTTCTTACTTCATCGTTTCAAAATAGCACTCACGACTAAAGGGCAGTTATCTTAAAGAGAGGGGTAGCATCCCCCTCAGATCGGGGCAAGCTACTAGGATGTGTGTAAAAGAGCAGCCAGGCCCCCAAACCCCAGGGAGAGAGCTGTACCTTGTGCTATCTCTGTGAACGGAGCTAAGCTGGTACCTGACATAACTGAGATGTTCAGCTAGTTAGAGCTTTGGAGTGATCAAGTTTACTGTTGGTATCAAAGTAGATGTGTATAGTATAGTATAGTATGGTACATTTACTGGCTCATGCATTGCAATTGTGTCTGCTTGGATTTCTCACCATCTACATCTTTTCTGTAACCATCCCTCTTTAACCAGCCCCCCAACACACACACACACACACACACAGACACACAGACACATGCATACACACACACTCACACACACCATTGCAATGTGTTGTAACTTATTTCATGTGGCTATTAGGTATGAAACAATCACAGTAGCAATTGTATAAACACGTAAGTTCAAATTCTTTTAGAAACACATTTATTTTTAGAAGTGACTACCTGCTACTTTTTAAATTAAACCTTAAGGTAGTAGAATTTTGGTGATATGATACTCTGGAATATCTACACCTTCCTGACATACAGTCTATCTGGAAAATAATTTGGGAACACAGTCAAAGGCCTCAGAAATGCCCAGCAGTACTTTCCTACACCCAAGAACCTGTCCAGATGAGCCTTCCACACAGAGGCCATAATTAAAGAGCAGCTTTTGGGTAGAGGTCCTAACCCTGAACTTTCCTCTGAGGGACTATTGAGGGGCAGCACCACCTTCCCTGCGATGTGACTGCTAAGAGCTCCCCAGCCGTGAGAGGCTCCACAGAGTGGAGTACAAGAGAGCCTTTCCTCAAGGTCAACTCACAGCCCCAGGCGTATCCCCTCGGCCTCCCCAGATCATGACAGACAAGCAGGAGGCGCTGTTCTCTCAGCTGGGGAAAAGGGGAATCATGGGAGAATAGACAGGAAGGTTCTCGCCAGCTCTCAGCCTTGCCTGATTGTTTTTGGTGGGGTTCAGTCGGACGCTCAGAATGAGCCTCAGAGCACGCTGTGCTAAGAAGGCCTCATTACGTAATGGCTTCGGGACTCCTTTGCAGATGGCTTCAAAGGCAGTACATAGCCGGGGTAGCTAAATGATGAGTTAGTTAAAACCAAACAAAATGACTATACACGCCCAAGCATATGGGCCTTATTTTATATTTCATTAAAATTCTTCAAATATTTTATCTTTCATTTATTTAAGGGTTCAATCATGTGTTTATGGTGTGAGGAGGCGCTGGTATTCCTGTGTGGACAGAGGACAACTTTCCAAAGTGGGCGCTCTCCTCCATACGGGCCCAGGTGACTGAATTCAGGGAGTCAGACCAGAAGGCAAGGCCTTTTTCTGTTGAGCTACCCTGTCAGAGCCATTTCATTAACTTCATAGTTGCTCGTGTTTACTTTTCTTCTTAAGTCGGGAGAGTTTGGTTCAGATCTGGGACCAGGCTTCACCCATATGTCAGTCCTGAACACATCCCAGAAACCTGCTTTCAGTGGCCTAACCTAGCTTGAACCTACGTAACGCTGCATTTTTCTTTGGCTAAGATTATTGTGTATTGTTTCTGGACCAAATTTCTTATGTATACGTTATCTTTCTTTCTTTTGCAGCTATGTGTGTGTCTCTTTAAGACCCACCTCCCTTACCAGCCTCTAAGCTCCACACAGCAAGGGAACGGGGCGCCACACTTTCTACCTGTTGTGGGCACTTACCAAACACTCTCTGATTGACAGACAGACAGAAACACTTGACTTTGGGGCGGTGATGATCAGGATTCCTAACAACGCACACATTTGATGCCCCTGTGTGATATCACCTCCGGGCCAGCAGAAGGTTTGTGACACAGTATGAGTGACTAGTGACTTAAACCACATACTACATATATGTCATTAACTCGGACTTGCTGTCACATATGAAATGAAGCCTTCTGAGATACAGACCTTTTGTTCTGAAGTCTGGAAGAAGGTCGATTCTTGCTACAAAGAATGTGAAAGACTCTATCACAGCCAAAAGCTAGAAGGAACCACCCAACCACCCCAAGCCAACAAAACAAAACAAACAGCAACAGCAACCTCTAAAGTAAACTTCCCAGAAACTGTAGAAACAATGGGATAAAGTACAAGAGCATCAGATTCCTCAAATAGCTATTATGGCATTTTCTCATTGATTTCTAGAAAACCAAGGAGGTTATAAAGAGGTGGCTTTTCTCTATTTTAACAGACTGATTGAGTCTCCTTCGAGTCCCCTCACTTGCTGAATCTCATGTCACTACTTAAATGAGGGAGAACAAATAGAACAAACCAAAGTATGGAGAAAGAATGTGTGTGAACTTTATTTCATCATGAGCGAATCACTCGTGGGCTGTAACACAGAACACTGAGATCTACATGGTGATCGGGGTTGACTCATAGTCACATACATACCTTATATTTGCACATAATATATATAAAATTCATGGAGGAATGGGTTTCTACAATACAGTTTCTTTGTTCGTAGAGAACGTGTTCCATTAGTTTCACTTAGAAAATGACCCCCAATTCTGTAACTGTGGTACCAGGGATCGCAGGTCCATATCCTGTAACTAATAATAGACACCGGTATCTCGTGAACATTGAAAGAGACTAAGAAATGACACCTTCCTGTAGGATGAAAGGACAGACAGAAGTACTCAGGTTGTTAGTGCCTGATTGGAGTGTAATAATCTGAGTTCTATAGTCTAGTTCAAAGAGAAACAGTTTTCATGCAGTTCTGTTGACAAGTCTTAGTAACACGGCCACTGTTTCTCCCTGCCCTGCTGCTCTGCACTTCCCACCTCATCAGACCACCATCAGTGCACCAGGGACACGTGGCCAGCACCAGCAAGGGCTTCTGCATTGATCCGAGAAAGAACTCATAGAGGCCCGTGGCCTTTAGTATGCTATTTCGGGAAAAGCGGCAACAGCTCTCATGCTGGTAGGTTATCCCAGAAGAAAGTTGCTAAAGTGTGAAATCTGGGGAAGGAGCTAGATGTCACAGCACTGTCACCTCTGAGGACAGATCATGTGAGTGTTTCATCCTTAACAAACCTCTTCTTTGAAAAGCTTCACTTTTTTTTTTTTTTCACGGCTATGGGTCTTTCACCCTCACTGTGCAATTCGAAGTTGTGCTTGTTTTGAACCATGTGGAGCATTTCCGGGGTGGCTGCCACATGCGGAGGCTTGCGGAAGGTAGGAGAGACTCCCACAGTTCTTTTAGCTAATGTCTTGAACTTGAACACATTCAACACCAGAGATTAGTTGTGGAGAATGCCAGTGGGGTAGGAGGTGACTTCTGTGATTAAAACAACACCCAAAGGTCTCAGAATGCTTTGGTACCAGTCACACATACCCTTCTTAGGTCTACTGTCATGTGCTCCCGCTGCTTGTAAAATTAAAAGACATTAATGGCTCAGAGGTTAGTCCAGGTCATCAGGTGCACACCTCTTCGAGCTAGATTGTCTCTGATGACCAGAATATCTATAGGACAGCCAAGAACCAAATGTCCTCTAGGGAGACAACTTTGTACAGTGGCCCTGGGCAGCCTAACCACCCCTAGAGGGACTAGCAAAGACCCACAAGGCGAGATAAAGCAGAGTTGCCGGTCTTTTCCTGTTTGGTGCCCACAGGAAATCTCAGTCCTGGTGCTGATGGCCTGGTCTTTGGGCAGGAAAGGAAGTAGTCCGAGCTCGTTAAGCCAGACGCTGGTCAACAGGCTCTAACACCCCACACCCATGGGAAACATGTTCACATCAGACAGAGCTATAGCTGGAAAGACTCTACATTCCAGCCCCGCCAGGAGCAAGCCAGAGCTACAAAGACATGGAGAATCATTTGGGTGAAAGTGGCCACTGAGGTGGCTTGGTGGAGACGGGGAGCCTGCTCTAGAGCCCAGGAACCTCCATCTTAGACACCAGGGGCACATTTGGGCTTTCGCACATTCAGCGTCTTCCACTGCAGCTTAGAGTGTTAGCAAAGGAAGCCATTGGAACTGCTGATGTGGGACCTCTGGTTTCCTCACATCCACATCTCATGGGCCTTCTAAAGGCGGGAGAGGGACAGCGGCTCTTGGGCCGGAGACAGTGCAAGTCATGGAAAAACTTGAGGGCTGTGGCACTGATGGGGTTACCTCCAGGCTGCCAGCCACGTTAGACGCCACGTAGTTCCCGCTCTGAGGGATACTGCTGAAGGGCCTTACCCTCGGACGTCTGGAGGACCAGTGTCTTGCTGTAGGGGCTGACTCCCGTTTTGTTGAAGGCCTTAACCCGAGCATTGTATGTGCTGTTGAAGTGAAGGCCGTCCACGGTGCACATTGTCTCTTTTCCGACATATACTTCCTGTCAACAGAAAACAGGACACCACTTACCAAACGAATCTCATGGAGGAACAGAAAGGGAAGTGATGATCAGTGGTTAGGAGCACAACTTTGGTATTGGCCTGAGCCAGGCTTGAATCTATGGGCTGTTTATTGGGCTGTTTAAATTTGTTGCTCTAAGCTTCAGTTACCTAATCTGTAAAACAGGGACATTGATACCTACTTTTCAAGATGGGTGTCAGGGCAATCTAACTTTATATATGTAGTTATTATAGTTCAAAGGTGCTCATTAGCTTAATAGTGATCAGCTGCTAGGACTTTAAAAAGTCTTCTGGAGAGTTTGTGGTTAAGATTATGCTTATTTCTGATGTTCATAGAGAATGTGACGCCAGTATCCTTCACTGTGGTTTGTCTAAGGCATACTGAAAGACACGAAAACGTCAGGGGAGTCTGTAAGCCGTGTTTCTAGCTCCAGGAACTGACACAAGGATTACACGCAAAGCCGCTGAAATGGAGGCTTGTACCACAAGCGGGGGAAGGAAGAATGACATTTCAGGGGCTTAAAAGAAAGCCTGGCACAACGCACTTTCCACATAGGCTGGGCATGTGCTTCCCTCCTTGGCTGCACACTTTGCAAAGTTATACTGACGTAATGAGTGAGAATAATCTGCATTCGAAACGCGGCTTTAAAGTGGCAGCTCCCAGCTGTGGTCTTGGATTACCCATGGACTAACTCATTATGGCTGCAGCAGTTAGGGAAACCTGCATATTGCACACTCTCTATTCTGGGATTCTGAACATTTGTGCATATGAATTACCTGTGAGCTGTATTACAACACGTTTTTTATTCCCTGTAGGTCCCTGAGGTAGGGTCTGAGATTTTGCGTTTTTATCAAGTCCCCAGGTAAAGCCAGCGCTGGGTAACTCTAGATGGGTCTTTGAAGGAGTAGTGTCCTAACACAAGGATGACTGTTTCTTATGGTGGCTGTGGAGTCAGCGGAAGGGACCCAGGTGTGAGAGCCATGGTTTGACTAGCAGGAACCAGGGGCTGACTACTTTTAATTCTGAGCCTTAAGGAGAAAGGAGCCAGCTGGTGCTATGATTCCGAGTGTATTGTCTGTGAAAGGATAACTGGAAAAGAAATTTAGCTGGGAGGAAATGAGTGCTTTAGTTTAAATGTTAAGTTTAGGCTGGTTTAAATGTGTCAAACTAGAAACTTCTCCACAGGTAGAATGGCCTGACTTTCAGAAAAGAGGTGCAGATGAAAGACATGGACAGGGAAGTGCTCACGAGGTGTAAGGTAGCAGGGAGAACAAGAGACTTTGGAAAGACAATAGCCTACAGTGATTTCCAGGTATGATGATGGGACAGCTCTTTTAGGGAATGAGGGAAACAAGGAGAAAACAGTAATAAAGAGAAAAGAAAGGCCCAGACAGGGAAACAAGAACTGATAAACAGAGTCAAGGGTTGGCTTAAGAAACAGATTGCTACACACACACACATACACACACACACACACACACACGACTCTTATTTTAGACAGGAAGAAACTTGATTTTTCCATGCCAGTCAACACATATGTAAATAGAGGCTTCCCTATCAAGGGGGAGCATATTGAGAATTGTGGAAGACACCTCCTGCTTGAAAGTATGCAATCTTAGCAGAGACAATGCCAGTGAGGAGGAGGAGGCCTTTGTAGGCTTTGCTCTTGGAAGCTAGTGGCCCCTTGGCTATTGACTGGAAGAAAATCTCATCTTCTGGGGCTTGTGGGTTGTTTTGGACAGGTTCTTCTCTTGAGTAGTGCTAAGATGTACTTCCTTGGTACCCAGAAAACTGCTCCTTTGGGTGGTCCCAGCATGGGGGTTTCCAGGAACTACTAAAGCCCAGAAAGACTGCGTAGGATAGGTAGAATGCAAGCTATGAGTGTAGGAGAGAGTGCTCTCTGTGTCTTTCTCTCTCTCTCTCTCTCTCTCTCTCTCTCTCTCTCTCTCTCTGTGTGTGTGTGTGTGTGTGTGTATGTGTGTGTGATGGCTATTTTGGTTGTTAATGACACTACATCTGGAATAAACCCCCAAATGGCTGCACACACCTGTGCACCGGTGAGGGACTTTTTTCTTTTTAATTAAATTATTTGAAGTGGGAAGATCCACCTCTAATCTGGGCCACACCTTCTTCTGGATACCTATATAAAGACAGGGAAGAAGGAAGGCTCTCTCTTTACCTGCTTGCTCTCACTAGTAAGACTACTCCATCACTGGAAGTAGAGCCTACTTCTTCAGGATTCCAACATATATGAAGACTGGCTGAGACATCCTTTTGAGACATGGACTGAACAACTACTATATTCTTGGGTTTTTCACCCACAGCCAGCCATTGTGGGATTAGCTGTACCACAATCTGTAAGTCATTCTAATGAACCCCCTTTCTGTATATATCTTCTTTAAGTTCAGTCTGCCTAGGGAACCCTGACTAATACAGTGTGTTTGAGACAGAAGCAGGCACACACAGACAGGCAGCCACATAGAGATCATTATTCTGTGGGCACTACAGCCATGTCTTGCCAAAGGGCAGCTGCCTCATATCCAGAGGGAGCCATGACTTTCCCAGTGTGCTCTGCATTCCCTCTCCTTGTGGAAGTAATAATTTTTGGGCACCAGTTCTGTCTGATGAAAGGCTTAGGGGGAAAAAATAAGATTTATGAGAAAAACTCCTCAGAGCAAGGAGACTGTAATAGAAGAGCTTCCCAGGTAAGAAGAGTGTTAGGACAAGACACTGAAATCTGTTGTTGCAGAAACAAGGCAACGGTTGATGGTAAATTATTAGCTAAATCATGATGATGGTAGGAGTTCATTTTGCAGGCTCATCATGGATGCTGCACCACACTGATTTTACATAGACTATCTAATGGACTCTAAGCAACAAAGCACCAGATACATGCTATTGTCTTTGGTCCCCTTACTTGCAGATGAGGATCCAAAAGCTCAGAGAGACAAGAGATAGACTCCATCACACAGCCGAACTGTCTTTTTGAAAGAGTAGGGTGATTTGAGTGACTCCTCCCATCTTTGGTGATACGAGACAAGAAATCCCTGCCCGGGTGGACCACCTCCTGGAGAGCTGGGAAGACCATGCCAGGAATACCCAACAGGTCCTCCGAGGGAGCCCTGGGCATTGCTTAATAAGTAGTAGTTTTTTTTTCTACTTACCCGGAACTGACCACCACTTCCATCATCCAGTTCAAGAATGTATCCTTCGGCAGCCACAGTGGACAGAGGGGGCTGTTTCCAGGACAGTGTAGCGCTGTTGTTGTGGGTACAACACTCTTCCAGCTGTAGAATGGGGGTCGCTGGGACTGGAGAGGAAGCTAAACAGAAATTAGTGCAATTCTAGCTTCTGTTGAGTTACAACTGCTTCACTACCTTGTAATGGCAAGCTTTCCCCCATAAGCAAGTAGTCTGAAAACATACTCTCTCTCTCTCTCTCTCTGTCTCTCTCTGTCTCTGTCTCTCTCTCTCTCTCGCACACACACACACACACACACCATATCATCCATCCATCCATCTATCTATCTATCTATCTATCTATCTATCTATCTATCTATCTATCTATCCATCCATCCATCCATCCATCCATCCATCCATCCATCCATCCACATCTTGTGCCCATAAACAACAGCAGCTATAAATATTTGAAATTTGGTACCAAGTGGCACAAGCTGTGTCAGATTTGAAACTTCTGAAGAACTTGACATTATTTTCTCAGGGGAGCTGTAGCTTTAATCAGTGAGAGGTCAAGTCCACTTGTTTTTCAGGTATAAAACAATTTGGCTGTGAGCACAGGAGCAGATTTGAGCATGATAGGAAGCTCTCGGTGTTTTTAAGTCTTTTGAGAATTGGCTGAGTTTAAAACCCTCCATAATTTAGACTAACTCTTTCATATTACTTAAAACAATAGAGCAGCTGAATCTTCAGACACACAGACATTAAAATGCTGGTCAACAACCCCAGTTCCCAACATATACATAGCTGAGAGAAAGGTTTTTAGCAAACAATTTTGAAAATTTTGGTATTTATTTTTATATCACGTGTGTGACTGTTTTGCCTGAATGTATATATGTACACCCCTTGAATGTCTGGTGGCTGTGGAGGTCAGAAAAAGGTGCCCAGATAACCTGGAACTAGAGTTACAGACAGTTATGAGTACTCTGTGGGTCCTGGGAACTGAACTTGGGTCCTCCACAAGAGCGGCAAGTGCTCTTAACTACTGAGCCAGCTTTCCCAGTCCCGTTATCAATATTAAAAAAAAAAAAACAGTGTCAGAACATTTTCCCCAGCCCCACACTTTAATAACAGGCAAGAAAAGGAATTCACTTTTAAAGGCATTTAGATGAACACATGTTAGTTAAGGAACACCTAAGCTGCACCAGCATTGGACTTGGGGTGTCATGTACTGAGTTAAATTCGCTCCTGTCAGTCCTTCCAGCCAGGATGGTGTTGATTTTAACATCAGTTCATAAACAGGGTCCATGGTGGGTGATCCAGGAGACAAAAGCATCTACAACATACATGATGTGAAGGAGAGAGAGAGCACCGTATGCCTCCTATGCCAATGGGACCAGATTCGAGCTGCTAAATCAGGCACTAAAGAAGCCAGGTTAGGGAGCAGTTAATTGGAGGTGACCATTTTAGGATGGGAAGTCCTGCTTAAAGTGTCAATGGCGTGGGACAGAATCTTCTAAGAGACCAGTGATGTTTTTGAAGCCACAGGGGGACCAGGGCATCTGAATTTGGAGGAAAGGAAAGAAACGCATTGCCTACATTAATAACAAACTTCAGGACTAGATGGGAAAAGGAGACAGAAGATGTAACTCCCGAAGGCTGTAATGAGCATCCATGCAGAAACAGGCATCACATGGGTATTGATAGTGGGGCTAGCTTAGAGTCTATTAGTGTGTGAAGCTTCTGTTATTAAGTTATGCTCCCTTTATAAAACAAATACATATTTTATATTTAGGGTGGAAGTTAGCCAAACTGTTGTCCAGTGGGCTTCTAGAGACATGAATGACTCTCCCCAGGATATTTATTCTGTTAGGTCTCTCTTAAGTCCATTCCTTGGACTGTCTGTCTCATGAGCTCCGTGTCAACCTTTCATTTTTCTTCCTTCATGCTACAGGCAGGTGTACACTTCATCAATTACAAAATCAAGGAGTAAGATAACAAAAAGGTTTCAACTTAAATTGTACAAATGCCTGCAGCCATTTGAGAAGAAACACAAATCTCTCTGTTAGGCAAAGGCATCATTAAGTGATTAATTAAAACACATGATGCCACATGTAATTAAAACACTGAAACTTCACTTTGAGTCTCCAATAGGAAGACTTTAAAAGAACAGATAACTTAGGAAAAAGAAAAAACATTGTCACTAATGTTCGTATCTTAATAATGTCTCAAAGTTAAGCAGTGAAAAAATGGTCAAAGTGGTTGTGAATGGGGGCTTCACAGACAGAGTCACATAAATTGGAATCTGTTACATTTCTGAAGCCATTTCTCCACAAGTTAAAATTTTTTTCTTTTTCCTATTTATCTATTCCTTACTTACCTCCCGACGATGTAGTATATAAAAAGCAATAGTGTCACAATTACAGCCTTATTAGTTAAAGTTCCAGTTGACATTTAGAAAAAAAAAAGATTTTTATAGTGGATGTTATGTTACCATATTTCATTTTATTAGGTATGAACTAAATAGTCTACAAGAAATTCAAAGCATTTTCCATCATTC
This sequence comes from Pachyuromys duprasi, assembly GCA_028658305.1. Lineage (NCBI taxonomy): Eukaryota > Metazoa > Chordata > Mammalia > Rodentia > Muridae > Pachyuromys > Pachyuromys duprasi. The sequence goes on along the minus strand of CM053765.1, from coordinate 41,666,489 downwards.
TGCATTTTATAGACTGGCCATAGGTATAGCACAACAGTTTCTGGGCTGATGGTCAAGAATGCTTTATTTTATTGAAACTTTTGTGTGTGGAGTTCCCTAACTGTTTCAGTCTTTGGTTCTTGGGTTCATTCTGAGATATCTTTGGTTTTCTCTTTATTATTGCTTTCTCCTGGTCTGATCACAATTGCAGCATTTAATATTCTCTTAGCCCAAAAGCACAAGCTACCAACTGAAAAGTCTCTTAAACACAGTGTGCTCTGTTGAGAGTCTGTCTGGTAGAGCTGTGCCTTAAGGCTATGTCCTACCTCAGTGCCTTCTGTCAATGTTTTCAAATCTCGCCATTTGAAGGCTGCTCTCTCCTTATTTAACTCTGCCTCTATTTCTCCAGGTCATGAACACTGACACCCCGCCAGAATTCCTCCGTGAAACAAACTGGAATGTGGTGGGGACAAGGGAGAAAGGAGGCTGGCTTCCCACTCCCACACAGACCGAGAACCTTAAAGGGTGTTTTATTAATGCTCAGGACAGGTAAAAGGCTTACATGCGTTCACCTATGGGATTTTTCTCAGCCACCCTCTTCTATCTCTGTTTCATAGACAAAGAAACTGAAACCCAGAAAGGTATCATGGCTGACATGTGCTGGGACTGGGACCCGAAGCTGAGCTGGCTGGTGCTGAGGCTGTCGGCTCGGCACACCATCAGCTGCTACTGCAGCTGGGACTCCGGAGTGTTTACTAGAGCAACAGCCCTAGTCTCCACATACCATTCCAGACGTCTCTTTCTGTTCTTATACGATGGGTGGCAAAGGTCCCCAAGCACTGCTATGCCACTGTGCCATTAAAAGCTACAGTGGTCAGGAACCCCAGCTCACAGCATCATCTTCTCTGAAGTTTACCTGCCGACCATTCATTCCTCTCCTCTCTACGGTGGCCGAACAATATAAATGGCATCTAAGCTTTAGAGCAGCAGTTCTCAACCTGTGGCTTGTGACCCCTTTGGGGTTGCAGATCTGATATCCTGCATGTCAGATATTTACATTATGATTCATAACACTATGAAACTACAGTTATGAAGTAGCAACAAAATAATTTTATGGTTGGCGGACACCACAACATGAGGGACTGTATTGAAGGGTCACAGCATTAGGAAGGTTGGGAACCACTGGTCTCAAAGATGCGCAGGGCCTTTCTAGAAAGTTCTCACTGGTCCACTGGAAAGGATGACTATCACACATGTTCTGAAGGTATTCACTTCAGGCCCCAAACCTCTGCACGCGAACAGCTTGCATGTGTGTGTTCACTCATCCCCGCCAGTCTCCCCCACCCCCCAGCTCTTCCCCTGCATCACAAAGGCGAGTCTGTTCAGATCACTCTGTCCTTGCCTGTGACCTTGGAATATATAAGGGCTGTTGCATTCAAGAGGAGCTAATGAAGATTGATGTATTCTCGGGGAGGAGAGGCACTTAAAGGAATTAACAACTATTTGTTCTCCGTGCTAAGAGGCTGGTGCTGCTTTAGGTCACAGCTTTGTCCTGGTATGGATTCAACATGCGGACATTTGATTCCAACAACATGACTTAAATGCTCTATGTGCTTACACAATGCTAGGGTAATAGTCTTCAGAGAAACCAGTGTCTGAAATGTATTTTTACCCATACAGCAGAACCATTAGATGACTACGCAAAGACTCAAAATTCTATTCCCATGACCCAGGAAAAAGCTGGCAATACCAACTGAGAATTTGGAAAAAAAATATTCTCAAATGATCTCTGATAAAAGCAGGTGACAAAACTTGGTGTGTCGTTTTTTATGCCATTGAACACAGGGGGCGCAGATACCACTCCCAGTGGCTTGGAAAGAAGGCAAAGTGGTTTTCTCTCAAGGGACGGCCAGAAGCATGCCAGACAATTCAGGCACCTGAACAATGAAAGGCCAGTGTTCTCTAGATGGAGTTCAGGATGACAGAACCAGAAGGGGCCATGCAGCTAAGTCCTGAGCTAGTAAGGCAGTGGCCGAGGAAGGTGCCAAGCAGCAGCTGCCTGAGTGGAGACCTGTGGATTCTCACAGGAGACTATCTTCTTCCACAGCAATGAAAGGAACATCTGTGATGAGATTTCAAAACCAGGAAGGTGTGAAAAAGTTTTTGTCAGGAAACAAGCAGATATTGTCTCCATAAAAATGCCAGAAGTTTAAATGCGCACTTTTAAGTTACTTAAAATATATTTTAAGTTTCTACTGTGTCCATGTATCATCATCAGAAAACCGTGTCTAATGACATTGTTATGTCATCACGGTCAGATTACATTAACACTATTCCGAGAGCTATTTAATTTGGGTCTTTTGTACTTGGACATAGGATGCAGTTTTGGGGGAATATTTTTTACTGACAGGTTGTGAAGGAGCAGTTTATTAAGTGAATTAAGAATTCCTTTAGAACATGAGCAAGCTAACAATATAGTAGGAACAGCTGTCCATGTGTTCGCAGATATCCCAAAAGGCCAATGGGTGTTTTCAGCAGCAGCCAGTCAGCTGATATTATGTCACAACCTTAGGCTTTTTCTGTTCATCACAAGTATCTGACAGGTAAAAATTATTCAGACGAAGCAGGACCAGGCTACCACTGAATTGATTAAGCTTAATGAGCACAAAGCAAGACACACAAATTAACAAGGCAGAGAGAAAATAATCAAAATTGAATTCAATTAAGGCAAAGTGTTAAACAGAAAATTTACTCTCACGCCAAATGTTCTTTTCTATTAATGTCATAAAGATTTGTTCTGGATGTTCTGTGTGCCAGGTCAGTTGCTGCACTTACAGTGTTTTGCATTTTAGTCTGAGGTGCAGTTGGCATTCTCTGCTGTGCCGACAGACTTGAGCAGTCTACACACAGCTCCTCCCACTCTTCCCTCTGTGTGGACTACTAAGTCAACACGTGACTGTTCTTGGAAATGTGGTTTGTGATGCCCAGCACATAGACCTCAGTTTTTTCATACCAGCTGTAGGAACTGCTCACTTCAGATTCATTTGCCACCTAGCTTGGACTCCACAGGGGTCAGATGGATGGACCAGACTCAGAAGGGCAGCCTGTTCTGCCAGCCAACCAAAGCATCTCAAAGTCATGAGGCTTCTACCTTCTAATTTCCTCTTGCCCTATCAGCAAGGTGAACAGGGTTTTCTCCTCTTCCACCAAAAAGCCTTTCCATTGCTCTTTTATGGTGTATTTCCTCCTCTGAGCTACTTGAGACATACCTTCCTAATGGTTTCATTTTGTTGAAAGGATTGGAGATAGACAGAGGCTGGATAGGGGTAATTAACCCGGGTCTCTCTATTCTGCAAGAGGTGATTTAGTGGCTCCACCATGTAGGTGTCTGAGAAAGCTTTTTAACAGCAATAAAAGATTGTTGCAATACACACACACACACACACACACACCACAAAATTTATAAAAGGAAATTATCTATTTCTCAAAGAAACTATGCTGGAAGTCACTAGTTTTGTAGAAGAAAATTGCAAAGGTTACTTCCTGGGGTGCACCCTTGCCCCGCCACCTGCTGTAACGCAGGCCTCCTGTGCCTCGTTTCCTCAGCGGACTTCGCTGTGAGAACAGAGGTGAGAAACGTCACTGGCACGTGGAGTAATGTCTGATTTGATTAAGATTCCATTAAGTGCCCACATTTTTTGTTACTACAACAAAACATTTAAACTTACAACTTGTGCATCACTTTAAAAAACATTGATCGATGCATTATCTCAAAGCAATGCCTATCGATTTAAAAAGTGAGGGAACTGAGAGACCAAGAGCAAAGTGTCATGAAAAGAAAATGTATGAATGCCAAACACACGTATGAGTTCACCCACAATGGCAGCCCTAATGGTATTTTAAAACTTCTCCGGTTATAGGACTTGCCTAGTGATAAGTGGAAATAGGTAGATGTTCTTTCTAACATATATAGTTTGTAAAGCATCTACTTTTAGGATTAATATTACGTGGATGTTTTAAGTTGAGAGGTGAAGAATGAAAATAAATTTCTCCAGTTTGAAAAAAACCTTTACTTTTATTTTTACTTACATGTGTGCGTTTGGGTTTGTGATGTGAATGCTTAAAGAGGCCAGAAGATGTCAGATTCTCTGGAGCTTGAATTTCTGGTAGTGGTGTCCTGCCTGACGGGGTCCTGGGAACCAAACTCTGGCCGTCTGTGAGAGCAGCACAGCCCTTAATTGTAGAGTCTCCTCTGTGGCCTTGAAGAGTATTGTTTTCATTTTTGAATTGTTGGAAAGGTTTATATCTACTTTGTTTGAGACAGTATCTCATCATGTAGACCAGGCTGGCCTGGAACTCACAGAGATCCGCCTCTGCCTCCTGAGTGCCGGGATTAGGGGGGGGGGAATGTGCCATCATGCCTGGCCCAATTTCTTCAAAATTTCAAAAAAAGGTCAGAGAGTGTTGGAATGGTTAAAATGGCGGGGTTTTAGGGCAGAGCCACAGTGGTCAGGGGTTTGAGTGGGGGTGGGCTGAGTTGTGAGGAAGGATTTCCTTTCTGTTTTGTTCTTGAGGTGGAATCTCAGTTTGTGCTGGTCTGAAAGCCATGCCCCTGCCTCTGCCCTCTCATAGCTGGGGCGACAGGCCTTCATCTTTTCACTGGCTTTGGGATAGATCTTTACCCTGATTTCAGTAGTAGCTGTATGAGTCTGCATACGTCATACGATGACACATAACTATGCATACACTCCATCAGTGTCAACTTTAATTGTTTTGTTGCTGTTTTGTAGCTATGCAAGATGTAACCGCTGTGGGGAAAGGGGATAGATGGTACAGAGAACCTCTTATTATTACTGCAGCTTTCTATGAATGTATTTTGAAACATGAAGGTAAAAAACATCAGAAATGGTTTTCAGATGGATTAATCAGATTGCCATAAATAACACCTGGCTTGAATCTTTAATGGAAGTACTTACATTTCCTCTTGGTGTCCAACATTTAAAAAACAACAACACACACAAAAACTTAAACAGATCTTGCCATAGTCTTTAGTTCCATAAGTTAACCTTTACGTTTACCTCAGGTGTTCATTTCTCTCCCAGGCTTACAGCCGCCCTCTCACCTCCTCAGCACCTGGCTTACTCTCTCCAGGCACAAGGAAGCTTTCATTTCAACACCAGATTCCCTTGATATTTGACATGATTTTGGGGTCACTTTTTGTGGGAAGGTCCTAGCTATACACAGTGCCATCCCTCCTCACAATCTTTGTCTCAGCTCTTCAGAGTTGATTATCAATGAGTCTAGAGTTGAGTATATTTGAGTTTATCTGACTTGCTCAGCTTACAAGCTAGAATGGAGGTGTTTTCATTACCTGGGAGGGGCAATCGTCACTCTAGATTTTAAAAAGATTGTATCTAAGTGTGTGTGTGTAAGTGCCCTCAGATGCCTGAAGTAGGCATTACAGGTAAGCTGCCTGAAGGGGGTGCTGGGAACTGAACATGGGTCCTCTGCAAGCGCAGCAAGCGCTCCTTTTCTTCTCTTAATCTTCTTCTGAGTCTGATTCCTCTTTTTTAGGCAAAGTCTTGCTATGTAGTCTTGTCTGATCTGGAACTCCCTGTGTACACCAGGATGGCATAAACTCACAGAAACCTGCCTGCCTGTATGTCCTAAGCACTGGGATTACAGGGGTCCACCACACTCAACAGCCGGTGCTCTTAACTGCTGACCTCATTTCTCTAGTCTCACTCTGGATGCTAAAAATCTTTGTCACGGGGTCACCCACCGTGCTTCAAGCAGCAGCACCAGCTCAGGACAGTGTGCTGACCCTGGAGATACAAGGACATACCTTTCACTTGCACGAAGTCCAGCTGGTGAATGGACTGCAGCAGAGGGCTGTTGTCCAGGCTCAGGTCAAAGTCCGTGGTCATCCTGGGAGTGAGTGTGCCTTTCCCCCACTGGTCTTCAGTTAGGTGAACTCGCCTTATGAGGGCATCTGAAATCTAATCACAAAGATCACATCCTAAGAAACACAGAGTCATCTTCAAACCACAACACTGCTGTTCTTCCCATCTCAGCGTACTTGGTGAGAAAGACTGTGTCATGACTAGGGTAGCCCACAGTTTCTGAAGCAAAGCTGAACATTTTTCTTGAGTCACAAGGAGGGCACTAGAAATAATTAGCAGCTGTTAAATGACTTATGCTCATACATTCATTACTAAGCTTCCAAATGCTGTCAACTCTGAAAAATATGATACACAATGGAAACCCGTTCGTCCTATAGAATCAACAGCTCTACCCTTGTGTTTCAAGGTGTGGACAGCCACAAAATCCAGGAATGAGATTCGCAAGCCAGAAAGGCTGCTCTGTGTCTCCTTATATCTTCGTATGACTCTCCCTTGATTCTCTGGAAAAGACCTCTTTCATTTCTCACACTCAGCCCCATCTGTCTCTCTCAGCTGGTTGCAGACAGTGAGTTGGAAAAGATCAACATGTCCAAAAAACAAAAACAAAAAAACAAAAAGCTCCCTGTCATTGGTATCAAAAGTGTAAATAATCCCCAGCTTACACTTCACAACTGACAATGAAAAAGTAACAAACAAGCCAAAACCAAAACAACCTCTCTAGTACCACTGAAAAAAGAAACTAGTTTGCTGAACAGGAGGCGGTGGGAGCAAAGTAGGAAGGAGCCCTGTACATAAAGACTTCAGCTAACAAAACTCCTCAAAACGGTTAGGGAGAAGGCACAGTTGTCAGGCGAGACAATACTTTCTTCTTTGGAAGAGATTACAGAGAATTATGTTTTCAGGATTCGGCACAAGAACAGAAGCTTCCCGTGCGCCCTACTCCCCAACTTGGCCCGTGCTCTTCCGAGTCTCTGCAAACAGGCTGGTCCAAACTCACAGCCCATGAGGGTAGGTTCTGCTATTGAGGGACCCGCGGTAAGCCGGGCAGCAGGATGCTCCATCTCTGTGTCCTACAAGGGCTGTGGGATATCTGAACTAGGAGGCAGGACTAGTAAATACCGACCTGCAGAAAGCCGCTGGGGTCGTTCTCCTTAATCACTTCCAAGCAGTACTCCATGAGGCCCGTGGTCTGGCGCAGTTTCACTGTGCAGTGAGAGATCTGGTCCCGAACCACCTGAGGTTGTTGAGACAACAGAAAGGTAGGTGCAACACAGCAGAGGGTAGAACAACGGGACTTCGGAGAGCTCCCTCAAAGCAGAACCCAGGCGCCTCCTGGGAAGGGGCCTACGTGGAGGAGAGCGCTTTATGCTGCTCTCTGAGGCTTCGGAGGACCGATGGATGAAGTCCTCACAGGAAATTGCCAACAACCAGGACCCTCCATAAGAGGTTTCAGGAGTGACAATATTAAGTTAGAACTCGGTGACCTCGGTGCACAGGACCCTGCAGACATTCTTTGAATTCGACACTGTCGTGAGCTGCTCTTAGGGTGAGGGCCTGAGCTGACTGTCAGGGAGCTTCAGCTCCCACGTGGGCGGCGCCCCGGCTACTGGCAGCTCTCACCCTCTTTGCTGGCCTGTTATCTCTTCCTGAAGGGTTTCCCCACCTGAACCCCAGGTCACCTGAGTCTTTCCTGAGTGGGTGGGAGGGCACCGGACGGCTGGGGCGGGGCCTGTACAGCATGGAGATGATGGCAGCAAGCGATGGGCACGGAAGAGGCACGGTGCTATTCGGGGAGCGCCTCTCGAGTCGGTCCTGTTTGCAGACCTGAGGGTCCGTTACAGCCTGTGTGGACTTTTCTCCAGCGTGCATTCTGCCCCCAGGAAGTTGTTTTTGCCCAGGGACAGAAGCACGACGCTTCCTCCATTAGAGGAACTTAGCCTCCACCTCCCCAGAGCTAGGGTCAAAGACATGTGTTACCTCCACCGGGCAAGGGGCGTTCATCTTCGTGACCTCTGCACAGTGACCTGAGACCTGAGTGGCATTTGAAAATGGAACGAAACCACAAATTTCATTGCTTCCTTGATATTAACACAGCTTTGTCGAAGCCCTAAATTTTCAGTATTTTAAATTTTATGTATAATATGAAAAGTGTTGACAAGTATTAAAATCTTTTCCTTGTTCCTTTTCATTTTTGATTTTCAATTCACCTTCCACTAAGGATTATTACACCCTTTTCCCAGAAGAGCCAAGAAATAGATGGAGGAGATGGAGGGCATCTCAAACCACCTCAGCAATCTGATGTAAAAAACCTACAGGACTTTGATACTTCCTGTTAGTTTTTCTCTGGAACCAGACTCACTTATATTTACTGACATTTTTACCTCCCCACACTCAATACTATATATCATAGGCATTTTGGTAAACGCTGCTGGCTGTGTAAATATCCCAGTTAGTGGGTAATAATGGTTAATTCCTATTCCTCTGTTATAGGGCATTTAGTGTCTTCATCATTTTCTACCTACCTGTCCACTCATTTCTGGCTTTTATTCTTGTATTGTGACAATTAATGGCATGCATGTATTGAAATAAGGATACCATTCAACACCCTGAAGTTCTGTGTCTGCTTTCAGATTTTCCTTAAGGTGGTGCACACAATGGTGGTACATGCCTTTAATCCTAGCACTCAGGAGCCAGAGGCAGGCAGGCCTCTGAGTTCGAGGCCAAGCTGCTTTTAAATCATCCTTCCTTTTAAGGAAGGTTGATTTGGGCTTGGTTTTCTTTTTTTGTTTTTGTTGTTGTTGTTGTCTAACAAGTGTTTGGCTCTTTGCACACTCCCAAAAAGCTCGTCGCTCTGTCCTAGAACTGGTGACTCTTCAGCATGCAGAACAGGAATGCGCTCCCCAGCTGCCTCTCCCCAAGGACTGATTTTGTTGTTCTTGTTACATTTTCATCAGCCATCCAGAAGAGCGATGAAAAATCACTGCTAAAAATGAAGTCAAGCAGGGTTATCAGGACAGTGGTTTAGGGGTATACTAACATTGACTTTCTGAACTGATTACTACTTTCTGCACTGAAATTTCCTACCTTGTGGAGATCAGCCAAGTGGTTAGATCACTTTGTAAAATCTAAAATATCTTACTTGATTCTTAATTGGAAAAATTTCAGCCGGGCAATGGTGGTACGCACCTTTAATCCCAGCACTCAGGAGTAAGAGGCAGTTGGGTCTCCTGAGTTCAAGGCCAGCCAGAGCTACACAGAGAAACTGGTCTTGGTTGCCAGCCAACCAACCAACACCAACCAATCAACCAACAACCTCCCAAAACAAAACAAAAACAGCCCCCAAACTGCATGTATGTGTGTGGTGTACATGCATGTGTGCATACATTTATATATGTACACATGTGCATATGAGAGCCAGAGGCTGACGTCAGGTGGCTTGAACCCAGAGACCACCAATTCAGGTAGTCTTGCTAGGTAGTCAGGTAGGCAAGCTAGCTAGCTTACTCCAGGAAATCCCACTGTCTTGATTCCCAACTTGCTACCATTAGAAGCCAGCCACGACACCCACCCATCATTTTATGTGGGTGCTGGGGACCCAAACTCTGCTCTCCACACTTGTACATCAAAGTACTTGGTGCATTAAGTTGTCTCCTCAGCCCCAGGGATGAGGATGTATTTTACTCTGTGGTCAAGGCTTTTCTCAGCTCTTTTCCCACTTAGCTTTCTGGTCAGGCTGTTCTTTCTACTCTTTATTGTCCTATAGTTTTGCTCGTGGTTTTGTTGAAGTCCCTTCTTAGGAAGCAAGGCTGTCTCCCCCTCACTCCCCTTCGAGTTACACATTTTTTGGACTTTGATGTTGGTGCCCCAGAGAACCATTTGGCACTGTTTGCGGCTGGCAGGAGTCAAGTCCCTTTCCTTGGGTGCAGTGCAAGTCACAGGAGTGACACAACTAGGTCCTGGGAGAACTGTCCCCCTGCTTTCATGTGCACTAGAGCCTAACCCAGTTCCCACGGGACAGTGGATTGGATTAGACCCCGATTCCGGGGGAAGCTTTGAGAATTTAATCAGAAGAGCAGTGGTCTCTGCAGACAGCAGGTATCTAGGGATCGTTCTAACAGTTTTATTTTGATAAATGGCAAAAGTAATGAGGGTCACTCCTTGGGTCAGGGCGTGACACTAGTAACTATTTGGGAAAGGACAGTCTAAGAAAGGTCTGTTGTTTCCCTGCCTCCTCGGGCTCTTTTAGTAGCACAGAGCCACCCAGGAGATTGCATATACACACAGGTAGAACATATTCTGACCACACCACAGCCGCGTTAATAGCAGGCTGATTGGACTCCTGCCATCAGCTCATGTGGTATAACCCACATGGAGCCATGGTGTGAATGAAGAGGATTCCACTCTTCTACCTGAGTGTGAACAAGGTGAGTACCCACCCTGACTTCCAGCTACCTTTCCATTTTTCATGTGTCTATAGTTATTTCTCTTTATTCTTTGGAATAACTTTGAATCACACTCCCCTCGTGGATGCTGGAGGGAGATCACTTAGAAGTTGCCACCCTGAGTAAATGATAATATTCTTTCTCCTGTTTCACTTCTTTCAAAATGTAATCTATTATTTCTCTCACAGTTTAACCCCCTCCCCATAGCATAATCCTTTAGCCTTTCTTACTGGTTTTTTTCTATCTAAGCACATGAGCTTTCAAGATTCAAGCCTGAAGGATTTGCTCCCCACTGTTTTTGCTGGTTGGTGGGGAAGTTTCTGTGCAGTCAACCATGTTTTGAAGAACAATGAAAAACTGAGGATGCTCTGAACAGTCACACTAAGAGTTAGAGGTGAAGTGTCCTGGCTTGATTAACTAAACAGAATTCTCCTGTTCCCCACCCCTGGAAGAATATTATTTATCATTTTATCGTTTAAAGAATAAAATAATGTATTCCTTAAAACTTGGAGAATTTTAAATTAAAAAAGAATGCTGTATATTATTACTCTCCCACAGGGTTTCGGCCAAATGTTTTTTTCCCCAATCTCCAATCGCACACTTGGCGTGAATGTTGGAATTTACCTGACAGCAGTTTTTACAAAGACAACTTTGAAGCTTTGAGCTTTTACTTAAGAAAAGAATGATTTAGGCCCATTAAACAAGCAGAATACATACCTGTTTTAGAGAGCTTGGGCTTTTTAACAGTAGAGCTGTGAGTTTCCTACTTTAAAGTGTGAATGTCACCAGCAGTCTTCTCGATAAACACTGCATGGAATATATGAAGCTTGCTATCTAGAAGACTGTATCCTGGTCCAGAAAAGTTAGTGGAGGGAGAAGCCCAAGCTCTGGGAAGAGAAAATCTAGTGGCATTCTACCCATGCAGAAGAATGCCTACCATGGGTGGCAGCCATGGATGGCAGACAAAGGACATCAAAGGCAACCTGAGACTGCCCTGCAGTGGCCTAGCCAGCGTGGGCCAGAGTAGTAAAGAGTGCTCCTTACTCATGGGGTGCCCTGACTGTGTGTGGTGGCATCTTGGTGGTTCTTTGGGGACAGTGGGAACTCTGTGGACACAGACTTTTTCAGTTTTATTCATACATGGGAAGCAGAGGACCATAGAACTTGCCAAACGAAACTCCGGAAGTAATTCTGCATTAATGACAGGCTTGATTCAGTGATGCTTGTCGTTAGGTTATTAGTGCAGAACCTTCTCAACTTTGGCCGAGGGTGGGTAAAGATTTCACGCTGTTCTAAAGACTTTACACAAGTCTTTATCCCAATGTCCAACTGATTCTCTGCGTTGATCTTATTGCATTCACCATACTGGGCTGGTACTTGGGGATTAATCTCTCTTTCTTGCTGACACTAGCCATACCCAATAACTTAAAATTTCCTTATGTGTGCTTATATTTCCTTTCTTCCACTCCTTAAAGGGTCATCTGTCTGATGGGAAACAATGGGAAAATAGCCTGATTCAGTAGTTTTATGACCCAATAGCACTTGTCACTTATGATGAAGGTTTTCCTGGTTAGTGACATGGTCATATAATGGATTCTTTTCTTTTTTTTTCTTTTTCTTCCTTTGTTTCTTTGTTTCTTTCGTTCAATGAGAACTATTCTAAGAAAGCCCAGTGGTACAGTAGGCTCCAAAAGGAAGCATCTTACATGTAACCATGGTGGACATATGGAAGCCCTACACCAATATGGAGCTTGATAACCTGGCAGCTTTATCATTACAGCATCACTGAGTAAGTTTTTGATACGTCAGATTCACTAACTCTGCAAGCACTTTGAAGGTTAGACTACCCCTCAAATAATTGTGAACAACCATGTTTATTGCTCTCAAGGCCTCTTACTGTTGGTAGGGAACAAGAAGATGCCTATCAGCTTATACTTTTCAACTTGGACCATTCTAAAATGCTGGAGAGAGAACACATTTAAGATTGCTTCTAGAATGAATTCAAGCTTTGAAAGCATTATAGACAAAATTAATTCCCAGGCAGCACACTGGACTTCTCAAGAGGAAGTGGAAATGTGGTAATTTTTTTTTAAATAAAAAAGTATTGCTCTCATTAATGGCAAATTTCAATGTTGTCACAGATTCCCTGTGAGGCTGTCAGGGGAGTGGGGACAGTTTGGGGCTGTGCCCAGCAGAGAAGGACCTGGGAAGGATGATGGTAGAACACCCTCTGCTGATGTCAGGACATTGCACAACTGATTCCACACATGAACGAGGAACCCTCCCTGCTTTCTGATTTTCATAAAATATCTTAAACAGCACAACAAAATTGGTAAAATACCTCATCGAATAATCAGGTCACTGATTTAGTGGCCACTAAAAAAACATCCCATGTGTTTGAGGGGAACAATGATCTGTAGTTAATTCTGCCTATGTATAGTGCGTGTGGAAAACAAGTTCTTCAGTGCGGTATGTGGTATCATAATTCTACTTACTCTCCCAGCAACAGAGGTGAAAGCTAAAACTTGTGTACTGTGCTAAGTACTCTACAGTGCTCCAGACTGAGCAGTCTTAAGTGCTTTATAGTGTAAGGACTGTGCTAAGCACCCATATCATTTCTCATTGTTGAATACTATGGTGAGTGCTTTACCATAGCCCACATGATGAGAACAATACACGCTCTGTCTCACACACAGAGAAACCACAGATTCCCCAAAGTCAGAGAGCTAGTTAGTGCCAAAGTGGGACCTTTCACCCAGCCTGGTCTCTGTAACAGGGATTCTGGGCTTTTCCCCAGCTGACTCCATCTTGTCTCAGCAGAACCCTTACATCTGTCTGTTCAGGCTGGCAGTGCTCTAAGAGATGGGCATGAGAGAGCACTAACACCCATAAATGCACACTGGCTTCCCAGAATCCCACAGCTTTTGAATTGCACACACACACACTCACCACACTCACACACACATCGCCTCTTTGTCGGCGGAGAGCAGCCCCTGGAAACGGAAGAGCCAGCACAGCCAGCAAAGAAAACAGCGCTGGGGCTTGGTGGGGATGTCCTTCAACGGCCAGTCTCCCCTCACAGCCTCCGCAGAGACAAAAACAAGAGCGAGGAGAGGCAGGACCAAAGGAGAGAGCTCCTGGAGGCTGGGGTCAGTAGCCATGGCAGCAGCGCACCCGTGGCGACAGATACAATTGGCTGAAAATGACAGAAGACAGAACAGCTTTGCTGCCGACGGCAACAACAGGCCACCTGCCTCTTCTCATCATTCTCCGGAGTCGGAGGAGGGTGAAATGAGGGCATCAGTGTCCTCTGCCCAGTAGCCCTGTGGCAGCCGTGTGGCCCGCAGCACAGCCCTTCTGTCTGGGGGAGATGAGGACATGCCATTCCTAAGCATCTCCTGCATCCTGAGCAGCTAGCTACTGCACAGGCCGTGCGTGACAGTCTCAGTCCCTCCCATCCTGCAGAGATGGCACCAAGTAAGGGGCACAGCGGCCTGTCCTGCCCTCTGATGTTTGCTGACATGATGTAGATCAATGACACTTTTCTGGTCTTTGATTCCTTCTTCCATAAAGATTGTGGGCCTGTGTTTCTCCCGAACAGAGCATCTATAGTCACTTCTACAGGGACTACACAGCCCCACAAAACACTCACTGTGCTCACGGCTGCAGCGCCAGTGTTGGCTATGTTTAATAAAAAGAGACTCTATTGAGAAAAAGGTGAAGTTTTTACCGCTAGGTACTGAAATACTGGGCCTGGTTCTCAGCAGGACGACAATGGCTATCCAGCCTGTGCGCCAAAGATAGCCACAGCTTTATTCTACACACATCTGCATGACTTGGATGGTATTCTGAAGGCAGGTCTAGTGATACAAGTTGTGAACACCAATAGTCTAGAGACTGAGGCAGAAGGGTCACAAGTTCAAGGCCCACTTATGCTCTAGTGTGTACAAAGTCAGCCCGGGCAATTCAGCAAAGACCTCTGTGTTGAATTTTTAAAAGTAGAGTGTGGGCAGTGTAGATTGGTGGCAGAGTGCTTGCTTAGTGTGTGAGAGGCTGTAGGTCCAATTCTCAATAACACACACACACACACACACACACACACACACACACACACACACACACACCCTCCGAAATGCAGGGGATGGCAACAACAGAAGTCTCCATCAGTGTTGAGGACTGACTGACTGTCAAGATCACCCCCATCTTGCCTGGCAGCCCTCCTCCTACAGGCAGGAATGCAGGGCCATTAACACCCACCTCCTACAGATTAGGCAAGCATGCCAGCTCTCCCACAGGGTGTCCTGTGACCATTACAGCTGCCCGTGGTTTTTCCTTACAGCGTCCATGGCACTGACCACTTTCCAGAAGTTTGCTGCTCACTTGTGCTGGGGGCATGGTGGGTAAAGCTCAGTGCTTCCAGAAGGGCAAGGCTCACCCTGAGTCACCACTGTGTCCTCGACTCCTCCTCCTTGGTACCCCTTCTCAGCACTTTAACCCATTGGCTGGCTGAGGGGAAATGCCTGGTCTCTGCATGGAACTTCCTTCACGAGCATGGGGAGCTTTTGTTCAGATTCCAGGCTCTGCGGCTCCCTGGGGCCACTTCTTAATCACAGTGTTATTGCTCCCTCCTCTCTGGAATAGGACCTCATGGAGCTATGGTGAAAGCTATTGAGGTGATCCCTGTAACATAACTCGGATATTCTTGTTGCAAAGAACATCTCTCCAGATTTTCACTTTTGCTATTATCAAAGGCAGGGCCTGCTTACCCAGGATATTCCCTAGTATTGCTGCTGGGCGACTGAAGAATTATGTACCACAGAAGGCTGAGGTTCAATTTCAGAAAAAAAAAATGAGTCTTTTAAAAGTCATTCAGATCTAACCTGACTGTGAGAGAAAATGTTTGTTAAGTCAAGCTGTTTTTCAGACTTGGTAAACCTGTAAGATAGATACTCCACAATAACACTTTTCCAACAAACAGTTGGGGAAGGACAAGCGTGGGATGTTTGTGACTTCTCTCTGTTTCTCCTGCATTTAAGAAATTAGTAAATTAGTACACAGTTTGCCATGAGTCACAGCTCAGGGTCCCTTTCAGAAGTCCACAGGTGAGTAAGCAGACACTGGAAGAGGAGATGATGCCCAACCAGCAGACATGGCCAGGAGAGGGCTGTGTAGTGGGGACTCCATTGTCCAGGACTCTGTGGGCTGCCATGCACAGGCCACAGAAGGTACCCCACCCCGGGAAAGCCTTGCCTCCATTCAGCAGAGTCCCCTGAGTGACAAGCCAAGTCAAAAGGCAGGGGACAAGGGTTTTCACTCCCACTACATTGCCGTCCTGTCCTGACTTTGGTCAGGGAAGCAGCATCTTTGTAGCCCTGAAGGTATCCTTGGTTCACCCACCAGGATCTGATTTGGGAAATGATATTTCTCTTGTTCTCAAAGATCAGGTGTTAGGTAACTGGCCTGCTGGTTAATATTTGTTCCTGAGCCACTGACCCACCACTGTCTCCCTTAAAGTGGCCCATACACCTCTTGACACCAACACAATGGCCTTGAAGGTGCCTGCTTCTCCTACTTTAACCTTAGGCTGTTACTGCACACCCTGCCCCGGCCCAGGCCTGAGTTTTGTTGGCCATGTGTGTGGTCCTTAGCTCACTGCCAACCACTGGACTCCCTTCTGCTCCCACTCCCCAACTTGTTGCCAGTGGGTGACAGGCAGGTTATCACAGGCTGCAAGATCACTCCTGTCAATGGGACTTACAATGCATTGGTTTTACTCTGTAGTGGCCAACATCTATATTGAAAAGTTGTATTATTCTTGTATTGATATATTTATTTTAGAAAACATATATTCCAGTTATCTACCCAAGGGTACATTTTGCCACCCTTCTCTAAGCTTTCAATCCTGTTCCCAGGGTTTGCAATCTCTTCTTCTTGACTTTGAAAAAAATTAGCCTGAGGTATACTTTTCTTGGATGCCTTTCTTAACATTTGCCCCTCCTGGGAGAGTAGAACAAATACATACATATATATATATATATATTTATCTCGTTATTTCCACACCCACAGCATATCCCAGCACAGAGAAGTCACTCAGCAAATTTTGGTTAGGAAACTGAAGGAGTAAACAGAGAATGAAGGGATGTGCCTGCTCCTGGCCAGACCATGTGGTGAGGCATGATACCCTCCCGTGACTGCCCACCACTGTCCCGGGAGGTTGGATGATTGTTTCACACTGGCCCTGGGCTGCCACTCACCTTCAGCTTGTGCTCATGCTCCTTGTTGACCCGGGCCAGCAGCTGAGCCTTCCTGCGGTTCAAGGCGTCAATGAGAGCATCGCACTGGGCCACCAGGCAGGCCTCAAACTCCACACTGTTTTCCTGAACAAGAGAGCACACATGTCGGGCACATGGATGGGGAGCTTGGGTAGTCAGAGAAACCACAGCACCCTAGTCCTCCCTACTGAAGAGACTGGAAGGAGCTGTGTCCATAGAGCACACCGAGTGTTTCCAAACTACCGGCAAACTGTATTCTATAGTACAAGCGTTTTGCTTTAAATTTTGATGTAAAAAGGTAGGTGTTTGTGACTTAAATTGACTTCTATCAAAAGAAACCATCTCCACAGTTTGAATAATAACAAGTACGGTGAAACTTTGGCTTGTACGGTGGTACATAAGTCCTTCAGTGGGTGTTTGTACTCAGCTCTGCAGGCTGGAAAGTGGTACCTGGGAGGAAGAGGGTAGAGTCAAGGCAGGAGAGAGAAAGGATTCCTAAATTTAACAGAGGAAGAAAGAGAGAATGAGAAAGGTCCCCCACCTTAGACAAGGATCCAGGGTTGCCGCCCAATGACAACAGAAGTACATGAGGTCTAAGAATAATGGGCAAAAGCAGTTATCCTTTGCATGAAGAAAGGCAACAATGGAGAAAAATTCATATTGGCAACAGCGTTTTCTCACTATAAAATCAGATAGGACATAGCAGCTTGCTGAGAAAGGGGGCTGCAGAGAAAAATGAAAGCAGTGTGGCCCTGTAGTATTTAAAGTAAATGCTGGCTATAGCATTTTTACTTGACTTTAACCCGTATAATTCTTTTAATTAGCAATTCTGAGTTATAGGCAATTACTAAAGGGCCTCGGATACTTAATTCAGCAACTTTCTTTAAATACAGGGTCTTTGTCTGAGACAGCATTAGGTGGGGTAACGGCTCCTATGGATACTAATTTCAGCTCTCCTGGAAGCAGTCTGAATTCTCAGAGAAAGTCCTTGAAGAGGGCTTTCATCATTTAAGAGCTTCTTTCTGTGCCTTGTATAGCAGGGGGAGGGGGACACAGGGGTGGTGGTGGGGGGAAGCCTACTGTTTTCTTATGGAAAGAACACTCTGATCTGATAGAGGAGGCAAGGCAGGGGCAAGCCTGGAGCTGCCTAGTTTGTGCCAGCAAAAGCAAAGAAAGGGCTGATTGATAAACTGTGCTGCTTTGGAAAACAGAAGGAAGTATACAAAACTGCTAGGTAATGAACAGTTTTAACACAGGCATGCATATAAAAATAGGCCAGCGGAACCAGTATGTGAGGCTTTGAGAGGCTGGCTTACATTAAAAACCCGTTTCTGCTTTGACACGGGTTAAACGGTCTTTCAGAAAGCCAATTTACCGGAGGGCAGATTTCTGTGAGGCAAACCTCAAGACATGTAAGAATGGTAAACAGTGCAGAAGGGTCATTATTTTAGTGTCTCGTGCGTTTTTTATGGTTTCTCCCTTTCGGCTATAGCAGGAAATGCATGTGTTCTCAAGTGCTGGCTGGTCATTGTGTCAACATGAAGCAATCTGAAAGTATAGTCACCAAGGGGTCTGAGGCTAGAAAACAACCAAGTGTTTCAGAAGAGAAGAAAGAAGCCTTAAGACGGGCCGGGGGGAAGGAAGGATGAGAGAGGGAAGAAGACAAGAGATGATTAGTTAAATGTTATGTAGAGTGGGGTTTGGAGACCTATAGGGTTTTAGAAACTCAGGAATAATCTGGGTTTGCAAAGAAATAGGCCTCTGTCTAAATGCATTGCAGTAGCAACTCAGAGCAACTCAGGGTCTCAGAGTGTAAGGCCGGAAGCACCTGAGGCAGACAACACTGGCCTGTGGACAAAAGAGCCGCCTCAAGAAGGGGCACGTGTGAGGCCAGCCTGTGTGTGTGTTTGCCGGTGTAGAGGCGACGGAGCAGAAATAAAGAGGGATTTCCTCGGAACACGCTGTGTCGGAGGGTTCTCTCTCTCTCTCTCTCTCTCTCTCTCTCTCTCTCTCTCTCTCTCTCTCTCTCTCTCTCTCTCTCTCTCTCTCGGAACACATTGGGTCAGAGGGTCCCTCCTCTCTTTGGCGCCAGTTCCCTGTACCCTTCCCACCACTGTACCTGGATCTGTTGCACCATGCTGCGGAGTTGCACCAGGAACTCCTTAGCTTCTTTGGCCCTGTCTGACAAGCCGTTCAGTGCCTGGGAGAGCTGGCTCTGTGGAGAGAAGGAAGAAAGGTCTGAGCTGCCATCACACAGGGTCATGTGGGGGTTACTTCAAAGCCACAGGCCTCCAAACCCTGGAGCCAAATACTTGCCCTGAGTCCTCCTGTCTGGGATTGGGCCTTTGAGGTAACATGGGAATAGGGGATAGAGTTCTGATAGCCAGGCAAGCAGTCCTTCCCTGGGCTCCTGAGCAATTTTTTTCTCTGAAGCGGTAAGTGTTCCTGGCCATGGAAGTCAAAGGCCTCACTACCTAGAGAGCCCTCACCTCACTAGTTAATGAATAATTTATTTCATTTGTTAAGGGTAAAACAAACAAACAAACAAACAAACAAACCAGTGAGTCAGTTGAGCTATTGACAGTTCATTGGTCTGTGGTGGGGTGGGAACAATGAAGCCGCTCAAGTGCAGGAGGAAGAAGGAAGGGTTGGGCCCTGGTGTGATGCTCTGGGGCCACAGAAAACGTTAACTGCAAAGATAAAGGCCAGGAGGGTATTTCACCCCACCAAGGCCCTCTTCCTTCTCCCAAGCACACATGCTCTAGGCCGCCCCACACGGGCCTCCTAACCAAGGCCAAGGCCTACCGTCTTCCTAACTCTTCTATCACCAAACCTCCAGGCAAGGTGTGTCCAGCCTTGGCCTCCCCTGAGGTGGCCAATGCCCAAGTTGCTGATCAGTGAGGCCTAGGGGAAGGCCTACTAGGGAAAGGAGAGTCTAGGAAAGCTGATGTAGGACCAGTGTGGCCCTGTAGCGTCTCCTCTTTGGCTTCTGCCTTTGACGAAGATCAGTGACTTCTGGGGAATAAGTCAGTGCAGTAGATATGGAGGGGTAAGGACACAGGATTCTGAGTCAGTATCCGAGAGCTCTCACCCCCTCCACACACACACACCCTGCTTCCTGTTGGGAAGCATGAACTGCCTTTTAAGTCCTGTGTTGAGGTTTTCCATTCCTTGAAGCCATTGGCAATACATATAGATTCAAGATTCCTTCTCCCAGCAGGATGGGCAGACCCTTCTGTACCTCAGGCAACAGCAGACCTTTCTCATCTCTCCTCTTGAAAGTCCAAAACCCATTCTTTTCTTCAACCGGTACAGTGCCTTACTTATCCTTTCAGTAAAAAGACTAAAACCTCAAGATGGTATCTTTTGGTCCTGTGACTTTTATATTTTATTAATTATGAAATGGGGCACTGCATTTTCTTTAAAATATGCAGGCCAAGTGCTGGGTGGAAGTAATATAGGAGGGTAGAAAAAGCAGGATTTGAAGGAGTTAAATTCTGGCCCTACTCTTTACTAAGTGACCCTGAGTAAACCACCTCTATCTGAATTCTAATGGGAAAAATGAACCCTGAAATAGTACTTTGTCGTCGGGCTCTTGTGAATACAGACCCATTCTTAAGGGAACTATTCCATTTCATAGACGCTGCCAAGTACTGGCTGTTTAGGCATTTATACATAGTTTCGCCTCCTGCATAAAGTGAGAATTCTGCTTTCTTTTGGATGGGATGCGCATTGCCTAAGATACTTTATTTAATGGCCAGGACCCTGTACATGCAGGCACATCCTTAATAAATGTTGGGTGGTTTTAATTCATGTCTACTTTCTTCATTTCTATGCACATAAATACCCGATGAAGAAGAATTCAAAAGACAGATTCCTCACTAAGATCTGCTAGAAAACATCTTTGTTCACATGTCCTTTGCTGTGTATTCCAACCCTCAGAGCGTATGCCAACCAAGAGAAAGAGCACAGTGAGGCTCTCTTTGCAAGGGGCCATTCATCTCTTTCGTATTATGTCTTAGTAGTACCATCATGTGGGGATAAATTTCCTCTTAAGAACTGTTTCCCGGACTCAGGAAAGAAAAGAAGAAAAAGGGGCTCTCCGTAGAAAGCACAGGACTAAAATGACAGAACAATTTTAAGGGAATGCTTGGTTTTCACTGTTTTCCTTACAACTCCTGCTTCTTCACCTTTCCAAATGAGTGAAGGTTGGCTGGGCTACAAAGATTTTTTTTTTCCTCTCCTTAGTAAATGCTCTTGGAGATTTGGGAGCAGGAATCAATTTCATTTCTTTATATGATAGGTATTCTTTGCCGACAAAATGAGCCAATTCAAGCCAAATTAAAGTATAAAGGCAGGTTTATGGTGGGCAGCTCTTGGGCAGATTCACCAGTCCCAGGAACAGGGTCCAGAGAGAGACAGAAAAGGAGGGGGCACACAGAGAGAAAGTGCATGCAGAGAGAGAGAGAGAGAGAGAGAGAGAGAGAGAGAGAGAGAGAGAGAAGAGAGAAAGAACCAATACTGAAGACCTCCTAGCAGAGGAAGCCCAGCCCCTGGGCTAGAAAGTTCAGATAGGGAGTGAGGGATGCTGGGAGAACCTTTGGTTAGATGGGCACCTCAAGCCATTTGTACCTGGTCAGTATCCCAATGATACACATATTGAGCTACCTGATTTACATTCCAATTTCAAAATTCACCATATTTGCGTAATGTATATGATTACATTAAGTCATAAAGGTTTGTTGACTGCATACTGTTACATATAATAGAAAAAGCTATGGTAGGGGTCTGGGCACAACTCAGTGAGCAAGGTACTACCCAACACCTACAGAAAAAGCCAGGCTCAGTGGCACACGTCTGTATTCCCAGTGCAAGGGAACCAGAGCTAGGCGGGCTGCTGGGGCTTGCTGGCAAGCTAGTCTAGCTGAATTGATGAACTGCAGGTTCGATGAAAAGTCCCCGCCTCAAAAACAGATAAATAAATAAAATAAGGTGGGAAGCGATTGAGAAAGTTGGCCAGCATCACAGCTGGCCCCTACAGGTGTTTATGTGTGCACACCCATGTGCACAAGTACACAGCCCCGCCCAACACAAACACGTACAAATACCCTCCCCCCACATTTAAAAAATGTTATTTAGTAGTTCTGTCTTCATTCAGAATCTTATACATCAGAGCAGTAAGTGAGCCCCAAAATCAATTTTTCTTCAGATTCAGTCTCTTTGTGTCTGCATCGGAGGCTGAGTGACCTCCACCTGGCTAACAGTGGTTCAGTTTTGGGAAACAGCTATGCTGTAAGACAGAGATCTATAAACCTTTCTCAAGCTTTGTCCACCTGCAGAATTTGGCAGCAGACAGAGAAAAACCCTGGGTAGCTATTTATCAGCAGAAAGTACCCTACTGTGAGGACTTATATGTGTTGTTTTCATAGGGTAACTTTCTGAGCACGTTTATAAGTCAAATCTGATTAAACACTATTATTTATTGATCTTTTCTTTCTTTTGAAAACATCTATAGTCTAGCCTGTGCTAGCAGAGGTGTTCTGTATTTGGGACTGCAGAGCAGCAGACCTGTGACCTTCCTGCCGGTACATTGGAGGTGCAAATCCCTGGTGTGAGTTCTTTCTCGGCATCCTTGGCTGTATGTAGTCCCGAGAAGAAAAAGGTGCAGTTCCAAAAGAGGCTTATAATGCCTAAAATGAGGCTCCTGGATATCTCGGATATTTGTTTTCTAATTTGCAACAGTTTCTGAAAGTGAAGGATAGTGTTACAATGAGGCAGCCACCGACACTCTGATGGATTTCTTGGCTCAGGACACGCTTGGAATAACCAAGGCTTCCCTGGAGGAGACACAGTATTTTTTTTTTTTTTGAGCCTGAACCAGAGAAAGAAACAAAACCCACCCCTCCTTTCTTGCTCGCCTTTCCCTGGTCCTATGGGATGTTTGTGTGTGAGTTTGAAATGTGTGCAATTGTAAGATAGCCCATAGGTGGGGGGAGGCTCCTGGTTTGGGGGAAGCTACTGTCACAGAGGTGCTGTGGCTGGAAATACAGTAAACAAATTTTACCACGTCTATTGTGAATCTGATCCTGAGCTGTGGGTAGATCCAGGGATTGTATATCATACACAAACTTCTCCCAGTGTCTCAGCTACATTTTCTGTTGCTGTCATTAAAAAACAAAGAAACAAAAACCCTGCTGCCTATGACTTCTTAAGGGAGGATTTTGTTGTTTTGTTTTTGTCTCTCAGTTTGAAGGCACAGTCCGTCGTGGTTGGGAAGGGCAAGGTGGCATGAGTTCAGGGCAGCCGGCCATACTGTGTCATAGTAAGGATGTAGAGAGCAATGAATACCTCTACTCACTTTGCTTTCTCTTTAAATTAAAAAACGATCTATGGTTGTTGTTGTTGGTGGTGGTGGTGATGTGCACTTGTTTGTGTTTGCACATTTAGGCACATGTGCGACCATGGCACATATGGAGGTTGGAGAACAGCTTTGTGGAGTCCATGCTCTCCCTCTGCCTTTTTTGTGGGCTCTAGGGATTGAACTCAGGTTGCTGGGCTTATGGAGCAAACTTACCCATTAAGCCATCTTGCCCACCCATTTCCCCTTCTCATACGGTCTGGGACCCAACCCAGGGAAACTGAGCAGACAGCTTTTAGATTGTGGCTTTTCTCCATGATGACCTTACCAAGGTCACCCTCTAGGCTGCTCTGCTAGGTAACTGCAGGTCATGTCCAGCTCACAATCACCACCAACTGTCACACTCATCTTCATTGCTAATTTGGTTGTGACAAAGACTGTCTTCTTGCTCAACTTTAGCAAGGCTCCTTGGAACCCCCTTTTCTATTAGGCCTCAGCCTTGGTTTATAGGACTTGGGTCAACACAGTTGCGATGTATCCATATGATGAACCACTCCACCATGGAAAGCACTTGCTTGATAAAACCCACTGTCACAAAATATGTTATCCAACACCTGCAGACAGATCCTTATACATCAGTCTTTGTGGCAGGGTTGGGTCTGGGGCTGACTGTCAGTGAGCAAACTTGGATGGGTTTTGTCTCCTTCCTACTTTTTACAGTTTTTTTTCTTACCTTGACTCCACTGAGCCCCTGTTTACCCCTCTCTTCTCCCACATTCTCCCTTTAACACTATCCTTCAGTCACCTTGGTTCAAATGGAAGTTGGGTTTAGTTCTTGCTAGCCCTATGGAGGGATGCTGGCTTCTGATCAAACCCTCACTTTTCTCACACCTTACACAAAGCTCACCGTGTTTATTACAAACCTGACTCTGACTTGTGCGTGGGGTAGACAGATGGAAGGCTTTTAACCTGATACACCCTTACACATATTCTCCTATCTTTATCCCTCAACTTGTGTACATAAGCATACAGCAAAAGCTGGTGAATGTACAGTCCAATTTTCTTCCCTTCCTTCAACAATTCACATCCAAGTGTGTCAATGTTTATTGTGTGATCACAGGCACATTTCTGTCGTGTATACTGAGGTGCTCCGCCCAGCATTTGCTCTCCTGGTGGTTTGTGTGTCCTCAGAGCTGCTGGGAGCACTGGATGCTCACCAATTGCACAAGGCAGTGCTCCCGTTGCCATAGGAACAGGAGCTGCTGTGATACAGGCTGTATTCCCATTCACAGGTGTCCCAATGCCAAAGGACTACCCTTCTCGTGGAATCCTTAAAGATTGCCTGAGGTCACTATAGGTCAAGTCCCAGCTCTGCTCAAACCTAGCTTCTCCACCTCCTTGCAGATGGAGATGCCAAGGAAGAGTGCTAAAGAATTGCACACCTCAGCAATTCTCAGCGTCAGTATAGGGAATCCAGTCTCAGCTTCAGACTCCTCCTCATCAGCACGGGGACAATAACAGTATGTTTATCAAAACAGTACGAGCAGGAAGACAGCCAGGCAGGCGTGGGAGGTGTTTCCAGCAATGCTAGGCACATGAGAGCATTCACTACATCATGTTCCTTTCATAAGGATAAAATGAAACGTACATACAGAAACTACTGGACACTTGCACTGCATGCCCCTATCTGGGTTTTAGTCACAGTTCTTCAAACACTAAGGTATGTGGTGGGTCTTTGGTCACATGACCTGCAGAGCCCTGCCCCATTGTTATTCTTGGTGATGTGACTTTCCTTGGCTCTTTTGTAACATCGTGGTTTTGTGCAGCTCTTTTGCTCTTCAATATTCAAATCAGTGTTGTATTGCTAAATGAGCTCTCAAAAAATGATCTTTATTTGTAGCTTTTGATAGTTTTTATATGATAAAGAGTTGACTTTACAAGACGACACCATTGGAGCTGGTAAGAGATGTTTTTGAGTTGTGAGGTGGTCTACGCCAGCTTAGCATAGCCCTGGGCTTATTAAGCAACTGGCTGAGAGCTTCAGAATGAGGAGATGTGTGGATCAGAACCTTAGACTGCCTGCTACACAAAATGAGGAAGAAATTAAGGCACTGTGATGTTTGTGACTGAAACAAGACAAATGCAGAACACAATTATAATTTTTCTTTTTATTATTTATTAGCTTAACCAATGTGTATAAAGTATGACCATGGCAGATAGTAACTTGTGCTAGGGGGCAAAAATAGCTAGGCTCCATAGCATAAGCCTGATAGTCCTAAGGACAAAGGTTCAAGGCCAGTCTGGAATATAGAGTAAACAGGGAGAACCTGAGCAAATGAGTGAGACACTTTTTCAAAAGGGTAAGTGAAAAGAGGAGGGAGTTATGTTTCAGGGGTAGAATGCCATCCTAGCATATATGATACCCTAAGTTCAATCCTCAGTACCACAAGAGCACATACACACACTCACGAACACGCACACTCAAGCACACACATACATACAAACATCCACAGACACACATGCATGTACACATGTGCACACACACAGACGCATAGACACACACACACAGAACAAGGAAAGTACACATAGGCGAGGGCGATGGAGTACAACTGGTAGGTAGAGTCAGTACAATACAGAAGCCAGCTTGGGCCATGTAGCGAGTTCATGACCAACCTGAGTTACAAAGGGAAACCCTGTTTCCCCAAATCATGAGCTGGGCGTATAGTTCGGGCATGAACAAAGCCTTGGGTTTGGATATAAGCACTGAAAAAAATAATTATATGTAAAAATTATATTTATTAGGATAGCCTAAAAATCAGGCAGGGAGCTATAGCTTCTCTACCTCTCAGCAAAAGCAAAGAGTGTTATAAGTAAATAAAATAGCTGGGCAGTGGTGGTGCACAGCTTTGATCCCACCTCTTGGGAGGCAGGTAGATCTCTGAGTTCAAGTACAGCCTGGTCTATAGAGTGAGTTCCAAAATAGCCAGGGCTACACAGAGAAACCCTGTATCAGAAAACTAATGATGGTGATGATTAAATAAATAAATAAATAAATAAATAAATAAATAAATAAATAAATAAATAAAGTGCCCACTTTTCCAGCAAGACACAGCCAACTCTGAAAAAAAATGTACTCTGGATATACTCTTCAGGCTCTAAAACTGGGGACCTATTTCTATATGAGAGTGAAGCTTTTTCTTCGTTAAGATAAAAGGAGTCACTTCTGGGCTCAGCATGCTATTAGAAGCCACTGCGGTGGAGTCGGTCAATCATGGAAATGTGCTTTTTACATAGGAAGGCTTTCCCTACTTCCTTCCAGACTCGGGTTTCAGTGTTAAAACAGGGAAACCCACTCTTCAACCACTTGAGTTTCCAGAGAGGGAGCTAGCTAGCTAGCAGGTGAATACAACAGTTTTTATTTAAGAAATTGATTTTTTTTTCTTATTTCAAAAGCAGAATTCAGGGAAACAACCTCCCAATTTAATCAGAGATATAAGAAATAACTTTGGAAAAACACCTTGATATTTACCTTTGAAATCTTGTATATGTTTATATGCAGATCTACATGTCCCTAAATACTGAATGTCATCAAAACTGGAGTCATACAGGTCATCAGTTGCTGTCTCAAAACCTCCCTTTTTAGTTAATGCAACACAAATGTCTTTCTAGTTTTCAATAGCTACAAAACACTTATACAATAGTCACTATATGCCAGTACTGTTTATAATGTTTTAAATATATTGTCTCATTTGGTTTTTGAGACAACATCAAACAGAAAGGTTAAGAGTTCTGAACACATAATACTGTTAAGCCTAGCAGGACTTCCAGGGCAGGCAGTCTGGGTCCAGAGTCCATGCCAGTAACTTCAAAGCTACAGTGTAATAATCATTCTATACATCAGCAGAATTTACATAAATAGTTTCTTATTTCACAATTTAGATGGCTTTCACATCGTTACAAAGAGCTGAAATGAAATTCATATTGTTACTATTTGAATATATTGTAAATTATTCCTAGTTCTAGAGGTGGACAGGCCTGATCAACAACCACTCATATTTAGAGAGTTTTGAAAATCAAGTGGCTGGAATTACCCCTGAGGAATTATCATCTTTATTCCCACAGAAGATGGTAAGAGTGATCCTTTCAGACAGTACCAGTAGCACCTTTCCATGTGCAGTCTGATAGCTAAAATAAATAAATGGAAAAAAGAAAGATCAATCAAGCAAGCAATCAACCAATCAATCAATCTTGGGGCTGGAGAGCTGCCCAAAACTAAGAGCACTGTTCTTGCAGAGGCCCTACGTTCAGTTTCTAGCACTCATGTGCTTCACAACCACCCGTAACTCAAGTTCCAGGGGTCCAACACTCTCTTCCGGCCTCTGTAGGCTCCCGACACACACGCATAGACACCCAGCCCCACACAAACACACATAAAATAAAATAAATCTTATAAAAACATTAGAAAATGGAATCTCAGTTTTCAAATTTACACTTAAAACATTGCTGGTGTGATATTTAATATTCAAATAGGAAAAGAACTAAGCTTTGTGGGAAGGCTTCCTAATCTTCTCCTTGGCTGAGGGGAAGTCTCACTGGTGGTATTTGCGAAGCGTTTGAAAGCAGTCCTGGCACACAGAGAGCTGCCTAAACATTTGCTAAACAAGCTCTCCAACCCGTTCCTCCACTGTCACCACTTTTAGGACTGGCTTTGGGAGCTGGGTGGTGGTGCCAAAGGCCTTCAATCCCAGCACTCGGGAGGCAGAGGCAGGTGGATCTCTGAGTTGGAGGCCAGCCTGGTGTACAGAGTGAGTTCCAGGATAGCCAGGCCAACACAGAAAAACCATGTCTCAATAAACCAAAAAAGGCAGAGCACAGACTTGGAAGAGACAGTGTCCGTTGGAGAGGAATTGAAGTCTTGGTGTTCTTGTTTGAGCAGATTATGGTCAAAGGTCTGGTCCACAGAAACGCATTATTTTGTGGATGGGTGCATGTTTACGATCAGTTCTAGTGAACATTCAGTAGGCACCTAGGAATGGGTTCTCCTCTTACAGATGGGCACACGTATTATGAGTGCACATGACACGTGACACAGAAATGTCACCGGACTGACTCAGGTAGCTTTAGTTTTTCCCTCCTGATCTCTGAGTTTTAATAGATATCAAACAAAACCTTCAAGCCTCTTATAATGGGCCAATAGAAAGACTCACTCATCACTTCAGAACTGGATACATCGAGCAGTCCTAGCCAGGGGTCAGCTGGCTAGGAGTTCTTAATTTAGGGGATAGCTCAGGTCACATTGGCCTCTGGCCATGTCTGTGAGGAACTGTCTGGATTGATAATTAATGAGGGAGGGATCAGCATGCTGTGGGTACTACCATCCCAAGGCGGGTGGGCCTGGGTTGTACAAGAATGCTGGCTAAGCATGAGTCCAAAAGCAACCCACTAAAAGCATTCCCCCATGTTTTCTGCTTCTGGACACCCTACCCTGACTTCTCTCAGCAATGGATTGTGACCTGGGAGTGTAAGCCAAACAAATCCTTTCCTCCCCAAGCTGGCTTTGGTCAGTACTTTATCACGACAACAGAAAGCAAAGTAGGGCAGAAGAAGCCTTCTGTGCAGAGGATATTGCTGCCTTCGATCTTTCATTGGATCTTTCATTGGGGTTGGCAAAGAGTTAGGGAATGGGGAAAGGGGGCATTTTCTCAAAGAGATAACCTACAGCTTTCAAATGCTTGTGTTTCCTCAAGCTGTCTGCCGCTGGTAAATTAAAAACTAATCCGAAGAACAGCTGGACACCCTAGACTAGCCACAAAGTTAGAGCGCACATCAATGACAGCAAATACAATTAGCTTCACCTCCCTGGTTCAAAACTAACCAAAGCTAAAAGTGAACTCTCAGTAGTAAATTTAGTTGGCTATCTCCCGCTTCAAATACGCATCCTGGGCTGGAGAGATGGCGCAGAGGTTAAGAACACTGGCTGCTCTTCCAAAGGTCCTGAGTTCAATCCCTAGCAACCACATGGTGACTCAAATATGCATCCTGAATTTGGGGCCACACAGAACATCCTGTAAGTGACTGAAAAGGTAAAACTGACAGAAATGGAATGTGGTTGTTTCTTCCCTGGCTGGCCCATTTGGCATAGATACAAATCATTCTGAGCAATCACAGTTTTCATCTCTACACCAATAAAAGTCTCAGTGGACAGACTGAAGTACCAGGCTCCTTGCTACCTCCTGATGTGCCCATCTTGGCCTTATAAGGTCACTCTTCTAGTTCAACTCGATTTAAATTTCCCATCCTTTTCCTCTGATTTCTAGTCTTTGGTAATGTGTTATAGGAGAGGCATCCTGATCCTTAGGTAACCTCACCCAAGAACCAAGCTGATACTCCAATTTTGGGGTACACTTCCCCACACCAAGCTGCCAGCTTTCCTTCTGCTGCTGGGACTCAGAAATATTCAAAACCTAGTCACGCAGCAAATGCTGTTTCTGCGAGGATGTCTCTCCCACAGACTCATGGTTTTACTTATGCCTATACGAAAATGTGGTTGTGATCCTTAATCTTGACTGTCAACTTGATGAGAGTTAGGGTCACCATGGACACAAATCTCTGGATATGTCTGTGAGAAAGTATCCAGATTAATCTGAGGTAGGAAGAGCTACTGTAAATAGGAATGGTGCCATAATGGGCTAAGATCCACAGTTGACAAAAAGGGGGACAAGGTGAGTGCCAGCATTCATCTTTCTTTGCTTCCTGACAGTAGACACAATGTGACCACTGACCTCCTGTCTCCCTGTTTTCCCTACCATCTGTTCCAGGTGTTCCCTAAAATGTGTTCCAGGTGTTCTCTACCATGTGTTTCAAGTGTTCCCTGCCATCTGGATTGTGTCTCCTCCTTCCTTCAGCTGTATTTGTCAGATGTTTTATCACACCAATGAGAAAAGTGACGATGGTAGAGGCAATTCTTTGGGGGGTCAGGAGAGCCTAGACTCCAGAGTGAGGAATGTCATAACACATACACACCTTCACCTACCCTGAGAAGTAAGTATTCTACTCTTCAGAGCGGTACAAACACTATAAGGCCTGTGACACAAAAGAGTCCCTCTTGGCCAAGTCACGATGCCACGGAGAGTGTGTAGACATGTGTGGTTCGTTCTTGCCTTTGACTATGAGTTTGAGACATTTGTTCCTCTCCTATCAATGGCAAAATGCACAAACTCCTTCTCTGATAATCCTAAAATTAAATTTTAAAAGCTCAACTAGAAAGAAAGTCAATCATTCTTAACACAGTTCTCCCTCCTACCACCGTTTCAAAGACAAATTAAAACACAATCTTATTCTAACAGCTGACAAACTTTGGATATCTCAGCTACTGTCTACATTAGATTGGGCTTTGCCTTACCAGGATTGATAGCTTTGCTAGGATCCAGTATTTACAAGCCGATTTCTATCTACAATGGCACTAATAGGGGCCATCAATATTACCCAGAAAAATGGATTTAATGGTGTCTGACTTTTTCACCCTTCTGTTCAATATCTTTATCAACCTGTTTCCCTGCAAGTAAACTGCAGCTCCATCCTAGTAAAAATAGGAATGGTTTCCATGACAACAGTTTTCTCTCAGCGAGGTAGAATCTAAGGTTTGACTCCCACGGAAATGCATCTTACCACAGGACCTGGCTGATGTTGTGACTAAATAACTGTGTGATGATTTCCAGAGAAGAGCCTGCAACAGGGTGCCCAAGCAGGGACAGGTAGTGTGAGGTGATGGTTGAACCTACTGCTGATGTCACACGGAAATATGTCGGATATGTTGGGTAGATGGCAGCTCTGGTTCCTCCCTCCCAGGACCCAAATGAGCACCTGACCCTCTCTAGAATTGCAGCGTCGGTTCAATCCAAGATAGAGAGCAGGGGTTTGGTCTAAGGATGTGCTACCCACCACCTGCCTTTCCTTTTATTTCCTCAAAAAGATGAGGTTTCCAGCACCTTCCAGAGCTATTCTGAAGGAAACCAGGAGGCAAAAATTTCTAATTATCTCCTGCTCAGTTAAAGGTATCAAAGGTTTTGAGTGACTATTGTGTGTTTACCTCAGTTTCTTTTTTTTAGCAACCTGTTATTTTATTATAATACTTAAAAATATATCAAAATGTCTCATATTTTTAATTGAATTAAAAGTCTAAAATGATAATAAGTGTTTTAAATGACAAGAGTTAAATGATGGCTGTGAGCAGTTACCTCAATCCCTAACCTGTGCTGTCCCCACCCAGCTGAATACAATGGCTGCCATGAGTGGTAAGTTCTGCCCTCTCCACATGGCATGGTGCCCTTTGTCCTCCTAGTCCATCCCTTGGCGCCATCTCTACTCCTCCATCAGAAATCCATTATCCTTTCAAGGAAATTCATTCACATTAAATTTTTATCTAAACCAAAGATTTCCCTTCTTAAATCTTTTATTCTGCTTGTCAAATGAGACTCTGTAGTTCAAAGAACTTCCAAGAGCTGGAACATTATTGGTAAGAAAAGGAGTCCTTGAAGTCACTTTAATGTCACTACCGGCTAAAAGGCAAACCTGACTCGGTCTTGTAGGATGGAGTTTTTTTGTTTTCTCCCTCTGAGCATCTTCCTCTTCGGGGCAGGAACAGCCTTCTGAGACCACTGGCAGCCTGGTCCTACCAGAAATGGTTGCATCTGTTATTGTTCTTCTTCATCTAAATGTTTTCATCGGAGTACATTGGGTTTGTCTGTTTTTCGATTTTCTTTTCTTTTTGACAAGTGTCTTCTTGATTATTGTGGTCACTTAAATATGAAATGTCCCTCACATCTTAGGTCTTTGAGTGCTTGTGTCCTGGTTGATGGCACTGTTTGGGAAGGATGTGGAGCCCTTAGAAGGCAGAGAGTCTTGTGAGAGGAAGTAGGTTCCTGGGGCCAGCCTTGGAGTTTTACAGCCTGGCCCCACTTCAGTTCACTCTCTGCTGAAGCGATGGGACCAGCTGCTTCCTGTTCCTGCAGCTGACAGCTGGCATGCTCTCCTCATTATAAGGCAGAACGAACCCTTCTGCTTTCAAACTGTTTCTCGCTCAGGGTTATGGGCACAGCGGTGAGAGAAGCAGTAAATACTGTTCCTTTAAAACAAACTCAGGTTAACTAATGGCCAATTGAATGGGGTTAAGTATGAGGAACGGAAGGGTAATGGGAAGAGGCAGGATCCAAAAAGTGTAGAATATGTGTTATTTTGAGTTGAAAGAGGCCAAAAGAAGGAAGACAGGGGTGCAGGAGAAATAGAGAAGAAAGAGTGAATGAGGCAGAAAAAGAACCAGGCGTGGGACCCTGGGGTAGCACTGTGGTGTTTAGTGACCCCAGAAGATCAATTCTGAGTTCCAGTCCTGGCCGGTTTGTAGCCCAGAAAAGCTAGGTAGTGTTAATGCAAAACAAACAAAGACAAACCAAACCACCACCAACAAAGCCATAGCTTTCAGCTTAAAGGGAACAACAGATAGTTTGTTCTGTAGCCATTTTGAGTGACTATGGCCCAGGAACACATATTTAGGTTACCCCAAGTTCTATGTCACATGGAAGTAGTTTCACAAGGTTTTATAATTCTGCAGAACAAAGAAAGTCATAAATCGAGACAAGTTTAGAATACATTGGTGCGTACATCAGAACAGCGATTACAACAAGCTGTGGGGAACTCTTCTGTAGGCCTAAGATGCTATCTGATGACAGTTTTAGCTTTTGGGCTGGTGAAGCCAGTGGGTCTGATGAGTTAATACATCCCAAAAGGTCTTTATGTATTAGTGACAGGATGTTAGTTCTGACACAGAGGTGGGCAAGGAATGGCCGTTGGGAGGGTGCTGAAACTCGCCCAGGGTAAGGCAGACTCTGGACCAATCTCTCTGCAGTACTGCAGTTGCAATCAGTCTCTACAGACAGTCTTTTCTCATTCACTGTCCCTTGGGGTCTGATGCTGAAGAGCCAGAGGGAAAAGGAGATGGCTGACACAGTAGCATCATATGACACTGGCTGGGGGGAAAACATTAAGCCAGGTGCATGTGAGTGCATGTGTGCACACGCTTGCATGGGAATGAGTTTGGTACCATGAAGGAGACCCCAGAGTCTGCAAGACATTTTTATCACCTCACTGAAGTGCTAGAAGTGAGATGGGGTTTGGCCCATCCTCAGTGACTCCAGATGGTGCTTGTGTGTGTCAGCGTTCTCTAGTTCTCCTCCACACCACACCCATCTTTCCTGCTTGCCCACCCACCGTGTGGCCTGCAAGATCGCATGTGGGGGCAACTGTAAACAGTTCTTCCCATGGTGGCAATCACTTCCTCTCTTCCCACCCCTCTTTCTCTCCTTCTGTCCTCTCATCCTACCATTTAGTAGATCTTTTAGCAGTTTCAGTTCTTTGACAGAACCCTACCCAACACAGAAGGATAAGATGGTATGGAATGCTCCAGTAGGTGGCCCCACACCAAGGGGTATGTGGGTAGCACAGATCAGATATGATGGATCCCTTAAAAAAAAAAAGAAGAAGTTGGGCATGGTGGTGCATGCCTGTAATCCTGGCCCTTGGGGAGGCAGAGGCAGGTGGATCTCTGTGAGTTTGAGGCCAGCCTGGTCTACAAAGCTAATCCAGAACAGTCAAGGCTACACAGAGAAACCTTGTCTCAAAAACAAACAAAAAGAAAAAAGAAAATGAAAAAAAAAGAAGAAAACATGATGTATGTATGTATGAAATTCTCAAGAAAATAAAGAAATGTGTACTTTTTAAAGGGCCGTGGAAGCCATCTAATTCTAGGATAAGCAAATTCACCATGTGTATAAATAATTAGAACACAAAGCCCACTTTACACTCACTAGGATGGAGACAGTAAAGGAGGCAGACAGGATGCTTAAGTCTTGCCAGTGAATGTGTAACGGTGCAGCAGCTATAGAAGACAGGGTGGTGGTTTACCCGGGGAGATAGTTACACGACGACTTAGCAATCCATTAAGATTTTACAGTAGCTAAAGCAATCCAAATGTCTCTAAGTGATGAATGGATCAGTACAGCGGAATGCACTACATCAGGAGAAAGGGGGTGCCCATGTAGACAGCTGCACAGATGACCCTTAAGAGCGTGCTGAGCAGAGGGAGCAAGATGCAGAAGGCTGCACACCCCATGGTTCTGAGCAAATCAAATGTCCAGGGAAAAAAAACAAGTAAATGAGTGGTCAGTCACAGGGGAGAGCGTTTCCACAGAAATGGCTGCTTGGGAACACTAGTATTTTCTCCAGGGTGGCTGAAAAGCTCCTCATTTAGATGGCTGTGATATTTGTCCAATGCGGTGACTATTCTAAAACCTACTAAACGGGTGACTTTTTTTTGTTAAGCGAATCATCTCTGTAAAGCTCGATGTCGAAAATCTCGATGTCTCCCTGGTAAATGTAACAGGCTCAGAAACAAACTAAATGCGATTGGACAAGTGGGAGGCTCCACTTTCCATATGAACAGGTGAGATCACAAAGCCCTGAAGCCTTTACTGCAAATAAAGCAGATAAATAGAGCTCTGCTCACTTAGAATGAAAACTGCAGTTCCTGGAAACCATTGTGAGGTCACACGAAATAAACACCACCATACCAACTGTCATGTGGTTACACGAAGATGATAATGAATCTGGCACAACGTCCATGTGGAAGAAGGAAAACAGATTTAGCTAGATGAGTGCTTTTTCGATGGGTTACCGCCTTTAAAATGGTAAAGGGAATTTGTGGTGTGTGTGTGGTACATGCATATTAATATGTAAGCGCACTAAGAACTTTATCAAGGCCTTTAGTGTACTATTTCTCACAATTGTATCTGATTTCAAAATTAATATCACTTCAATTTAAAATGAGAGCAGGCTGGCAAGGATGCCTAGTGGGTAAAGGGACCTAATGATCTGAGTTTGGTCCCCAGGACCCACATAATGGAAAGATGCAAGTTGCCCTCTGACCATGGTAGACATACTGTGATGTGACATGCCTGTACCTCTCCCATGTGTACATGTGCACAGAGAGAGAGAGAGAGAGAGAGAGAGAGAGAGAAAGAGACACAGAGAGAACACCTCTTCCAAAGCGAAAAGACTAGAGCATAGATAGCCTTGGTCTTCTGCTTTGCAATAGAACTTTTCAGTGTTTTACAGAGGAGCCAGGAGGCCGTCAATAACAATTGCTTTTAGGGTTGAGCAAGAAGTGTGTAGGTGCAGGCTGCCTGGAGTTGAACCCTGGCTCTCTTATGTAATATGAGTGACTCTGGGCATGGGAAACCTTAGTGTCTTGGTTCCTTCCAGCTGGGCTAATGGGAATGCCCACGGCATGGAGTCCTAGAGATGAACCAGCTCAGCAGTCATGCAGGGTTTGGAGTGGCACTGTAGAGCACACTGGGCGCCCAGCACAGTGTTGGGTTTTATGCGGGGAAGTTTGAAGACAGTAGAAGTTTACTAGGGTAGACATAGGAAGAGAGAGCTTGTCCAGAAAGGCGTGGGCCAATAAGTGATCCCACACAGTGTTTGATGGCAGGCATGGGCATGGTATGCCATTGCTCATGTCCTGGCTGGTACTGCCTGTGGGCCATATTCACCCTGAAGGGGCTGGTGGCCTTAGGCTCTGAGCCTGTACACACTCAGCCTCTCCCTAGAGTCCCCTGTCCCTTCTCACTGAGCTGTTGTCCTGGCTTGCCCCAGGTAAGAGGTGCTCACCCTTCCAACAGCACCTTCTGCCTCTGCTGCATGCGTTTGCCCATTCTCTTTCTCACCAGAGCTCTGGGGATGAAGACGGGTGTGCTGCCCAGCGGCTGACACAGAGGAATGGACACAGCTTGGAAAACCATTCTGCAGACGCTGTGAACGTTGTCCCACCAATGGTACTACACAAAGCTACCTGATTTCCTCTGCTTCCGAGTTCACGACACACCCAGTGCCAGCAAGGTTGAGAGGTCTGACCTTGAAGGGCCAAGAGAAACAGGATGGGGTATGACTCCAGGCCTATGAGGTCTCATTTAGGAAAGGCGTGTGTGTAGCCATCTGTATCTGGTAAGGAAATACCCCAAGAGAGGTACATACCAATGCCAAGGGGGAAACTTGGATCAGTTTATGTTTTTAATCTTTGTTTTAACAAGGGAAAGTATACAAATATTGGCAAAACTTTCAACTGGGACGTATATGGCTTTTAGTATAATTTTCAATATCATTCACAATGAAAGAATAATTTATTTTGAATATATACATACACACATATACATACATGACAATACATGACATGAATGAAAGTTGACATACATGACATATACATACATGTACAACACACACATACACACACACAATGACAATTGCTGAAAAGAAGCTGTGTCTACAAAGGCTGATGGATTAAAACTCCAGTGACTGTGGACAATTTGGAATGTTGCAGTTCCACGGCCTAATTATACCTTTTCCTGGGCTGTCGTTAGCTCCCCTAAAGAGCCATTCCTTTTCCACTTCTCAGTCAGACACAACCTCCTGATAAAAAGATAAAATCTGTTGGAGTATATTAACTTAGAAAATGCCATCCTACTGCAATCAAAGGGCAAAGGATGCTATCAGATTGCAGCTGAGGCCTATCTGCCCGGCTGTAACCTGCCTCTCTAATGTTTCCACCAATGTGTTTTAAAAATGTCTTGACTGTTCTGTTCTGGGTCTATTTCCAAGAAAGCTCCATGAAACTCCTTTCATGTTGGAACATAGAAATTGGGGGTAACCTAAGTCTGTGTTCCTGGGCCTTGGTTACTCATATATGGCTCCAAAATAAACTACCTCTTACTCCCACTGAGGTGAGACTTGTGTTTCTGCATTAACTTTATTCCAATTGAAAAATCCACTTTACAAACCTTGTATTTGTATGTTACATGCTCCCATCCAAATGCCACAGGCATTATTTTCCTCTCTGGTTAACATCTTGCTCCAAAATGCCATTTCCTAAATTTTACTCACCCTTGTTAAAGTTCAGACATTGAAAACTCAGCCATACCAAATTACACTCACCATCTGTTTTACAGAGCAGAGGGCTTTGTGGTGAAATGATTTTCTAGCAGCTTTAACGGGGAAACCATTGCAGTTTTGAGCAATCTCTGCCTTTTGAACATTACACATCCATGAAGGTCAGACTGTGCTGAGTGCAAAGGCCAGCAATGGGGAGTCTCACCTCACAGGTCTCACAGACAGGAGCATATTTGCTCTGACAGTCTAGGAAGAGAGCCACCGGTCCTTTCCCCAGCACAGAATCAGGATGCTGAGGGAGAGCTTTTCATGCTTTCTTCCTGAGGGGATGCAGGTAGGAAAATTCACATGTGTATATTTCCTTCCTCTCTATTTATCAGATCCTTGCCCCTGAGTATGTCCTGAGTGAAAGTCATTGGCTCATTCCTGTGAGGCCCAACACAAGCCAGGCCCTGGTCTTGAGAAGCCAGTATTCTAGGAGGAGGGGCAGGCAGGCACACACACACACACACACACACACACACACACACACACACACAATATGGTGTATGAGTTATGCAAGCATCGGTGACCGAAAGTGGTCAGGTGTGTTATGTACACAAGGTGCTGTCAGGATAACACAAGACAATAGCAAGCTCTAGTTTGGGGATAGGGTTTCAGAAAGGCCTCAGAGAGGGCTGAAGCTCAAGAGATGCAGAATTCCCATTGAAGGAAGCTCAACAGGAAGAGGCAGGAGGGTAAGTGGTCTAGCCGGGTGGGGGCTGTGGGCAAGGCCATGGGAAGAGATGGTGCAGAGGTGTCTGGCTGCTTCTGTTCCCTGAACCATCACCATGATCAACTTGTCATCAAACATCTCAACTAGCAAGCACACACACTATTCTTGGTTTGTATTGTGCTAGCTCAGGGAAGGTCTGGAATACTGCCTCACTAGCACAGCTCACCTGTGTCCGGGGCTCTGCCAGGCAAGCCTTCCAGCCCACTCGAATACCTGTTTACCCTGAATGTTGAGTCCTTTGATATGTTAACATCATGTTAGCATACCGCTATTTCAGAAAGCCTTGATGATTTTTGAGTTTAGCCTGAGTGCAGACGACTTTGGATCCGGAACCTATAGTTTAATACTCATTCCATCTCAGCATACCACTTCCAAGAACATAGCTTGCATAAACAGCACAATAGACTTTTCATATTTGTTTATCCAGTCTGAGAAGACCACTTCGTGGCTCACAGTGACTTGCAGCCGAGTGAGGGCTTCTAAGCAGTGGGCTCCTGGCTCAGTGTGGTCCTGCCTCTCTGGTCTCCCATGTGTTTATTCCAGTGCTACTATAATGCTTGAAGCAACTTGGAAATGCCCTTAGAAAGAGCAATCCCATTGACTGTTCATACTTGATTTTAATCATACTTGATTTTAATAATCATATGGGGTATGATTATATAGTATTAATACAGACATTTCAATTATTGTTCATAATAAAAAAGAGAGTATATCTGGAAGAGATTATGGGTAAAAGTCTTCTTCTGGAGACTGGTCTGACATGAGTTAACAGTTAAGTAGAATTACAAAGATCTGACTGTAGAAAACCTGGCCAACAGATGATGGTGTTTTCTGAAGATGCTCACACCCGTGTATTAACCCTTTTCTAAATGGATTTCCAACAGGGTGACCTACCTTCAGGAGGGGTATGTGTTCCAGAATTTTGAATCTGTTCCAGTCCAAGAGATGTGACAGAAATGACCTTCTGTGTCTTCTAAGCTTGGTTACAAATATCTCTCCTGAAAGCTACATATGAGGGCCCATACACAAGGGATGGAGAAGCTGGACATACCTTGTGGGTGTGGCAGTTGAACAGGCCAGCTCAGGTCCACCATGCTGCAAGCCAGTGAAGCCTTATTAATACTAGAAAGGGACCTTCCACTGCAGCCCTTTCTTGAGAGTGGCTCAGCTTGTATCCATTCTCTTAAGTTCTTTCCTGTAATAAGACTCCTTTCTAAAAACTTGCCTCTCTTTTCATAAAATTCATTCTTCAAGTTTTTAAGATGATGGACCTGGAAGCCACTGGTACGGGTGGCTTCAGTGGCTGTTGATTTTAGGATACTCACTGAAGAGAAGAAAGACCCCACTGGACTGGCGGGAGGGCGCTGCTTTTCTCCCCTGATATCAAGGGACCTGTGTTGTTCTGAGCCAAAACTGTGGCTGTGGAGACAAGCTATGCAGAGGAATCAGGCTGGGTTGGGTACGAGATAGCAGGCCTTACCTGGAATGCCTTCACTGCACATTGAGGGTGGGAGGAATTTTACACAACACCCCCTAGAAGACATGCATTTACATAACTCACTAAAGTGGGTATAATTAGCAGAGGAACATAATACAAATAGCTTAATTTTCCTAAGCCACCATTGTTAATGAGCTATAAATATGGACTTGCTAAAGAAAAAGATGGAATAGGCAAGCCATCCACATTTAAGGTTTTTGATAATAGT
>CM053765.1:41559123-41626962 GCA_028658305.1 Pachyuromys duprasi | reverse complement strand
AGAGAGAGAGAGAGAGAGAGAGAGAGAGAGAGAGAGAGAGAGAGAGAGAGAGAGAGAGAGAGAGAGAGAGAGAGAGAGAGAGAGAGAGAGATTTACTTATGGACATTGTAAAGCAAATGAACTGACTCCATAACACTAGAAGCTTTTGACAGTGGCATGATCCAAGGTCTGTGCCTATAATTAGGAGCTAACTTTTGGAGTTAATAACATGTGTTCAAAAACCTTTCCCATTTCTACTGAGTGCCTGCTAGAATTTCTCTTCTCCTGGGAATTAAATTTGATGATCAACATTTCCAGCCCTTAAGAGTTATTTCTGGTTACTGTTGCTATTAGCAACCTGAAATTTATCTTTAATCCCTATAGATTTAATTTTGAGAAGGAAGGAGAGAATGACTGCTATGGCCCATTTGCCTTTCTGAATGAAGATTGAGCATCTTACTCAGGGTCCTCCTTCTTGATTAGCTTCCTTAGGTGTACAGATTTTAGTATGATTATCCTATATTATATGTCTAATATCCACTTATAAGTGATAGAATCTTATGAGACAACCGTCACACATAGTCTATTGTTGGCTGCATGCCACTCAGTGACACACAACTGTTTCCTTTAGAGTCTTCTGGGGGGTTAGGTCTCTGAAGAACAGAGAAACACTGTGCCATGCACACTGACCTTTGGGGATGCTGTCTTTCAAACACAGAAAAGTCCATTCAGCACTACCTGAGAATCTCTCAGATATGCAAGTTCAACGGGAAATTGACCACACAGGTATTCATATAGATGAGACATTATCTTCAAAAGGTAAAGATTAGCTATAAAAAGTAAAAGGGGGTTCAGGAGGTAACTCAGTCAAGTGCTTGTGCAAGAATGGGCTGCTGAGTCTGATGCCTCAGCACCCAGTTCTTGAGAAATGATTCCCCAGGTTTCCCTTTAAACCCCACATATGCAGACATATGACCTGTAAAAACAAGCCACTCCCCAAACATACACACACTAAAAAGAAATATTACAAGCCAGAATTTACAAGGAGCCTATTGCCTTAAAAGTCTATTCAAATGTACATCATCACTTTAATCAGCTAACATCGCTAGAGAAAACTGAGTGTCCATCTGAGAGTTAAAAACTGCTTTAAAATTTGGTAATTGAAGTCCAGGAACTGAGCACAGAATGAACTTATTTTTCTGTGGAAATCACCTTAAGAGGGCGATTTATGATTCGAAGAAGAGAATTGGGTTAATCCTTATGTGTGCTCATGTGACTTATTACTTTGAAGTTACTATCTCATGGAATTTAAGAGCCCTGAATTGTGGGAGTCAACCTTACTTTATGTTCCGTTGAGGAGAACATTGCCAATAAACCATGAAGCAGCGTATTAGCATGCTGATTGTAAAGCATATCGTTTTTTGAGATTTATTTTATTACTTTTAATTGTGTATGTGTGTGTGTTTGGGTTATGCACTTGAGTGCAGGTGCTTTGGAGTTCAGAAAAGAATGTCAGGTCTCCTTGGGTTGGAGATACAGGCAGTTGTGAGACACCTGATAGGTGCTGGGAACCCAATTCTGGTCCTCTGCAGGAGCCACAGCTGCTTTTAACCACTGAACGATCTCTCCAGCCCCTGTCCTACACATTTTGATTGGTGAGATTATACAATAGGGGAAAACCTGTCGCAGGTAGAATAATGGTGCCCCAAACATGCCCATATCCGGATTCCTGGAGCCATGAACACGTTAGGTTATAAGTCAAAGAGGAATTAAAGTTGCAGGTGAAATTAAGTCTTATGGAGGAAGAGAGGGATGGGATTAGAGGGACATGGAGGGGACAGGAGCCCCACAAGGGAACCAACAAAACTAAAAGATCTGAGCCCAGGGGTCCTGTAGAGACTGATGCAGGAAAGGAGAACCATGCATGGAGAGGACCTAGACCCCCTGCTCAGATGTGGCCGATTGGCAGCTCAGTCTCTGTGTGGATGTCTGAGTGAGGGGAGCAGGGGCTGCCTCTATCATGAACTCAGTTGACTGCTCTCTGATCACTTGCCCCTGATGATGCAGCCTTGCCAGGCCATGGAGCAAGAAGACCCAGGGAGTTCTGATGAGACTTAACAAGCTATGGGCAGATGGCAATAGTGGAGAACTCCCACTTTCAGTGGACTAGGGGAAGGGGATGAGGGGAAGAGGGAGGGAGGGTGGACCTGGGGGAGTTGAGGGAGAGACAAGGAAACCAAGACAAGGTAACCCTGGAGTCCATGTGTACAATGCGTGCAAATTTGAGGCGACGATACTTATATTTCATTTGATACTTAAATTCATGAGATTTACACGATTATTATTCACTGAATATTTTAAACAATCATGAAAAGCATCATAATGCACTCTGTAAAGGACAGCTTCCCATAAGGTCTACAAAATAAGATGAACATATTTTGACACTAACCTATGACCCAACACTCCACTTACATCTGGTGTTCCGTCCACTTTATTACAACTGTGGAAGAGCAAACCTTTACAAGAGAACACAATTATGCCCATGGATTAATCATTTTTTAATTTCAGGTTAAAAATAGAATATTCTAGAAGAGTTTTTTTTTCCCAAGCCCACCTCTCCAGGTAGACTGGAAATTAATTTGTAATCAGGGACTAAGCTATCAGGGAATGAAAAATAGTGTTATTTATTTGCTTTTCAAGTTAGAAAAAAAAAAACAATCAAATTCTTGTCTTAGCCTTGGGTCCCAGTAACATCAGCCATTAATTCTATTCAAATGCACTATTCTCAAAGGCATGAAATCCAATGCTGAGTGTCTGAAAACAAAACAAAATAAGGGAATTTAACCTGAAATAATACCTCTCATAATCTCACATATAAAGTTTGACATTCACCACACAAGGTCAAACATTGTCCAGCAGTTTGGAAATGCCATTTCGCAGGTGCCGCTAGCTCTCTGGGCAAGGACTGCCCACTCAGAAAATGAAGTAACTGACCCAGGCACTTGCGTCCACACTTAGCAGGTGAAATAAGAAATCCTTGACTTCCCTCTTCTTCTGCATATTCCTGCTTTCCAGTCTCGTAACTGCATCCGGTCACCAGTCAGTCTTGCTTTTTCCCTCCGCTTCCTGCCCCACCCCCTTCATTTCTTTGTTTCCTTGGTCACTGCTGCCCTGTCCAGCTTAAAGCAATTTGCTGGAGCCTTCTCTTATATTTCAAAAGCCTTGCTGCTTTAGGTTTTAGGGTGAGGAAGCAGATATTCATTAAGCAAAATCGAGATTTGAGGCCATTTCTCATACGTGGTAAGATTCATCCTGCCTTGGCCCAGCTTTTGCCTGTCAAATGAAAGAGCGAGTAAATAAATCCATCTCTCATGCACTAACAAAATTACTTGGGAGCCTTCTTATTTGGAGCAGTCATTACTAAAGCTCTTTGGGTAGGCAGCATAGGACTTAGGAGTGCTAGCTGCGAGACTGTTGACCCTGTACAGGGCTAAGCCTCCCAGTTCTGACAGGCATCGCCGTGAGACCCTGAAACCCCTGATGCAAACTGTTGTCCCTACTCTCACCGAGATACAAATGACTGAGTGGCCGGCAGCTAGAGAATTATTCCGCTGCTCATCTCATTTCCATTGCTGCTCTTTATTTATTTATTTATTTATTTATTTATTTATTTATTTATTTATTTATTTATTTATTTATTTATACAGAATTGAGATGTGTTTATCTTCTAGAACAATTCAGGGTAGTTTACAGAGTTCCTTGAGCTGCTCATATCACTTCCTATGGAAGAAGGGACTTGTTTCCTAGCAGTCACTGTAATTAGCATTATTAGAATTTGGATTTTTTTTTTTTACCTCTTGTAGTGGGACATTCTATTCACTAAAATAGACTAAACTGATGTTAAAATACTGATCTGTCATGTTTTAATTTTTTCTTAAATTTTGGAAATTTGATTGCCAACTGTTAACTTGTGACCCATTCAAACGGTGAGAAACAGGTGGAAAGAACGCTGTGCATGAAGACACTTCAGAAAGCATGAAAATCAGGTTGATGTCCCCCATTTTTATTGTAAGATTTTTTAAATGGTATTTTAATCTGAATTTATTTACATTTCTCCTAGTAATGTACACTGTTGACTAAAACTTCAGCCACACTTATAAAATCCATATGCTCTAAACATTTTGACAAGAAACCATATGTATAAAAGGCTAGAGCTAAAAGTGAAAAATATCTGCAGAAAGGAGCGGACACACAACATCTAT
This sequence comes from Pachyuromys duprasi, assembly GCA_028658305.1. Lineage (NCBI taxonomy): Eukaryota > Metazoa > Chordata > Mammalia > Rodentia > Muridae > Pachyuromys > Pachyuromys duprasi. Next base: position 41,622,721 of record CM053765.1, on the reverse strand, counting down.
CCACGAAGATCAACCAAAGATAGTTTACCCAAAAAGGGATCTCTGGGTCTAAAGTTCAAGCCAATTTTTACCATAGTTTTAAATCAAATCCCAACAACTGAGATTATTCAGTTTTTAAACTCACAACTAATGACAGAGGGCATGCTTCTAAATAGATCACAGCAAGAAGCGACACCCTGGTAAGTCACCAGTAAGGAAGCTGGGGGAAAGCAGAGCGCTGAGAAAAGTGGGGAGTCTGGGACCATGGGCTCGTGCCTGTCACCTCCTACCACAAGGCTTCCAGCTCCGCTCATAGCAAGGCTCAAACGCAGCCCACACATCATTTGCACTTTCTATCTCATGCCCTTGGGTGCTTTAACCTTCACACCCACATGGGGCAGTCTGTCTTCCCAGCAGTGATGCTTCTGCATGAGGAAGCCAAAGGAAACCAGGTCTCTAACAGATCTCAGCACCCAGAACGAAGACTGCGTTTCTCAGCCTCTCTTCAGCTGGGTGTGGCCCTGGAACTAACTTCTGACCAAAGTGATTAGAGACAAAAGTGGCACATGCCACCTGTGGGACACGTCCTCTTCCCCTTCACCTAATGTGGAGGTAGCAGATTTCACTGTAAGCCACCCTAGACCCTGAAGGTGACAGAGACAGACTGAAGATGCTAGACCCCCAAAGATGGCTTTAACAGAACACTCAGCTGAGTGTTACAGGAAAGAAATGATGCAACCTTCTTCAGTAGCTACTTACCACACTAATTCAAAGTGACATATGCCCCAAAGATCATGGAAGGGATTTGTTGTAATATTTTATAGAATATAAACAATGCTGCTGATTTTACATTTATTGAGATGTGCAAAAGGAAAAATGTTCATATGATCTGCATTTTTCCTCAGAAGTTGAAGAACCTGTGAAGTGTTTCCTTGCTATTTAGTGTGTCGGTGAGGGAAGAACTGATATCAGCACAGCCTCCCTCCCATCCCTCGACTCCCACCCCTGCTCCAGTGTCCTGGGAAACCGGCTCTTCCCTCTGGGAGGAACGGAACAGGGTGGAGAACCAGAGCACAGGGAAAGGAAAGATTTCTCATTTCTCCTAAACACTCCTGCAGCTTGCCCTCCTGTTACTATGGTTACTACATGACTTCTGAATTAGTTTCTACAGAAACAGCAATTGTGGGAGCCGATAAGCCTCAAGTTTGCCCAGGTGCCTTCATTAATAACAAGAAATGCTAGCCATCTGTTAAAAATGCGCCCACTTGAGGGAGGCTTTTCTTCAACATTATTCTTTTTCTGTGTGCTCACAAACATTCAGATTGGGGCACAGAACTGGGAGTACAATGAAGAATGACTAGATGATTACCCACTCCTCTGCTGAGGATGTCTAAGCACCAGGAAGCCTTCTTTAGGCTCCAAGGTTAGGGTGTGGCTCAGTGGTAGTGTGCTTGCCTACCATGCCCCAAGACCTGGATTCCACCTCCAGCAAAGCAAAACCAAACAGCTAAATAACAATCACCATCATCAACAACAACAAAACTGCTCCAAATAATGCATTAGAAAGAAAACATGGAGTAAATTCTCTAAAAGAAGTCTGTTCTAATTTTAAGATTTTTATGAGTCTTTCATTCATAGATGAACCATGAATGAAACATGTCTCTGGAACATGTCAGAATTCGAATGACCTTCCCAGGTCTGTGTCTTCCCTTCCCACTTCAGACTTTACTTGTTATAGAATCACCATATTATTTACCTGCTGAGATTCTATTGTTAGTTTTTATTTGCTCATTTCTTTTCACCATATCTAAGTCTTCAAAGCCATATGTCAGTTCATCTTCTCGTTGCCGTTTATTAGGTCAGTTTTTTAGCAAGTGTGTGCATGTATCATACTGAAGAGCCAGATTAGAAACCTTCTTATAGTAAAGACAAATTAGATTAATTTCTGTGGATGATTTAACCTTTGTTTCTCAAGGATTGGACTATGCCCCACCTGTAAGCTTAATTACAAATGGTTCTGTACTTCCTGTTCCAGGAATGGCAATCATGTCTTTGTTTCAAAAAGTTGTTTCTAACTGTCTTGCAACCCTACCTTTGTTTCAAAAGTTTATGTGACTGCCTATGACTACCTTGTTATGCTAACCTCACAACCATGTCTTTGTTGGAGGAGGTCCTTAGAATTAACTTGTTATGCTTATGTCCTGCTCCTGTAACCCCACTTATTTCCCTCACCAAATCCTCCATATGGAAATTCCTTACCCCTGAGCTATAAAAGCCTTGTCTTCCTTACATCCAAGGCTGACCTATCAAACCCTGTTTACACAAATAGAAAAGCTTGCTTTAATTGTTGCTTGTTATAATTAATTTGGCCATGGTCTGTGGTCTTTCTCCTCCCATCTTTGGGATTAACAATGCCATCCTCACTTGTACAGAGCCAGGCAGTATGTAGAGTGTGTGAGTTGATTTCATTCAACATGTTGTTTCTGAGGTTCACATACTTTGTAACTGTACTGGACTGTAAGCTCACCCCTTACATTGTTGAGTAGCATGCCATTACATTGGTGTTCCATAGTGAATTTTTTGGTGGTGCTCTCCCTCTTATGAGATAGGACCTTTGGCTTTGAATTTGCATAATCCGTCTTCCTCCAGAGGGCTGGGATTATGGGTGTGCACCACCATGCCCTGGCTTCTTACACTATTCATCTACCCATACTTCCGGCTCAGATGCTTGGGTTTCTCTGGTGTTAGCTCCTAGTTTAATACAGTTGTGAATGTTCTTGCAAGTCTTTATGAATGTATATTTTCATCTTTCTTGGGTAAATTCCTAGCTGTGGCTTTATTGATATTTTATATAAGAAAGTAAGTTTTCCAAGGGGCATTTCATTCTCTTACAATGATGAGGACTTTCTTGTTCTATGTCCTTTCTATTATTCATACTTGGTAATGGCTAGTGCTGAGAATCTGTTCATGTTTTAGGTGACATTCCTGTGCATATATATATATATATATATATATATATATATATATATTACAAGATGCGTGTAATTCCTTAATATAATATCATATTATTCCTAGTCTCTACCTTCATACCTTCCTATGTCCTCTCTATGGAATTTTTTTGCTTATCCCAAATTGCAAAGATATTCTTCTGTGTTTTTCTTTAGAACCATAATGGTTATACTTACATTTTTGATGCTATGATCTAGTTAAAATTAATGTATGTATATATTAATAGCAATTGACATCCCTGTTAATTTTTTTTCCACACACTACCTGGTTATTTTAGCCTCATTTATCCTATTTGGGATTCTGTTCACTTTTTAGATCTGAGCATTGAAGTAATTTCCTAATTTTTGAAAAATTCATAATCATCAATTTTGTATTTCTTTATCACCCTTCTCCTCTACTAATAATATTTTATGATGCTAAATATATGATACAAAATATGTGAGATGAACTCTTAATGCTGCTTGTAGTGTGAATGAAAATGGCCCCATAGGCTCGTAGGAACTGACACTATTGGGAATTGTGGCCTTATTGGAGTACGTATGGCATTTTTGGAGGAAGTGTATCACTGAGGGCAGGCTTTGAGGTTTTAGAATCTCAAGCCAGGCCTAGTCACTCAACACCTCTTCCTGCTGCCCGCTGATGCAGATGTAGAACTCTCAGCTACCTCTCCAGCACCATGCCTGCCTGCACGCCACCATGCTTCCCACCATGACAATAATAGACAAACCTCTGAACTGTCAACCAGCCTCAATTAAATGTTTTCCATTATAAGAGCTGCCATGGTCATGGGGTCTGTTCACAGCAATAGAAATCCTAACTAAGACAACACTAAACATGCATCAGACAGTAGGCTACACAGACTACTACTCTCCATCTAACATGCTTGCTCTCACATGTAGAATCTAGATTTAGCTACATAACATGTATACACATGTATGTATATGACATATAGGCACATGGTAGATTCCTACAGTCAAACATAAATAGAAAACCATGACATTTTCCAGGAAAGACACACTGCATAAGTGAGGGCAACAAATAGCAGCTGACATCCTATCAGGAGGAAAGAAAGACACACGAGAACTAAACCATTAAAATGTTAAAGAAAAAAAAAATTCCAATTTTTTTATTTCCAAGAAAAAAAATAACCTTCAAAAATGAGGGAAAATATTAAACATATTTTGAGCATTTCATGGTGGCGCACCCCTTTAATCCCAGCACTCCAGAGGCTGAGGCTGGAGGATCTCTGTGAGTTTGAGGCCAGCCTGGCCTACAACGTGAGTTCCAGGACAGCCATGTTTATGCAGAGAAATCCTGTCTTGAAAACAGACACAAAATTTTATCTTATATTTATTTTAGTGTATGTGCGTGCATGTGCATGTGTGCATGCATGTGTGAGTGCGTTCATGATACAGTACCTCTCAGGTCAGCAGACACCTCTCACCAGTTGGTTCTCTCTTGACACCTCATGAGATCTGGGCATTGAACTTAGGTTGCCAGGCCTGGATGCTGAGCCATCTCTGCCCCAGAATAAAGGCCTTTTAGAAATAAACAGCAGCTAAAAGAGTTTGTCTCTCCAAGAATAGATAAAGAAAATTTGGTACATTTATACAATAGAATATCGCTTAGCTATTAAAAACAAGGAAATTTTGAAATTTGCAGGCAAATAGATGGAACTAGAAAAGATCATTCTGAGTGAGGCAACCCAGACCTAGAAAGACACACATGGTATGTACTCACTTATAAGTAGGTTTTAGCCGTAAAGTACAGGATAACCATGCTACAGTCCAGACTCAAAGAAGCTAAGTAACAAGGAGGCAAAGGGAGGATGCTTGAATAGCACTAAGAAGGGGGAATGGAATAGACATCAGAAGTGGATGAAGAGAGGGAACTGGGTGGAGAGGATGTGGGAAAGGGAATGAGGTATGGATCAGGTATGGGGAGAGTGGAGGTCAGAGCTGAGAGGGTGGGACAGAGAAGGGACCTCCTCCCTTTGCCTCCTTGTTACTTGGCTTCTTTGAGTCTGCACTGCAGAAAATGGAAGAACCTTTTAGGGTGCAGAGGAATGATGTAAGATGGTAATTTTAACCTACCGGAAGGAATAAAGCACCAAAACGGACATAAATATTCATGGGTGGCAGAGGAAAAGACTACATATTTTCTCTCCTAATCTACTTAAAAGGCGTGTGTTGCTAAAAGCAAGAATACAGGCCTCTACTTTGAGGTTTACAGCATATGTCTGTAAAATGCACGTGAGAGCAATGGCAAATAGCAGAAGGCGGGAGAGGCCACCTGAACTGCAGCAAGTCTGATGATTTACGTGGCTCTTGCCTCGTCTCAGTAGTCCATCAGCAACTACAGTAGCCCTTGTAACACACTGACCTATTAAAGGCACATTACATAACACCCGAAACAGCCACCAAAAATAAGCTAAGACAAACTCACCAGAGTTTAAGAAGAATTTAGACAAATTATCAGGATCCTCACAACTAGGCACATTCCTTCCAGTGCCCATCTATATGCAACAAAAATGAGGTTCAGCAAGGTTAAGAAACAAATAAGAATTCTAACGACAGTTTGCTACCACCTCACATGCAAAGCTTTAGCTAGACTTTGTTCTGCTGCCACCATGGACGGTCAAGAGGATTTGTAAAAGGGAGGGGCACAATGACCCTAGTCCACGACGCAGAACACTTTAGCCAAACCACCTGACTCTCCAGGACACACCTTCCATCTCTCCCACTGTGTCTTCTGCTGAGGGTTGACGTGAGATTGACGGTGTGGCTTCAAAGCCTCCAGAAAACACCAGCTTGGCAGGGATAGAGCACAGAGGGTAGATCGTGGGTGCTGAGGCAGGAAAGCTACCATAGAGCAAGTGAGGTGGGCTAGGGAGAAGAAAGAGTTGACTGAGGCTCTAGAAACGAGGAATAGGATCTCAGGAGCATAGACAGGAAGATTCTAAAGCCCCCTAGTGAGCCACTCGTGGCCCTTGGCTACACTTTCCCTTTCACCTCCACAGGGCATGGAGCCATGACTGGAGGCAATCTTAGTTTTCAAAACTCAGGGGTGGGTGACAGGTTCATGGAATTGACACAGTATGGTATGTATCAGAGATACTGGTCAGAACAAAGAATTACACCCCCAGATGTCAGCAGTGCCAAGGCTGAACCCCCCCCGCCGCCCCCCCCCCCGCTCCAAACAAGCCCATGGAAAGAAAATATAAAATGTTGGTTCCCAAGGCAAGTCAGATACAGTGAGATAGAGTCTGTTTCCTGGTGGTGGTGTTTACACATAAACATTCTGTGTGTGTGTGAATGTATGTGCCTGTGTGCACACGCAGAGGCCACTGGCGAACATGTGGTGTCCTGCTCTACTGCCTTCCTCCTTATTCCTCTGACACAGGTTACCTCGTTGAACCTGAGGCTAGGCTGGGGGCCAGCCAGCCATCCTGTCTCTGCCCTCGCTGGGGTTACGTGAGCACAGGCGGCCACTCCAGCTGTGAATCCAGACTCAGTCTTCATGCTTAGGCAGCAAGTGTCTTACCCACGGAACCATCTCCCCAGTCCCTAAAATGAACACTCTTAGACCAAGAGAGGCCCCATTAAGATTAGCCAGACACTGGGCTAACCTTGGAAGGTCTGCATACCGAGTCCACGTTTCTCTGAAGCAGCATCTCACTGTAAATGGCGGTATCTCTCAGCTTGTCCGTCTTACAACCTTCATTTTCTCTGCAGTCACCAAGCCCTGGCCCCTTGTGCTATGTGTCGCTGTCCTTGTACCACCATTTTCCTCAGACTAAAAGAACAGAGTCAGTCTTGATCACTGGCAGATCCTGTGTCTGCAAAGGACCCTCTTGTGAAGTGAAAATTTGCACACGGCACTTCTGTGGTTATTCGCAGGTAAAGCAGTGAAACCCATGCTGTTCCGCGTGTCCGGCTGGGGATGGGTGTGTACTCTGCCTTCTGTGGACCCTGCCTTCCAGCTTTGGTTCTCCCAACAGTAATGAAGGCAATCCAAAAGCTAAGAACGCCATCAGATAGCACCTTGAGCCTAAGAGAAAGCTTCTCCCATCTTGCTGTACCTGCCTCTCTGAGGTTCCTTTACATGTACCCAAGCTTGATGTATTTCAAACTCGCCTTGATTTATGACTTTTTCTATCCTGTTTAAAACAAACAAACAAACAAACAAACAAACAAAAAACTTCGTGCAACAGCTTTTACATTGGAATACAGAATTAAGAGTAACCTAAGGGGCTGGAGAGATGGCTCAGAGGTTAAGAGCACTGGCTGCTCTTCCAGAGGTCCTGAGTTCAGTCCCCAGCAACCACATGGTGGCTCACGACCATCTGAAATGAAATCTAGTGCCCTCTTCTCGCTGCGGGTGTACATGCAAACACACATTGTATGCATAATAAATAAATAAATCTTAAAAAAAATAGAGTAACCTTAGTCTGTACAAAATAGCTCCAGAATAAATGATCCCTTATTTCCTGTGTGTGTGTGTGTGTGTGTGTGTGTGTGTGTATGTGACAACAAGAACAGGTAAAATGGTTATGCTATTAGAAGTGGAGTTGTTGCCGGGAAGTGGTGGCACATGTCTTTGCTTCCAGCACTTGGGAGGCAGAAGCAGGTGCATCTCATGAGTTCGAGGCCAGCCTGGTCTACAGAGTGAGTTCCAGGACAGCCAAGGTTACACAGAGAAACCCTGTCTCAATGCACCCCCTGAAAAAAAATAAAAGAAGTGGAGGTGTTGGACGTCTCCACTGGGCTGCTAACTGGAAGGGAGCATGAGAAGCCCTTCCTCAGCTTTGGTTTTCTGATTCAGTGCTAATTACATAAGTGTGATGGACTGGTAAAAAAAAAATTCCTCATACTATACATTCATGGTTTCTACACTGAAATTTTCTGACTTTTTTTTTTTGCAGCTGCAGGCTTTAATAATTTTAGAAATAACTTTAGAAAACTTGCAATCTTGCATTTCCTTCTATCTGATGTAAACCTAAAAAGTAACAAGCTGTGCTAGGGTTGGCTTATCTCAGTCCTTCCTAACTCCAGTGATCTCAGGCAGGTGGTCGAAGGTCAGCCTACACACACGCCAGGAATCAAGGAGTTTCAGCACTGAATATTAGCAACAGGCAAGGACAAGAACATTAAACACAATGACTGAAGGCAAAATATTTGCTCTCTACAACGAATATCACTTTATTCCTTATCATTATCATCATCACCTTATCTATTCTTTTTCTTTCTTCTTCTTATTAACCCAAGGAAAAGAACTCCAGGTTCACACCCCAGCTCCGTACTGAGAGCCTCCTGCTCAGAGTGATAAGGCAGGCACATTTTTACCTATTTTGCTTTCACTCTTTGCTTTTATTTTAGGAAGTAAATGGTTAAAAACAGTCTTTTAACTCCCTTTTGCCCGTCCTGAGCCTCCCTGTTTTTCCTTGTAAGGGAATGACAGAGGGAAGGGTCTGTTGCCGTCATTACTGATCAGCCTTTGGGTTTTAACTCTGCAAGGAACTGGAATCAAGTTCAAAGTCAGTTGGCATGTGGTCTCCTCCTCTGCTGGCCTTTCTGCCTCCTCTCTTCCCTTCCCTCTGACAAGGGTCCAACAGGGCTGTGAAGCCCTCTGGAGATTTCAAAGCCCAGGTGAAGGAAAGGGGAATGGAGGATGCTGCCATCAGCCATCCTTTGATCCCCAAGAGTTGAAGCCCCTACTGAGAAACTTGTAACACTGGATACACAAAATGTCTTCACAAAGACAGCAGCAGCCAATAGCTCGCAGTTTTATCTAAGAGACTCAGAGAAACATCAGCACACCCAGATTGTGGCTGAGACCTTCCTCTCCCATTTGTTATTTCTTTCTAGGGAAAAACATTTATAAATCTGTTGCTAATTTGTTGGTGTCTTGGATTCAAGGTAGCGTGTTTATGTGTTTATTTATATATGCAAGCATACAGCAAAGATGTGTTCATATTGAGACCGTCTCCCAGGAGGTTAAGTCCTCCTCCAGTCTACACAAAGGGTTTGGGAACTCACTCAGTTTTAGGATTGCATTCCAGAAGCACCCTGTTTGCTGGCAGCTTGCTCCTGCCTAGCCTTCTTTCCATTTTGCTGCCCTTCCTAAAACCATGGGATAAATCTTTAGCAAACCCATTGGTACTCATGAGTCAGGAATCTTGAACAGAATTCAGGGAAGAAAAGAAGAATGTCATTGGGGATGGCTGAGCTGTCTGAACTAAGATTCTGGAGTTGGGTGACTAGTCTGATCTACCTGGATTTTATTTTTTTCTTGTTATTAGCCAACTTCTGAGTAACGTGTCTTCCAGCATTTGGTACAAAACCTACTGGCTGCAGAATCTATTGTGGGCTCTTTTGCCAAGTAAAAGCTAAAAGGATATTCTGGCAAGTGGGTATTAAATAGCCTTTCTTTGGTGGGCAGGACTTTAAAGATCTGTTTCCTATGGTCTACTGCTAGAGTCAGTACGGGAACACCAGAGCACGCATATAAATAGCTGAATGGTTTTAATATGAGCTGTTGTTTATTGAATACATATGAATGCCTGGGTTCTCAATGACATGCTCTGGGACCTGCTCTAGCAGATCTATCGAAGTCACCTGGGGCACAGACCAGTTCAGTCAAGTAAATAGAAGGTTTCCTGGATCTGAGGTCCAGGCTTCTCAGAACTCACTAGCCTGCTGTACTCAAAAAAATGGTAGCCTTCATGGTCATGGGTGATCTTTTGTCTCCTGGATCCCCTTCCCTGTCTGTTTCTTCACCTTGTGTGTGCTCTGTGAAAAAGACTCTGCTGGACTACTTGATTTCCCCTCATTCCCAGAGGAGGGATTCATCTGCTCAGGAAACCAGCCATAAGTAGCGCCCGCCATTCTCTCCAGGCTTTGTGTCGACAGACCGGATCTAGGACAGAACCTATCTCACAGGGAGAGATGTTTTACTTTAGCTCACAGTTTCAGAGTTCAGTCTGCACTAGCTTGGTCTCATGTTAACGGAGACTGTTAGCATCATGATGGACAGGAAGCAGAGAACAAGGAAAGGACCTGCCGAGCTATGACTTTCAAAGGGTTGGCCCTACGGTCTACTTCCTGCCAGACCCCACCTTCTGGTTTCCATAGTCTCTACATAGCGCCACCTACTGGTAACCTAAGCTTTAACACATTAGCCTACTGGAGGCAGTTGACCTTTCTTCCTCATCCCAATGCTTGGAGGTGGGATCTGTTACAATTTCCATTTCAGAGACAAGAACTGGTGTCTGCTCTTTTTATCAGGACGACCCTCTTCATCAAGCCCTAGTCCTTTGGCCCTAACTCTGACTTTCACACTTGCTCTAAAACGATTCAACCAGAGATTAAAATTTGCCATGTCCGTTCTAGTCCCTGTTTTTCATATTTTCTTGTGGGTTCATCGGAAGGATATCTCATGTTCTCCTAGTCATGTTAAGTGTTAAAAGGCTGGTTGTGATCTGTACTCAGTCAATAAGGTTCCAATATATAAGACACTCTATGACTTTAGGTGAGGCATCTGTGACCTCCAATTTAAGCCCTGGCCGGTGTCAGTCTCCGCCGCACATACACAAAGCCCTCCTATGCTGATGCTAATGAGCTGCCCTGACAAATCATAAGGAAGTCCACGGTGACAAAAACACCAAATGAGATCACATCACCCACAAAACCCTGCCCCTGATCTCAGTTTTAGTATTAAAAGAACCGAGTTCTCAGAGGCATCTGGGATTGAAATGGCCATGCACCATATTCTATGTAAGCATTCTCCATATTACTATATGGATACCATGTTATATATGTATATATAGTTATATATGTATATGTATATATAGTATAGCTTCCTATTCCTGGGCATATAAAAGCCCTTGCTTGTGCAATCAACTAGACACAACCCTCATTGCACAAACTTCTCAGCAGCTAATCAACCTGGGGAGCAACACCTGCCACATTACAAGCAGCCCTATCACCAGCACCTGAACTTACATTAACAAGACCTGAGCTAAATGTAGCCTCAAGTTAGTTACAGTAAGTTTCAAATCCAATATCTGTAGATTTTTCTGTTCATCTTTTCAGGTTCAATAATTTCTTCAAAAAACATTCTGGGATTCACATGCACAATAAGGTAGGGAAACCAGCTAAGTGTCCACTAGTAGATGAGATTTTAAAAGTGGTGTACGTGTACACACACACACACACACACACACATTACCCAGCCTTGAAAACGAAATTCTTCCATTTGCCACAATATTGGATGGGTCTGCAGACATTATTCTAAGTGAGATAAACTAGACACAAAAAGAAATATAGTATTATAGGGCTAGAGAGATGGCTAAGTGGTTAAGAGCATCCTCTGCTCTTCCAGAGGTCCTGAGTTCAATTCCCAGCAACCACATGTTGGCTCACAACCATCTATACTGGAATTTAATGCTCTTTTCTGGCATGCAGAGAGCACTTACATATGTAAAAATAAATAATCTTTTTAAAAAGAATATAATTTCTCTTAAAAAAAAGAATATATTGCCTGTCTCACATGTGGAATCAAAAAAGTCATGTACGCATAAATAGAAGTTAATACACTAAGGGGAATTAGGATGTGTGGGTCAAGTGATAATATATAACAGATTCACAAAAGAAGTGAGTCTCAGGATTTAGTGTACAGCATGAGAACTGCAGCAAAGAAAACAGTGTTATGTAGGATCTTTGCTGAAGGAGAAATTTCTGGGGGGGTTGTTTTTGGTTTTTGTTGTTGTTGTTGTTGTTCTAAGACAGGGTTTCTCTGTCTAGCATTTTATAGACCAGGCTGGCCTCAAACTCACAGAGATCTGCCTGCCTCTGCCTTCCAGAGCACTAGGATCACAGGCGTGCACCACCACGCCCAGCCGAATTTGCTGTTCTTATCCCAAAAAAGTAACAGTGTCAGATGATAGGTATATCAATCTGATTCACTCCACCAGTTACTTAACTATGACATGTGTCTCAGAACATCATCTTATGAGCCCTAAATATACAAAATAAAGTATGTCTAGACGTAGAATAAAAAATTCAATGACTATTTTACCATATAACCCTTTATACTTACTGGGTTTTCTAAGACTTAATAATCGGCAATCCCAAGGTATACCATGCAAATTAAATAATGGAGTGACACGGAGTTTGACAGCTTAATACCAGCACATGTAAGGCTGAACAAGAGGATTGTGTGAGTCTCAGGCCAGTCTGGACTCCATCAAGAGACCATGACTCAAACAGAACTTTAAAAATACATTGATCACATTGTTATAAAAATTATGTGACTTAATGGAATGAAAACATAATTGAACTCTTTGGCTATACTCAGAAAGAATAATTAATTGGCCAGTTTTTGTCAACCTTCAATTTAGCTAATAATGTACTATTGATTAGTTCAGTCATTTCCCATTTGCAGATGAAGTTTATGAATTTTTTTCACTCACAGTCCTCGCTTAACATAAGCAGAATGTCCAGGTTCTACTCAGTGTCTGCTCTAAGGCGGGCATCGGGGTGCACGCCTCTACTCCCAGCCACACGGGGGGCTGAGGCAGGAAGGAGAACAGGAGTTAGTGGGTAGTTGGAGAAGCTTCACAAGACTCTGCCTCCAAATAAAAGAAAAATGAATAGGGATGTAGTTCAGTGGTTAGCGTGCTTGCCTAGAACCCGTGAGCCCCTGGGTTTAACCCCTAGAAGCACCACCACGAGCAAGAAAAATTCTATTCTATTTCATACTTAGCCACATAGTGGCTACATGTCCATAGATTCTGTGCTGCATTTAGTTAAACTGCTTTATGACACCTTTCAAACTAAGATGTATGTGAGCACATGTTAAATGACCCCGATGTGTACGTTGTAATCTCATTTCATCATTACATGTTGTTGGCCAAGTACATTACAATAATATATTGCCGGGATCAGCGCCAGTCCTCAGGCTGCTACACACTAGACATGATTTGAGGAGCTGTCATCACTTGGACCTTCAGTGGGAATGAAGCCAGGCCTGAGAAAGCCAGTGGCTAAGTGAAGGTAGAGGATTCACAAGCCATGTGGGAGTCGCTAGGGAGCCCCCCAGCAGCCTGGGTAAGCATCCAGCAGCTGGCTGAGTACAGACAGGCCAATGAAAGGCAGCCTTAGAGATGACTCAGAAGTCAGGCTGGGGCTTGGGATCCAGCGCCTGCCTAACATGCTGGCAGCCCTGCTTTAGTCCCAGCGCTGCAAACGTGAAGGAAGGTGGGTATGTTAGAAGCAAGTTGGCTCACACACAGGTTGGCAGAAACCAAAACATTCACAGAGGACCACTGGATAGTGGGGAGGAATGGTGGAAAGACTAAGGGTAATCCTTTCGACAAAGGTTCTGACTTCCTGAACGTTAATGTCCATAGAAATAGGCTCTGTTAGGATAAATAAGGGACATCAATGTAATGTCACACAACAAAAACGAAACAGAGTTAATAAACTTTAGCGACTATAGACATAGAATATAGGAAACCAACAATCAAAAAAAACCCACCTGCGATTATGGGTATACAGAATCATGGAAGAGTACCCCAAAGGGAAAAATCTTGTTTCAACTGAGCCTCAGTGAATAAACAGACACATAGACACACACACACATAGACACACACACACACATACACACACACACACACGCACTCATGCACATGCCCACGTACACACACATTCACATATACACAGAAGCAATTAAAAGTAGGCTCTTGGGTATTCAGAATTCTTAATGTAAATTCCATAAAATAAAGGTTTTGTTTACAGAAAGATTGTACTACATGACTCTGGTAATTTAAAAAGTATTCAGTTGTTTTTCTGACCTGGGAAGGAGTTGGGCAAATGATGTGTAAGTAAGGCCCAGTGCCCCAATTCTATCAGTTCATAACCTTCAACTGTACAGGAAGAATCTTGCATGTTGGCACCTTAACCTGCTTTTCAAAATACCACAGTGGTTTCTCTCACTTAGCACAAACCACAGCAGGGCTGGAGCTTTATGGTGTTATGCAAAGTAAACTTCATTATCACAGGCAGGAGGAGGAAGGCTGTGGTGCCCAGGGAAGCATCTTCTGGTGCTCTGAGATGTTCCTACACTTTCTGTCAAAGCCAGGCTGGATAGAGCTCATCTGAGCTCTACCTTGGAATCAGACCTTTGAGGTTTATTAGACAAGGGACTTGCTGTGGGTCCTGACAAGAAAGTCAACAAATCCCCCCATTCTCGGCTCTGTGTCTGCTCTACTCCTGTATTTTGGAGAGGTAAAATGTTCATAGCTCTTCCCCTCTTGTTTTGAAGCTAAGCAAGTGGCAAGGCACATAAGTAACTCTCATACTTCAAAAATAAAGGATAAATAATCAGACTGAAAATGGGCAAAGGATTTGACTGGCATCTTCCTAAAAACAAGGAGGAAAGTAGAAAAAGAGGGGGACGGATGCAACAGCAAACGAAAAGATTCCTGACAACACCATAGTCATTGGGGAAATAGACTCAAAGCCGCAAAGAGACACCCCTTCTAGGATGTCTATAATCGAAGGTAGACAACAGCATGTGTGAAAAAGATGGCAAAAAATTGGAATTGCATACACCGCTGATGGAAAGGCAAGAAGATACCGTGTCTTTGGAAAACAAAACACTGAGTCTAAAATGTCTCAATAATCCCACTCCCAGACACTCATTTCTGGTGTTTTCCAATCTCAGTAGGTTTTGATCTGAACTTTCCATGTCAGATCCACAGCTTGCCCTCACTTCAGATGTCAGTCGCAGGCCCCAGGCCCCTAGCTAACCTGGACTTCTGTCTGATTTGTTTGCAACTTTGGGTAAACTCCCTCTCAGGTGCACCAATTCTCTAGGGCAACTCAGGGAACTCAAGGAAATGCCATCCTTCAGGTATCACATAGAACTAGGAACTCAGGAACATCTGGATGCAGGAAATAGGCAAGGCAAGAAGAGAATGGAGCTTGCATGTTCTCTTGGGGTGCTCAGCACCTACATACTTACTGACTTGCAGCCCCTGAATCTTGCTGTACAGAAAGTATTATAGAACTTAGCTTTCAACTTTCCTGTGGGTCAGAGGCCAGGGGGTGGGGTGGTGGGTGCCGTATGAGAGTTTTACATTTGGTCTTTCTGGAGCCCAGTTTCTAGGAGCTGTGTGAGGCTCACCTCATTAGCACAGACTCAGATGTGGGCAAAGGGGATTTCTCATTTAGGATATTCAAGGCATTATGAGCTCTAGGCTAGGAACCAAAAACAAGATGCAAATATGTCTGTTATACTACACTCAAGATAACTGAACATATCCACACAAAAGCCTGTGCATAGAGATCCAAGTGGCACTATGTATAATATCTGGGACATGAGCAACCATGTTCATTGTGTGGGCATACATAAGGAACATGATAGGTCTAACACTACAGATTATTAACCAGTAACAAAAAAGGACAAAGTACTGATGTGTGCTCAAAGCGGGTGAACCTTGAAAACATTCTGAGTGGGAGAAGCCAGACACAAAAGGAAACATATCCCCGACTACGTTTGTAGGAAACACCTAGATTATTCAAGCCCACAGACACAGAAAGCACTCGAGAAATCTCCGGGTGCTGGGGACAGAGTGGAGCGTTGAGGCCATAAATGGGCACGGGGTTTCGTTTCGATCGATGAAAACACGGGACTTTGAGGTGGTGTTGGTTGCACATCTCTGTGAATAAGTAGACTGAAAGCTACTGAATTAAGATGCTACAGTGAGCTTTTTGTCTACTGAGAGGGACCCGCTGTCTCCATATGAAAGTCAGCATCCTTACAGGCTGAGGGTGAGCCTGGCTAGAGCAGAGCAGGAGTCCTGCACACCACTGCCATCGCAGGAGTGAATGCACAAAGCCAGGAGCATGACTCTGAGCACCTGTTTGCTGGGGGCCTCTTGCCTTCTTAGTCTCGGCTCCCTCATTTATAGTGAGGATGGCCATGGTGTCAACCTCCTGACGGGGTGAGAAATCCATCTGTGACTGTGCAAGAAGTCCTCAAGACCGCTCCTAGAGCACTGTGTGCTTGGATGTAAGCCAAGTGTCCGGGATTCCCTCTTGGCCTCATTTCTTCGTTAGATGACTCTAGAACTTGACACGTTTCTCTACCAAGTGAGTCATTTAGTTTTCTAATGCCGCCATTCTGAAGTATGTTCGAGTCCGAACTACTTAATCTGGTATCTTTAGGTTTGAAATTAAGATTCCTCACCGGTACCAGCAGATCTGAGGGGTTGGGTGGAAACCTCTTGAGGGATTACTAAGCTATTGCACCCCAGATCTAAGGCTCAGATAGCGACTCAAGGCATGCAGATAGCAGCAAGCAAGCTGAGCGACGAATGCACTTGAAGGAAGGAAGCCCGCCTAACAGAGGCTTTGGGTGGCTCAGAGGGGCGCGGGGCATACAGAAGAGCTTTCAATGACACACACATGAGCTTAGCACGGGCTTCTCTACACATGCCCTCTTACGTTTAGTTTTACACACAACTTCATGTGTCATATGCCTCAGCATCTTCAATCTCCACACAGCGGTGTTCATTTTAGAATTAAAACAACCACAGGCAACTCCGAGTGTCTCTTTACCTAGGCCAATGGCTCCAGCTAGTTTTAGTTTGCATGCATGCAGCTGGGTGAAACGGAAGGTCCCAACCCTCCTTTTTTCCAACCTGCTCTTTTCATATACTAGTTTTTGTCAGGCTTTGGGTGAGGTCTTCTAGGCCTCACTCTGTTCCCATGCTCTTGTCTCAACTTGACTCCACTGTAGAACTGCACCCTTCAGATCATATTCAGAATAAAATAAGGCAGTCAATGATTAGCAGTGTGAGAGAGACAGGGAGTTCTGCTCTGGGCATGCTAAACGTAAGGCAGCTGTGGTCCATCCAGATGAAGGTTTCAGTGGACTGCAGATATTAGAGCCAATGAAAATGTTGGATTAATGGCTAAACACGAGCTCAACCATAAAAACTGTGAAATGCTGATCATTTGAAATACATTCAAATAAAAATAGTAATCCCAGTCACTTGTGAGACTGAGGATCACAAGTTCAAGGCCAACCGGGCTAACTTAATAATATTCTGTTTCAAAAAAGAAAAGAAAGAGGCTGAAGACATAGCTCAACAGCAGAGTACTTGTCAGGCATGAGACAAACCAAAGGCTCCATTCCCAGAAGAGCCTTTCAAACAATCCATGTTCTATGCTAGGGATACACATGCATGTGCTATTTTGGGTCTGCAGGGAATGGTCAAACATGGCACCCTGAATAATAAGCTTGTTAAACCCAGCCTGGAAACGCAGTGTTCAGACTGTCAACATTCTACTATTTTTGTCTCTCGGAGTGGAAAATGGAGAACACGTTATTTAACACCATCCCATGTTTTATAGCTCCATCAATGTGGAGTGACTTCCATAAGGGCAGAAAATGCGCCAGATACCACTGGCAGGTTGTAAACCCCACACTTTTCCATGGATAATGTGCTGAGAGCTGTTTATCGTATTTCCTTGCTAAACCTTGCCTAGATGATTGATGGTCAATAAAATCAATAACAGCTGCTAGTCAGAAGCCCCATGGATTTATCTCTGCCATAGAAGATTTATTAGATTGGGTCAAAGTCAGATTTTTACATCTGACTTTATGTGATGAAGGCTCTGGGGTTAACATTTCACAGGTGTGAGAGGGAGGACGGTCCACAATGATGAGTACACATAGTTCACTGCTTCTCAGAACACAAGCTTCAAGCAAAACAAAAATAAAGAAGAGGAAGAAATCTCCCAGAAAAGCCAAACGGTGGCCATCCCGGAAGAACGTCAGCTTCCCGTGAATGCAGCAGCAGCAGCAGCAGCAGCAGCAGCAGCAGCAGCAGCAGCAGAGATTCACCATCCATGCGCTCTGAATCTGTGCTCACAGAAGTTGTTTTCATCCCAAAGAGCAAAGTTAAGCAAAACTTTGCAAAGCGAAGTCCTTACGGAACAGGTTTTCTTTGATCAGAGCTGTTAGCAAAAACATGCGGCTTTGATTTTATGCAAGTGTCCTTATCCGTTTGTGCTGCTGCACGGAATACCACACATAGGCTAATTCATAAGGAACGGAATTTTATTTGGCCCAGTTTTGGAAGATCAAGAGTTGCATCTGTTGAGGGCCATGTGATCCATCGTGGCACAGTGGAATGCACGTCAAGAGCGAGAGAAAGTGAGAGAGGGGCCAAACCCACCCTCTCACCAGGAACCCTCTTTCTCAGTAACAGCCCAGCTATCCCTTCACGCGACACCACCAATCCATTCCTAGCGCAGAGCCCTCTGACCGAACCACACCCTAAAGCCGCCACCTCTCAACTGCGCTGCACTGGGGAATAAACTTCTAAGACGGGGGCTTCGGGAGACACCTTCACAGCACAGCAGCAAGGCTTATGGATCACAATTTTTATTTGGCAGAGCTTAAATCTGTTCCTAACCAGCACCGCTCATGAGCAGGACTACTCACGGCTTCCTTAACCATGGGTTGCAGCTCTATGTGGCACCGAATGTGGTGGTCACAGATAATTTCGGGACAGTAAAAGGCTTCCGGACATAGGGTGACTAGATGCACAAAACGAATATGGGGTGTTTGTAATGCCTGGTTTCCCCTGCAGCTCTGCTCTACATACAGAGCATTCGCACTTGGCTCTGTGTGTGAGCAGTCAAGCCAAGCAACGCCAGCAGAGCACCTGAGGCAACTCACTCGGATTTGAGGATCCCGTGTGCTGTAAAATGCAGGGTTTGTCCTGTGCCTACAAAGTCTTCTGCTCTTATAAAAACGGGATATTTTAATCACTGAAAGCAAAGACTTTAAAAACATTTTCCTACTGAATTCAAGAGCACATTAAGTATCAAATTAGTACACCTTTGGGTTACAGTGTTTAGTACTGAAAATTGGCACTTGAGTTTCATTAAAAGTTTGTTGAATGAATGTCTTAGAGTAGGACAGAATTTCCAGCATTTGAATGCATATGTATATGTACTGTGTGTATGCATGCACGTACAAATAATAAAAAGAATGAATTCTGGGTTTTTATCCATAAGGAGAGGTTTCTTGTCTTTGAAAACACAAAATTGATCACTGGCAGAAATTTGATTATTGATCCAGTATGTGCAGGGGACCATCCTTTAAAAAGGTGGCATCAGGGCACACACTGAGGATTTGGAGTTCTTTTAAATAAAGCTCCCCTTGGATTTCTTTGCAAACAGCTTCACAATAAAAACAGCCAAAGAAATTAGCTAATAGAAGTGCACACGTAGACTTAATGTCATTTTTGCTTTGCTGAATAAACGCTGCCTCTGCATTTGCATTTATAGTAAGAAGAATGTTTCAGAGACAATATCTGGAAATAAAAACAGTTAGAATCCTCAATGCAAATGGCCAATTTTTTTTAATCACATAGATTTGTAGCTAGAGATTTCTCAGTTTGAAAGCAGCAGATAAAACATCATGATAAAACTAGCTAAAGAGAAGAAAAGGGCCCATGACATTGACGTGAGTGAGGAACTAGTTGCTCACTGAGGTTTGGAGATTGCCACAGCATCACGTGGTCCGAGCTGACTGGCACAGTGAACTTTGGCATGCCAGTTTCATCCCCTTCAAAGGCAGATTTTGTTACACTTCCTATGAACTAGTCCTACATCGCCTAAGCTGGCCCCTGTTCTTTACAACTAGCCATCTCTGATAGAATTGACTTTAAGATGACATTATTTGCAACTATGGTACTATTTCACATTTTATTTTCACATAAAAGGTTTTTTTTTCCTCCCCTGGATGCCAAGGTTTAGGCTAAGCATCTCTAATCGATAAGTCTAAAGTCTGAAATGCAAACTGTCTTAAGGTCCTAAAATACGAACTGGTCTTTAGCTCGTGCATGCTGCCACACGCGGCAGCTCTGAGCCTAACTTCAGGTCAGTCTCCATCACAGCGCCCGCACTTGAAAAACCTGCAACCCATGGGCTAGTTCAAAAAAATGTGCATAAAACAAACCATTTTTCAGGTTGAAATTTGGATCCTATCCTAAGGTACTTTACTATGTATATGCAAATATTTCAAAATCCAAAACCGAAACACTTCACGTATTTTAGGGAAGGGATATTCGAAGCCTGCATAGTGTCATACATACCCCAAGGTCCATTAGCTAATGTAGGTGAGAAATGTGGTATTTGTTTTCTTGATGATAGTATAACTTGTGTGTGTACGTTATTTCTAGTTACCAAACAACAGATGATAGGAGGGTTATCTCTTACTTTATACAAACTAAAATTAATAACTTGTAAACATTTGCACTATTTTTCAAATACTTTTGAACATATCATTGAAGTTTGTTTGCATCCTTGTGTGTGTGAGAGAGGTGTGAGACTTGCTTAGCCTTGAGAACAATCATCCCTGTCACTTTTGGAGCCTGGAACTCCTTCATTGTGGCTCAGTTCACTCTTAAAATGTTCTAAACTTTATTTACACAAACTTACAAATAAATAAACACATACAACACACACACACAAAATAGAAACAAACTTTGAAAAAAGTCTGACATGGGAATGCACACCTTTCACCAAGCACCAGGGAGGCAGAGGCAGGTAGAGTTCCAAGAGTGTCAAGGTTACACAGTGAGACCCTGTCTCAAAACAAATCAAAACAAAACAAAAATACAACACACTAAAGTTAACCAGACTCCTCAAGGAACTTCTCTACAGTTAGAATGGACATTTGAAACAGAAGCTTTGGGGCTTCACATTTAGCTTTGCATTTTGAGTTTTGACTATATTTTATGTACATCTACCATCAAGCCAAAATATCCAAGACAGAATTAGAAGTAGAAAAAAATGAATGCATGTAACCAGGTAACAGACTTAAGTCATGAAAGGGAATACAAAGTCCCTTGTTTTCATTGTGCCTCAATTCAAGAATGTTTAAAATACCACACACACAATGTTCTATATCTATATCAAGAAAATTAATAGAGAGGAAAAGGCACAGATGTAAACGAGCGAGCACAGAACATACACTGTAACATAAAGTTAGCAGTGTTATTTTAGAGGCATCATCTAAGGCTGCTTTTATACAAATGCTGCAACTAAGCAGATATTCTTCAAGCATAGTTTAGAAATGAAAGTGTAATCAACTTGTGGCTCATTTTAAAATGACTAAATTGTAAATCATTTTTAAAAAGTAGGGACTTGGTTGGAGGTTATGGTAGGAGGATCAAGGGTTCAAAGTCCTCTTTGGCTACAAAGCAAGTTAAAGGGCAGCTACTTTAGAATCAATCTCAAAACACCAAAGTCAACTAATTTGAAGGACCATCTGAGATAAGATCAGGATTAATAATACATGTTTAGGGTGAAGAAGAAAAGAAAGTCTTTGCTTGACAGTACAAACCTAGAAGAAAGAGTATGAAACATTTACTGATTCAGTGATTGGTTAGCCATCAGGAGTCTGAGACTGCTGGGGCTCTTGGCAATTGCTTAAATTACAAAGTGATGATAACAGCAGTTCCAGATGCCTATTTCAAAATGTCTACAAACCCCTTTTGTGTTGCAAGGCTTTCTAACAGTCTGACTTGTACGAAGGGATAGAGTAAGTACTGATATAGTATAATGAATGCTATCAGATATTTGGCTTGGACTATTATTTTTCATGTATTGTTTATGGATTTTGGAGGTTACAAGAATCTAAAACATTAACTTGGTAAACTGACAATAAACCGTAACCACTATTTAAACTACTTGAAAGCTATTTCGCCTTGCATGTGTGACCTGACGACCTGTGCCTAACAGATATTTATTTACAGGATTTTCTTCAGAAATAGAAATGGTTACTCTCATAGAATATGAAGGAAAATATTCATAACTGGACGCCCAGCTCTGAAACACAGGGCAGGAGGTCTCCTGTGTTTTGAAGGTCATAGCAATTCTGGTCCAGGAGCATTCACTGAGGCAGGAGTATTAGGACAGAGTCCAGCTGCAGACAATGCAGCGGTACCATATTATCTTGTCAAGGAAAAATCAAGTTAAGGAGTAATGTTTAGTGGTTTTTTTTTTATAAACAAATGACAACTGAATATTAAGATCTTCCATTCTTCCACTCAACTTTTCCAGGCCACTTGATTACTCTGATATTGACTGGACAGAATGATACTGATTTATTATTCTGGAAAAGTGTGCCCAAACCAGATAGTACATGATCTTCTAGCCATTTTATTCCATTTCTCATGTTTTTTTTTAAGCAGACATAAAAATTTTAACCATAAATCACAATTTCCATTATCGGGCTTAACAAATGGCTTGACAGTTCAACTATACATGGGCATGGCAGAGATTGGAAGGCTCTTTTTGGTCTTTGTGGATAGTATGGGCTTTCCTTCACGAGCATGCAATGTTGTGGTTCACATCATCCCAATTAGCATATAAGACTAAGGTCTTTGCCCAGACAGGATGATTAATTTTTTAGGTTCTTTGTAGAGAAATTCAGTAACAGGCCAACAATGTTCACGCTGCAGTTTGGAGTGCAGAATCATAATATGAAAGAAAAAGTGGCTGAAAACTCATGTTTTACACTTTAAATTTTAAACTTTCATTTAATTTTGAAAGCTGGGCATGGTAGCACATTCTGTAAATCCCCTGTCACTTGGGATATGGAGACAGGAAGGAGTTAAGACAGCCCCCCAATGGTTGCTGACAATGCTGCCATTTGCCCCCCCCCTTTTGTACCAATTATTATTGCTGTTCCAATCCTAACTGCAGAGTGAGCACCCCTCAAAGTTAGCTTTTCTAGTCTCCGTGGAGTTCTGGGAAACTAGTGGAGACACAGCTGAGGGCGGCACGGCCATGTTCACTGCTTCATCCTTGGACAGACAGCCCTGAGGTAGAAAGACAGTTTCTCCTTTGACAACGCTGGGCAGCTCTCGTGCCCCTCCCCCCCACAAGCACACCGCACACACAGCGAATAAGTGGAATACTTGAGAAGTAAAGTTGACATGAAGCACACCTCTGCCAAGTGCTCTCCTTCCTTCTAAGCAACATAGACGTGTTGTTAAAAGAACTCTTTCCTCACAAAGATTAGCTTCCTGTTTTGTGTGTGTTGGGGAAGGGACCAATAGATAGGCACAAAACCAGCATAATTTATATGTGTGGCATGTTATCATGATGATAAGTACTACTGAGAAAAGAACAGGGAGGAAAGGGTTGTCTGAGGCAGGTAGCACCTTTGGTCATCAAAGCCTTTGTCTGGACCTTACTCATATCTGAGCAGAGTGAAGGAGGCAAGGGAGGGAATCGAACTCTAGGCACTGGGGAAGAGCGTTTCAGGAAAGATCATTCAGCGTAAAGGCGTGGGCCGTGGAGCAGGCTTCTGACGCTGGTTGAGGAACAGCAAGAAACACAGAAGCGGAGAGTGAAGGGGTCATTCAGTGGGAGAGGCCAAGAGGAACATGTCAAGGAGGCTTTGCTAGAATGTTCTAAGGCGGGTCTGAGAACCCACAAAAAGGCATCACAGTAGAGGCGTAACACAACATGCTAACGGCGTATTTTCCGATAACCCTGGGAAAGGCCCTATCCAAAGGGGTTCAAAAGATAAATCTGCTAACAGGTGTCTCAAAGTTTGTACATGCAGTTACTGAAGGGGGAAAGGATTGAACTTTGGCGGAATAAGAGTTTTGGGGGAAGCGATGGTTTGGGGACTCGACCTGGTCCTTCTGCTCGTGGAGGGTCAAGGCCGGCTGAACCTCCCGCCCTCTGGAGTTCTAGGCACTGGGTACCTGCTGCCCTTCAGGCGGGAGCTTCAGATCCAGCCCAGAGCGGACTCATTGGTATTCCGCCCACGGAGTCTCTCCCCGCCCCCGCCGTGCAGCAGGGCTCGGCTGAGACAATCCCCGCCGAGGTCCCCGCGACCCCACCGCCCCGCCCGCCCCTCCTCCCGGGCCCTCAGCCCACCCTGCAGCGGCCCTTGCCGGGAGGCCTTTGCGCCCCGCGCTCCTCTACCGGGCCGCGGAGGCTTTGCCCTGCGGTGGCGGCGGCGGCCATAGATAGGCTGCCGACTGAAGAGGGGGCGCCCTGGGCTCGGAGAGGGAGACCCACGCTCAGGCACCCCTGTAACAGCTCTCCGGAGACATCCAACTTCCCTGCGTCGCCTCAAACCTCCCCCCCCCCCCCCTCCAACCCCGAGCCTCCTGCAATGCACCAGATCCCAGGGCAGATGCGGCCGCCGAAGGCACCTGCACTGCGCGCCCCACTGGGATGCGCCGTGACCCCCTAAGAGAAACCCGGGGCTGCAAACCCGGAGGACCCGGGGCGCAGGGTTGGGGGGGGGGGTCAGGGAATGGGGTTTCGAAGAGCTTACCTTGTGCAATTTCCACATGGCCCCCAGAGCCTTGACCTCGTGGCTGGAGTGTTTGCCCTCCTCCAGGCACTGGTAGCACACCGGCATCTTGCACTGCACGCAGTACATGCTGTGGTTCTCCAGCTCGTGGTCGGTGCAGGTGGACACCTTGCGCGGGCTCAGCCGCCGGCTCACGCGGCCCTGGGCCGGGGGCACCAGGCGGTGTTTGGCCAGCGGCCCCCGAGGCGGGTGGCAGCGCAGGCGGCAGGGGTCGCAGTAGAAGACGTCGCACTGTTCGCACATGACGGTGGCTTCCTTGGGCGCCTTCTCGCAGAGCTGGCACTTGAGGGCCGCGGCTTTGCTCTGCTGGTAGCGATCGATGACCCCTTCCAGGACGCGGTTCTTGGGGAAGCCGCGGAGGCCCCGGTCGTCCAGGATGAGGCTGCGGTGGCACTGGGGGCAGGTGATGCAGGAGTTGCGGGGCACCGGGGCCAGGGCCGGTGACAGGTGGGTGGGCGGTGGCGGCATAGCAGGGGGGAAGACGCGGACGCCGTTGGGCGACTTCTGGCACGGGGTGGTGGGGGCGCTGGCGAAACCTCCGTAGGAGCCATAGCCGCTGTCCGCCTCGCTGTACAGGCTCATCTTGTCCAGATCCAGATAGTCATAGTCGGAGACCCCAGAGCCCGAGGCCCGGCGGCTCTGGGGGGACTCGGACTCCGGGGTCTGCACCAGGATGTTGCGGGCGCACGCCTGACACAGGTTGTGAGAGCAGGGCAGGATGATGGGCTCCCGGTAGAAGGAGCCGCACACAGGGCATTTTAACTCTTCTTCCATCTCTTCCATGGGGACCCGGCTGGAAGCGAGGCAGCGGCGGCTGCGGCAGAGGACGCCTGACCTGGCGGAGCGGCCGGCGGGCCTGCGGCGTCCAGGACCTTGGCCAGCGGCGGCGGCGGCGGCGGCGGCGGCGCCTTCCCGCGTGTCCCAGGCGCCGACTCCCCGCGACGCGCTCTCTCCGCGGAGCCACTGAGCCTCGGCGCTGCGCGCCAGCCCGGGCCCGCCCCCTCCGGCGGCTGGCCCCGCCCCTCCAGGGATTGCGGCGTTCTCATTGGCTTCCCGCCCTGTCCGTCTGGTCTCCTCTGCAGGCCACAGGGGGCTCCGGGAATCCGAGCCCGACCCGCGGTGGAGCCCGCGGGCTGCGGCGGGCCCTCGGGAGGGGGCTGGCGCGCGGGCCGAGGAGGAGGAGCGGGGCGGGATGATTCACCATCCCTCTTCCCGCTTCCTTCCGAGCTCGGGTGCGGTCATCCCGGAGCAGGGGGCGTAAGGACTCCCCTCCCCGGTCGTGAGTGGGCTGCCGCTGCCTGTCGCCGGCTCTCGGCGCTCTGCTCTGCGCGCCGACGCACCCCGCCTCTATAGCGCTGCGCAAAGCGGAGGATGCCCCTTCTTTTTCCGCTGCTGGCACCGAGCAGACGCCTCCCCCGGGCCTTCTTGGATTTGGGCTTCTCTCCAGCTCCCAGAAGCAGCTGGATCCCCGGGGTTTGAGGGAGCTGGTTGTGTGTCAAGGCTGCGCAAACCACTTCCTGCGCTCCCCCACCCCACCCCGATAGCTTTCCCCCCCCACTGCGGGGCAAAGGCTCAGCATGTCTCCAAAAGTGTGCCACCGTCGCTACAAGCTTTAAATGTGCAGAGGCCCCTACACCTCGGAGTGAAGGTACCTCGGTTTCTCTCACGCTCCCAGCCCTCCCACCCCAAAGCTCATTCCTCAGCGTCTGGCTGGGTTTTTCGAGGGACCCCAGGAACGTTGGTTGAGTTGAGGCAGGAATAATTTGTGTATTTCTGTTTGCCTATCGTTTGGTAACTAGCTCTGTGAACGAATCACTGTGGTACTGCAGATTCCCAGTGTTTGATTCCAAACATTATCCAATGTCACATGTCCTGAGCATCTACCATAAATTCCAGAAAGAGGGGGAGGTCGTATTTTTTCTGCTTCTGTGAGTGATGAGGGATCTAATGATAACAGATTTCTCTTTTCCCCAAACCTTGCTGCGAATAATGGGTCCTGATCCTTGACTGCATAACCCTCGAGGTGATGCCAGCGTTAGAATCTTTGAATGAAGGTATCAGCCTGTTAATCAGTGGGTAGACTCTTTGAATCCAGTGACATTCCAAGGAAGTAATTTATCTTGGGGGCATACATAGTTGATTTTCTGAGTGATTCATGAAGCAAATGACAAAAATGCTTTTCAAGTTCCGTGGGATCGTCCACATGTTGATAACTTGATTATTCATAGCTACATTTATAATTTAAAAGCACTTTTTTTTTGCCTATGGAAAAGAAGTACTTTCTATAATCCTGCCCTTGGAGAAATAGTACAAATAAACTGCATTATCTTGCAAATATATTTTTTAGTACAATGACAACAGTGGTTGATCATTGGTTGTGTGGGAGGGAAAGTCACATTGTTATTTAAAACTATGTTAGTCACAAATCCTACAGGGTTTATTTCTAACCCAGATTTTAATCAGTTGAGACAAGAGCTGCTAAAGGTATATGGAGTCTGTTTATATGCAAAGAGTTTCTTCAGGTTTGATTGGGGCATTATCTATATTTCAGAAGCTACCTAGACTATTAGTCCAAAGACACTTTGCTCACATCAAGGAGTTAGTTCTTAAGAAATTGGTGGAGAGGAGTATCCACACCTTTCTAAGTTACAGTCCTTTCGTGTATTTCTGCGTTCAGCCGTGGCCAGCAAAGTGAGGCGCTGTCATTCTTCCTGAGTCCTGGCTTTGCCAGTCACAGTCATGTCAGAGGCCTGGTGATTAGCTGACAGGTTGTGTTTGGTTCCCAGGAAAGGGTAGTCTGCGGGAATGTCCAGTGGTTTGATCCAGCGTCAGGTGCACATGCCTCAATACAGTGCAGATGTAGAGAACAGTCCATCTATTAGGAAGTAGCTTGAGATGAATTAATTGTTAGATCTGTTTGGTCAAGAACTAGCTCACCAATGACTGCTGCAAATGAGAGCTCTCAAAATGACTGCCCTTTGATAAGACGCCCCCTCTCCCAGGCATCGTGACTTGATTCAATCCCTGTAATAAGAGCACATAGGCACAGTTATCCCCATTTTTCAGATTAGTGACCTGAAGCTAAGAAAACATACTAGAGTGATCCAGTATTGCTGAGGCTGGGGTTTGAACCCAAGAATAAGAAAGGTTATGGTTCCTTTTCATTCACCAAATAAATACTGAGTTGTGTTCTGTCGGGTTCTTTGTGTAATAAAACCTGAAATGGTCATTATTAAACATTTGCTATCCTGCTTATCTTCTCTGAGAGTTTACCATTTTTCTTGAATTCATTTCAGGCCTCTGAAGATGTTTTCTTATGTTGTACTACTTGACCACAATATACATTAAAGCCCATAAAAGAAATCTGAATGCAAATGATGACATTGTATGAATGCCAGCCCACAGGGAGACTAATTTTTCTGTTCCAGCTGATTGCCTGAGCCCTGGAGTGTGGGATCTCTGTTCCTACAGTTTTGTCATCCCTGGGGTAGTGACTGCAGACATTTTTATTTGTGTAGAGTGCAGGACATGATCCCATGAAACTTACTAGTCACCCAAATGATGCTCTTTTGCAATGAGTTGAGGGGATTAGAAGTTCACTGGCAACTTTTCCATTTTTAAGGAAAAGATGAATGTTTTCTAATGAAAAATAGAATTGCTTTTGTATTTTTGTTTAACTATAATGCTTGATGGCTAATTCTGTAGTCTCTTTGAGTCTAAAGAATGAACACATGAAGAAAGGATTTTCTGATATTCCCCAACAATCTCTTTTAGAGCCGTTTATCTTTAAATGTATTGTTGTGTGTGAAGGGGTGGGGGAATCAATGAAAGGAGCTGGCCATGGCTTTGATACTTAAGATCCACACTTGCAAAATCATTTAGTATTAATTTACTCCTTATGGATATGGTTCCAGGTACTGGGCTTCTGTTTCCAAAGGAAATGTCTTTGTTTGGTATAACTCATCCCATTAACATGTAAAAGGAATCCCAGAATGAGGGGGGAAAAGAATATTCAAGGAAAAATGCTGTTGAAAATAAAATTTCCCTGATCCATAGAAAGATCTGAGATTACAGACTGAATGAATTTTAGATATATCCCTGTTAAGATCCAACCATATACAGATAGAACCCTTGACATCTGAAGGCAAAGAGAATCTGTTACAAACTCCTTAAACAAAAATAAAATAAAAACTACTTCTTAATCAAACAAAAGGAATTGAACTGTAACCAAATATGATGGGCCTGGGTCTCATTTTGGCAAAGCCCAAAGCAAGCATGGAAGAGCAGAAGAGATGTATCACCTGCAGCAGGCAAGGTTATGGGGAGCATTTCTAAGGCAATGCCTCACAGAAAGGAAGTGTGGGACTTTTATTTGGGGAGACACATATTCATGTGGGAAAGCACTTCAAGAGCAGGCACATTCCTGAGCATGCTCAGTTAAGGCATATGCTCCTGAATGTGCTCACTTTAAGGTCATAGTACAAGAATGATTGTGAACATATTGAGGGCTTAACATCATGGAGCCCTTGTTAAAAAGGTGAAAATGTGCCCTGGTCCAGCCGGGGGTGAATGGGTTCCTAAAGAGGGGCAAAATGAATGGGGTGGGAACAAGAGACATGAGAAACGAGAGCCAGTCTATCATCTGATCTAGCTCTGTTTATTGAAAATCTATCACACAACTTTATAGGGAGAAGCCAGGAAGGAATAATGTGCCAACAAATTTGTTTATGATACAAAAGATACCAGGGTGGTTTATGATGTGAAATGCTGCAAGAATGTTTACTAAAAGAGAAACTACAAGAATGTCAGCTAAGATATCTCAAAATGTCTAACCTGACGAACAGATGTCCCATAAGTTCCTGGAACAAATCTCTCGCCCATGACCTTGTAGCTGTCGATAACTTTCCACTACCCAGCCTTGGCTCCTGGCAAAAAATGTAATACAGTAAAACTTCTGAGCATGCTCAGCTTGTACCATAAAGGTGTTGGATGGTTCCTGACATGCTCAGTTTCCTACTAGAGGTTTGTTTGGTTGGCTTTTAAGATTTATTTATTTTTTCTCTCTCTCCCCCACCTCTCTCTGTGTACAGGTGCCCATGGAGGCCAGGAGGGAGTGTTGGATCCCTTGGAACTGAAATTACAAGCATTTGTGAACTTCCCGATGGTGAGTTTTGGATCTGGACTCTGATAGAAGAGTGACTCCTCTTAGCTGCTGTACCATCTCTCCAGCTCCTAAACTTTTAACTGAAACACAATGAAAGGATGCTTTGAAGGTAAGTGATTCCCTATAAAAATCCCTGCCTTACTTAGCAGCTAACAAATTTGGCTCTGGATATATATATATATATATAAATTGTTTATATATATATATAAACAAAAATGCTTGAAACAAGACTTTAAACCACGTAAAAGTTGATTTTAATTTTGCTTTTTGGGACAAAGTTTCACTGTGTAGTCCAGGTTGGCCTTGGAACTCACTGGTCAGCCCAGCCTGGCATCAAAGATGCTAATCCTCCTGCCTCATCCTGTGCTGGCATAGGGCACAGTACCTGGCTAGCTACTCCTCTATCCATAAATGACAAAATCAGGTTTAACTATAGGAAATAACAATTGTCAGCAATGGGGTAAGAGGGAATACAAGACTAACTACTAAAAGAAGACTGAAGTGAACCTATTTCCAGCCAGGCTTCCTACAAGACAACAATTCATACAACTTGGACATAGATGTGCTGGGTTGTTTTATGTCAACTTGACAGAAGCTAAAGCCATCTGAGAGGAGGGAACTTCAATTAAAAATTGCCTCCATAAGATTGGGCTGTAAGCAAGCCTGTAGAGTATTTTCTTAATTGGTGACTGATGGAGGGAAAGGCCCAGCCCATTGTGGGTGATGCCGTCCCTGGGCTGGTGGCCCTGGGTTCTATAACAAAGTAGGCTGAGCAAGCCAGGGGAATTAAGCCAGTAAGAAACATTCTTCCATAGCCTCTGCCTCAATTCCTGCTTCCAGGTTCCTGCTTTGCTTGAGTTCCTGTCCTGACTTCCTTAAATGATGAACAGCAATGTGGAAGTGTAATTCAAATAAACCCTTTTCTTCCCAACTTGCTTTTTGATCATGGTGTTACATCACAGTGATAGAAACCCAAACTAGAACAGAAGAGAAATCCAAAATAAGCCCACCAGTCATCACAAATTCAAAAGACAGCATATGGATCTAGAGAGGCTGATGAAGCTAGAGTTTGCAGAGAAGAAAGGGGTGACCTGAGGGAGTTTCAGGTGTCTGCATGGTGAATGCATGTGGACGATGTCCCCACTAGCTTGGATAGTAAAAACTTCAGAAAAAAAGGAGCCATCACTGGAATTGCAATATAAACAACTCCTAGAGCAACAAAGGACCAGGAATTATTCATACCTTTACTCAAAATAAAGAGCACTTAGGAGTATGCAAAAAAAAAATCTACCGTTTCTATATATTCACATGGATGATTAACAATGATATTTAAAAGTAGCATCAAAAAAGATGAAATTGAATTAACAAAATGTGTACAACATCTGTATACTGAAAATTATAACATAATCCAGAGGAAAAACAAAGATGGCCTTAATAAGTGGAGAAACATATGATGTTTATAGCTTGGCCAACCCAATATGGCTAAGATGACACTTAAACTGATCAGTGGTGCCAGAGCAATTGTGGTCAACACTCCAAAAGGTTTCACTTTAGGGGGAATTTGACAAGAACTCAAATATTTACTTGAAGATGGAAAATAGCTAAACAATTTTGAAAAAGAAGATTATACTTAGAAGATTTATACTGATTTAGGCCTACTATAAAGCTACAATAGTTAAGGAATTGTGTTAGTCACTTAAGGATACATCGAGATCAATGGAACAATGGAATGGTACACATCAATGGTAACTTGAATCTAAGTAAGGTTACAGACATTGAAGTTAAAAATGTGCCTGACCTTATAGTCACCAATTTCACTAGTAGGAAATTATGTTATGAAACATAACAACAAGTCAACCATGGTAGTAGACACCTGTAATTCCAGCACATGGGAGACTGAGACAGGAAACGTTGAGTTTGAGACCAGCTCAGTGCCTGCAGAGAAACCCAATCTCAAAAAAACAAAGTGAAAAGTAAACAAAAAGAACATCAAAATGCAAGTGTATGTCTGTAGAAAGACTTTGAATTCTTCCCAACCCAATAAATAAACAATAAATTAATAGCTAAGTAACCTTTCAGTGAACATATTATCAAGTAAATTATATTACACCTTACCACAGAATACGGTGAAACCACTCAAATGAGTCGATTTGTGTTAGGCAGGAAGTTATCTCTGGAGAAATTAACCAACAAGCTCACAAAAGAAGGATGTAAAGAAGAACCAGCGGGGCAACTCAAAGCCCTAGGTGTGAAAATATAATGGTGGCCATTGACTGGTGGTCGAGACACTGGTTGGTGTAGCTCCTTCGGATGGACCTGACCAGAACCTGTGGTGATTTCAATGGAAATGGGCCCCATAGGCCCATAGGGAGCGAGACTATTAGGAGGTGTGGCCTTGTTGGAGGAAGTGGGTCGCTGGGGATGGGATTTGAGGTTTCAGATGCACAAGCCAGGCCCAGTATCGCTCTCTCTTCCTGCCAATCCAGATGGAGAACTCTCAGCTCTTTCTCCAGCACCATGTCTGCCTGCACAGCGCCATGCTTCCCGCCATGATGATAAAGGACTAAACCTCTAAACCTGTAAGCCAACCCCAATTAAATGTTTTCCTTTACAAAAGTTGCTGTGGTCCTGGTCTCTTCACCATGATAGAAACCCTAAATAACAGAGAACCACAAAACATAATATAAAGAATATCTGGTAGTGTCCCTTTTCTGGATGAGCTTAAGACAGCTTCAGAGCTTTCTTCACCTGGGGTCCTGTTGCCTTTTCTCTAGCAAATTCTCTGCTTTAGGGGTACCAGATACATATATATGCATCTTAGACATCTACTTATAACAGATTGAATTCTGGATAAAATGGGCTTCTAAGAAAAGCATTCGCTTTTCCTGGAAGTTCTCACCCAGGCAGAGGCATAGAGAGAAGAGACATGAACATCCCGCCTCTGTCAAAGATAAGTCACTGTTGCTCAGCTTATGGCCTCTTCTTTTCCTAAAGAGCATATTCTTGCTTCCTTGCTTACTCTAATTAAACTTTTTTTTTTACTATTGCATCTACTATTTCCCATCTGAATTCTTCTCTTTCTGGAGTATGGGAGCTGAGTGCTACTGGCATAGAAACCAGAGGAAAATGGAGACCTTACCCACATTTGATTATGGGAGTGCCCATCAAATACTGTTGATTGAGAAAAGTAGTTTATACTGGAATTGTTTCATTTTTATGTTGCTGGGACTAATACACCTGAGAATACCTGACAGGGAGGAATTATTTATTTTGCTCACAGCTTTAGAGGTGTCAGTCCATCATGGGTCAAAAGTGTATCAAAAAAGAACACTCCCATTATGGCTGGCAGGAAGCAAAAAGAGACAGGAGAGGACTTGGGACAAGACACACTCAAGGAATCACCTGTGACATGTTTCCTCCAGGTATGTAGAAGGGCATTCTTGACCCACCAACAGATGAATAAAGGCACAGAAGCTTACTAAGTTTTATTATAGCTTAGGCATTAGCTTTGGCTACCTCCCAGCTAGCTCATCTAAGTTAATTGACCTATCTCTTCTACTCCATGACTCACCACATGGCCCGTTCCCTCTCTCACATTCAGTCCAGGTACCGGTTTCTCTCCATGTCGTGCTGGTAAATCCCCCATGTCTGCTGCTTCTCCCAGAGACCCTCTCTCAGCCTGTAAGTCCCACTTTTTATATTGGCCATCAGATCTTTTTTAAGCCAATCAGAAGGTGAGAGGGGAAGAGTGTTTACAAAATATGAAACAGGTGATGAGCCATGAGAACAACATAAGAATAATTGGACAGTACTCAGCTCTCTGCCAGTTTAGCAACCAACAATGACTATTCAAAGACACCCTTCACACCGTGTACAAAAGATTACCTCAACACAGGTAGGTACTTCTAGAATGTCCAGAACAAAATACCACTGACAATAGGGCCCCGGATTTTAATACATGAACTTGAGTAGAGTATTTCATATTTAAGCCATAACAGGAATATATACACGATACCAAAAGGTTTAGGTAGATTTGACAATGTCCCTCTTTAAAATCTCCATATGTGCATGTCTCATTTACGGCTGTGTAACCCTGTAGGAACTTTATTAAAGTATGCACACCAACCTGAAGATCCCAGGCTGGAGCTGGAGGAGAGAGTAGAAGCTACTCAAAACAAACAGCCATTTCCTCTTCCTTAGAAATTAACCTGACATAACCAGATAGATGTGGCTTGTATGTTCCTGTAACATTGTACAGCTTAGTGTGGCTCACACAGTAGTAAAGGGGGAAGACTGGAGCAAACAGGCAGGAAGAAGCCAGGAGTGGGGATCTTGAAAGAGCTAAGTAGGTGCACAATTCTGCTGCTTGTGGCTTGTAGTTCCGGCCCCCATTAGGCATGACATTAATTCAGTTTCGCTGTTACATGCTCATGAGCCTCTTGCTATCTCTACAATAAACTTTATTCTCTTGATGAGCTTAAGTTTACGTTTATTGTTTGTAATCAAAAGTCCAAAATAAAGTCAGTTAATCAGTCATATTTTATCTGTTTACATCTTTACATCCCCACTGAGGCAGGTGCTGTAGGTAACCTGCCTGTTTTTTCTTAGCATGTACTTTTTCATTGCAAAGACTATCACAAAACACCAGTGACTCTTTGAGAACTTTTTTAAAGCAGAGAAGCAGACTCCGTGCATATATCAGACAAGCTGAGGCTTTAAGGAAGGATATCCTTAGAAGGAGCACCTGGGGCTGAGAAGAGAGCTCAGTTGATTAAAGTGCCTGCCATGTAAGGATGAGGGCGTAAGGTTGAATTCCCAGAACCACCATGAAAGAAAAGCCTGTGTGTTTGTAACTCCAGCACAACGAAGGGCAGAGACAGGCAGATCCCTGGAACCCATCAGCCAGCCAGTCTAGCTCATCCTATGAGCCCCAGACTCAACGAGAGCCCCTGTCTCAAAAATAGAAGTGGAGAGTGATTAAAAAAGACACCATAGGTATGTTCACATATCTACAAGTGTACGCACATACATGTATAGCCATGAATACATACTTCACAAACGCAGACAGAGAGGGACTGACAGAAAGAACAGACACACTCGCCCATGCACACACGTGCACACGCACACAAACACAGAGAGACAGAGACACACACACACAAAGAGAATAGCCCAAACAGGTGGTTTGAATAGAAATGGCCCTCATAGACTCCTGTGTTTGGATGCTTGGCCTAGAGGAGTAGCACTATTAGGAGGTGTGGCGTTGTTGGAGGAAGTGTGTCACTGTGGGGGTGGGCTTCGAGTTCTCATATATGCTCAAGCTACACCCGAAGCAGTACACAGCCTCCTTCTGCTGCCTGTGGGTCAAGATGTAGAAGTCTCAGCTCCTCCAGCACGCTGCCATGCCTTCTGCCATGATACTGGACTAAACCTCTGAAACTGTTAGCCAGCACAAATTAAATGTCTTCCTTTATAAGAGTTGCCACTGTCATGGTGTCTCTTCACAGCAGTGAAACCCAAACTAAGACAATTGCTTAGTAGGTGAGTGTTGCCTGTTTGATGTTTCAAAGCTTTGCAGTAGAATAAACAAGTTTCCCAGAGTGGATTCATAGCTCACCCTTCACTTGATACCTTCTAGACTTTTCTTAATTCATTTACTTAATGGTGCTCTTTTGGAGCAACCCATTAAATAAAATACTTGCATTTAAACTTGTTTCTTGGGGCATGCTTCTTGGAAAAATCTAATCAAGATAACATTGAGTGAGTGGGGAGGGAGCAGGTGCATGTTGAAAAGGGAACTTTGAGTCATCTGAGGATGTGGAGCAAAAGGAAGTCTCATTTATTGCTGATGGGAATGCAAAATACATCATTTTGCAGAATTTAGCAGTTTTCTACAAAGGTAAAACAAAGTTTTACTACATAATCCAGCAATTCGGATTCTTGGTGTTTACTTAAATGTGTAGAAATCTTATACCCATATACTGTTTTAGTCCAATTGGGCTGCTATAATAAAAGTCCACAAACTGAGTAAAACTATAAACAACAGAAACTTATTTTTCACAGTTGTGGAGGCAGGGAAGTCTAGTGTCAGGGTGTCCACGTGTTTAGGGTTTAGTGAGGGTTTTCTTTTTTGATTTATAAATGACACCCCACAGTGATCTATAGTGGAAGGGTCAGATAGTCTCTCTGGGGTCTCCTCTGAGGTTACAGATCCCATTCTTGAAGGTAGAGCCTCCTAAGGGCTCCTGTTCCTAATCCCAGAACTTTGGGGTTTAGAATTTCAGCGTATGAAGTTTGGAAGACACAAACATTAGACCATTGCATATTTACAGCTGTTTTATTTATCATTTCCAATCTACATATCCTCCAATAAGCAAGAGGACAGCCATTCTGTGGTACATTCACAGAACAAAATAATGCTCATTAATACAAAGATGTGAGCAATCAAGCCACAAGGAGAGCCAAAAGATTGTGCTAGGAAGTGCAGGCAGCCAATCTAGAAAGGCCTTGTAACTGTTTTTGATCACAAGCTTCTGTGGCAAATAAGTCATTGTTCACAGCAGAGGCTTTTCTGTCACACGAAGCATGGTTGTGGCCTCAGCTCTTCCCTTTGTGAGTTGCTGAATCCCTTAAGACTCAGTTTGCCCTTCTATAAGTGAAGATACATACGTGGGTCATGGTTTGGATCTGAAATGCCCTCAAACGCTCATGCGTTCAGTCCTGGGCCCCAGGGCTGCAGTGTTCAGAGGTGACTGGATCATGAGGGCTCTGAAACTCATCAATACGTTAATCCACCAGCAGACTCCAGGGCGAATGGGCTACGGGGGGGGGGGGGGGGAGGATGCAGGAGGTTGGATCTCCTTGAAGGTCACTGGAGCTGTGTTCTAGACATGGCTTCTCTCCAGTCTCTTCGTTCAGGTGATTCTCGTTTGTGGAAAGAGGGCAGTAAACCCCACCAGTATCATACATAAAAGTCAGTCTGGCTTCAGGCAGAACAAAAGACAAAACTACTTTGTCAGTATTGCCAAGGACCCTGAAGATGGACTTGGGCAGCACCACCAGGTCTCTGTAATTTTTTCCTCTTTCCAGTGTGGCCACGCCAAATAAATATAGTCAGAAGCTAAGAACACGAGCTCCAGGCGAGGAATCTAAGAGGCCACCATGGTTGGAAGATAAGACCATTGTCTTGTCTTAGACCATTGTCTTAGACCATTGTCTTAGGGTTTTATTGCTGCAAAGAGAAACCAGAACTACAGTAACTCTGAAAAGGGAAACATTTCATTGAGGATGGCTTACAGGTTCCGAGGCTTAGTCCATTATCATCATGGAAGCATGGTGGTGATGCAGGCAGATGTGGCACTGGAAAAGGAACCAAGAACATTACATCTGGATCAGCAGACAGCAAGGCGAGAGAGACACTGGGCCTGGCTTGAGCATTTGAAACCTCAAAGCCCACTGCAAGTGACCCACTTCCTCCAACATAGCCACACCTGTTGCGACAAGGCCAAACCTCCTAATAGTTCAACTGCCTAGTAACTAAGCATTCAAATCTACGAGCCTGTAGGGGCCATTCCTACCCAAACCACCATAGCCACGAACTCCAGGAGAGGAAGCTCAAACACGGCACACATGACTGAAGTGGCAAAGACTTTAAAAAGCTGGTACAGGAAAACCTAGATAGTAGGCTGGTGGGCAGAGACAGTGGAGGGCAAGGCTATTAATAGCAAAGGGAAATCAGGGCTTCCTCCACATCCTACCGCCATTGCCGTTAGAAGATTATTGCAGGTGGGCGTTCCCTTTCCATCCCTAGAAATTGATGAGGAAATATCCACTCTCTGCAAGAGTATGTTCATATCTGTTCATATCTGCTCTGGCTCAGGCACTACAGAGAGTTCATGACCTCCTCCCTGGAGCTTGAAATACTCAGTTTTGTTGTTGTTGTTGTTAAGTATTACGATAAACGACACTTTTCAAAGATAGTACGGTCTAGGAGTTAGCTTAGTTTAAACTTCTTTCTGTTGTAGCAAAAGCCCATGACCCTTGGTAAACAGAACAGGACACATCTCACTTTGAAGTGTGTCTATTCCGGCAAACGCCATCTAGAGAGTTTTCTGACAAACCATGCATGAACATTTGCTTAACAGGCACTATTTTACGAACAAAAGCAGTCTTTTTTATTGATGTTATCACTGCTAGAGAGAAAAAAATTTCCCTTCTAAGTAACACTTCTTAATCATCTCCATTCCCCTACTCAAGCACCCCCAGTCTGCACTCAAGCGTTCTCATCACCAGCTGCAAGGTCTAAGAGCCCCATGTTGGATAGGGTTCGCCAGTGTCTAGTGTCTGACGGTTGCTCTCCTCAGCCACAGTGTGGCAACTTCTTCAGTTCTGGATCTGCTGCTGTGTACTTGCCTGTTGCTTATAAGGAGTGTTGCATTGTGCTAGCTGCTTTTAGTTACACTTTAGCCTCTGATTTACTTTACTATTCTTAGGCAAATGTATGATTAGCCTCTGGAATGTTTTTTTCGTGGTATCCATATACAGATAGCTTGTGAGAACATGATTTCATCACGCCGTGCAACAGATGACACAAGTCACAGAATCTATAACACCCTGTGGTGTTAAATCAAATTCTTCTATGAACCTAGAAAACACTTGAGAATTACATGACTGTTGTATTAGGTCATTAATATTTACTACTGATGTATCTTTTAGTTAAGCAGTGGCATTCCTAAACAGCTGTAGAACCAAATCACCACACACAGACTAGGATTTATTTAATTAACCTAGAGCACAATGCTGGGCAGTAGTTA
Source organism: Pachyuromys duprasi (assembly GCA_028658305.1). NCBI lineage: Eukaryota > Metazoa > Chordata > Mammalia > Rodentia > Muridae > Pachyuromys > Pachyuromys duprasi. Next base: position 41,584,330 of record CM053765.1, on the reverse strand, counting down.
CTCCATCCTGAACCTCCAAGCCCTCACAGTTTCCTACCATTCAGATTCACTCATTACACTTGCTTTTAGTGATATCTTAGGTCCGGTTCATTTCTCCTCGTGGTTCCAAGAACTCTCCTCCAGATTCTTCTCCACTCCTCTTCCCTGCTTCCTTCCTCTTCCTCCCACTCCAGACCAGGATGTCCCACCCTTTCCTTTCCATTGCTCAACATTGGTGTTGGTTGTTTTATTGACAATACAGAGAACAAATGGTGGCATGTTTATACAAACGTGAAACAGGTGATGCGTAGAATAAGCATCACAATGCAGTGTCCAGTGTCCGGATTGAAACCAGATAGTAGGGTAGAGAAATCAGCATTCAAATGAGCAAGGGCAAATTTGTATACATTCCATAAGAACATTATACCAACACATAACTTTTGGTTTCTTTCTTTCTTTTAATCTATTATTTATACAATGTTCTGTCTGCATGCACACCAGAAGAGGGCACCAGATCTCATTATAGATGGTTGTGAGCCACCATGAGGTTGCTGGGAATTGAACTCATAACCTCTGAAAGAGCAGCCAATACAGAGAATACCGGACATCATTCTCTGGCTTCTATACATAAGTACACAGATGCACACACCCATACAAACACGTGTATCTGTAAAACACACACATTCAATACAAAAACACATATCTGAAAAATAAGCGTTTTTATTTATTTTGTTTTTAATTTATTTTTATTTTATGTGGATTGGTATTTTGCCTAAATGTATGTCTGTGGACCAGAAGTTACAGACAGTTGTAAGCTGCCATGTGGGTACTGGGAATTGAACCTGGGTCCTCTGGAAGAGCAGCCAGTGCTCCCAACCTCTGAAACATCTTTCCAGCCCCCAAAATAAACATTTTTAAAACAAAGTAAGAATAATGAAATTCAACTCACAAGAGTCATTAAATATAAATGCCTGCGCATCACATATAAGAGGAAATAGTTGGCCCTGGACATTTCCCTTCTGGTGTAAATTAGTCCCTTCTTGCCACCAAGTAATTTCCTAAAGGAAGAACTGGATGGTGAACCTGATGGAGAAAGCTAGAGGCTTTGCTTCCACCAGAGATGAGGGAGCCCTGCAGGTCCTTATGAGGCTAGCCTCTCCTACTCTGCTTTCATTGAGACGGCCAAACTTCTTAAAGACATGCAGATGTCATCTACTCTCTGCTTATGTGTTTCATCCTTTCTTGATTCTTTCCCCCAATTCTGTTCTGTGCTCTTGCTCCATGACTATCAGGTCCCTCCGTGCTCATCCCTCACCCTCTTAACAAACCCCATGGACAATTCTAAAAAAAAATAAAGATTAAAAAAATAGTAAGCTGCTAGATTGTCATTTAAAGATAAGTTATTAAAGGCGTAGGTAGAGATAGGAATCTAGGCATTGTAAGAAAGCATGAGTAACACTTCATAAGAATTCACAGGGAGCTGGTTAGCCATATGGAAGACTTCTTCTGGTAACACCCCGTTCTCTTGAGAGCTGCTTCCTCCTAAGGACTGCATCCGGACTGCAGAACATGTGCTCCCTGGGAGCCAAAGCCAGTGGGAGAGGCAGGGGCTCCCCTTTGCCACTGCTCACCAAGAGCTGAAGCCTCATTACTCTCTCTTCTTGTGCTAAATTTGCCATTTGTTCAGAGGAAAAATTAATTCCCAATATGCTTTGGGACACCAAGCTTGATTTTACTAATCCTGTCTGACAGCTTGTTAAAAGCTTTCTGAATCAGGAAGGGCTAATGGGTTTCTGTTTGCATGCCAACTCCCAATGATTGATTGGTCTTGAGGGTCTAGGCAAGGACCATCTTGACAAAGTTGTGAGACTTTCTTTTCTTTTTTTTTTTTTCTTAACAGAAGAATGCCCTAATCAATTAGTGAATTCTGCCCCAGGAAATAACTATTGCATCACATATAAATTATGTTTCATCAAGAAGAAATAAACTCAGGGCTAAAACCTATCGCAGGTTCACATTGTGCCAGGTAGTAGGCTAGGCCTGCTACATGCATTGTTTCCGTTTATCTTCGTGGCTCTTTAGGAAAGGTGCTGTATAACCCCATGGTAAGGAGGAAGACATTTGGTAGTAAGACATTGTCTAGTAAGAGCCAGAGCAGAGATTTGAACCCTGGTAGTCTTGACACAGATATTTTGGAACAATCACTGGGTGTTGAGATTATGATCTGAGTGAGGCTGATACAGGCAAGGTTGGGGTTCTCCAATTTCTATGGGCTACAGGGCACCCATATAAGACCTGACTATACCTTACTTAAGTATGCCCACGGCACAGCTTTCTTGGCTTGCATTCATCTGGATCATCTTCCCATGACTGAGTCCACAAAATGCTAATAAGCACCTAGATTGTGCCAAACATCTGGGAATGTAGCAGTACCAAAATGGAGGTCTCTGCCCTGAAAGAGCTTACACTCAAGTTGAAGGAGGCAGCGATGAACATAAACAACTGAGATAATGTCAGGCCAGAAGAATGCTATGAGAAGGAATGCAGAGGGTACCTGCTGGGCCTGAGTCAGGGGAGCTACCCCAGCCATGGGGAAAGACCTCTCCAAGGCAAGAACCTAAAACAGGAAGGAGGACGCTGTGGGAAGTGTGGGAACAACAAACCCAGACAGGGGAGGAGGAAATGAAAGACTCTGGGTTGCAGGTAGCCATGTGTTTAAAGAAAAAAAAGGTACTCTCTGACATTCTCTTGTATTTTTTTTCCATTCTTTCAAGATGTAAGATGTGGCTGATTGTCTCTGGTTGAGTTTTTCTACACAAAACTAACTGACTAAGAATTAGACAGACTCACTAGAAGGCAGACAGACGGGGAGAGGGGCCAAGGCTAGATAATAAAGATGTTGAATTTCTGTGATGGCCGTCTTCTTCTTTGCCCTCCTGACGTGAGACAACCTGGCCACTTAAAACAAAGGTCTTCTGGGCTTTCTCTGCCATCTGCAGGCCTTCTGCTGATGGACTGACTCAGCAAATTCAAGGTGGGAACAGAAGGATATGTAAAAGGCAGATGTGGGCCAATCAACCATCCTGCCTTTCTTCAAACCCCAAATTAAGGGAGGAAAAACTCTTCCTTCAGAGATTTAAAAATGTGAGTCCTCGAGAAGAGATGGGATTTATCCTTCTTTCCCAATCCTCCATCTGTTCGGTGGAGGGTCTTTTGTTTTCCTGTGTGTGTGCCACATGAGTGTGTTTCCTCACTGAAATAAACTGCTAACCCTGTATACTCTGGTTTGCAGTCTTTGAGATTTCTCCACAGCAACCTGTTGCACTCAAGATTTCCCCTGCCTTTTAATTCTTTAACTGGCAGAGAAAGTAAATCCCACCAAGATCCCTAGACTATATCAAAACTGAATGGTGGTGATAAGGGGAAATATAATTTGCCTTCTCTCTCCTACATCCTATTCCTTGAGCTTGTAGTGAGTCAAGGAAGGAGTACATGGGCAACCCATGCTTCAGCTCTGTGAAGAAATAATTTGCTTAGAGAAGAACGTGAATTTACAGCCTGTCTTGTAGAAAGCATCTTAGCAATACTATACAGGCAGAGTAACAAATTAGTAACCTGGAGAATGAAAAGGGGAATTGCTTTGCAAGTGTGCCTCCTACAAAGAAGACATCTCTTGTGTTTGAACCACATGGTCCCTTCGAGTTGTCGTGGAAGGGAGGGTTAAGTAAAACAGCAGTGGCTTTCTCCCTTGAGTCTTTCTGATACTGATGAGTTAAGCCACATGGGTGATGGTATGTTTTGAAAGAAAGATGTACATTCCATGATGAGCATAAATAGTATTGCTATCATCAGCTAAGAACCTGAGTGTCTTGAGAAAGAAGCAGTTCTGGAATTGGTGGCCCTTTTGCCTCTCCTTAAGAAGCCAGTATGAGGCACTGAATATGTAGTTGGAAATGGTCACCTTCTATGGGAGATAAAATTACAAGCAGAGAAATAATTGCGTGTGTGTGTGTGTGTGTGTGGTTTGTGTTTTTAGTTTTGTTTTTGGAGAAGTAAAGAGTTTGGGTTAGGGGACAGTAGAAGGAATTCAGGTGCAAATCTAAAGCAAGTCAGGAAAAACAAAAAGCCAGCCTGGCTGCACTGGCTTCCACAGTTGTCTTGTTTATTCACACACTGCTCCTTTGAGACCATGACTGCTATCACCCCCAGTTCAGAAAAGAGGATACAGATGATCCGAAGGGTCAGATGCCCCACACAGCCAGCAAGGTTGGAGACTGAATGCATCCCTGATTAGAGGGAAGTGGTGGACAAGTGATGACCCCTGCCTTCTCTTGTTCATATACAAGGCCCCACCCACCTCCTCCTGAGGACTTTACGGCCTCCCTGTGCAGGTACAAACAGCACTCAGGCAAGACAAAGAACTTATCTGCCCTGATTTTGTTCTTTTACTTGTGAAATGGGGATAAGACAGCGACTCACTCACAGGCTGACGGTGATGTAGAAATAACGCGTAGCACTGACAACCGCGCTCAGCAGCACTGTGAGCTCCCTACAGAGTTCCCAAGGGAGGGTGGAAGACTAGGGTGAGGAGGGGTTGCAGCGAGGGGGTTGCGCTCAGTTTGAAAGGCTTTTTCCAAGCAGCAGTTGTCACTTATCCACACGGAACAAATGCCAGCAGGAACTGACTCGGCACATTCTGCTGAGCCTCCACCTGGCGTGGTAGGGGGGCTGGCATGGTGGCTGCATTTGTAAGCCCACCTCCCCACCTCCCTTCCACCTGTCAAAACCGCAGGGGCCCGCTTGGCACCGGGAGAACCTCGTTTGCCATAAAGTCATCAATAAATACATCTGCCCCTGCATGCGGGTGGCAGAACCCACTTGAGAATTCTCAATCCTGAGTGGAGGAGGGTATGAACTCCAACATCACCAGGCGTGATGTCTGAGCACTGTTGCTGTTGCCATCCGGGCGACGTTTGTTGTCTGCCCAGCTTAGCTGCTTCCTCTCAAGTGAGAGCTAGAAGGCTCAACAGAGGAAAGCTTTGTCAAGCCCCTACTCTGTAGGAAAAGCCACTGTCCTTGACTATGTAAAGTGGAAGTTTCGGTGCCTTTGCCTTGTGGCCCTAAGGACCTTTCCAACGCCCCTCATTACTTCCCCTTATTTTTCATTTCCTTCCCCTCCTTCATCGCACTCCTGGCTATGTAATAGTGACAATGAATAGGCCCACTTAGTTTGCCATTCTGTGCACAGTTACAGAGTTACACCACCGCTCACTGGTTAGCCACAGGCCTGCTTGATGCCAGAACCAGACACCTACACCCTGCTGCCTCTGAATGTGCACAGGGCTGGCTTTCCAGGCCATGGTCACAGCAAACTACTACTACTACTTATTGTAGTAGGAGATGATGTTCTAATTGTATTACCTACATCTGGGGCAACTAAAAAGTGTCAGAAGTGAGCTGTAATTTGAACACAAGGGTAAAGTCTAGCTCTAGAAAATTAAGCTCGGGCTGGAGAGATGGCTCAGAGGTTAAGAGCACCCGCTGCTCTTCCAGAGGTCATGAGTTCAATTCCCAGCAACCACATGGTGGCTCACAACCATCTAGAATGAGATCTGTATACATAGTAAATAAATAAATTTTTTTTAAAAAGTCTTCCTTTCTAAAAAAAGAAAAAGAAAAAAAGAAAATTAAGCTCTAGAGATTAAGTTAGAGGAATTTTGATGACTATAAATGTTGTTCCAGTGAGCTTTGTTACGATTCGAGCCAGGTATGGCAGCCTATGCCTGAAATCCTAGTACTCGGGGGGCTGAGACAAGGGAATTGTGCTTGGGGTCAGCCTGGCCTACGCAGTGAGTTCAAAACCAATCTGTGCTACACAGTGAGACTCTGTTAGGAGCTACACTCAAAAAAGAAGACAGGGAGAGGGAAGGAAGAAGGAAGAGGAAGAGGAGGAGAAGACACTCACGGACTTCGAAGTCAGACCCACATAGGACCAGACTCTGATTCTGTGTGTGGGTGAGTCATTTCATCTTTTTTTAATTTCCTCAACCACAGAGCCAGGGCGATGGCTTCTGAGTTGTAGAGTGGGCATGAGAACTGCGGAGGCTTACTCATGTAAAACATTTAGCTCATAGTAAAATGAGTTTAGATTTCCCTCTCTTTGGATTGCCGGGATCTCTCAGCAAGCCAAGGGGTCACAAAGTGAGTTTAATTTAATTAAAAAGAAACAGCAGGCTCTTGCTGAGTCATGCGGAGACAAGTTTAGAGAGAAAGGGTAGGGGAGAGGCTGCTTTAGAGGCTGTTGAAGCAAAAAAAAATTATATATATATATATATACAATTATATATATAAACATATATATATATATGTTTTAGGGGCCCACCCACAGCAGGAGCCACTATAATGTGCAACTATGTGGTGGAGAGATGGGAGAGAAAGAGAAGCTGATGGTTTGAGCACCATGAAGACAGGCAGAACTGGACATGGAAGGGTGGAAAGGAATAGCCTGATGTGAGTAGTCTCCCACCTGAGGCCATGGTGAAGTCCTGGCCCATGCTGCTTCTAAGGGCCATGTCTGGGTTCATGCCCATGAAGCAGCAGGGGTCTGTGTCAACATCCTCATATTACCACCAAAGGCCATGGGGACATCCCTGGTCTGGACTGACACCTGGCACCATGTTGATGTCCAAGAGGTGTGAAGAGCTGTCCCCACCCCCCTTCACTGACTGTGACGCTAGAGTTCTGGCCCCACCTCTCACCAGCTTCCCTGAATCTCCCCTGGGCATCACAGTAGAGCTGGTCCTGGTGGCAGGGGTGTGGGTGAGCTGGCTCCCAGGGAGTGAGTGTGGCAGAGCTAGCCTCACCTCTTTCGGGCAGCGGCACTGGGTAAGCGAGCTGGGGCAGACCTGGAGAGCTCACATTGGTGGTGTGGGTGCAGGAGAGCTGACCAACTCAGCTACCACGCAGGCCCAGATCGAGGGCTTTGGGTTGGCCCACCCCAGCATCTACCTCCTCTATGAACTGTTGCAATAAAGGTGCCATTCCTGCAGAACCAAGACTGTAGGCACTTCATGACACAGGGAAATAGCAGGCTATCTAAGAGGAGTCCTGGTAAGGATCCAGTATTGATAGTGCAGCAGAAGCCAGAGGCCTTGAATCAGACCAATGACTCATTGCAATGAGCATTTGCAAGTAAAGCTATGTGGACGCAGGGTATACTATGGGAAACACTACAGCAAGATAAGATGTGGGTTCTTTTTGCTTTGTTTTGATTGTGGGAGGGAGTTACATTTTCTTTTGGGAGGAAGGTTGCAAGGGCAAAGGGCGGATATGAAGGGATGGGGAGATGAATGGGATTGTGTTGAACGCTGTGAAAAGAAAATTAATTTAAAAAGTCTTTGGGGTAATGTTATTTTGGGCTGCCGTTACCACTTTTTAAAACTAATATTTTTTTTAAAAAATCATTGCCCAACAAATGAGTTTGAGTAAAATTAGTAGAAAATTTCAGCTTCTTAGAGGAAGGTTCTGGGGTACACGGAATGCTTGCCCAGAAAATGGGCAATGACCATAGGAGATGGGTTGCACTTGGAGATAGTGCCTTATATTTTCCTGCTCTGGAGGTTTCTACTTTCTAACTGATGGTCCTTAGGCCTGATGTCAACTATTTTAGGAAATAAATGGTGCAAATGGGGGCCTACTTTGTTGGTCTATTGACAAGGGCATCCCTGCAGGCTATTCATTAGTGACCTAAGTGTCTGAAAAAAAATTACTTGGGGTTGTGACCTTTTCCATAGACTGGCTTTAGAAGAAGCAATTTTGTAAATAGCACTCTTGAAGTTGTTTAATTGTATGCAAAGGTACAAGTGATCATAGCAATTAATTCTCAAATTTTAGATCTGTTCATTCTTTAGAACTATCTGGTCAGTACTTCTTGGCAATGCTTTCCATGTCAATTTTAAGTGTTAGCATATGGAGAAATTGTCAAGTTCCATCCAAAAGGTAAATGTGATTTATTCTTCGGTTTTTAACTACATGGCCTGATGGTTTTCACAAAGGGAGCTGAGCTGAATGACGAATGGTACATTTTGTTTTGCATTACCATAAAAGGAAAGTAACTGCCTGGAGAGCTCACTTACAAAAGGGTTTTGAAAAGGCTTTCCATCTTCTTAAGAACAAGGGCAGGGTACCTGAGGCACAAATGAAGGTCCCAATCCATCTTTTTTGTTTTTTGAAAAATTGAAGACTGTTAAAAACGGGGGGGGGGGTGTAGAATACTAGAAAAAGACAGTTTCCAGAAAAGGCATTAAGCAGAGAGAGGCTGATTGATTTAAGTGTTGAGGATTTAAAATGCTCCTCTCTCCAGTATGGATTCTCCACAGGCTTTCCGATTGTATGAGGACAATGATTTAACTGACTCTCTCATTTATGTCTCATAACATTGCAGAAGTGGTTGAAGAATTTTTAAAATAAAACTGAAGGCACAATCCATAATTGTCTGAATCTAAAAAGTTTCTGCTTTAAAAAAAAAAATCTTTGCTGTGGGTAATTCACAGTGGACACACGTCTTTTTCCTGTATTCGAGACCAGCTGTGTGGCAACTGAGATCCTGAGCAAACGGGAATAGAAGGGGGAAGTGACAAACAGCCCATAATCGATGACTGTAGGAAATCTTTTCAAATATTTTTAATTTGTTCATAATTATTTTCTTCTTGATTACCACACTGTTGAACATAATGTAGCCTGACTTCAAAGCCATACTATTCCAACCACTAAATTATTTTTAATGCATATATTTACTTTACATCGCAACCATAGCCTCCTCCCTCCTCTCCCCCTAGTCCCTTCCCCCCACCCTCTTCATCCTATTCCCCACTCCCCTTGTCTTCAGAAAAGGGGGGGTGGGCAACCCACTCCAACACATCAGGTCACATCAGAACTGAGTTCGTTCCTTCTCATCCACTGAGGTCAGGCTTGGCAGCCCAGTTAGGGCAAAGTGATCAAAAGCAGGCAACAGAGTCCATGTCATAGACAGCTCAACTTACTAGGGCACCCACATGAAGATCAAAATGCCCATCAGTTCAACCACTAAATTCTTAAAGCATGCACCTCAGGAAACACTTGATTCTTGAGACTTATCTTTCAGTAAAATGTAAGTGCATATGTAAGTGTGTGTGTGTGTGTGTGTGTGTGTGTGTGAAAGAGAGAGAAGAGAGGGAGGGCAGGCAGACAGACACTCTTGGGGTTCTGATAGTCTAAGTTAGTAAACTTGAGGTGGCTTGGACTTCCCAGGTTAAACATTGTTTCTGGCTGAGGACAGCAGTTGCTCTACTCAGAGTGTTTTCCATCATCTAGCCCTTGAGAATCCGAATAAAATAAAGGGCAGGGGAAGAAGACATTGCCTTTCCCTTTATTTCATGGCTGAGCTGACACCCATCCTTTCATCTTTCATCTTCCTTAGACTTGGGTTTACACCATCAGCCACACTGGATCCCGAGCTTCTGGATACTGACAAACCGTTGGCTTTCTTCAGGTTCACCTTGCAGGCAATCAGAGGTAGAACAGACAGTCTCTACAATCACCTGAGCCAGTCCCCACCTCAACCCTCTGCCCCAAACTAATGCAAAGAGAAGAGAAAATAGGCTCAGTTTGGAAATGCCAATCTTTTTCTGGAACTAGTGGCCAAGCCTACAGATGAAAGTCCATTCTAGATAATTCCCACTTTTCCCTTATCCCAAGAGATTTAATTCTTGTTGGTTGTTATAACTCTGGTTAAACGTACTTAAAACCTACACTTTTAGCTTTTGTAAAATGAGTACTCAGTGACTCAGTGGCATTAAGAACATTCTCAATGTTGTGCAACCATCACTTGGGTCCATGTCCAGAAGGGTTGCTCATCATTCCAAGAGAAACTCTGTACCCAGTATGAAGTCATAGTCTTCCCTCCATGAAGCCTCTGGCAACCACAGTCTACTCTAAGTTTTATGAGCTTGGCTGCTCTAGATGTTATAGAATCCAAGAGCCCTGGTGAAAGACCTCCAGACTCAATTTAAATTACAATTGGACAAATTTATTAAAACCGCTAGCAGGCCTGTAGCCTCTAAGCCAAATCAGAGATGTGCCATACAGAGACGGATGAAGGAGGGCTTTTTAAAGGTGAAAACCATAAGAGCTGTTCTGCTCTGCCAAGATTTGATGGTCAAGGTGACTTCAAAACAGTCCTTGAATGCCTGCTGAGTTACAGAAACAACAAACAAGCAAACAAGCAAAGCACCGCAGTGGTTAGTCATATCACAACAAAGCAGATGGTCACAGCTGCACATTTCTGGGTGAAGGTCAAGGAAATCAGGAGCCCAGATTGTCGGAGAACTTACCTTCCAGGAATTTGAGTCAGACACAAATGGCTATTGGGTACCAAAATAGATGCCTAGCATGACATGGAGTTTCTTTAGCCATCACACAGATAGCTGATATAAGAGAAGTAATGTACTGTTTGTCCTTTGTGCTGGCGTAATGTTTTCCAGGTTCATTCATGCTGTAGCATATATCAGAGCTGCATTCGTTTTTAAGGCTGAAATGTATCCTATTATATGCTTATCTCATCTCACCTCATTCATCCATCCGTTCATTCATTCATCAGTTGGTGGTTATCTGGGTTGTTTTCACCTTTTGGCTACTGTGAAGACCTCTACAAGCACCTGACTCTCTAAATCAAAGTGGAGACAAATGGCTGAAGTGCCTATTTAACATATCAAAGCCAATGCTGGCAGCTAAATTCTCCCAGTATCCCTCAGTCCCTACCTGTTACAGGGCCCTCCTGACTGCCATACCCCAACTCCTTTCTTGAACTCTCCAGCCCATGGGAGCTGCTCTTCCCTCTATAAATGAACCATTTTGGGTTCTTTTGGCTCTTTTTGTACATTTGAGCCTCCTGGCTGCTCTACTTGGTTCCCCTCTTGAAGCAGAAGTTTCTGGTTTCTGTGAAGACTCAGTTTTGTCGTGTGATGTTTTGCAAGCTGGGCATGTGATGTTTTGCTGGATGTTGGCTTGTGAGAGGGCAGGTGATGTTTTGCTGTGAGCTCTCTCTCATGCAAGGGGTGTGACTTTGGCCAGCTAAGAACATCTGTGGGTGGACTCTGAGGAGAGGACATATATAGAGTCCCCCTCTCCCCTGAACATTTTGGTATCACTTTTTGGATCTGCGGTGATCTTCGAGCTTCAACATCGAAGAGAAAAACATTCCAGAGAACTTCTTGGGGCAATCCAACTGAGTCTTGTGGCTTTTGCTGACTTAGTGTTGCTGCTTGGTGTTAGCCTTTAGACTGGACTGCTGGTATCCCGATGACTGTTTGGTAATCCCCTAAAGACCCATTAACCCTAATCAGCAGGAAGTAGATAAAAGAGGTCTACAGCCCCTTTCCCTACTAATCTCCTATCTAAGGTTAGGGGATTGGAAGGAAGGTAAGGGTGTTTAAAAACCCTAAACATGTATATCTCAGAACACTTAAAGTGACAAGTGATTGGGTCTACTAAGGAATCCAGCTCAACAGCTAAATACTTCAGACCACTAAGTTAACATTATGTCTTACAAGTATGTTCTAACAACCTGGTGAATTAAACCTATAGTATCACAGTATCATAAGTAGAAAGGAATTTTATCTTCTTTTAGTTTTCAACCCATAGATGTTTTAAATGTTAAAAAAAATAAACAAAAATCCTGGAAAATATATTATCATAAGGAATGAAGGTAAGTGTAAAACATGTAGTTCTTCTGGTGAAGCTTAGCCTACTTCTTTCCATGCGTGATGCATTGTCATCTTCTTCCAGGGGTGGCATCTCTTCAGTTACAGCAGCACTGCTGTCATCCACAGTAGGATCATCCTCATCAAGACCTGGACCAAGCTCGATCATCCTATATATCCTGTTAGCATGTGTCTGGGGATCTTCCAGGCTGAAGCCAGAAGACAGGAGTGCAGTTTCATACAGCAAGATGGCCAGATCCTTCACAGACTTGGCATTCTTGGCAGCCTCTGCCTTTTTCCTTAAGACTTCAATAATGGAGTGGTCAGAGTTTACCTCCGGGTGTTTCTTTGCTGCCGTGTAGCCCATTGTTGAGTTGTCTCTGAGTGTTCATGATTCTCTCCGTGGTTGCTGTCCACACATATGTGCTTGTGACAACACAGCATGGGGTGCCACCAATTAGATCGAGACAACCACCTTTTCAGCCTTGTCTCCAAAATATCTTTCATAACTTTGCAGAAGTTTTCACATTTAGTCTTTTTCTCTTCCTGTTTCTTTTTCTCCTCTTCATCTTCTGGAAGTTCCAGTCCTTCTTTGGTAACTGACACCAGGGTCTTGCCCTCAAATTCCTTCACCTGTTGCACACAATACTCATCAATGGGCTCAATCAGGTAGATGACTTCCAAGCCATGCTCTCGGAGACATTCCACAAAGGCTGAGTTAGCGACCTGGTCCTTGGTCTCAACTGTGATACAATAAATGTGCTTCTGGTTTTCCTTCATTCTGGTGCAGTTGTCCTTGAGAGACATGTCTCATCCCCAGAAGCGGATGTGTAGTATCACAGCAGCTCTGAAAGCTTCTTCTGATTCTGAGAGTCTTCATGAATTCCAAGCTGAGACAGATATGTTTAGAGAGGACAAAAATTAAGATGGCTTAAGTTTCATCTTATTTTTTTCATTCCCTGTAGTTTTAATTCTGCATGTACTGGTCTTAGAAGAGCACAAGTTAAAACAACTTGATAGAGGAATTGCCGTGGTGGCTCATTTTCCAAAGTACTGAGAACAAACCCTAAGCTTTTTCCCTAGATCTTGTAACTCAGCAAGGCTTGTGAATGGAAATAGTGCCCAATCACATTCTGCTTTAAAAGGTTAATATAGATAAGATAAAAAGGAGAAAACCCTAAATAAAGTAGGTTTGGTGAAAAATCTAAGCCTATACCCTCTTCTCTCTTCTCTTCCTTCCCATCCCCTTCTCCCCACATGGCCTGGCTCAGGATCATGTCCACTCTGGACTCTCCCAGATGTCCCTGCCTCTGGCTATGTTCTCCCACATATCTACAATGAACCTTTTCCTCCACCATATCTAGGAGCAGGCATGTTCTTTCCTTTTTATTTATTTTTTCATTCATCTGGTTTGGCACCAAATAAATAAAAAAAGAAATAAATAAAAAGAAAAAGGAATCAGGTGTCAGCTCAGCGATGAAAGGGGAAAGGCAATTTCTTTCCTGTCTGCCCTTTATTTTATTCAGCTTCTCAAGGTGTGGAGGACAGGAGAATATACCACACTGAGTGGAGCAATCTCCTCTGGTGCGTCTACAGACTCAAATGCTGTCCTTATCCAGAAACACATGGGGAACACCACCAGAAACAATGTTTAATCTGAGGAGTCCATGGTCAGCTCAAGCTGTCATAGAATGCACAGTCCCAGAGCTGGAAAAGCAACTCAGTTGGTAGAGCGCTTACCTACAGTGCACAAGGCCCTGGGTTTCATCCTAGCACTGTGGAAAGCAAAGGACTGTAACCTCATCACTGGAGAGGTCGAGGCAGCAGGGTCCCTAATTCAAGGTCATTCATAGCTACATAGGAAGTTCAAGATCAGCCTGGGACACATAAGACACTGAGAAAAGAAAAGAAAACAAATGAAGAAAAGAAAAGAGGGAGGGATAGGGGAAAGGAAGAAAGGGAAGGAGGGAGGGAGGGAGGGAGGGAAATAACCTTCTGTTGCTGTTTCTAGACCAAATGTGCATTTACGGTGCAGCCCTTCACCATCCCTATGATAGCTCGTAGTATGTCTAAGTAATCCTATTATTACAGCGGAATCAATTGTGCTCTTAGAGCAACCATTCTGTACTTAGTAAGGGGTACGAGTTGACACAGGACCAGACATTTTGCCAATGGCCAAACATAGCAGTGGCTGCTTTGTCATGCTCCTTTCAAACAAGTGTAAAGAGCCAAGCTTTGCCTCTTGCAGAATCCCCTGAAGACCTGGGCCAGAGACCTCATCTGACCTTCGTCTCCAGAGTGTCAGCAAATAATCTCAATGCAAGCTGACGAAGGGAGGGGGTGAAAAAAGAGTGAACCGTCTTCCCCCAGCATGGATTGGACACAGACAGCATATGGCTGTGTTATAAACTCTTGAGACAGATTTGCTTCTGGAAGCTTTACATAGTCCTGCTGCTGCCATGGCAACTGCTAGAGCTCCAGGTTCTGCCTAGGCCCTTCCTCCAGCCCTTGGCCACTGAGCTGTGACTGCTGGGTCCTCTGGGAGGACCCAGTAAACAGACTGAAGGGCACTTGGGCGGTGTCAAATCTCATAGCAAGGTTGCTGTTTCTGGGAGAAGCACCCGCTGTAAGGACACTGCTCAGTGGCTCTAGGGTAGAGGAATGTTCCATATGGATGGGTACCAGTGTCTGCTAGAGGCCTAGAGGCCTGCTCCCCTTCTAGTTCTGCAATCAAAAAATCCTTAGCAGGTGTGTGTGGTGGAGGGGAGAAATAAATACTTGAATGGTATGAAACTGAAATACCCAGATCGAGAGTCCCCAAATGACCGGCTTGAGTCCGATGCAAAACACACGAGGGCCTTTATTACAAAATCGAGCTGGGTGGCTGCCTTTTGCAAGAACAAAGAGGCAAGCGACCCCCAACTCTGGGGGAACAGGGTTTATAAGGGGGCGAAAACGAAAGTAGGGAAGTGTAAGTCTTTGACACTATAGGATTGGGTGAAAGGGTCCCTAGGGGAGTTGACCTTAAAATGATTGGTTTGTTTTCAGGCACCAAAACTGCAAATGATCAGATCTGGCTACCTGGGGACACCTGCCCTGTTATGTGCAGGTTAGGTTGTAGCAAGGGGGAGGGAGTTAACACATTCCATAGGCTTCCTTAGGGGCTATGTGACCCTAGTCACATCCCAAGGTTAATCTGGGTGGGGGACTGCTGGATCCTTGCTCTGAAAGAACTGTGCTCTGGTGACTTTGCCCCAGTTCCAAGAATTAACTCCAAATTTTTGAACCTCTCAAAATGACTTCCTGCTCTGGCGTGGTATAACAGTCCTGTCCAGAAAATACATTGCATGGCAAGGCCTCAGGATAGAAGCCATAGCCAACACCAAGAAATATCACACCAAAATTTAAATAATGCTGTTTTCAACCACACCAACATGAATGTCAGTGAGTTGAATGAAAGCTAAGAAATCAAAGTCTTTTTCCGCTTTATTTTGGCTTTAATTGAAGACCTTTTGAGATCATTGAGGTGCGTGATTATGATACATTTTGGCACTGGAGTTTACCAACTTCTTTATGTAGAAAGATAATTTTGTGAGAAACAAGTCTAAGTCTTATACTTAAAGTGACCCCTTTATACTTTACTTATCTGTGTAATTAAAACTCATAGATTAAATAAAAATCATGAACTGGACCTAGAACTGGTCAGGTCTTCATGTAGTAAGAAGAAATTCATTTTCTGCATAGAGGTTTAAGAATTGAAATGCATGGTGCTTATCACTGGGCTGCATCCCACATCCTTGCATTGCTTATCACAGTGTATTGATGGCTAGCCGTGGGCTCCCTGTGAGCAAAGTCGAGCAAAAGGGTGGCACCATCATTGTCTGAGGTATCTTGTGGGTACCATGTATGCTTTCGTTGTTGGGGGAATTAGGGTAGAACAATAATTCACTTGCCTAAACAAAGGGCAGGTACAGGAAAGCGGTGAAAATCAAAAGAGGCTGGAAGGATGGAACAACACATGCCTATTTTAAAACCTCAGTGAGGTTTCAACATGCTGGAGACTGGAAGGTGGGGCTCTTGGCTTCGCCTTGAAATCACAGTGCTCCTGCTGCTGACTGTGGAGATGGTTTATAACACTGAACGCCTCCCCGCTCACAGCGCCTTCTATTTTCTTCACACTGAGCTGTAGATCTGCGTGTTTGCGTTCTCTGTCTCCCGGAGGCATTTGCCTCAGGTGCCATCGCACCAGTGAATTCTTCTATCATAAGAATGAGGGCCTGGAGCCTAGAAGATATCTTGACCTTGGGAAAACGCTTGGTGAATACCCCAGAAACTAAGAGCTCACTGCACCTGCTACTCAACAAACCTTCTTCCTTGGTCCCTGGCAATGTGACCTAATGCCCATCAAAGCAGTCATTGTTTATATTAGTTTCTCCGGCCTCTAGAGATTGCAGAGCTGGTTTCTGGGTCCTTATTCAAGTTATATATATAATGGCATATTTAATTAGAACATCTCTGGTTTTGAAACTGAAGTTCGTTTTCACACTTTTCTTAAAACATTCGTTTACACAAAGATATGTATAGGCGCATATGCAGCAGGAAGAATACTTGCTATTTTGAGATGTGACAGAAATTATGGGGTACAGGAGGGAGAGAGGGCTCTATTAAGCGAGAGCAGAAGGAGAAGTCAGGGATGGTCAAGATGAGTGGTGACGTCAGAACGAGTGATGTCTAAGATGCATGTTATATGGTTCAAAAAATCAAACGTGGAAATCCCCCTCCTACCATTTTCCCCTTTCAGCAAGATCTCCCCAGCTGTCTGTGATCTACTAATTGAGAGAGCTTTCCGAGTTTCTCTGGACATTCACAGAGTTTATGAATCAACCAGTTTGTTTGTTCATTCAATCGATTGTCAATTGCATTAGGTACAAAACAGACAAAGATCTCACTCCCCCACGGAAGGTTATATTTCAGCTGGAAAAGAGAGGGAGATCATTTATCCAGCGGAGATAAAATTGAAAACAGTGTTTTATATCAGGTTATTAGAGCTAGGTGAGAGAAAAACAGAACTCCAGGAGAGTCAGGACATCGGTCGGAGGACCCATCAAGCAGGTCAGGTCTGAGTAACGGCACAATCAGGGTAGCTACCATGGGGAAAACATCAACCCCACTCACATGGAGGGTAATGAGTTTCACCTAGGCCTGCTATGTGGCCGTGACGTTTGAAATGACCCCGGGGATGTCCAGCACAGTTTGCCCTCAGAGATGGCTACAAGGCACCGGCTCTCCTCAGGAAGGTGGGCCCTCTCACCGACACCTAGAAGAGCCTCAAATACATGGAGACACTGGGGCACAGCCCTTTCCTCTAGCAGGAGCTGGGGGCCGTGCTCTAGCTCCATTGCTCCAAGCGGATCTCCGTTCCTTTTGGAATCAGTGGAGGGTGGTGCTAAGCACAGACTCATGTGATCCTCACCGTAGCTCTATGTCGCCATGGAATAGGTAACTTTATACTGTCTTGATAGAGCAGAATTTGTTAAGGTTGCCGGTGAAAATGTTGGGCTAGGGCTATGGGGGGCTGGCCAAGGTCACGTAGATCTTAAATGCCGAATTTGGAAGCCCGCGATTCTGGAATGGGCTCACTTCGGTCCTTGCCTTTCAAAGCAGATTCCGTGTTAAGGAGTATCTGCTGCCGTATATATGTGAGGCATGTTTGGAGGTCAGGGGTCAGATCCTGGGAACTGGCTCTGTCTTCCTGCTGTAAACTCTGGGGATTAAACTCTGTTTGTCAGGCTTGTAAGGTAAATGCTTTTATGCACTGGGCAATCCCTCGGGCCTTGATCTTTTATATTTAGAAATTATTGTATACTTTTAGGCCTAACAATAGTATTGTGTGTTTTAGAGAAAGACTGCATTAAAAAATACATATAAAATGTTTAGATATTTCGGGATTTACCTTACTATAACCCACTGGGAATAGAGCAATCAGGGACAGGCATAAGTGAAACAAACTGGCTTTATGCCAGCAGAGAATCTGACTGTGGGCAACAAATCCATTCCTATTCCATTCACTCTGCCTCAGTGAGTACTTGACATTCTCCACAAGACAAAAATGTCTCTTATCTATATGATTTGGATGAGAAATTCATGGGAAGAAAAAGGTGCATCCCACAAATCCTGTATACAGGTTCTCAGGCAACCTCCTCTCTCTTCAGTGAACTGTTGAAGAAAGACAATCAGGAGAGCAGAACGTTCCGAGCAGGTGCCATTTGTCAAAACGCCCTTGAGTGTCCATTATCGCATTGCTGCTTCTGTATCAGACTGAATTAAAATCAAAACACATTCCACCTTCCCCTTTCGGAGTACCGTGGGTGTGAAGGGCAAGACGGGAAGCCTAGGTCCTATCGCCTGGAAGGACAGAAAACGGCATTCTGCAACGTGAAGGCCACGCCCAGAGCCTGTCTCTGCAATGCACTTACTAATGGCTGCTCAGTCTTATGGGCACCCAAAGTAAGGCGTAATGAAATGTATGGCTTTCAAGGCCTTGCTGCTTCTGTTCCCGGCTGGCATCAGCACCTTGTGCCTTCTGGGGTGTCAAGCTGAGTAGAAAAATGTTTTTGCTATTGCTCTGCTGCTTTTCAAAACAACACACCCAGTGAGCCAGCTGTGGTAAGACAGAAAGCAGGCAGCACTTTCCGCAGTTGGTGCCACCTAACCAGTTCTCACTGCAAGATAAGCACCGCGTGGATAGCTTATGGGATGGGATCTGTTATCAACGGGCCATTTTGGAAGAGTATTGTTTCTATCAAGAGGTAGAGATTTTTCATTTATCCCATAATTTTACATATAGTTTTGGGAAAAAAATGCCTCATATTTAAGTTCACGGAGTCACTGTGTGGTTCATCTTCCTGAAACTAGAAAGGGAGAGAAATAAAGGATTGTGTTCTGCATCTCGCTGTCAGTGTTGAGAATGCAGATCTAAGGAGAGATGGGACAGCTGCCGGGTCAGCAAGACTAGGCTAGGGAAGAGTTAGTATATTACAATACCCAAGGCACTCTGTGCAGCGTGCGAGGGGTGGTGATCTCCCATAAAGCAGAACAATGGTGACACTGTGTGACAGCCATGTCCAGGGCCCCAGCCTATGAAATGCTGCTACTCACATCTGGTCTCCACCTAATCAGGAGAATCCCTCTCGGCTTGTCCAGGGGCTTCATTCTTGAGTGAGCGTAGATCCCGTCAAATTGATGAACCATCTTAGTCACCAGAGCTGGCTTAACTCAAGGCCCTGCGTGACATAAAGTAAGACATGTTATGATCCAGAGGCACCAAATGTAGAAATTCAGGGTACAGTTCGCAAAGTAAAGTGTGGTACCCTAACCTAGCTCGTAGGCGGGTTTGTCTGCTTCTGTAATTTTGTTTTTAACTGAGTTAACTGGAAACATATTTTAAATGAAATTACTTTACATAACATTTGCTATCTTTTACTTTTCTCTTAAAAAGCCCATATTCTCATGTGGCAAACAATTGAATAGAATCGATGAACTGTCTCCTACAAGGTTCTTTTTTTCCTTCCACTCTTTCCATCTTTTCTACCTTCTCTCCTTCCTGTCTCTGTGTACATATGTATGTGTGCGCATAAATGTGTGTGCACATGGACAGAAGGCAACCTTACATGCTGCTCCTCAGATGCCATCACTTTTTTTCGTTTGTTTGTTTGTTTTTGTTGTTTGGTTTTAGAGACAGGATCTAGCATTGCCTGGAGCTTAACAAATAGGTGAGGCTGGCTAAACAGAAAGCTCCTGGGCTTCCTATGTCTCCACTTCCCTGGTGATGGGATTATAAGCACACACTACCCCATCCAGATTTTCTTAATGTGGATTCTGGAAGTCCATTTCAGGTCCTTGTCTCCCCTAGACAACCGTTCTCTTTCTTGTTTAGCTCTTGGAAGCATCATTGCTGACCCCAGGCTATCGCCTTCCATTCATCATTCTCTCACTTCCTGTGTTCTTAGTCTTTGCTCCTAGAACCCCCTGGTTCTAACCTGACTTCTCTTGATGGTCTTCTATAGGGGGGTATCGAGTTGGCCTCAGTGGGAGGGCTCCTGTTCATTCAGAAGCTTTATGTGTGATGCTGAGAGTGTGGAAGTTGATTGTGCCCCTCGGTTAGTAAGTTGGCCCTCAATGATGGATCACTGTTGTGTGAGCAAAACCAAAAATCAGCCGTCGTGGCTAATGATCTCAGCCTCATCACTAATTCACTGTGGTCAAGTTACTTGAAGATAAACTACTCAGTGCTACCATATTTAGAAGGTACTTTGTGAACTGGTAATTTATGACAGCTTATGTAGACTGTGTGTGTGTGTGTATACATATACGAGCATCCATGTTATGGGACACCTTTGGATATTGGAGGATCAGGTTCCTTTACCCAATAAGCCATCTCACCCACCCCCTGATTTGTTTTTATAAATCATTTTTGCCTACAACATTATATTTTTGTATGTAGGTGGTGTGTGTGTGCGTGTTGCCATGAAAGAGCACAAAAAGTGAAAGTTTCAATTATGCAACAAAAAGATCTTTGCCTTTGTAGTCATCTCTTCCTGAAGTGTTGGGTGTGTGTTTTTGCTTGCTTTATTTTATTAGTCTTTCATTCTATGGATCTTTATATACTGTGAGGGGATTTTTTTCTGCCTTTCCTAACTCTGGCTTCGTCAATGCCAGTGCCTCTGCAGTCACCCACTAGCCTCCTTTATTTCATAATCTAGAAAATGTCCACCTACATACTGCACCTTAATTGTGTCATCTGCCAAAAGACAAGATGACGGGAAAGAGAATCTTAAAAACACTTCCTACACATTCACACATTGTGGGCTTACATCTTGGGCACTCTGGAGTCCCGCTGTGTCTGGAGAGAACTTCAGAGTGATTCATGCAGAAAACAACTTGGGAGAGATGAACTCTGGAAGATTCTCTGAGGTGTGAGTGTCAGGGTTCTGACTCAAAGAGAATCTCCGAAATGGTCAAGATCTCTTATCTCCTCCCCACCACAGCCACAAACAAAAGCATTTCATTAATTCATCCACTCACTCATTCATTCATAAAATGGTCATCAAGGATTCGTTTGAGCAGGTGGCCAGAGATTCTATATGTACTGAGTACAAGTGGAAGATGCTATGTCTTGGGTTCCTTGTACATAGGCACTGCGTTACAGTTAATAATAGTCAGGTGTTTCCTAAGCTCAGAAGCAGTTGTGATGTTGCTGACGATAATAACACAGACCAGATATTTCATGTTTTCTATCACAGCTGTTTTGTTTCCTACATTCTGGGGAAGAGCTGTTTGTCAGCTCACAGGGGTTTCCAGAAAAGGACAAGGAGATTTCACATGTAGTATGTGATTTCCTCATGAAAAAAGGCATCTTTGGATGACAAGTTGGATATTGCTACAAAGCTTAAGCTAAAAACTGAAAATTACTTAAAGAGTATTTCAAACTACCACTTCCAGATAACCGAAAAGCATGACAAAATACCAGAAATGAAATTTCTGCCTGTTGCCCTCTTATTGTTTGCATCCTGAAGTGAGGGGCGACTGTGCGGCATGCTGAGAAAATAGTCTCTTAAGACTGTTCCTGAAAACATGTTCTTACTTGATTAACAAATCAGTCACGGAAAGAAGGATCCGGCCTGAGCAACTACTCAGACTTCTAATTTCCTCAAATTCCAGATTCCAGAGCATCTTTCTCACAACTGCTGTGGAGTAAATGTCAAGTCCGCTACCCAAAGACTCCTGTGACTCAGTGACCTTCTAACAAGCTCTCTGGGTACCCAGATTCCAGGGAAACAATGTTAGATTTCACACCGGATGCTGCTCAGGTCAGGTTCCATCTCTCTATTCAGCTGTCATAGTTGAGTCTAGCATGTCTACTGCTACAGAGAGAGAGAGGTGTGAGAGAAATAGTAAGAGAGAGACACAGAGACACAGAGAGAGACAGAGAGAGAGGTTTCACTGAATACCTTCTAAGACCTCCCAGGCATCTGGATTTGAGGAAAATGGTAGGTGCTGTTTTCACTCACCTCCAGGAAGTTTTCAGGCCCAGCCTATTTGGCTCCAAACCATCAGCAGGCTACTGGTATAATAGAAACACCTTAACCAAATGTACTTCTCTCTAGTACCCTCAAACCCCCTAAGCTATACTCTAACAAGATTCTTTCTTCCCTTTCCCAAAATGCAAGACCCGTCTCTTTCCTTCTTTTACACCTGGGCATCAGAGACTGCTGAATGACAAGCAGTGCTATGGATCATCAACCTACCCTTCTTCTGAGACCTGTAGATGAGTGCCCATATTCTGCCCCATGGGCCTGAACCCTACTCAGCACCCCACCATGATCTCTTAAATAAAAATAAACATTTTAAATATTTATAATCTGGTGATTTCCTGGTTAAATTATTTCTTCTATGCTGTTTTGCTTTCATTATTCTATGCATAAAATGTTCTCTTGTTGTAGCCTGCTGTTTGAGACAAAGCTGCATCCATCTCTCTGTTCATCTTCCATTTTGTTTCTAAGGTGAAATTAAGCTCAATATTTTAAACTTTTCAACTCTACTTTCTGGAAGCGGTTGTTCATAGCTGACCTTATAATTCAATAGTGTCATTACTTTATTATCTATTCACTTGGCTACACTCTGGATGTATTCTAGAAGACCCTAAGCCCTGCCTCACTTACTTCACTTAGGACCAATCAGCTTAAAGGTTAGCTGATAATACTTTGTCTAGTTAGCCAAAAAGGTAATATTGCTTTGTACAGTTAGCCAAAATGTGTTACTGCCCTCCCCATGTCTTTGGCATTTGATTCTTTCTATAAAAAGCCTGCTGTAAGAACTTATAGATATCACAGTTAGGCTCCCAAGTCCTTACTGTGGCCCTGATCGATCAGCTTGGAAAAGGTGTTCCAATAAACCATCCATATCTAACTGAGACCAGAGTCTGAGTGGCTTGTGTGGTTATCCTTATACCCGAACACTCTCTCTCCCTCTCTCAGTGGGAATCATGTATCTTTAATTGTGTTACTTATATGATGTGGATAAGGATATGTTTTCCCTCCACACTTCAGCTTTCTGATCATATGCAGGGGAGGTCTTAAGGAATGCTGAGAGTGTCAGACCACAAGTCATGCCAATGTTTCCTGCATGGGGACCAGTGGCCTTTGACTTGCTGCAACGAACAAAACTCACATGCTCCTGACTCGGTCTTTCCCCAGTTAGAGACTATCCAGAAACCAGTCCTGGAGTGGCTAGACAACAAGAGATATGCTTCCATAGTGTCGGGGTCAGGTGCTGCTGTTTCTATCCTGTGGTTGATTTCAAAGCCCCAGGAAATGATTCAGCACCATGGAATCTCCATTTACCAATGTGAGAAAAGATCTGAAGTGCTATCAGGACAACTTCCAAGCAGAAGTGACTGGGAGGTCCCTTTGTCCCCTGGGAGCTGATAGCAACAATGCAGCTGTGAGAGTTTGAGTAGTTTGGGTTCTGTTTCCTCACTTTCTGCATTCGATAAAAGGACCAGACAATGAAGGAGCTGTGGGGGCTGCTAGGCAGAAACCTGAGTGAAACCTATGCTGCTTCTCTGTATCCGTGACTGAAAAAGCCATCCTGATTTGTGAGTGCCTGCAAAAACCTGCTCTCCCCTTTCTGGATTTCTTCTTCTTTCCCTTTCTTTGAAAAGTACAATTAAATGTATATATGTGAATACATTGTTTTAACACTTCAAAGCATCAGCTCAGTGGTATTGAGTGTACTTGTGTTGAGATGCAACCATCACTGTCCACACACAGAGCACTTCCATGTCCCCCATTGATATTTGCTATCATTAAAGCACAACTCCCCACTCAACAGAAACCAAAGTAGGACAGCCACTGTGAACATGCCATATTCTGTTTATCTGTTCATCTGTCAGTTGATATTTGGGTCATTTCCACCTTTTGGCTGTTGTGAATGATAGCTCTATAAGCATGGCTATAAAAATATCTGTTTCTGGATTCATTCTTGGTGAGCACCTATCACTCTAATTGCCAGAGGAAATTAAGCCCTTCAAAATGCACTTTTTCTCCCCTGACTTTCTCTTCCCTCACTGACTCTCTTATGCTTTGCTTCAGCCTCCTGGGGTCATCCTTCAAGTCACCACACAAAGTCCCTGCTTCAGACTCCCAAAGCAAGACATTTCAGTTGGAAGTGACCCTGGAAATATCAAAGCCTCAGATGAGATGGTGAAAACAATCAGATAGTTACAGGGGCCCTGCAACCATCTGTACATGAGCTGCGGAGGACCCCAGCAGTGACATCTCCCAGCGGCTCAGAGGGGACAGCGACCTCTCAGAAGTGACTCTACTTGTAAGGCTGAGCACTGGACTACTGAGTTGTCTGAGTTGTTACTGGCTCTAGAACCCTGAAGAGAAAGAGTTGTAGGGTGTTAGTTTAGGGCAAACCATGAAGCCCAGACAGTACATGGTAGCAGTGAAGGAATGCTTGTCTCCTGCTCGTGAGGGGCAGCTGTGCCTCTGTGGATGCTGATCGGTCCTCCTTGATGAGTGTCCTCTGGCGAAGTCAGAGACTTTGTACAGAAGCAGCAGGATGCTGAGACACAAGAAGACATGTAGGTAGATGTGCCTGAGGATGTTGAAGCTCATACTTCCCTGGATGAAAGAGTCAGTTCCTCCTACTCTGATGGAAA
The DNA here is from genome assembly GCA_028658305.1 of Pachyuromys duprasi. Classification (NCBI taxonomy): domain Eukaryota; kingdom Metazoa; phylum Chordata; class Mammalia; order Rodentia; family Muridae; genus Pachyuromys; species Pachyuromys duprasi. Next base: position 41,559,886 of record CM053765.1, on the reverse strand, counting down.
AGAGTAGCCCTCTCTGGCCCCCACCAACAAACCACAGAAAAATCTCAGCTGCACCACAATTCCTGTTCCTAAGATCTACTCCATCTCCCATCATTTTCAGTCTATTAATTGGATCCATTCTCAGCAGGGCCTTAGCGGTGTCTGCTGCAGGAGCAGACAGCTTCTCTCAGGAAGAACTGTGGGACATCACTAATATGTCCTGGCTGGAACTTGAGAACATGCGTAGGAGTTAGTGGGGAAGGAGAGAAAGGCAGAATGTAAAGTTGTTTAGCAAAGTTGGTTACTGACCTATGGCCATCTTCCCGTGACTTACGGTTTAGCCTCCTAGTGAGCTTCATAGGTTGCCAGTCAGACTCTTTGATGTGTCGACATGATAAGAACTGACAGCAACCAAGGAAGATGTGTCGCTACTACCCTATGGAGAGGAGAGCCAAGAAGGCGTGTTAAGATTGGCTTGCTGCCAATTTTCAACCTTCCTAATGCTGTGACCACAACAATTCCTCCTGCTGTGGTGACTCCCCCCGCCCCAGATATAAAATTATTTTCATTACTACTTTATAACCATAAGTTTGCTACCGTTATGAATTGTAATGTAAATATCTCATGCAGAGTATGCAATCGCTGTGGGGGTTTTGACCCATGGGTGGAGAATCACTGGCTCTCTGGTTTACCAGAAACCCTAATACATACCTGCATTCGTTAGGACGGTCTATTTGCTGAGATAGTGTGGAACTCAGCAGTAAAGACTGAGAAGTCAACGGTG
>CM053765.1:41377764-41559023 GCA_028658305.1 Pachyuromys duprasi | reverse complement strand
AGGAGACATGATAAGTCGTGGTTGGATGGAAGGGAAGGAGGTCCTCCCCTCTTGGTGGACTTGGAGGGGGCGGGGAAGAAGGAGATGAGGGAGGGAGTGGGAGGGTAGGAGGGAATGGGGGAGGGGGATACGCCTGGGATTCAAAGTACCCAACCTGTGATTGAGATAAAAATAAATAAATTAAAAAAAAAAAAAAAAAGAAGTCAACGGTGACTATCTTCTGTAGATTGGGACCATTTGTCTCCAGGGCAGACCTAAGACAGCACACTGGATCGAGTTAGGGGACAGTCTCAGTGTCTTGCCTCAAGCATGCACCATGGCACCTTTCTATTTTTACTCCAAAAATCTTCTCCAAAGTACTGATCCCACATAGATGAGACCTAGAAGTGGGTGAGAACAACATTTTAACAGACTGTGGTAGTCACCTTTTTGCATTGACTTGACTATGTTAAACGATGCCCTGTAGCTTCAGGGAAAAATAAAATAAATAATATATAAAAACATATATATATATATGTGTGTGTGTGTGTGTGTGATTGTAAGTTTTTTCCAGGATTGTTAGCATTTGAATCAGTGTATTAAGATAATATACCATCACCAATATACATCAGCCCCATGAGGGCCAGAAAAACAGAGGGATGGAGACAGGCAAAGTCTCTTGTCTCCTTGAGCTCTGCTAGCCGCCCGTTCTCTCTGTTTTCTTTTTGTTGTTGTTGTTGTTCTTCTTCTTCTTTATTCTTACTTTTTAAAGTTTTTAAACATTGTTTTCTTCTGCTCTTGGAACTTGGGTCTTTAAGCTCAGATTGGATCATAGGTCCAGCTTTCCTGATTTTCCAGCTTTTAGATCAAAAACTGTGAGGCTGGCTAGCCTCTGTGACTAAATGACATTATTCTCCTCTTCCTCCTCCTCATCTTCCTCCTTTTCCTCCTCCTTCTGTCTCTCTCCTATTATCTATCTAATCTGTTTTTTATTTTTAAATTTCAGAATTTCTTTGGGGAACAATGACAATCTTCAATGAATATGGAGGAAACAGAAGTTAGCAAATAAATTCTCTAGCTCCTCTTTTCGAGTGTCTGCTGTAGCAATTCCCTGATGTCCTTACATTCACAGTCATTGTGCTTGAACCTTTTACCTAGTTCTATGTCACTCCTTCAGCACCTTCACTCCTGGTCCCCAGGATCCTTTCCTAAATTGACTGCCACACCCAGGACTTGTCTGGGTTGTTTTTAGAGGCGTCTCATCAGAGGTTCTTCTGTGCTTCACTGGCAAGACCAAAAGACTCATGTCTGGGTGGCCTGGTATTCTGGTTACCAGTTAGTCTATTTTTTAAAATCTCATTCAGAAAACATGACATAGCTCAGCACTGATTGGCATTTACATTCTCAAAACAACTCATCCTCTGTTCTCAAAACTATTTGGAGGGAAAGCAGTATTTGTTTTGTACTTTCCCAAAGTGCTCTGCAGTTATTAATGTCAAAGCTAGACAAGGCTCACCATCTGTGAGAGCAAAACCTGGAAGTTCCTATAAGGATACCTAGGCACACGTATGGCACAACTGGCAATAACTGCATTTTCTCATGTGTGCATAGTCAACACCTGAGCTGTCATTCTCTATACAGCTCCCACTAGGTGGTAAATCTACCACCCACTACAGCCTGTCTTGCCTAAGTTTTTGTCATTCCTATTTATCCCAGAGCTGCCTTGCTTTCATTCTGTAAAACATTAAATGACTCTCTTTACATCTTTATCAGAAAAAAAACCTTCCATATTTTAAAGCCCAGTTCTTGAAATGCCAGCCCTGCAGACCTCAAGCCTTGCCATGTCATTGCAAAGCTCCGGAAACCTTATTTCCCACACATCTCGTCTCTGAGGAGCAGGTCATGGACTGTCTCCAGCCTCCAAGTTCAGCATTTGTCACTGCCCTCCTTTCCTACTCCCCGAGTGGCAGCCCTTGGCAGGCACCGAGACACAGGCTGGTTGCTCAGCGGTCCCTTTGTCCTCCCTGCCCCTCACTCGGAAATCCCTGGACATTAAAAGTGATGACTCTGTGTCTCAGTTCCTGGCACATGCATGGCAGAGAAGGAGTATTAAAACAGCGGTTTAAAAAACAGAGGTTGCGTCAAATATAAAGGTTGGAAACATGAAGGAACAAGTTAAATGTAACATTTTAGTATCTAAAAAACAAACTGGTTTGTGTGCGGCTTAGAGAACAGGTTCACATGGCTCTAGCTCACGCCTTTAATTCTGGTACTTGAAAGGCACAAGCAGGCAGATCTCTGTGAGTTAGAGATCAGCCTGATCTACAGAGTGAGTTCTAGGACAGCCAAGGCTGTTACACAAAGAAACCTTGTCTCAAAACAAAACAAAACAAAACAAAAAACAATCAAAGAAAGACCCCACACAGACAATAAGTTATTTGAGATGTGGAATCACTTTTAGTTTAATATAATGTTGAGTACTCTTCAAGGCACTGAACATAGCAATATCCTAGACCATCACCAATGGCATCCCTGTCTGGTATCTATACAACCCTGAGCAAGAGAAATGATGGCATTGGACGGCAAGCAAATCAATGACTATTAAACTCTGATGTTACAATAGGAACTGTCCGCTGTAACTTCTCAGCTTTGTAGTTTCAGATGCCATGGTTGAAGATGCTTGCTTATAAGAGACTCAGCTAGTCAATATGAAGCTTCTGACGCTGTGTAGGGAGAGAGCTTGTGGAGGATTTTTCTCTCAGAGACAGACTTATGGGGGTGAAACCAGAGATCATTTATACACAGGAGAGAATTCTGAAATACAGACAAGCTTTATGTATATGGCTACTTACACTAGCCAGAAAATAAGAAACCATCCAAGGACCGAGCACAAGGCATACTAAATAAATAATTAGGTAATTAGAAAATGGAATGGTGTGTAGCAATTAAAAATACAAACTTGGTAATGCATAGTGAAAAAAAAAGATGCTAAGTCTGCATGTGTAGTATTGTGTGACTATATATGCATTTGCAGAGCACATGCCTGCACACATGCGTGCACACACAAATGGTTTTACACTTCAGTTGTAACTCTGGCAAATAAGTGATGTTAAATGTTCAGATTTGTTTTATACTTTAATCCAGGTACTATTCTCCCTATGAATATTCTTCTTGATTTTTTATCTTTAATGGTATATAATTCACAGACAATGTGTTGTTTGAGTCATCTAATATAAACAGTTGCCAACATTAGATTTGCAAGAAATTTGAGATAACCCTGTGAAGGGCAAGGGGGAAAGAGAGATAGTAGATGCTAAGAGCCTTAATCACAGTCGAACACCTGTGGAAACAAGCTATACAACCATCCCCGAGCCAAAATATGCATTAAAAGAGTCTCAGTCCACATGTGTTACTATAACAGAATGCTTGAGATTCAATGTTACAGTTTGAGTGTGAAAGGTCTCCACAGGTTCTTGTTGTTGAACAGATGGTGTCAGTTTGGAGGCTGTGATCTAGGGATGTGGGACGTAGCTGGTGTCACTGGAGGTGGACCACAAAAGCTATGCCTGTCTCTGGGTCTCACCTGTCCTATGTATACCTGTCTACCTGCTGTTTCTAACAAAATCTCAATTGTTCGATTTTACCATTGAAGACTTAGGAGCCAGATGCTGGGGTGAAAGCCTGCTGTCTCAGAGAGGCAAAGAAAGCACCCAGCTGACCGTCCTCCTCAGCCGATACTCCAGAAAGGAAAGGAAATCTCCTTCCCAACACTGTTTCAAAAAACCCTCAAACTAAACATCCCTGTATTCTACTTCCTGTGCATCTCTCTATCCGTCCCCCTGACTCCCTCTTACTCTCTATGGTTTTTTTCCTGTGTTCATTATCTGTCAACTGGTTGCTTGCTCCGCCTCTTGACCGATAGTTGACTTTATTTAATCCAGTTTACAATATTCAAACACAGAAAGCTCTTGGATCAAAAGTGAACTAGAACTGAACTACACCACAACGAGAAACAAGTTTTTCCAGTAAACAACACAATCTTGGGGTTCCTAGTGCCATCAAACATCCTGCAACATCTGCCACCGCGTCTGGAGTCGCTGCATATACCCTTACTGCCACCGAGCTGTTCAGCGCTGTGCTTTTGAACCCACAAACAGAAATAAGAAATAATCCTTTCTGCTCTTACTGTGCTTCCTTCACAAGAATGAGAGAAGAGTCCAGGAAGAAGTGGGGCATTGCCGGGAGGCCCTGCTCTTATGTTTCTTAGACCATCAAACCTGGGAGAGGTGTGTAAGATTTGGGAGATGCAGATGGGAGAAACCCTAGAATTCCAGAAACAGAGCCCAGTGGTTGATTCCGGTGGAAATGTGGAAGGATGGAGGGTGAAAATAAAATGCAGAAAATAAGGACTGTCCTCACAAGCATTCAGATAGGAGCAAGGACTCTACCAGGACATGGGGCTACCGGCCACTCCTGATGTATCCTGGTTAAACGCCTTGCTGTGTTTTTTGCCTTTGTCCTGAAAAGTTGAATGAGGCTGAATTCAAAAGTAATGGACTAATTTATTTGCTAAAGGAAATTCCAAAGTGGTGTATTAAGGATGCAGTATTGTTGTTGGTTGAGAAACTGTAGAGCAGAAGAGTGTAAAAGGAGCCTGCAGTTTGGCAATGGAGAGAGGGCTCCTGCCGTAAATCCATTGCACCATTAGCAGCATGAGGACCCGGAGATTGAGTTCCATGCTACACATGAAAATGTCGGGCATTGTGGTTCACACTTGTCATCCCAGTGGGGGTGAGGTGGACCTCTAGGAGTTCACTGGCCGGCTACTTAAGACCTCTTGGCAAAGTTCCGGGCCAACAAGAGGCCTTTTCTCACCTGAGAGATGGAAGGTGGCAGAAGAATGCACTTGAGCTTGTCCTCTGTCCTCCACACCTACATCACATGTATATGCACTCATCCACATACATGTGCGCAGCACCCCCATGTGCAACTTGTCAAGAAAAGGAGCATAAATATACTTAAAGTTCTGAACAAAGCAAATCTTGTAGACTAAGATGTGGCAGCTGCCAAACAGATTAGCACCATTGAAGGGAAGCAGAACACTTTTTTTTTATCAGGACAATGAAAAAAAAGGTGCCTGGAAGTTGAAATCTTTCCCATAAAACAGCTCAGGGTGTAAAAATATATTTGAAAGACTTTCCTTTTCAATAAAAGAGTAGCTGGAAATACAGAGCAGCTACAGGGGCTCCCTGCTCAGAAATTGACCTCCTAGGGAAAGGTTTTGTTGAGTTCTGTCATGTAGGTACCTAGAGGCTCCTGAAGCTTTGGTTCAAAGCCACATCTCAAGCTACAGCAGAATTTAACCTTGTCTACGTGTGGTACTGGTTTTTTGTTTTGTTTTGTTTTGTTTTTTGCAGGCTTGCAGAATGCAAGATCTATTTGCCTACAGGGCATGCAGCAAAGTTTCCAAGAAAAAAAAAATGTGGGGACACAATGTGCAGCGAGATCAGATTCCTGGCATGGAGCTCCTGAGAGGGCTGTGCATGAGGTTGCAAAAATGAAGTCTAAGTTACAGTGGGGACCCCAGGGTGTTGCATGTGCTAAGAAGATGGGATGTCTGCAAAGGGAAGCTGCTGGCACCTGAGTGGCCGCCAGACTGTATCCTGCCCAAGCCTGTTGGAGCTCAAGTAACGAAAAGCAGGACAAGGAGCTAGAGGACTTACTGTTTTCCCTGTTGGTTTCTATGTTGTTTTTTTCTGAGCTCGCCTTACCATCTCTCCATCCTTGTGGAATGGCAGTGTGTGCTAAAGACCATCCTCTCCTGGAAGTATGTAACATTCTTTTTGGTGTTATAGAGTTACAGGTAAGAATTTGTCTCGAGTCTCAGACGGACTTTAAACCTGAGAATTCTGGACAGTGTTCTGAATAGGGCTCCCAGTGCTAAGACTATGAGGACTCTGCAAGGTTTCATGTTTTACATTTTGCTATGACCATGCGCCCATGGTATGAATACAGTGGTGGTCTGAATGTTAAATGCCCCCTACAGGTTCACATGTGCAAGTACTGGTGTTGTTTAGAGAGGGTGTGGGTCTCTTGGGATGTGAGGCCTGTTTGGCAGAAGTGATCTTTAGAGGCAGGACGCTGATTTTAGTCTTCATTTCCTGTGACCTGCCCACCATAATGTGGAGTCCATGTCATATATACCCATTGCTACAGAACCAATAGGCCATGCCTTCTCCCATCATCATGTACTGAAACCATCAGCTAGAATAAAAATGCCCTATGTTATCAGTGGACTGGGGGAGGGACAGTCCACTGGGTGGGGAAGTTGCAAGACCAAGTTGCAGCAGCCCTGGCATGTCAGGACTAGGCTTGTTCCCTGTCTCTTCATTTGGTAGAAGGGAAAGATCACATCCTTTTTGCAGTTCCCTTGTCCAGTCACGAGGGAGGAGTCCTCATTATCGCCTTGCTGTGAACCCATTTTCATCCCATAACCAGGACACTTTCATTATCGTGTTCAGTAATTGGCCAGGGGCAGCCATGGGAATTAGGCCCCCAAAATGGTACAAGTGGCCAGTGCTTTCCAAGGGGCAGCCACCAAGTCAATGTCACTTCTCCCATTGGTACAACTGAGTGACAAATGCTCAGAATCACTGCAGCCACAAGATGTATATTACAAGACACCGATGCTAGCTCCCTATGTCTTTGAAACACAGGCTAAGTGTCCTTGACACTTTCCTGAGGTTTGCGACTTAGCAGCTGTATCTAAAGGTAGTGAATTAAATGACCTGAAAGCATATTTGAATTTGTGGACTGATGATGTGTCCCACCTTTGACTCCCCTACACAGCCACAGAAACAGTGTATCTTTATGTAACTTGTCTAGTTGGACTTTGGTGGGGAACAGGCCACCCATCTGTTCTGACACACTTTGGTCTTTGCCTCTCTCTGTTTCCTGTCAATGCAACGGAAGATAGCAATGTGCCGCAAACGACAGACCCATTCAGAACATTTCACCATTTTCCTTTGGGAGTCCTGGCTCAACACTCGTGATAATTACTGGAAAGCAAATGTGTAAATGGCACGCAGTGAGCCATTTCTGCTGTTCCTGAGGCGTTTCATCAATTCAGCCAAAGCAATTGAGAAAACCAGTTGTGTACTGCTTTGCATCCCAACTACTGAGTTTCTTCAGATTCAGTTAACTAGAAGATGAGCTGCTGCGACAAGACCCAGCATGCTCACGTGGCCCAGAAGGTCACAAGACAACACTAGGCTAGAGCTGTCTTCCCTCAGTTGTTTCACACTTGCAAACGAAGCATGATTGAGTTGTAAATGGTCGGAAACACCAGGCAGTTTGAAACTGTATTGCGTGTGTGTGGATTTCTACCGTGATCTTGCCACAGCTGAGAGGTGACCTGTCTCTTGAGCCTGTTCCCTGGGATCCGTAACAGCAGGGTACCTCTGTGTTCCCAATACCCACAGATCCTGCATGCACTACTCAGGGTATGAGCTCAGTGTCTTGTGTTACTCTGCAAAGACTAAGAGGAACCAGTCCGTGTCAGTCTGCAACATGCCCTCCAGCATGGCTTCTGGACCTGTTGGCACCCACGTGCATTCTTGTGAGAAAGTAGGTCCTCAGGTCCTGAGGACCAGAGCCTGACGTGGCATGGGAAGGGCCAGACGACTCCATGACTGCCAGGGCAAAGTTCAGCTGGCACCATCCTCGTGGCATATTAACAAACGTGATCCATAGGAGGGATGCCCTATCTGAGTAAGCTGAGTAAACTCTAGGCTAAAGAATGCAGCATGAGTGGAACATATGTGTTTGGACATCATTTCCCCTGTCATGTCAGTACGAACAGCTACCTGCCTAAAGCATCCCATGCCCTTTCTCTAAAAGCTGATATTTTATAGCTCTCAGGCTTCCAGGTGGGGAAAACTCTCCTTCTTCAAGTCCAAAGCCCATCTTTCTTCATTCCACCTGTGCCAGTTTGAATGGAAATAGCCCCCCATAGGTTCATAGGAGTGGCATCATTTGAAAGAATTAGGATGGATGGCATGTGGCCTAATTGGTGGTGGGCTTTGAGGTCTCAGAAGCTCAAGCCAGGTCCAGTGGTTCACTCTCTCTTCCTGCTCCCTTCAGTTCTGAATGTAGAATTATCAGCTACCTCTCCAGCACCCTGTCCATGATGATAAGGGACTAAGCCTCTAAACTGTAAGCCAGCCCCAATGAAATGTTTTTCTTTATAAGAGTTGCTGTGGCCATGGTATCTCTTCACAGCAAAACACTAAGGCACCATCCAAGTACAACTGATGAGGGAAAGTAGTCTTGGTTTGATGCCTCATCTCATCTGCTTTAAGGTGGTTGCAGGAATTAAGCAGATTTCCCTTTATTTTTATTTTACTTGGGTGAGTGTTTTGACTTCATGTGCATTACTTGTGAACACTGCGCACAGGAGCCAGAAGGAACCAGGTCCCTCTGGAAGAATAGCCAGTGTTCTTAACCACTGTGCAGTAATTAATGGGCAACATGCTAACTGAAGTGCAAGCCACTCTTAAATGATTATACGGTTGGAACAACATTCAATTTTATAATTTATTTATACATGCACACACACATGTTTATATTTCCATATATTTAAAAGACACAAACCCGTTCAACTCTCCCCACTAAACTGAACGCAAATATCTACTGGAAAACAGCTGTATTTCTATTATTTTAGAGCTTGCCCTAGTCAATGTAGAGCAGCTTGCCTTGCTTCTACCTGCAATGTCAAACCTAATAAGGACCTGCCTGCGGAACACATTGCGGTTTCCACCTTGGCACACAGAAATTGGTTACAGAACCCCAGGTGGCAGGTTTTCTGTTTTGACCACTTAAAATTCACACTCTGTCTGCAGCAGCAGAGAGAAGCTGCAGTAACTTGAATCAGCTGGCTGGCCGCTGCACGGGGCTACTCATTAAGAAGTGAATGAAAGACTCCAAATTACTTTATCAGTCAAGAAAAAAAATGCCATTGCTCTACAATTGAAATTTCACGGATGGTTCAGTGTCGTGTCAAAAAGGCAGGAGGACAAGCATGCAGGAAAGGGGGTTATTTCCTGTACTAAAATGACACTCCTTTTACCCTTTGCCTTCATTTGCACCAAGATATAGCCACACAGTGAACTCCAGCTTCTCGCTGTCATGAAGGGCAGAAGGCTTGCAAACCTAGACCCTATTGAAGGCTTGATGACAGTACGGATGAGATCAAATTTGGAGAACAACTCAAGCATGACCTCAGACTTAAAAGCTTTTATAGAAACTCAGCAAATTATACTAAGCGGCTTGTGCCCAGTTACAATGGGAACGCTTCACTTCTGAAGGAGAAGGGGCGTTAATCTAAGAGTTGTTGGCATGGCAAACAATGGGTGATGCCCCATCCTTCTAAAGCCCATGATAAATTTGTGTCACGCCAGTTTTCCCTCCAGCTCCCTGGACTTAGATTCATGCATTGTTTAAAAACTTATTAAAATGCATCCAATCAGGGCACTGCAGACAACAAAAATAGACTGTTTTTGATGGCAAGCCAAATAATTTTGGCTTTTTCCCCCATAGCACATATAAACAAACTGTCAGACACCAATACATATGAATAGGAAATTATTCGTAGAGGCTGAGGGAGGTTCTGAGAACACTTATCACCAGAGGGAATTAATTCACTGACACATGTTGTCTGTGGAGGGCTGTTTTCTTCCTTTAGTGTCATGTCACATCAGCAAATATTTCATTTCATGTTGTCCACCGCTAAACACAAACTACAAACCGTGTATGTAAATTACCACAAAGCAAATATGTTATGCTTTTCCCTTGTTCCTTTGCTTTTTTTCTTCATGAGAAAAAATAGAGGAAGATGTAGGCTAATTGTCCTCTGAGTTTGGAGGACAGATATTAGAAAATGATCATTAATAAATCATGTCTGGAAGGGACCCACCTGTCAGCTGAATTGCCCCCACTCCCTAGACTTGGTTCCGAAAAAGAATCCGGACCCCAATTCTGACAGACTCCACTGCTCAGGTGAAGGCCACACCAGTCAGAAGAGCAGCTAAGTGACCTGTCTGCCAGGAGAACTGCCACATTCCCTAGACGTGGTTCCCAAAAATCCATTCCACCATCCCTTTCCCCTTGGTCAGAGACTCCCTACTGGATCAGAGGTCATTTAGGCCACAACAATCAGAGCATCAAAGAGGAAAGAGAAACCAAGAAACCAACAAAGACAAATTCAGGAACCAGCATCTAGACCTATACTCATCCCAAACACAGATGCCTAAACACCGTGCTAAGAATGCAATCAACAACAACCAGGGTAATAAGGCATCACCAGGAGAATTACGCCCAACTTCTCAGTGGAAATTTGAAATGTAAGACAGATGTCTTGCACACTCCAAGAGAACATGAACGCCAACCCAGACTACTATAATCAGCAAAATTTTCAATCACCATAGATAGAAAAACAAGATATTTCATTACAAAGTCAAATTTAAATAATTTCTATCCACAAATCCAGCACTATAGAAAGTACTAGAAAGAAAACCCAATCCAAGGAAGTTAACTACACCTATAAAATACAGGCAATGAATAATTTCACATCAAAAGAAGGGAACTGTGCGCACACTACCAGCACCACCACCGTTAACAACAAAATAACAGGAATTAACAATTATTAGTCATTGATATTTTTCAATGACCAATATCAATGGACTCAATTCCCCAATAAAAAATCGGGCTAACAGAAGGATATAGAAACAGGATCCATCCTTTGCTGTACACAAGAACCACACTTCAACATCAAAAATAGACATTACCTCAGAGGAAAGGGTTGGAAAAAGATTTGGGATCCAAGAAAATGGACCCAAGAGGCAAGCTGGTATAGCTATTCTAAAATATAACAAAATAGACTTCAAATCAAAATTAATCAAACTAGATGGAGAAGGACATTTTAAATTCATCAAAGAAAAAGGCCAAGGTGATTTTTCAATTCTTGACATCTATGCCCCTAACACAAGGGCACCCACATTTGTAAAAGAAACATTACTAAATCATTAATCACACATGGAACCTCACCCATCAATAGTAGAAGACTTCAACACCTGACCCTCACCAATGTATAGGTCATCCAGACAGAAACTAAACAGAAATAATGGAAATAAGAGATGTGATGATTCTAATGGACCTAACAGATATCTACAGAACATTTCCCCCAAACACAAAAGAATATAATTTCTTCTCAGCACCTCACAGAACATTCTCTAAAATTGTCTATATACTCAGTCACAAAACAAGCCTCAACAGATAGAGTAAAACTGAAATAACTCCCTGTATTGTGTCAGACCACCATGGATTAAAGCTGGACCTCAACAACAGCAGAAAGCCTACAAACTCTAGGAAACTGAACAATTCTCTACTCCATAACCACCGGTTCAAGGAAGAAATCAAGAAAGAAACTAAAGACTTTCTAGAATTCAATAAAAATGAGTGCACAGCATACCCAAACTTACAGGACACAATGAAAACAGTGCTAAGAAGAGAGTTCATAGCACTAAGTATCTTCATAAAGAAATTGGAGAAATCTCATACTACCAACTTAACAGCACACCTGAAAGTTCTAGAACAAAAAGAAGCAAACACACCCAAGAGGAGTAGACAGCAGGAAATAATGAAGCTCAAGGGTGAAATAAATAAAATAGAAACAAAGAGAACAATACAAAGACTCAATGAATTAAAGAGTCAGTTCTTTGAGAAAAACCAACAAGATAGACAAATCCTTATCCAAAGTAATTAAATCACAGAGAGAATATACAAATTAACAAAATCAGATATGAGGGGTAGGGAAGACATTACAACAAACACAGAGGAAATCTAGAGAATCATTGGGTCATATTTCAAAAACATGTACTCCACAAAATTGGAAAATGTAAAAGAAATGGACAATGTTCTTGATAGATACCACTTACCCAAATTAAAGGCAAGATCAGATAAACAATTTAAATAGACCTAGAATGCCTAAGGAAATAGAGGCTGTCTCCCAACCAAAACAAACAAACAAACAAACAAACAAAATTCAGGGCCAGGCAGTTTTACCACAAAATTCTACCAGACTTTCAAAGAATATCTAATATCAATGCTCCTCAAATTATTCCACAAAAACAGAAAAGACAGCCAAATTCATCTTATAAAGTCACAGTCACCATGACACCCAAACAACACAAAAATTCAACAAAGAAAGAGAATTGCAGATCAATTTCTCTCATGATGCAAAAATATTCAATAAAATACTCACAAACTGAGCCAAAGGACACATCAAAAACATCCACTATGATTAAGTAGGCTTCATCTCAGACATGCAGGGATAGTTCAACATATGAACTATGTAACCCACCATATAAACAAACTGAAAGGGGAAAAAAAACAGATGATCATATCATTAGATGCTGAAAAAGCCTTTGACAAAATACAATACCCCTTCATGATAAAAGTCTTAGAGAGATCAGGGATACAAGGGACATACCTAAACACAATAAAGGCAATATACAGCAAGCAGATAGCCAACATCAGATTAAATGGAGAAAAAGTCAAGGCAATTCCACTAACATCAGGAACAAAACAAGGCTGTTTGTCCCCTCTCTCCATATCTACTCCATATAGTTCTTGAAGTTCTAGCTAGAACAATAAGACAACTAAAAGAGATAAAAGGGATAGAAATTGGAAAGGGATAAGTCAAAGTATCACTGTTTACAGATGATATGATAGTATACATAAGTGACCCCAAAAATTCTACCAGGGAACTACTACAGCTGATAAACACCTTCACCAAAGTGGCTGGATACAAGATTAACTTAAAAAAAAATCAGTAGCCCTCTTATATACAAATGAACAGAAAATGAAACCAAGGAAACAACACCTTTCACAATAGCCACAAATAATATAAAATATCTAGGGAGTGACTCTAACCCAGCAAGTGGAAGACCTGTATGATAAAAACTTCAAGTCTTTAAAGAAGGAAATTGAAGAAGATACCAGAAGTTGAAAAGATCTCTCATGCTCATGAATCAGCAGGATTAAGATAGGAAAAATAGCCACCCTACCAAAAGCAATCTATTGATCCAATGCAATTCCTCTCAAAATTCTAACACAATTTTTTACAGACCTAAAATAACAATACTCAACTTCATAAAAAAAAAAAAAACAAAGAGCCCAGGAGAGCTGAAACAATCCTGAACAATAAAAAGAACATCTGGAGTTTTTACCATTCCTGATCTTAAGCTTTACTATAGAGTTATAATAATAAAAACCACATGATATTGTCATAAAAACAGGCATGTTGATCAATGGTATCAAATTGAAGAGCCAGACATAAATCCATACACCTATATACATCTGATTTTTTATTAAAAAGCCAAAACCGGGAAAAAAGAAAGCATCTTCAACAAATAGTGCTGGTCTAGCTGGGAGTTGGTACGTAGAAGAATGCAAATAGATCCATATTTATCAACCTTCAAAAAACTCAAGCCCAATTGAATCAAAGACTTCAAAACAAAACCAGTTACAGTGAGCCTGATAGAAGAGAAAGTGGGGAATAATCTTAAATACCTTGGCACAGGAGACAACTTCCTGAACAGAACACCTATCATGCAGGCACTGAAATCAACACTTAATGAAAATGAAAAGGTTTGGTAAAGCAAAAGACACCATCATTAGGACAAAATGGCAGCCTACAGAATGGGGAAAGACTTTCACCTACCCTACATCCAATAGAGGGCTAATATCTAAATTATATAAAGAATTCAAGAAACTAGATATCAACTAAATAATCCAGTTTTAAAATGGGGTACAGTTATAAACAGAGACTTCTCGAGAGAAGAATCTCAAATGACTGAGAAACACTTAAAGAATGTTCAGCATCTTGTGCCATCAAGGAACTGTAAATCAAAATGACTCTGAGATTCCGTCTTACACCTGTCAGAATGGCTAAGATCAAAAACTCAAGTGACATGCTGGCGAGGCTGTGAAGCAATAGGAGAACTCCTCCACTGCTGGTGGGAGTGCAAACTTGTACAGCCACATATATGACGATATGGCAGTTTCTCAGAAAATTCAAAATTGATACACCTCGAGACTCAGCTATACAACTCCTGGGCATATACCCAAAGGACGCTCCATCCTATCACAAGGACACTTACTCAATTATGTTCATATCAGCTTTATTCATAATAGATTGAAAAAAACCTGGACATAACCTAAGTGTCCTTCAACTGAAAAAAAAATGGATAAAGAAAATGGGGTACGTTTACACAGTGAAGTACTATTCAGCTATTAAAAACAATGACATCATGAAATTTGCAGGAAAATGGACGGGGCTAGAAAAAAATCATCCTGAGTGAGGTAACACAAATCCGGAAAGACAAACATGTTATGTACTTACTTACAAGTGGATATTAGCTATAAAGTAAAAGACAATCATGCTACAATCAACAGACCTAGAGACATAAATTTAAAAGGCCACCTTAAGAGGAAATGCAAGGATCTCCCCGGAAAGAGAAAATAGAACAGATTTTACAGGTAGACTAGGGTTGGGCAGGGTAGGGAATAGAAGGGATCAGATGGTGGGGAGGGAAGAAAAAATTGCTGGGAGAAAAGACTGGAATTGGAGGGTCATTTTGGGGGGCAAGGTGGAAACCTAGCACAGTGGAAGCTCCATGGAATGTGTGAGAATAGCCCCTGCAAAAACTCCTAGTGATGAGGACAAGGAGACTGAACCAGCCATCTTCTGTAACCAGGCAAGGTTTCAAGTGGAGAGACTGAGAAACCAACCCAGCCAGAAGACCTTCGTCCTACGGTGTGTCCTGCCTGCAGAGTATCTGTGACCGGAACCCAGCAGAATCATCATCAGAGAGACCAGAGAGATTTCATCCAGCAACTGATGGGAACAGATGCAGAGTCCCACAGTCAAACATTTGGCAGAGCTTGGGGAATCCCATGGAGAAGGGAGAGGAGGAATTGGGGGACCTAGAGGGGTCAGGGATACACTAGGAGTACACAGCCCACAGAATCAACTAACGGGGACTCATGGGAACTTGCAGAGATCAGAGAGGCTATAGGGGCCTGACCTAGGTCTATGCTATGGCTGAGTAATGGGGTTCTTGTAGGAATCCTAACAGTTGGGAATGGGAGCTGTCCGTGACTCCTTTGCCTACTTGTGGGACTCTTTTCTTCCTACTGGTCTGCCTTGTCCAGCCTTGATATGATGGTATGTGCCTGGTCTTACTGTAGCTTGTTATGGCATGTTTGGTTGATGTTCCGCTCTTTTCTGAAGGGAGGCTGAGGAGGGGTGGATCCAAGGGTGAGGAAAAAGGTGGGAGAAGCTAGGGGAGGGGAGGGGAGTAGAAACTGTGGTCAGGATGTAATATATGAGAGAAGAATTTTAAAAATACACTAAGAAAAAGTTGTTTCTCTTAAATGAGAGGTAGGAAACACCAAAAACTCATTTGGGAGTTTAGCCTCGGGAGAATAAGAACAGCACAGGAACACAGCTGGGTTGAAAGAGGGCTGATAGGTGTGTTAGTCAGCACTCACCACTGTGACAAAACAACTGAGCTGGCTTATGAATAACAAAGGTTTATTCGGCTCATAGGCTTAGTGGTAACCGTCCAAGAGGTGAGGGTTGGTGCAGAGGGAGGGTGCAATTAACAGAGCAAACTCACCTACACCACAGATCTGGAAGCAAGAGGAGGCGTGGATCCCACGACCCTCTTCAGAGCTATATTCCCACGGAAGTCAGGATGTTCCACAAGTTCACACCATTAAAAGTTCCACATCCTCCAAATAGTGCTGCCCTGGGGCTCAAACTTTTAGCAAATGGACATTTGGGGTTAAAAAAATATATCTTGTTAAAATGCACTGACTCAGAGCATTTAACTAAAACAAAGCAATATATCAATGGTTTTAATTGGGTTGCATAAGGAGTTAGAGTTGCCAATTCAATGCTTACAGCGCGTTAGAAAGTCAAAATTTCTGCTGAAGCAAAGGCTGCCAGAATGTCCCCAAATAGCCATCCTTTCTATTCCATACTCATGGAATCTGTAGCCATTATATGACTCACAGTTTGTCCCGAAAGCACAGGCCCTCTTGGAAGCCAAGTGTGTGCTGTTGCTAACTCTGACTGCAGGGAACATGCAGAAATGATGTCTTTTGGAATGTCTACCTGAGGAGAAGGGCATTCTCTTCTCCTCCCCCTCTTTTCTACTGACTGAACCCTCAAGGTGAGGGCCATGTCCAGACCAGCAAGCACCCTAAGGGGGGGTGTCTTGAGCCCTAGGACAATGGAATTATCACGGAGCCCCAAGAAACAAAACCTCTGTTGTAGAGAGAAGGAAAAAGAAAGCCGGGCTCATCCAGTAAAAGTCAGGTAGAAACACAGCATGTAGGAACTGTGAAAAACAAAGAATTTAATGTCGAGAATATGAATAGAAATAGGTGGTTGAAATAAATGTGAGTGAGCTAACCTTCTCTGCTAAACACGCTAACACTCGTCACATAAGACAATGAGTCAGGCCTTCCTTGCTAGCAATGAGCTGTTGGGAAATCTGGGGCATTAAGACAAAATAGGGGAAACTTCAGAGGAGCAACAACAGAGAGGATTTGGTGTGGGTAGCGTTTTCCCAGAAAATGAAGAACTATTACTTCAAGAAACTCTAAGTGCAAAACATTCAAGTATTAGTAAATTGACTAAGAAACTGAGTTGTCCCTTAACCCAAAAGCAAGACAGAACAAACCAAACTTGCTCCCTGAATGAGTCAAGGGGCCCTTAATTCTCAGGTAATTCTCAGAGAGAGGGAAGAGGTTGACAGTAGTCAGGTCAATAAAATACATACGTTAAGTTCAACACAATGAGGTCAAGTGCAGGGAAAGCGTGCAGCTGGTACGCTGTGTCGACCTTGCCATTCCTGTACATTTAGTGAATCCTATATAACTGTGCCAGGAAGGGGCTTCTTGCCACTGCAGACACATAGACAACACACTTGATTCTAGCAGTGGTGAAGGAGAACGCTCATCCTCTGGGGTAGAGAGAATGAGGAATCCCCCAGCTTTTGGATGTCTCTAGGCTTCTTCTTGTGGGCCATCCCATTGCTAGCACCTGCTTTGAGACCTTGTGCCCAAGTATAAGTCATTCTGCCTGGGAAGACTACACAGATTCCCCCAGTCGGCCACAGAGAGAAATGAAAGAGCACCGCCAGTCAGTAGGTGCCACACTGGCATGAGTGAGAGATGAAAAAACACAGCAGCAACCCCTTCTCATCTCCCCTTGGAATCACTTCCAAAATAGTGAAGGGAAGCGGTCCAGGTCAGTGCGGTGAGATGTGCTGGAATGTTACAGATTACAGTTTGAGTACTTAGTCTTTTTATCAGTTCCTTCCGTGTTGATGTCCTGAGTGTTGCCTTCTTCTTGGAGCATAGGTATTAAAGATTCCAAAACGGATCATCTGTGAGTATCACCTGTGATGATCCAATGGAGAGAATGAGCCAGAACAAACTGCCTCCTTTCTCCCCCCCCCCCCGAGGGTCCCCTTCTGTGCAATAAAGATAACCATGCAGAATAGCCTGCTAACTCTTGGTCCTCAGTTCAGCACTCATCACACCGCTATACTCCAGTAGCCTTTGTGAGCTATTGATCTATCTCCATTGCTTCTATTTTTGAGGTAAAAGACAGAGAACAAGGGTCTCATGGTGTTACAGCTAAATCAATTTTGCTGCTATTGTAGCGTCACTGAAATTAAAAGGTGACATGAAAATTTAGTCCAGGTTTTAAGAGTCAAGTCCATGTTCCTTGAGATCAACGCTTGATTTGTGACTCTTTACAAAGATGAGCACTAACGTTTTCTGGCTCCCAACACATGGAGACTGCACGAGTAAAAAACTGTCACAGGATAGTGTGGCAGGCACTGGAGTTCATGCTCAGATGTTGGTAAGTATTGGTTTCTTGACTACCAATCGTGGGCTTCCAAACCACATAAGCATACAAACTATAGAATTGTGCGATGGTTTATAATAACGATTTTCTTTGACTGGCTTCTGGAAACTTGTATCTCAATTATTAGTTAAGGTAAGCAATGGCATCCACTAGGCCTGGACACGTTTACTCCTATTTCTCTGAGCAGACAGTCTTTTTTTTTTTTATAAATTTATTTATTTTTATATCAATCACAGGTTAGGTACTTTGCATCCCAGGCCTAGCTCCCCTCCTTCATTCCCTCCCACCCTCCCTCTCCCTCCCTCATCTCCCTCCTCCCCGCCCCCTCCAAGTCCACCAACGGGGGAGGACCTCCTCCCCTTCCATCCAACCCCAGCTCATCCTGTCTCCTCAGGGCTGGCTGCAATGTCCTCCCCTGGGATCTAGCCAGTCTGTCACTCCCTGGCTTGTATAGGGGAGGGTCAAAGAGTCAGCCATCAAGTTCATGACGAGCAGACAGTCTTAGAGAAGAGATTTAAAAAAAAAATCATCTGCGCCTATATTCTTTTTTAATTTAAATTTATTTTTTTATAATTTATTCACTTTACATCCCAATTGTGACCCCTTCCTTTTTCCCCCTATATTCCCCTCCCCGAATCCTCATAAAGGGGGAGCCCTCCTCCCCTACCATCTGACCCACCACATTTTCTTAAAAGCGGGTGTTACATAAAATAAAATAAAAGCTAGCAAGATGTTGCCTCTTCCAAAGCATAC
Organism: Pachyuromys duprasi; assembly: GCA_028658305.1. NCBI lineage: Eukaryota > Metazoa > Chordata > Mammalia > Rodentia > Muridae > Pachyuromys > Pachyuromys duprasi. The sequence goes on along the minus strand of CM053765.1, from coordinate 41,540,284 downwards.
ATGCACCTGTTTAGAATCATGAGTAATCAACCTGACCCCAAACAGTGGTTACCATAGTAATCGTGAGCACAGTGTGACGGGGGTGGGGGAGTAATTGGGGGATGACTGTCTTTGGATATCCCCCGAATTATGCTTTTAGGATGGCATTTCTGCAGGCCTTGCCTTGTACGTGGTCCAGTAAAGCACAGCTTGCATTGACTGCTGGGAAGAGAGGCTTTTGCTGAAGGTGTCCTGGGAAACTGGGACAGTTGGTTTGAGAGAGCTAGCCAAGAAAACTCCAGAATTGTGTCAATATCATCTCCGCCAGCCTGGAAGGTCACACAGGAAGACCCTGTGAAGAGAGGGAGTGGAGGAAATCTTATCAACAAACCCCTGTGATATAAATATTCAAACTAGTTTTCATTGGTCTAAATCCTATTTTTGCATCTGAGATGATGCCTTGTGGGAAAAAAAGAAATCAAGGCAACTAGGGCATGCCTAGACGCACCTGGGATTTTGTAATAGTTCTAGTTCTAAGGAAAGGTTCTATTTCTCTCATTCACCCATCCACCCACCCAACCTAATTCCTATCTAGTTCTCTCTTAGAAGAAAACCTTTTCAAAGGAGTGATCACTGCAAATGAATCTTCTTTACATGATGTAAATGGCCTCTTTTAGAGTTTAATTCTGCACAGCTGGACAAGCAAGGGGGCGATGCAGGTTGCCACAGAAACTGCTGTTGGTGCTGGGGTTCTTTATGCTTTGCTCCTAAAAATAAAATGTGAAATGTACTGAGGGTGTGATTAGCACAGCACAGAAGGGAGCTTCTAAAAGGAGCGCCAAGCCTCCCGCCCCCACAGGAACGGGGGTGTTCTGCATAGCTGGAGGACAGGACATGAATCCCAGAGCAGATGCTCAACATGGTTCCTCCCTCAAAAGGTGCAGGGAAAGACGAATAGGAAATGGGCTTTTGAAGAAGAAAACAGTCTTCAACCCAGCATAATCCATATACATTCCAAGGTTGAGGTGTCCTGAAATTACCCAGGAAGTAGACAGTGGCTCTAACCAACACAGAACGAAGATAGAGTCTGTATGGAGACAGGATTGGATTACTGGAGACCAGGGGCCAGGGCAGGATGCTTCACTCATCACCTTTCTCAGATGATCCCTTGGTCAGTTTGGACATGTCCAATGACCTCCACTTCCCTACACCGTGTGTTTGGAGTCTGTCTTTTGGTAACTTCCTCTTGTTCTCCTGATTGTCTTCTGGAACAACTGAGAAAAGTTAATTGTCACATTACTTTTTTGACTTAATATACATCATCACCAAAGTGGAACAATTAGTCCAGATTGCCGTTCGGAGTTCAGAGGTACAAGCGAGTTGACAAGTTGGCCTTAGGCACTTCTTCAAAGAAGGAGGAGGTATCATTAAAACCTTTTCAGCCATGTGCTGGCAAGATGTCTTAGTGGGTAAAAGTACCTGCCACCACCTGATGCCATGAACTTAATCCCTGAGACTCATGTAATGGAAAAAAAAAAGACTCCTGAAAGTTGTTCTCTGACCTCTTCATACTCACTGTGGACTGTATGTATGTGTGTGTATGAATACACACACACATCTGAATAAGTAAATGTAATAACCTTATCAATCTCACGATTTTATGTAGAAAATTTGTGTGCTTTCTAAGCAGAGCCATGTGTGATTTAACATCTCCTTTGTATCATGCCCTTTTATACAGGGTAAGTACCCCTACCACGCTTATCTTTTCTTAGAAGAGCTCGTCCTGTCTGAAAGCCAGCATCTGCATGGGTGTGACCACAAAACAGAGTCAGAGGGAGCGGAGTCTGAATAGCACTTCCTCCGCTGGAGAAATCTGCGATCTTTGATAAGTTACATAACTTCTTTGAACTTTAGGTTTCTTGCCTTTGAAACTGAGATAATAAAATGTCATGAGTAATTAGAAGTAAAGAAAATTATATGCTCAAAATGTCAGATGTATACCAGTGGGTGCTCACTGAATCCAAGTTCCTCCTTCCCTTCCTGTGTAACCCTAGAGGTGTCCACTGCTGCTGTACAGCTGCCGATCTGCAACAAGCCCGGAAAAGCTGCCTCCACGGGTAGCGAGGGCCAATCTCAGCAAATAAACCAGCAAATTAATAAAAACCCTTTATAAAATGAATATAGAGAAGTTATATGAGCTGCTAATATGAAACAATTTACTCCCTCATGGAAGTTATTTTTTTTTAAAAATCTCACTGGCCATTAAAGTAGAAACAAAATAAATATATACATTTCATCATCATAAAAAAAAAACTGAGACGGACTTCATGTTAAGTCTAAATGTCTCTGCTCTGAGTGCCGCTCCCTGTGGCTTCTCCTTTCTGTCTTCATTGTCCTTCAGTTGCCTATTCCATCCTCACAGCGGCAGCCAGCCAGTCCATGTACTCAAAACTCCTTGTCCTTTTGTGCTTCTTTTCTTTCTAGCTAGCTGGATTCCATGGACAGCTTCATAGCTTTGTAGTGAGACCTGGACTCCTTGTCCTATAGACCTCCAAAGGCTCCAGCTCTGGACAGAACTAGGCATCACCCAGTTCCTGCTCCACTGATAGTGTATAGTGGAGTTCCAAGCAAATCTAACACATCTCATGTGTCCAAGAAGGTAAGACTGGTCGGTGATTCATTATTTCTATGCAGGTGTAGGACTTGCATAAAACAATACATATCAAAAAAAACCCACAACATTTGAAACTCATGTGTAGTCCCATAGTGGATAGCTATCTGAACAGTTAAGGGCTGAACTCCTACTTCTGACATGTTGAGTGTTCCATGTTTAATCTATTTGGACCTCAGCCTCTTTACATGAGAGAAGGGGAAGAACTAGTTGAAACATATTTGGTACCTGCTTCACACCGCGTACCATTTTAGCTATGTATAAAGCATGTATATTTAAACCTGTAATAAACACAGTGTTTAGGGTAAAAGCAAAAATTCCTGAGTGACGAGGTATCTTGGTGATATGAAGGCCTAATATACACACATTGGCTGGGCCTCATTGTATAAAGGAAAAAAATATTTGCTCCTTCAAGGGCTGAGACAGGTGGATCACAGAGTCAGTCAGGCTAGGCAATAGAGTTCAAGGCCACCAGTCTGGGCAACGAATAAAAATGCAGCCTGAAAATAAAATTAAAAGTTTAAAAAAAAATAATAAAAGGGCTGAGGTTATAGCTCAGTGGTAGAGCAGTTGCTTAGCATGCATAGGGCCCTAGGTTCAATCCTCAGTACTGTTAAATATACAAGTGTGGTGAATGAGCATGGCCTCTATAGACCATGAATTTGAATGTTTGGTTCTCAGGGGGCAGACTGGGATGGATCATAAGGTCCAGTCTCTCCTCTCTCTTGTCTGTGGATCAGGATGTAAGCTTCTAAGCTCTCAGCTGCCGCTCTAGGACCATGCCTGCCTGCCTGCCTGCCTGTGGGCCACCACACACCGACCTCACCATGATGGCCATTGACTAACTCACTGAAACTGTAAGCAAGCCCCCAATTAAATGCTTTCTTCTTAAACTGCCTTAACTATGGTGTCTCCTCAGAGCAATAGAACAATAACCAAGACAACAAACAAATAAACACATAGATAAAAAGTGCAGACTTTTATTTCTCCCTTAAGCCTTCTGATAATGGCACATGAATTATTCTCCACAGAGTGATCCAGACTCCAGACAAGTCAGATGACTCCGATGTTCTTGATTTTCAGCTTCACCGCCACTTATCACCCATTTCACAAGAATTAGGAGGTAAAGAAAAAAGAATAAGCCAGGAGAAGGATTTTTCTTTGAACCAAGGAAATCTGAAGTTTTATGTATTGCTTTTGCTCTCATTTTATTTAGTAACACTAGTCATATAGTCCTAGGCAGCTAGTCCTAAGAGCGATTGAAACTGTAATATCTAGTGCCCACAAGTTTGAAGCCAGCCTTGGTTATAGTAAGACACTGTTTCAATAAAACAAAATAACAACACAATTCACTGTTGATCTGGCCTGGAATTGCTGCCAGAAAATTTAGTCTCACCTACAACATATTTCTGTCATACTCAACTCTACCATACATCGTAGTTACATATCTTGTCTCTTGTCATGTGCCTAAAAGGAAGAATGGATATAGAGAAGCAAACAGGTCTCTTCATCCCAGAACCCTGTGGGATGGTTACATTTCTGTCCCTACTCTAACTGATAGGAGACACACAGATGTTAAGAAATTTGTCCAAGGAAAATCTGTTCACATTGGGCATCCTGGGTTGACATCTGTAATACTAGCACTGAGAAACAACTCAAATGCCCCTCAACGGAGGAATGGATATAGAAGTTGTGGTACCTTTACACAATGGAATACCACTCAGCAATTAAAAACAAGAAATCACGAAATTTGCAGGCAAATGGTGGGATCTAGAAAAGATCATCCTGAGTGGGGTATCCCAGAAGGAGAAAGACACACATGGCATATAGTCACTTATAAGTGAATATTAGACATATTAATATAGGATAAACATATTAAAATCTGTACACTTAGAGAAGCTAAGCAAGAAGGAGGATCCTGGGTAAGATGATCAATCCTCACTCAGAAAGGCAAATGGTGCGGACATCGGAAGAGGGAGAAAAAAGGGAACAGGGCAGGAACCTACCATAGAGGGCCTCTGAAAGACTCTACCCAATAGGGTATCAAAGCAGATGCTGAGACTCATAGCTGAACTCTGGGCAGAGTGCAAGGAATCTTATGAAAGAAGGGGAAGATAGAAAGACCTGGAGGGGACAGGAGCTCCACAGGGAGAGCAACAAAACCAAGAAATCTGGGCACAGGGGCCTTTTCTGAGACTGATACTCCAAACAAGGACCATGCATGAAGATAACCTAGAACCCCTGCACAGATGTAGTCCATGGCAGCTCAGTCTCCAAGTGGGTTCCCTAGTAAGGGCAACAGGGACTGTCTCTGACATGAACTCAGTGGCTGGCTCTTTGATCACTTCCCCCTGAGGGGGAAGCAGCCTTACCAGGCCACAGAGGAAGACAATGCAGCCAGTCCCGATGAGACCTGATAGGCTAGGGTCAGATGGAGGGGGAGGAGGACCTCCCCTATCAGTGGACTTGGAGAGGAACATGGGAGGAGATGAGGGAAGGAGGGTTGGATTGGGAGAGAATGAGAGAGGGGGCTACAGCTGAGATACTAAGTGAAAAACTATAATTAATATAAAAAATTATAATTAAAATTAAAAAAATACTAGCACTGAGGAATCTGAGGCTGGAGGATCACAAGTTTGAGACCAAGCTTGGCTATAATAAAATACTGTCTCAACAAAACTAAATAACAATAATACAATTCACAGTTTATCTGGCTGGGAGTTGCTTCCAAAAAGTTTAGTCTCACCCACCTTGTTGGTTCCCTGCCATCTCCAAGCCTACAGTATATCGCAGGCGTCTACCTTGTCCCTTTCCACCTGTCTTAGTCTACTTTCTATTGCTATGATAAAACACTGTCCAAAAGAAACTTGAAGAAAAAGTTTACTTGGCTAACATATTTTAGGTCACGGGCCTTTAAAGTCAAGGCAGGATTGAGGAGGCAGGAATTGAAGCAGAGGCTGTAAAGGAATTCTGCTTATTGGCTTACTTGCTTCCCCTTGCTTGCCCGATTTGCTTTCTTATACACCTCATGACTGCCTGCTCAGGGGTTGTATCACCCATTGTCATCTGAGCTCTCTCACATTGATCATTAATCAAGAATGTGCCCTTCAACACTTGTCTACAGGCAATCTGGACGGAGGCATTTTCTCAACTAAGGTTTCTTTTTCCAGGTAACTCTGGTTTGTGTCAATTTGACAAAAAAACAAAAACAACCAGGACAATTGGCCCCTTGTCAACATGACATGCAAACACATTATTATTAAACCATAACCCTTCTTGTTTATCTTCAAGATCTCACATTAATTTGAATATCACAATTTAAATCATAAATATCTTTGAAACGCACACAGTCTTTAAAAAACGAAAACAAAAAAACCTCAAGTTCTCTTATGAAAACCTAATGTTTCCTTAATGGTCCAAAGTCTCTGAACTGTAGGCTCAACTGTGAAATGAAGCTAACTAAATAAAATAAGTGAAGTCCCCTTAAAGCACTCCCTACAGTGGTAAACTGTACTCTGTCCCCTGTGCCCCATGTTCAGACTCCCAACTCTGTCTGCATTCCCAGAGGCCTGCCAGTACCAGGGAAAACCAAGTAAGACACTGCTCCCCCCTTCCAAATCCCCGGCCTGCCAAGTCCCCCTAAAGCACACCCAACAGCTGTAATTGCACCCCATCCCTTGTACTCCATTTTCTGACCTACAACTCTGCCTGTTTTCCCAGAGGCCACTCTGACCCCAGGGACCCCAGGCCATGCTGGCACTGGGGACCCTAGAAGCAAGGTTAGCACCTAAATCCTAGATGCCACACAGGCCCCAAAACCCCCAGGGAGACTCTAATGGATCTGAAGACTCTCTAGTCCGTGGAACACCAGACCACTCAGGCTGGAAGATAGAGAGGAAACAGAAACCAAGGGGCGGATGCGGGGGGGACAGTAAAAAACCACTCATCCAACAAATTTAAACTCAGAAATCAGCATCTAAACCTGTAATAACCGCAAAACCCACAGAGCTAAAGGCCAGCATAAGAATACAATCAACAACAGCCAGGGCAATATAGCAGCACCAGAGCCCAGCTGTCCTACTACAACAAGCCCTGGATATCTTAATACAGCTGAAGCCCAAGAAAATAACCTTAAATAAAATCTTATGAAGATGATAGAAGCTGTTAAAGAGGAAATGAACAAATCACTTAGAGACAGTAAGGAAAATATAATCAAAGAGGTTAAGGAAATGAATAAAACTGTTCATGGCCTGAAGATGGAAATAGAAGCAAACACAAATTCAGGAAATCCTGGAGATGAAAAACCTAGGTAAGAGAGCAGAAACTATAGACTCAAGCATCACCAACAGAATATGAGATGGAAGAGAGACTCTCAGATGTAGAAGATACATTAGAAGAAAATGATACATTTGTCAAAGAAAATGTGAAATCTAAAACTTTTCTAACACAAAACATCCAGGAAATTTAGGACACTATGAAAAGATCAAATGTAAGAATAACAGGAATAGAAGGAGAAGATTCTCAGCTCAAAGGCACGAGTATTTTCAACAAAATCATAAAAGAAAGTTTTCTTAACCTAAAGAACTCTAAATAGATATGACCAAAAAGAAATCCATCCTGCACCATGATAATCAAAACAACAAATGTACAGAACAAAGAAATAATATTAAAAACTGCAAGGAAAAAAGGCCAAGAAACATATAAAGGCAGACCTATAAGAATTACATCGACTTCTCAACAGAGACTCTAAAAGCCAGTCTTGCGGTCTCTGAGAAACTATAGATACCAACCCAACCTACTATACCCAGCAAAACTTTTAATCACCATAGATGGAGAAATCAAGATATTCCACAACAAATCCAAATAAAACAATATCTATTCACAAATCCATTCCTACAGAAGATGCTAGAAGGAAAACTGCAACCCAAAGAGGCTAACCATGCCCAAGAAAACACAAATAAATGACCCCACACCAGCAAAGCCAAAAGGGAAACACACACACACATCACTACCAACATCAAAATAATAGGAACAAACAAGCATTGCTCATTAATATATCACAACATTAATGGACTCAAATCCCCCAATAAAAAGACATTGGCTAACAGACTGGATGTGAAAACAGAATCCATCATTCTGCTGCATACAAGAAACACACTTCAACATCAAACATAGACACTACCTTAAGTAAAGGACTGGAAAAATATTTTCCAAGCAAACAGACCCAAGAATCAAGCTGGAGTAGCCTTTCTAATCTATAATAAAATAGACTTCTAAACAAATTACTCAAAAGATATGTAGAACTCTTCATATACATCAAAAGAAAATTACACTAAGAAACTAGTTCTGAACATCTATGCCCAAAATGCAAGGGTACCCACATTTATAAAAGAAACATTACTAAATCATAAATCACACATTGAACCCCACACATAAATAGCGGAAGACTTCAACACCCGACTCTCACCAGTAGATCATCCAGACAGAAACTAAACTGAGAAATCATGGAAATAGCAGATGTGATGATTCAAATGGACCTAACAGAACATTTCCCCCAAACACAAAAGAATATAACTTCTTCTCAGCACCTCACAGAACATTCTGCAAAATTGACCATAAACTCAGTCACAAAGTAAGCCTCAACAGATAGAAGAAAGTTGGAATAACCCCCTGTATTAAAGCTGGATTAAAGCTGGACTTCAACAACAACAGAAACAGCGGAAAGCCTACAAACTCTAGGAAACTGAACAATTCTCTACTCAATGACCACTGGGTCAAGGAAGAATTCAAGAAAGAAACTAAAGACTTTCTAGAATTCAATAAAAATGAATGCACAGCATGCCCAAACTTATAGGACACAATGAAAGCAGTGCTAAGAGGAAAATTCATAGCACTACCTGCCTTCATGAAGAAATTAGTGAAATCTCATAATAGTAACTTAACAGCACACCTAAACGCGCTAGAACAAAATAAAGAAAACATACCCAAAACAGCAGGAAATAATGAAACTCGGGGGTAAAATCAATGAAATAGAGACAAAGAGGACAATACAAAGAATCAATGGAACAAAGAGTCAGTTCTTCGAGAAAATCAAAAAGATAGAAAACTCTTAGCCAAACTGACTAAAAGGCAGAAAGAAAATAGCCAATTAACAAAATCAGAAATGAAATGGGGGAAATAGCAACAGACACTGAAGAAATCTAAAGGAACATTAGTTCTTGCTACAAAAGTCTACACTACATAACATTGGACAATCTAAATAAAAATGGATGGTTTTCTTGATAGATACCAAAGTTAAATCGAGATCAAGTAAAGAAGTTAAATAGTCCTACAAACCCTAAGGAAATAGAAACAGTCATTAAAACTCGCCCCCCCACCAAAGCCCAGTGCCGGATGGTTTTAGTGCAGAATTCTAACAGACCTTCTAAAAATATCTAATACCAATACTTCTCAAATTATTCCACAAAATAGAAACATAAGGAAGCTTTCCAAACTCATTCTATAAGGCCACAGTCATCATGGTGCCTAAAGCTACACAAAAGCTCAACCAAGAAAGAGAATTTTAGAACAATCTCCTTTATGAACATTGATGCAAAAATACTCTATAAAATACTCAAAAACCAACCCAAAGAACACATTAAAAACATCATTCACCCTGGTCAAGTAGGCTTCATCCCAGGCATACAGAGATGATTCAACATATGAAAATCTATCAATGTAAACAATGAGATAAACTGAAAAGAAAATCACATGATCATCTCTTTCAATGCTGAAAAAACAAACAAACAAACAAACAAACAAACAAAAACCTTTGACAAAATCCAACACCCTTCATGATAGAAGTCTTGGAAAGGAGGCTGCAAAGATGGCTCAGAGGTTGAGCACTGGCTGTTCTTCCAGAGGTGCTAAGCTCAATTCCTAGCAACCACTGGGTGGCTCATAGCCATCCATAATGTGATCTAATGCCCTCTTCTGACCTGCAGGCATACATGCAAGCAGAACACTATATACATAATAAATAAATCAATCTTCAGAAGTCTTGGAGACAGCAGAGTTACAAGGCCCATACCTAAACACAATAAAGGCGATATATAGCAAGCCTACAGCCAACATCAAATTAAAGGGGAGAAAGTCAAAGAAATTCCATTCCCTATCTATTAAATAGAGTACTTGAAGTTTTAGCTAGAGCATAAGACAACTAAAGGAGGTCAGGGGGATACAAATTGGAAAGGAAGAAATCAAAGTATCACTATTTGCCGATGATACGATAGTATACATAAATGATGCCGAAAATCTATCAGAAAACTCCTATAGCAGATAAACACCTTCAGCAAAGTGGCTGAAATTAATTCAAAATTAATTCAAAAAATCAGTAGTCCTCCTATATACAAACAAGAGTATTAGAAAGAAATTATGGAAACAACACCCTTTACAATAGCCACAAATAATATAAATATCTTGGGAGTAACTCTAGCCAACAAGTAAAAGACTTATATGACAAGAATATCAAATCCTTGAAGAAAGAAATTGAAGAAGATATCAGAAGATGAAAAGTTCTTTCATGTTCATAGGATAAACATAGTAAAAATGGCCATCCAACCAAAAGCAGTCTACAGATTTATCCCAATCCCCATCAAAATTCCAACACAATTCTTTACAGATCCTGAAAGAACAATACTCAACATCAAATAGAAAAATAAAAAGCCCAGGATAGCTAAAACAATCCTATACAATAAAAGAACTTCTGGAGGTATCATCATCCCTGATCTCAAGCTATACTACAGAGTTATAGGAATAAAAGCAGACAGGTTGATCAATGGAATAGAATTAAAAGAAAAAAAAGTAAATCCACACACCTATGGACACTTACTTATTGACAAAAAATTTAAAAAGCCAAAACTATACAATGAAAACAAGAAATATTGCTGGTCTAACTGGATGTCTACTTGTAAAAGAATGCAAATAGATGCATATTTATCACCCTGCACAAAACTCAAGTTCAAGTGTATCAAAGACCTCAACAGAAAACCAGATACACTAAATCTGATAGAAGAGACAGTGGGGAATGGCCTTGAAATCATTGGCACAGGAGACACCTTCCTGAACAGAACATCAACAGCACAGGCACTAAGATCATCAATTAATAAGTAGGGTCTCATGAAACTGGAAAGCTTCTGTAAGGCAAAGGACACCATCAAAAAGACAAAATGGCAGCCTACAGAATGGGAAAAGATCTTCATCAACCCTATATCCGATAGAGGGCTGATATCCAAAATATATAAAGAACTCAAGAAACTAGGTATCAACAAACCAAATAACCCAATTAAAAAATGGGGTACAGATCTAAACAGAATTCTCAATAGATGAATCTCTATTGAGGCTGAGGAACACTTAAAGAAATGCTCAGTATCCTTAGCCATCAGGTAAATGCAAATCAAATGACTCTGAGATTCCTTCCATTTTACGCTTGTCAGAATGGCTAAGATCAAAAACTCTGACAGGTCCTGCTGGAGAGGATGTGGAGAAAGGGGAACTCTTCTCCATTGCTGGTGGGAGTGCAAACTTGTACAACCACTTTGGAAATCAATGTGGTGGTTTCTCAGAAAATTGGCAATAGATCTACTTAAGACCCAACTATACCATTCTTGGACATATACCCAAAAGATGCTCCGCCATACAACAATAACACTTACTTAACTATGCTTCTAGCAGCTTTTTTTGTAATAGCCAGAAACTGGAAACAACCTGGATGTCTTTCAACTGAAGAGTAAGTAAAGAAAACGTGGTACATTTACACAATGAAGTAGTACTCAGCCATTAAAAACAGTGAAACCATAAAATTTGCAAGCAAATGGATGGAACTAGAAAAATTTATCCTGAGTGAGGCAACCCAGACCCAGAAAGACAAACATGGCATATATTCACTTATATGTGGATATTAGTCATAAAGTACAGGATAACCATGCTACAAACCACAGACCTGAAGAGGCTAAGTAACAAAGAGGACCCAAGGGGGGATAGTTGAATCTCACTAAAGAAGGGAATTAGACATCAAGGGTAGATGGAGGGAGGGGACTGGGTAGAGTAGAGAGGGAATGGGAGCAGGAGGGATAAGATGAGGGGCGGTGGAGGGAGAGAGTACTGGGAGAGACAACTGGATTGGGGGGCATCTCTGGGATGAGCTAAAAATGTAGGGCAATGGGCACTTTCAAAAATCTATGAGGGTGACCTTGGCTAAGACTCCTAGCAGTGGGGGAGATGGAAGCTGAACCAGCCATCTGCAACTAGGCAAGATTGAGGGATTGGGACACCAACCTAGCCATAAAACCTTAGACCCACAATTTGTCCTACCTACAAGATACGCAGGGGTAAAATATGGAGCAGAATTTGAGGGAAAGGCTAACCAGTGACTGGCCCAGCTTAAAACCCAAGCCCATCCCTTACACTGTTAATGATATTCTGCTATACTTGCAGACAGGAGCCTAGCATAGTGTTCTCAGAGAAGCGTCACCAAGCATGTGATGGAAACCGAAGCCAGTATCACCTAGGTGACTGTCACACAGCATCAAGTTCAGGTGCCAGAACAGATGCAGCGCTGGCCCCCTCTGGACCACAGCTGCTGGCTGCGAGCCTGATGAAATGCTCTGGAAGAGGTCACCTCAGCTATGCTGCTCTCCTCTTAATCACCACCAATTTCTCAGATCCAGCTAACCAGCAGGGATTGTCCCAGCAAGCAAAGGTTTCATTTCAGTGGTGCTGGTCTCCTATTAATCACGGCTGTCTCTTCAGCCCCAGCTGACCAGACAGCACATATTCTTATTTCAAAATATCATAGGAACGGACCCAATAAGGTCTTTGCTTCCCTCTGAAACTTCACAAGCCAGGCCTCCATCATCTGCCTCTTTTTCAGCATCCCTGTTTTCTTTTTTTTTTTTTAAGCTCCCATAGTGACCCGTTAAGCTCTCAGCATTCATCAATGGCTTTGCCAGCCCAGAGTTCCAGAGTCCTTCCCCAATGCTCCCCAAAACAGGTCTACATTCCAAAGACTTGGTACAAACTTCTGTCTTAGTATACTGTTTATTGCTGTGATGAAACACAGGTCAAGAGCAATTTGAGATAAGGGGATTTATTTGGCTTGTGTATTTTGGGTAACAGTCCATTGAGAGAAGTCAAAGAAGGAACTCAAGGCTGGGACAAGGAGACAGGAGCTAAATCGGAGTCCATGGAGGGGTGCTGCTTATTGGCTCGCTCCCCCTGGCTTCCCTACTTTGCTTTATCCCACACCACCTTCCCAGGTGTGACTATCACCCATATCACACCTGATTCGGGCTTTGCCACAGTGATCATTAACCCTGAAACTCCCTACAGACTTGCCTACAGGCAGTCTGGACTGAGGCATTCTCTCAACTGATGTTCATTTTCCCAGATAACTCCAGCTTGTGTTAAGTTCACACATATGCAACCAGGACACCCTCTTACCACTAACTCACCGACCCAATCTCTTCAAAGCTATGCATTTAAACAATATGTTCTTGCTTGCAAGTAGATAAAATTCTAGCTAGGTCAAGCAGAAAATAATGTGTCCAATGAGAGCAGTAGTACAAGAGTCTTTAGCAAAACTAGAGAATCTGCTCTGCAATTGAGACGGCCTAAGGCACTATGCAAATCCTATCCCTGGTTGACCGTTGAGGAGCCAACAGAAGACAACATGTGAGTCACCCTGTGGCTGCCCCAGAAAAGCTTTTTGAAATACCTTGGCTCTGCAGTCACTTTTCCCAGAATGAATCTGCCTGGTGCTCACTTAGGTGGGTCACCAGTTTTGTTTGGATGTATTGCATCAGTGTGTCTAATTGGGCCAGCCACTTTCACTTACTGGTGTGTGGTTGTATGAGAAATGGGAAAGAATGCCTGGCTTCTCTAGTGGGGAGGCCCTGACTCAAAACTGGACAACTTAGCTGCCTAGAAGTGTGATCCATGGGTAAGGAACTAGCATGTGTTAACTATCCAGGACGGGGATAGCGTTTTTCCTTCTAACATTCCTGAAGCCCTTTCTTCTTGTCTAAGGTGTGGAGCTCTGGAAACATTGACATGATTTTCCTACAGCAGTTAAAAAGGAAAAAAAAAAATAGACCAAAGAAAACCCTCAGTACTTTCTGATTCTGGAGGAGTGTTTAGGTAGTGATTTAACAGGACACAGGCAAAGGCAGTCTGGCCCGTTTACAATGCTAGATGTAATTAGCACCTTCAACCACACAATCTCCTATGTGACAGTCAGTCTCAACCTTCTATCTCACCTCATTCTTTTTCTTCACAAAGCAGCTTTATTTTCTTATTCCTTAAGCATTCAGTGGTAGCTATTTACTAACAGTAAAGTTCTATTCTTTTTGTAAAGTAATATTTTTCTAATTTGCAGGTGCATCTAAAAGAGAAACTGGAAGCGAAAGAACACTGAGTTAGGATGTTGTATGTTTGGTTTTATATGTATAGACATCTTTGAAAAGAGAAATAGCAAGTATTATGAGGCACAACAGAATCTTATCAAATTACAATACTATCAAATTATAATAAGATGAATTAATCAAATGCATTTTACTAACCTACATTGGTTATGGATGCAATAAACTTTCACATGTTTGGCTAGTTTGTATTTCTATGGTAGACCACAATGCTCCTGCATTCTCTATTTGAGAGGTGGGAGAAGCAATGACAAGAGAATGAAGAAGGAGCAAAGAAAAAGCACGCAACCAGCCAAGGCTGTGCTACCTGAAGCTTCCCCATGGAAGGACTTTGGGGAGCCACTTGGGGGTTCAGCCTAAGGAGGAAGGAAATGCTGAGAGTTTCACCGAGGGAGTGTTCTATTCCAAGTGTCAGACTTCAAAAGTGAGATGGGCCTGTTACTAAAGGTCAGTGCCTGGGTCCTGACAGCCCTAACAAGCCAAGGTGGGCAGGCTGGCACCAGAGCCCTCTCCTCTGTCAATAAGTTGCATTTCTGTAAGCAACAAAGAGATGGTGCCTGTTTTTTAATCCATTCTACTACTCTGTTTCTTTTGCTTGGAGAATTGGGACCATGGAAAGGTATGTATCAGGTGAATGGAAATGAGGACACGATCAATCCTAGTTATGGTTGAGGAGGAGGTTTTTATTGGAGCTATGAGGAAGAGGACAGCCGGAGGCACCTGGAAGAGTCCAGACAGAACATGGCCAGCAGGCTGAACTGGGCCATGAGGAGGAGGGAGGTGGACAAGAGAGAAAGACAAGAGAAAGGGGCAAGAAAAGGGACCAACAAGGGAAGAACCAAGAGACCAAGAGGAAAAAAAGGATGTGTGGCTGAAATGGAAAGTTTTTATAGGAAAGAGAAGCCGTGGGAGGAAAGCAAAGCCTCTGGGCTGGAGTGGTTTAGGGCATGGGGTGGGGTCAAAATGGCGGAGAAGATCTGCGGCTAGAGTGAGTCTGGTCACCAGCATGCACTTCGGTATGGGAGCAGGCACCACAGTTAGCCATTTGTCCTGAATTTCTTTGGGACCTGACTTTAATTCTTGTTGTTCTGTTGATTCATTGCGTTTGGTGCATTGATAACCCTTAATTATTTATTTGCTCTTTTAGTGCCGCTTACTCTTTCTGGAGACTTCATGGACTTGTTTATCTTTCTTTTAGGTCCACAAATTCCTTCAAGTATCTTCTATCCTGCGGTCCTAGTAGTCATTAATTCCCTTTGTTTCTGTTTGTTATGAAAAGATTTTCCTTCTTTTTCAAATGAAGAATAGCTTTGCTGGGTATAGTAATCTGAGTTGACACATGCTATCCTTCAGAGCTTGGAATACTATGTCATGTTCCTCTAGCTTTTAGCTTTTGTTTTTTAGCCTGCTGCTTTCTGATGTGGTTGCCTTTGTATGACTTAGTGCTCGTATCCTGAAGCTTTTAATATTCTTTGTTACATGTACTTAGTATTTTTATAATATGATGTGGAGATATTCTTTTCTTGTATTATCTGTTTGGCACTCTAAATGATTTATGCATTTGAATGGCCATCTATATACATAGATTTAAATTTTTTCCTGCTATGGTTTTATTTAATATATTTTACACCTTTAGCTTATACTTCTCCTTAGATGTCCATGATTCATAAATTTAATTTTAATGACATCCCAAAGAGCTCATGTTTTGTTCATATGTATTATCTTCTTAAAATATTTATTTTATTTTAGCGATGTGTGTACAGGTGTCTGAGAGGGTTAATATGAATGTGAGTGAAGGTGCCTTTCACTCACATATTCCCGTGGAGCTGGGGCTGCAGACAACTGAGGTGCCTGGTGTGTGCTGAGAACCAAACTCAGTCCTCTGGAAGAGCAATATCCACTCTTAATTGCTGAACTCTCTCTCCAGGCACCTACGCTTGTCTTCATTGTTGTTAAATATTCTAATTAATCTACCTGGTTTTCAATCTGTTTTATTCTGTCTTCCAGTGGTTCATTCTATTGATAGGTTTTACACTGAATTTCTTATTTGACTTACTAAGTTTGTTATTTCTGGATGTCAATTTAACTTCTGGAAATATTTCTAGCTTTTATTGAAGTCCTCCTCCATATCCTATGTTGATTCTTATTTCACATAGTTATTTGTATCATGTTTGAACTATTTCAGTTTATTTCTGTCCTTTTTGATTTTGCTAAGCATTATTGTAATCATTTCATTGTATTCATTATCTGGGAACTGATCTAATTTGCTCTTATTATAATCCAATTACTAAGGAACTTGTTGTTTGAGGAGTCATGTTGCCTCAATTTTATATGTTTCTTGTGTTTTTGTAGTGGGACTTACACATCTGCCTTTAAGTTGGTGGTTGGGTTCTTTTGGCCACGTATTTATGATGCTCAAGTTGGACTACATTGTACTGAAGGGTGAGGTGTTGTTCCTCTCCACTAGACTGAGGTGGAACATACATGTGCATAGTGCCCACAAAGCCATATGCACCACTCATAGAGGAAAATACTAAATCTGAAAGCAATCAAAACTGATATGAAGACATGCTATGGAAACAGGCAAAAAGCCAATCAAAAATAACCACCTATTCAATTCCAATAACTTTGGAGAATAAAGGAACAATGACAGTGTGTTTTGTATTACATGTTAGTTATTAAGGGTAAGAACAGAGAGAAAATAAGCTGAGTAGGACTAGTAATTAACTTCAGAGCAACAAATAAAAATAGAAGAGAAAAAATGTTAATAAGAGGGGGAATTCTAAAGAAGAAGGGAAGAGTTAAGACTGTTCTTGTTAAAAAGTAGAATGCAAAGAGACAGGGATAAAAGAATCAATTATATAACATAAAACAACCTTGAAATCAGGAGACTGTAGCAAAGAGATTCCCAACCCTAGACCAGTTGTGATCACTGAAAGAGCCTATCTCAAAACAAAACAAAACAAAACACAAGGAGTCAGAACGAGACCAAACAGCCCACAACATTATTATTGGATATTAAGAAGTCAGTGTCTTGATGTGGTCACTTGCCCAAGCACTGGGCAAGCTATCTCTATGAAGTCACTTGCACAGAATGATTCCTTGCTATCACTTGCATGAGTGCAGTGCAGGTCTTGTCTCTACGCCCCTGCCCCCACCCCTTGTTTTCCTTTCTTTAGCCATTTTGACCAGTATCCTCTGATGACAGCCAAACCTTTGTGGTATTATGTTTCCTATGTGAATCACCCTGTAACCAGAGGACATGGTTCATGGTCTGAGAGACTATCTTAATCAGAAGTCATTCTGTCTCTAGGTGCTGGAAAGGACAGAACACAAGCTTTCCACTGGTGTGCTAACACTGGAAAATAAATCTGTGCCACTGACGGATCCTTCGTCTAATTAGTTCAGTCAGAAATTCCTTCCAATGTGTGGCCTTGGTCCAGTGATCCCTGCCCTGAGATTAAATGTGAATCCCTTTCTCTCTTTCTCTGCACATGATCACTAATTTTATTCCTGGCTTCGCTTCCAGTTGTCTGTATTCTTCTCTGAGGAAGAATTCATCGTAAACACTGATCCTAAGGAATTTGAAATCTTAAAGCAGTTGGACATTTTCTTTTAGAAAACACTACCAGACATGTTTCAGGCATTTTATCTCCATAAACCCAAATTTCTCTATGTTAGAATACAGAGTAGATAGAAAGAATAGTTATCCCATACTGGATTTCAAGTCTGCAGCTTCAACAAGTTCTCCCAAAGATATTATAGGGCATACTTACTAGTCCCTGTCTTAGTTGTCAACTTGCCCTGGCTAGTGAGGGTAAAGTCTCCATGGGTTGAAGGCTATTCCAAAGACCTGTGTGGGATAACCAGAGGACTCCAAGCATTCTGAGCTCAAGAGTAGTGAAAAAAAAACCCACTTCTTATTTTTATTATTAAAGCATGTAAAACATGAAGTGACATTAACAGTTAGCTTATACAAATACAGAGTGTAGGGAGGGAATACAACTGGTATTATGTCTTAACCATCTTTGGTCATATGAAAGAGATCCAAGAATATTCCTCCCAGGCCTTTGTCTTTCCTGCAGAGATAATGTGGACATGTTAAGGAACTCCTTTTATGTCCTTGGTTTCAAGTGCATTCACTTAGCATGATATATGCAATTCTTTCTTGGCTACCTTGTGACAAGAATATTCTGCACTCTGCCCCATCCACAGTTCTCAGTAAGCTCATGGCTTTCTTATACAGGCTTTCACAGTTGCCTTTTCAATTTTGCTGTGATCAGACACCATGACAAAGACAAGTAAGGGAAGGAAGTATTTAGTTTGGGAACTTAACGTTTCAGAGAGTAAGCCCATGACCATCGTGGCGGAGAGCATGGCAGCGGCGGGTATGATACTGGCACAGTAGCTGAGAGTTTACATCTTCATCCACAAGCAGGAGGCAGAGAGAGCCATGAGGAAGACATGGGATCTTAAAACATCAAAGCCCCTCCCCCGCCTGTAACACACCTCCTCCAACAAGACCACACCTCTGAATCCTTCCAAAACAGTTCCACCAGCTGGAGACCAAACATTCAAACATATGAACTTATGAGGCCTCTTCTCATTCAAACTACCAGAGTTCTCTTTATTTCATTCTCCATCCATCCCTTTTAAGCTTTTAAGTATATTTCAGGAATTAATCTTTTGGCAAATGAGTATACTAGATGAATACAAAATAAACTTGAATAAACATAAGCCTGTGGAATGTAAGATATTCTTGCATATGTGGACAAAAAGTTATTAGTTATATCTTTTGAATCTTATCTTTGGGGAAAACTTGTCTTGTTGTTCCAGAAGTCAGTTTGAATTAAAAAATGTAGGTTCATCAATGATTTATGTTCAGAGTATCTCTGTGAGCACAAGTATTTTGTACCAGCAATTTGAAAATAGAGGTGGGGGTGGGGGGATGGGGTAGGGAGATAATTAAGTAACTGTTTGCTGCACAAGTGTGAGGATCTGAGTTTGATCCCTGGTGCCCCCCCCCCGAATCCCCAATGATCACCTAAACAAGCTGTTAACCCCAGAATTGGGGAGGTGGAGTCATGAGGTTCCCTGGAGCTTGTTTCCTACACAGTTTAGCCAAACCAGAAAGCTCCAGGCTCAGTGAGGTAAAGGCCCTGTCTCAGGAAAGTGGCCAGTAATTGAAGAAGAGAGCCAGTGTCAACCTTTGGTCTCTACATACCTGCATACCCATATGATCTCATACGCACACACAAACACGCACATGCACACACACACACACACACACACACACACACCCCCTGCAAATGTTTTCTTACCTGGCCACAAAGCTCTGTAAAAACAAATATTCCCTTCTGGAGCTGGAGGTTGAACTCAGAGCTTTACTCATCGTAAGAATGGGTTTTAGCACCGAGCATTCACATTCCTCTAGAAAACAGTCTTGATTCATAATCATCCATAGTCTTCAGCTACTGCCTGTAGTTAAACTGCTATGGTTAACCAAAACAGTAAACCAGCATATTTTTAATAAATACCTTCTCTACATAAGCCAACTCATAGCCTGTTCAACACCTCGTTCTGGGCCTTTACGAAGTTCTTTGTATGTCTAGATCTGCTGTGTGATCTTTTATCCCCTCTCCAGAGCCCTTCAGCACAAACTTTCCTAAAGAACACGTCAGAACATGATGATGCATGAACTCCCTTTGTAGCTCTTCGACAGTTTACTGCCTGGCTTGAAATGGGCTGGATTTTTCTCTTACCTCACAGGAGGCAAAGCAAGACATATTAACAGAAGCACCGCAGGATTCTCCTGGGGAAACAAAGTCTCCGAAGGGTGGATGTCCCTGGAGTTTGGTTTCACAAGAAGGCTTTGAATTTCCAAGGCTTCCTACCTGCAATCCAATAATCTCTCGTAGCTAATAATTTCTGGCCTTTTTTCTCCACGTATTATTTTCAGAGAGAACATTACCTTTAATGGTAAATACCCACACAATATCAGAAGAAAGAAGTAAAAAAAGGCAAGCCGGTAAATGTGGAGTTTACTGGCTGATTATCCCAGGTGAGGTGGAGAGTGGGTGAGTTTAACAAGCCTTTAAAATCTAAATTAGTAGCATGAACTCACAGCCCCTCTGAGCATATACAGCAGACTATTAGTTTCATTACATAGAAATTTAATAAAAACACTTTTCAACTGTGTAATATAATTTATTGAACATAAGATACAAGACCCTTTATTGTCCATTAAGCAAGTCAGGGCCCTTTCATGCGCAGGACCTTAATACAGGGTTCTAACTTAGTGGCATTTATCAGTGAGATAAAATAGTTCATATTTCCCCTTCCTCAAGGGATTGACTCCTGATATATGCCAATTTGTTGATAACTTTTACTTATTAATAGTTTTTCTCATACACTACAGATAAAGTTTATGTGGGAGTTCCTGTCTGTTTCCAGGAAAAAAAAATACACAGGTACAAAATCAGTGTAGTAAAAAATGTTGTTTATTTTAGTTTTTAAGGGAGCCTAACTCATAGGAGACCTTGAAATTCTCAACTTGGGTGTATAAAATAATATTTAATCTTTAGTTTGTTTCTGAAAATCAAGTTGTAGTGTGAGGGCAGATTTCTCCCTGTACACTTCGCTTGAAATATTTATGCAAATATATTAAAGAGTTATTTCCATACCTTTACTTCCTTGATTAATTATTATTCATCACTGTTGTTATTTTCTAATACTTATGAATACATAATAAATTATTGCTTATTATTTTCATTACATTTACATAAAGTAGTAGCCTCTTCTGGGAGATATTAGATAATCTTCATACTCAAAAGTATATAGGTAGATAGGCAGACACATAAATAGATCTCAGTTTTTATAAAAATATGAGAAAGAAAAATATTGATGAAAAATTAAATGCAAACTGTACACATTTCCTTCTTAAGAAAAAAAATTAATGACTTAACTAATCCACACATTTATCATATTTGAAGCTTCGTACTATTATAATGAGAAACACTCTTTTTTTTTTTTTTTTTTTTGCTAAGTCATTTTACACAAGGAGCACATTTTTTATTCAGAAATTCCTGGCTCTGAGGCATGGTGAACATATTGGTGGTGAACTGAAAGTTAGCTGGGTGTGTTCTTGAGCCTGGCAGTTCTCTCTTGGAAAATGATAAAAACAGGATCTCTTAAAGTCATGGTGAAAGCAAAGGTCATCTCTTCGCGGAATGAGTATCTCCTGGCATCTAGTATCCATTACCAAGTCCTAGAAGGCCAAGAGCCCACCTGTGGGTGCAGAAGACATGGCAGAATCAGGTGAAGACTAGGGGTGGTTCCCATCCCCCGCTAGCACTGCTTCTTTCTAGTCTTCGCTTTCCCTTCTGACATGTTCACAAAGGCTGCACGGTGGCCACGCTGGCTAGTGGTGGCAGGAGAGCAGGCTATGACAAGAGGAGATGAAAGAAAAGGGGAAGAGCTGCATCTCTGTCATGACCTGTGATTGTGCCACGGCATGGAATGAGGGCTTGTTACACATAAGAAAAACTTAAAGCTCAGCCGTTTTCTCTGCTCTCGAATGAGCGGTGACTCATCACCAGTTTTCACTTGTCACCAGGTGAGATTCCCCACCACACCCAAGGAAGTCTTGCACAGATACCAAATGAGCACCGTACACCTCAGTTCTAACATTGTCTTCCTGGAATTAGAGTCAAATTCTACAGCGTGAAGTCTCAGCTTTATGAGAGTTCCTCCAACTTTAGATACCAACTTTGTCTAGGTCTCTAGAACTGCTGACCAACAACTATTAAGTAAGGGTTCTCAAAAGGCCCCTTTAGGGATCAATTAATTTGCTGGAATGGTTCAGAGAATTAGTGGAAACATTTACTTAAACTTTACTTAACTCTAATAAAGAACACTACCAAGAATATCGATGAACTGCCAGATGGAAGAGATTTACAGTGCGAGGTATGAGGCCAGAGGCACAGGATAAACATCCGACTCAGACAACTGCTTATGCAACAAACCAGGAAAAGCCCCAACCCCTAGAGTTAAGGGATTTTGTAGCAGCTTTGTCATGTAGGCGTAACCAATTACCAACCCTATCTGGGATCTTTCTCTCCTCTGAAACATGAAGGTGAAGTGAAAGTTCTAGGCTTCTGATCCTGGTTTGGTCTCTCTAGAAGCTGGTTCCCATCCAGTTGCCTACTCGGAGTTATTCCATTAGGGCAAAGGAGGCCCATAGCACCCAGGAAATTCTATACAGTTAAGAACTCTGACTGGAGGAGTGAGTGACGATGATTAAGAAAGCCTGATGTAAGAGGCCTGTGCTGCCACCTGAGGCATGGGAATGTCTGTGGCCATGTCCAGGTCTATGGCTCTTCTGCAGCCAAGGCCTGTGTTGCCGTCCATGGCTCCTGTTACCACCAAAGGACACATGAATGTCCATGGTTTGTACCATGTTAATGTCCAAGGCCACGCTGAACTCTACCTTTATAGGCTGCTACTTGTGGGAGAGTTGGCCACGCCCCTCATCTGGGTGACAAGAAGGCCCTGGACCCAGCAGCATGGGTATAGAAGAGCTGACCAGATGACCAAGTCAGCTGCGATCCAGCACCAGATCCAGGGTTTGAGCTGGTCCACCCCAACATCTATGTGGTCCATCTATGTGCTTCTAGAGCGTGTAAAGGAGCCTGTTGTGTGGAACCACAGCCACAGGACCTCCATGACACAGGGCAACAACAGGGTATTTGAGAGGAGTGTTGGTGAGGATCCAGTATTAATGGTGTAGCAGAAGCCAGAGGCCTCCAACCAGACCAAATGACTCATTGCAATGAACATTTGCAAGTAAAGCCATTTGGGCAAAGGGGGACACTGCCTGACAAACCGAAGCTTCCAATGCCCCTTCAATAAGTGAATATGTGATGGAGAGGCAGAGAAGACAGAGGATCGGAATGGTACATGCACAGTGGAACTGGAGATGTGACAGCTGTGATGGGTGTGAGAGAAGGTTGCGGCTGAGCATCAGGTCCATGAGATGGGGTTGTTTGTTTGCCTGCTTGCTTTTTATTTATTTATTTATTTATTTATTTATTTATTTATTTATTTATTTATTTATTTTCATTTTGGAAGGCAAAAGTTACAAGGGTGGAGAGTAGATACAGAAGGACTGATAAATTAGTGAGACTGGTGTGCATGATGTGAAATCCCCAAAGAATCAATAAAGAGCTATGTTAAAAAACAAACAAACAAACAAACTCTGAATTCAGTTAGAAGTAGGGTCCAAACCAAATATTACACCAAAAGATGTGTCTAGCGCTCCTGTCACTGAGGATGTTATAACCCCTTTGAGAGCTCTGTGCCCTCAAATGGAGCACAGAATAGACACAAATACATAAGCATGCATATGGTGGTCAGGCATATGCCGCTAGCAGAGGATCCCTCCTGGATTTCAGACCAGAGCTCCTGAGCTAATTAAAATCACTGCATCCTTAAAAGTACGGACACTCTTCTAAACTTGATGCTGTTAAGTAGACAGGGATGCCCTTTTGGTGGGTGATCTTCCCTGAGCGATGAAGTTGCTTTTTATATGCATTAAATACATAGAAGCCTGAAACAGCTCCAATTTCAGGTCACAAACAATTGCACTTTATCTTTGGAAATTACAAGGAGTATGACTTGGTTGTGGTTATTTCATCACAAAAAGCCCGAGATGCATTTTTATCTGAAGCTATTTCATCTACACATCCCTGCTTATGTTTCAACTTACATGGCCTCAGAATTCCCTTCCTGAATTTTAATAATCACTGTTTACAGCTATTCCATTGATTCCCTCTCATTTATTTCCCAGAAGTCAAGTTTTCTTCAAAAGTGCCCCATAAATCATATTCAGCCAACCTATTTGAGCAGGATGTGTTCTTTACTAAAGATGAATGTGGTGGTACAATTTGTTCTCAATACAAATGGTATAAAATTGGCGGTGAGCCACTGCTCAGATTTCTATTTTTGTGTCTCTCCCTGATTTGTCAAAAAACAAAAAACAAAAAAACAAAAAAAACCTCCTTAAAACACAGCTCACAACTCAGATTTCCACTCCCTTTTCCTAAGCTGCATGCAACATGTTAACTTTACATTTTGTTTTTGGGAAACATTTTTAGTTCATCTAATTCTAATAATCCCCATCTTCATTGGAATGAGATTCTCTATAGAGTCGTCATACAACAGGCGTGCAGGTAGTAAAGCCTCAGAATGTTCTGACACTGCTTGTGAAAGACATCAACTCTCATCATCACTCATGCCCTAGAGAAAGCCTGACTGAGCTGCTGGGAGACTGTTCTGTTTTGTGAAGAAGATCTGGGGAGTCGAGCTTTAGTAACAAAATCCTTATGTAGACTTCATGTATGTGGGAATTCCCCTAGTGCTGGACCAAGAGCTCCTGCCCCGCCTCCCGCCATCCCCGCCTCCCGCCATCCCCGCCCTTCACACTTGCGCTCTTCCCAAGTTCTTCTCTTTTGTCTCTCCTTCCCCCTTCCCAGCTTTGTTGTTTGAATGCCTGCACTGATTACATACTGAGGCCCATTGATCTGTTGGAGTCCACGAGACGTTTGGATCTAATTTCAAAATGTCCCTCCTAACTTCCCAGACTCTTGGAGACATGGTTCTGCTCTGTGTCCTTTGTGGGGAGAAGCATACCCGGACAAGGGTTTGGGTTTCTAGGTGAAACTCACAAACTAACACTATGTTGCCAGGGACACGTCTGCTGTTGAGGAGTGTGGCTACATAACTGCAGGCCATTTGTATAGTCACGCACCACATGGCCGGTGACAGACTGCGCACACAACAGTTGTTCTGTAAGACTGAAAAGGAGCTGGAAATTTCCCATTTTATGATGGACTAGCCAGATTTGACTTTCATGGCCTTGTGTTTGTTGTGTCAACATCTACTGTCTGCCATAAAGAAACACAGCACACACTGTTGTGCATAACACATAATACACTACGCTACACTTTTAGACTGCAGTATACTTCTTAAAAAGAGCAGGAAAGTGAAACAGTACGCCACGTTACATGGACAGTGGCTGTAGACATCTTGTATCTACCTTGACTCTGGACCGCATCAAGAGGCCACCGTGAGCTATTCAGCTAGGTCTATGGAAATGCATACAGTGATGAAGTTGCCCCGTGTTGTACCCCATCATTAAATGACTCATGACAAGTAGTGCCTTCCAGGAAGAGCCTGGAAAAGAAGACAGAGAGCTCTGCTCTATTTGTGACTTCCTTCATGGGAAAAAGATTTTCTAATCTCACCAACATTACAAGATCTGTCAATTTATTCTGGATCCAGTTGCTCCTGCTGCTCAGTTTCTATTCTGCGACATATTTCCTGTGTCTAAATAGTGTGTTTCCTTTGGAGATGAAAAATTATAACCCATTTATAACTTCTCCCCGTAGTTAACTGCTTCCCTGGTTTTCTGTCAGCTGTATTTCATGGTAAGAGTTGGAACAGTAATTTACTGTCTGGAAGATGGAAGAGCAGTCGGCAGATCTCGCAGATAACACATAAAATATTTTGAAAATGTAAATAATGGCTGCAAATGACCCCCAGATCTATGCTCCTCAAAAATATGAACAGGAACTACCAGACAGAAGCCCTATTCAAAAGAAGCCAAAAGTAACACACTACGGTCATATACTACATTCACGAAGTCAAATCCTGAGATCTGGTAACACTATAGGATTCTGGGTTAAGAATGGAAGAATTATTTTTACTAAAGAGTCATGTGTCCAAGAGGTATGGTTTTGGGTAGAATTTTTGTATTTTTTAAAAATGCTCCATTTTTATAGAGGAAGAGTTTTACATTTGGCAAGATTAATGTCATTGGGACTCCGTCACGGCACAGAGGAAACGCCAGGGTTCCCAGCTCTACTCGGCAGTGCTGCATGGGAAGCCACAAGCTCTCAATCCAGCCACAAAGCCCAGCGAGTAATTCACAGGCTTGTTCTCTTCACTTCAGCTCCGCGCCATGCCAGCGGCGATGACCTACAGCCGCAGTGTTAATGTAGCGCATGTAGTGTATTAGCCAGGGACACCGAAGTGTGTCAGGCAGTCAGCTGTGACCAGCAGGTGGCCGTGACCCAGCAGATGGCCCACCATTCAAACACCTGCTCCTGAGGGGAGCTCCCTAAACCAGGCCTTTCACCGCGATTCAAAAAACGATTTCAACAATCATGCAAGTCATTCTACAGTATTTTATCACACAAAAAGGCAAACTTTCATCTCAGTCTGTATTGGGAGTTAGGGTTGGGGGCCGGGGGAGACAAAAAGGGCTGGTTTTGAGCCTATAATGGCAAATAAATGGAAATGAAGCCAGTGTATGGACAGAGAGTAAGAGACAAAGAGATTGTCTTTGCCGGTGAGCACAAACACAGGCTGCCCTCCACTGCTACCCTCTGCCTGCTGAGCCGTCTGGTCTGCAGCTGGGACAACACCAGGGGCCTGTGCTGAACAATTAGATTATCCCCACAGACGGGTCACTCCTGAGCCAGATGCTGAGCCGTCTTCCCGGAGGCTGTATTCCTGAGGATCTGTAACCTAATTTAAAATAACCGGGCAGTAAAACCTTAAGATAAGAGATGTCCAATTGGCTTTTGAGAGACTTAGGGACCAGGTCATCAAAGGGATGTTCGGACCTTGAAATTTCATTTCTTTCATTCTGATTATTTGAAAGTATAAGTTTGTATATTTAGACAAGTCATCCCTGGTGGCATCAATAAAAGAACTAGGTAGAGATCCCTGAAGTAGGTTTGTTTTTTTTTAATCAATGAACACCTTAAGAAGATTATGGGGATGGAGGCGAAAATGGCACAGGTAAAAATCCCTTGAAAGATACTCTGGCAGTTTAGCAGTTACAAATGACTGTCTCCCACAAGTATGTAGACCAATTGCATCAATTCAGTATTTCTATATACTCAGCAGCCACACAAAACTCGGGTGCCACTGTTGGTTTGAATTAGGACAAAATGGTAACCTATGATTTAAAATACAGTGCGCCCAAGACCGGGTGCGTTAAAACTAAACCTCCGAGTTCACTAAAGAGAGAGCCAGTGAGAGCTGAATGAGGCCTCGGCAGAGAGAGTTCTAGCAAAATGAACTAAAGCGGGACATTAGATTGACTCGTCAGCAAAGGCAGCTGGGTGGGTGGTAAGCCTCGGAACAGAAGCTCTTAATGAGTATCCACGGCATTGGAGAGCAAAGAGGAAGAGCTTCTGATGGGGGCAGACAAAATCTTAATGAGGTCATCCAGTGTGCATCCTTCACCCAACAGCGTGCCATTCTCAGCTACTTGGGCTAATTTCATCTAGAACTTTCTAGATATTTTTCTAGAGTATTTTCTAAGTCTTTCAGTGAATCCTGGGGGTTGGGGGAGGGACAATGCTGGAAAGCAGTAGTTCCTAACTACGAGGCTGGCTATCTAAAATCAAATAGGCAGGGATCGAGTCAAAGTGAACAGAAGCACCTGCCTGCCCTTGGCTGCATGTGGAGGGCAAATGATTTGAAGGCCAATGAATGGCACACCTGTTGCTGTATGCCGGGATATAAAGTCTCCTGTTGCTTCAGCTCTGGTGGGGTGTTGGGCTTGTTACCAAGGTAGAGGTTAGCAGGGAAGAAAGAGAAACAGATTTGAGTAATTGCCATATCGTTCCATACCCATGCTTCATGTTAGGGGTTAGGTAGAGAAGAAAGGAAGAAAAGACATGGAGCTAAAAGACAGACGGAAGAATACAGATTTTGAACATGAATGAACGGGGGATGGGGTGATGGCTTCACCAGCTAAGAACGCGCTCAGCTCTTGCAGAGGACCCGTGTATGCTTTTCCGCCCCCACATGGCTGCTCATAAGCTCTGTTACTCCATTCCAAGGATCTGAGGCACTCTTCTGGACTTCATAGGCAGGCAAGTATGTGATGCATTTACATACATGTAGGAAAAACACTTACATACAAAATAAAAATAAATAAAACCTTTAAAAATAAATAAATCAGGAATAATCATGGCTAATACATTTTGAGAATTAAAATTGACAACCAGACTTGTCTGATAATACACATACACTAAATTTATATAATAAGATAAATATCTGATGTATGTCATATATTAACATACACATTGTTAATATATTTATTAAATATATTAATAAAATTTAATGTATTTAAAAAATTTTAAGAATGATAAACCCTAAAAATACTATGTATAGTAGTTTACTGGTTAAAGGTTAAAGTTTAATAACAGCTTTCAAAACAAACAAAATTCTGAATTACAGTGTTCGTTGATTCATTCTAGTCTCCAACCTGAGACGCCACCGAACACGGTAGCTAACTAGAGCATCATAGCCAGTATTTCACCATTATGTGTTATTTGTCATAAGTATAGAAAAGGTGTAAGCAACATTGAAAACACAGATATTAGTATAATAGTCAAAAAAAATTTTATGTTTTTTAGGACTGGGCTTCTCTGTGTAGCCTTGGCTATCCTGAACCTGCTTTGTAGACCAAGCTGGCCTCAAACTCACAGAGATCCACCTGCCTCTGCCTCCCTGAGTGCTGGGATTACAGGTGTGTACCACTGTGCCCAGTTATAGTCAAATATGTTTAAAGTGAGAGTTTGAGTATTTATTTTTGACTTCATATAATTTGTTTATTAAATTGTCTAATTTCTAATAGGAGTTATGTTTAACAATACCTTGAATGTTCTGAAAGGTCAACAAGGGCTTTTATGAATATAATAGCTTAAGCTCTAGGCCAATGCCTACGTAATAATCGCTGTTATTATTGACATTTTACATTAAGAGAAAACTAGATAACAGAGTTCAGGAAAACGCACGTGATTCTGTAATTTGTGGCTGAGCTAGGATGACAAATGCAATCTCTAAACTTTATAGTCTAAAGCTTTTCTGCCTAAAACTTAAAACAGTCCCCAGCGACTTTAATTTATCTCCATTTGTAGTCTAATTACTGATGTGACTGTAACTGTTCTAATAGATCCTCTGAGTTAAAGGTCTAATTTAACTAGGAAGGAAAAGCTGATTCACTAGCCTGCGTAGGAACTCCTCAGAGGAAAAATCCAGGAATAAAAGGGACGCTGTTTCCATCCTGTGTCCCAGCGGGGGGGCCGCATGCCAATCAGCTTCAATGTGCAGAGTCATATAAATACACTTTGGAGAGAACAGCAATGTGAGTTCACCTTCTTCTTCAAGTTAGCACCTCATCATTTCTGCTTAGGACAGACAGACAGACAGAAACAACGGTCACTGGGCTAAATCTGTGTTTGTGCCAGTACCTCAAAAGAATCTTCTGCGTGAGTCAAAATTCTAAGTTAGAAAGAACAGTATTTGGAGAAGAGATGTTATCATAATAGTCTTTCTCAAGAATTAACTAAATATTGCTTGTCATAACCATTACTAACACCACTCAAGCAAAGAGCAAATTTTCTGTCGTGATTTTTAGTGAGTCTCAATTTATCCATTTTGAAATAATTATCTTAAAATAAATGCATGCTACAGAATGTAGATTGTTTAGAACATTTACATTAGTCTTGTTATTATGGATAAGATTTTCCAGAAGAGTTATATGTTTAAATGACCCAAATGATAAGATAAATTTGATCAGTATATTCCTTTTCCTTTATTCCTTTTACTGAAAATAAATTATTTTCCATAATATATCATGATTCCAATTTCCCCTTCCTCTATTGCTCCCCGTTTCTTCTCCCCTCCCCTCCCATCTGGATATATCCCCTTTCTGACTCTCACTAGAAAACAAACAGGCTTCAAATGCATAATGATATAATATAATGAAACAAAAACTAACACATTGGAATACGACAAAATAAACAAAAGGAAAAGAGCCCAAGAAAAGGCACAAGAAAAGGAGACCCACTCATTCACACACTCAAAAATCTCATAGAAACATTCAATTGGAAGCTGTAATATATGCACAAAAGATCTGTAGTGTAAAAAGAGAAAAGAGACAAGAGAAAAACACAAATAAAATTTAAAAATAAGATAAAATTAACTAAATAAACAACTCCTACCCCAGAACCCCCACTGAAAAGGAAAAGCCCTGAAATGGCATTAAGTTACAAGGAAGCTCCAAAGATGCCTTTGATTTTGTTTCTGTTGGCCATGCAGCTCACCCTTAAAAGTTTTGTTTCCCCAGTGAGACTCCCTTGGAGAAAACTAAATTTTCATTTGCAAGTGATTATCTGTTGGAGATTGCTTCCGGGTCAGGGATGTGGAGCACGTGTCCACTTCTCCCTCTGTCAGGACACCTCTCTATTGCTTTTGTGTGGTGACATTTTCTGGTGAATTAGTGAGTAACTCTAGACTCAAAAATTAACATTTCAATGAATTGATTTTACATTTATAACCCATGAGTTTTGACTACATATTTTAAAACTCAAATAACTGCAAAAAGAAAATCTATACTCAAAATTGAGAAGAATTGTAGATTTACTCCAAAAACTATTATAATGAAAAGCTATGTAAAAACATTAATTTCCTTCTTTCTTTTTTTTTTTTTTTTTTTTTGGTTGGTGTTTTTGAGACAGGGTTTCTCTCTGTAGCTACGGCTGTCCTAGACTCACTTTGTAGACCAGGCTGGCCTCAAACTCACAAGAATCCTCCTGCCTCTGCCTCCCTGAGTGCTAAGATAAAGGCGTGTGCCACCACGCCCAGCTAAGACATTAATTTCTTGGAAGTCAATTTATTTGGGTTATGAATTTAGAGAGATGGCGCCTGTGCTGGCTAGCTTTTATGTCAACTCACTATAGGTTGTTATTCAAATATAATTTTGCATACATATACGCACACATACGTGTATGTATGTAACAATAATAATTAAAGAAAGAGCAGTTATCAACTTGAAAGGGGGAACATGGGAAGAGTTAAAGGGAGGGTAGCTGGGAGGGGCTGGAGGGAGAGAAGAAGGGGGCAAAGTGATGCAATTCTATTTCAACTAAAAACATGTTTGCTGTTTTAACTTGCCTACAGGCAAGTCTATAGAGCGTTTTCTTGATTGATGATTGCTGTGGGAAGTCCCAGCTCAGGGTGACAGCTGCCACCCTTGGAGTCCTGGGTGCTATAAGAAAGCAAAGTGAACAAGCCATGGCTTGCAATCCCAGCCAACAGTGTTCCTCCATTGCCTCTGTATTAGTTCCTGCCTCCAAGTTCCTGCCCTAACTTCTTGGGAAGATGGATTACAGACTGTAAAATGAGATCAATCCTTTCCTTTCCAAGTTACTTTTGCCCATGGTGTTTATCACAGTGATAGGAACCCTAGCTAAGACAGTGCCCCCTGGGATCTCCATGGTAACACTAATAACACAAGTTAACAGAAGAGGCTTCTCTTAATCACCGCAAAAGGGGTTAAACCCTTTACTAAAGCCTAAACCATCTCATTAAACTAACCCCTAGGCAAATTTTAAAAATATATAATTCCTACTAACCGGACAACCTTGTTACGGAATTCAGTGCCAGGCACTAGTGTTGTTCACGTGACAAGGGTAAAAACCATGTCTTAGTCTGCCTCAAAGATCACTAAATCACTCAGCAATGCATCTGCTTAATGAACCTTTATAACCTCATTAATTCTCTTGTCCGCTTTTCCCTGCAGTCAATGGATATTGGCCATGATGATCACCAGTTCACCTGTTCCAAGGAGTGGAGTCCAGATTATGGCAGAAGCACCGGGAAATGACCTCAGAATAGAGCTGGATAGGACGGTGGAAAAGCCTCAGCAGAGAAATCTCAAGTTGTCACTTTGGCCACAGTGTATCCATCTTCTGACTAGTTTGATTAAGCCCTGTGCTGTCCCTCCCCTCTTTCATGCCCAGGATCTGAGTCATCCATTTCTCCCATATATCCACACAGCATATGCTACCTGTTCATCAGTCAATACCTTATTTGTTATCACATCAACTATGTGGTTTTGCAGTTGTGTTCATGTGCTATTTATTGAATAATGGCATCAAAAGAAAGGACAGATACTGCCAATTTGGATATATCTAAAAGAAGCCATAAAGTGCTTCCTCTAAATCAGCAGTTCTCAACCTGTGGGTCGAGATATTTTAGGTGGTCAAATGACCCTTTCACAGAGGTCACATATCAGATATCCTACGTATCAGATATTTATGTTGTGATTCATAACAGTAGCAAAGTTACAGTTACGAAGCAGCAACACAAATATTTTTCAAAATATTTTTATGGTTGGAGGTCACCATAACATTAGGAACTGTATGAAAGGGTCACAGCAAAAGGAAGGTTAAGAACCACTGCTCTAAAGGTTCAGAGTGTAGGGGTGAAGTGCATCAGGGCTACGGCTTGAAAATCCTGTGGTGTCAAGATTGAAATCAATTCTGTACAAGAAAGACTTGCTATGAGTAACGTCCATAAGACTGCTCCCATGGGCATGGCAAAGACTACCACCACGTGCTCAAAAATTCCATTTCTCTTCTCTCCTGGCCGTGGGCTAAGTCACCACCTGCTGGCCTTCCTTGTACATAATTGAATGGAGGCTAATGGAATGAGGGCAGAACCACATGGCCCAACTCCAGGCTTGTCATACAAGTGTCCCCGTGTGATCCCTCATATCTTTATAGGCCTCATTTGCCAACTGGATGCAAAAGATCCAGCAGAGAAGCTGAGGACCTAGCAGAAGGTGGCGCCCAAGATAGGAGAAGAGTCTCCCTGAAGGATGACACTGAAGGCTGCCCTCCGAGTCAGAACGTCTTCCGCAGACTGCATGCTGGCAAAACTGCTGACATTTTAAGGTTTGAGTTTCACAGCACCTAGCCTTTCTTGCCTGGATAATGGGGAAGAGGATACACTACTTGGGAAAACACAAAAGCGAAAACAAACAAACAAGCACATTCCTTTAATCCCAGCACATGGGAGGCAGAGGCAGGCAGATCTCTATTAGTTCCAAGCAGCCTGATCTACAGACTGAGTTTCGGGACAGCCAGGACTGCATAGTGACAACCTTTCTCAAAAACAACCACTACAAACACACACACATAAATCAAAACAGAACAACAACAGAAATCCTTCATTCTTCATGTCTTTGCCAAGGCATCCTTTTTGTTAAAATGAAGCTACCTTTTCTGATAAATGATCGTTCTTGATACTTACTAGGTAACTAAAGCATGACTATTTTTAGCAGAAAAACAAAGGGCATTGGAGAAATATAGAAAAGGGGAAAAGGTCCTGACCAATATACACTTTTTTGTCCAAGGGAGAGAGAAAGGAAACATAAGAATGAATAAACATAAGAAACAAATGACCAACCAGTTAACAGGAGAGCCACCACGAAGAGGGTGCCTCTGAAGAATGTAGTCCCATAAAATTCTACATAAGGGGCTGGAGAAATGGCTTAGTGGTTAAGAGCACTGGCTGCTCTTCCAGAAGACCAGGATTCAAATCCCAGCACCCACACGGCAGCTCACAATTATCAGTTAACTCCTGTTCCAGGGGATCCGATCCCCTCCCACATTCAGGCAAGACATCAATGTACATAAAATAAAAATAAATAAAATTTTAAAATTCTTTATGAATTAGAATCTGTAACATGTATTATGAAATCCATTACCCTGTATGCTAACTTTAAACATTAAATAACAATACGCAAAACCAGATACACACACACAAGAAAATGCTCACAATCAAATTGTTTCACATTTGTAAAATAATCACAGCACATATTGACTTCAAAAATCTCTCCCTCCCCTCCAGAGCTTTCAATTATCAATTGCTATGTAGGAAACACAGAAAAATGCCTTTTATTATCACAGATGCCTTCTGTCAGCTTTACGTCTTCTTAGTGTGTAATGTTGCCATTTGAAGACAAGCACCTTGGGCTTTGAAGTCTGATTTTTTTTAAGCAGCTCTGTTATTTTATGTTACATATGTAAACTGATGTCAGCAATATCTTCTTCCATCACACTGTTGCATGGGATTTAAAATTTAGGGATTAGAGAGACATCATGGGAAAACTGACTTTGGTTGAATAATTATCTCTTTAGAAAGAAAGGCACAATGGAAGGGAGGGTCAGGATGATGGCTAGGCATGGCTAGAAAGATGAGAGGGCAGGTTGGCCTATGTGGCTGCAAGTCCTTTATAAACTCTCTGCTCCATGGAACGTCAAGTATCAAACTCATTGATTTTTCAGCAACACTGAAAATATGATATCATATCTGAACCCAATCTATGACTAAAACTAAATCCATGATGAAGTGATACTCCTTTCCAAAAATAAAATATTCCCCACCTCTGTGCCTATGCTTTTCAGAGTCCAACAGACATGGCCTGGACCCAATCCCTATCTACCAATGACCTGGGCATGTCACATACCCTCTTCGAGGCTTAGCTCCTCCTATTCTAGATAATTGAAATTGTCTTATTTAGCTACTGTGTGGACTAAACAGCCTGAGGTGTTGGGCCCTTTTAGTCTGGGCCTAGTACTTAACAGACATAAAGTAAATCTCTATGGTCTGGCTGCTGTTATCTGTACCATGACTGTGGTACAGACGA
Source organism: Pachyuromys duprasi (assembly GCA_028658305.1). Lineage (NCBI taxonomy): Eukaryota > Metazoa > Chordata > Mammalia > Rodentia > Muridae > Pachyuromys > Pachyuromys duprasi. The sequence goes on along the minus strand of CM053765.1, from coordinate 41,505,600 downwards.
CGGGCTATCTGCTCATGGTAGGCTCATTAGTGAAGCGAAAAGCACATCTATGACATCTGTAATGTGATTTTTAAAAATTTCTCTAAAACCCTTTCCTACTGAAGTCCTTAAAACTATTGCAATAAGAGGAACATCCTCTGCCCTCTAGTGGCTCCGCATAATCAGTCAAGAAGAAGAAGCAAAACATGAAATGAAAGCTGTTATAAACAAAAGAGCTGTGCTGTAGGTTTTTGGAAAGAAATGATATATTCAAGACAAGGTTCCTTAATTTCAAATGCTGAACTACTATTACGATTTTTTCCTCCTGGTACCGTACTGATCACATTCTGTTTGTGTGTTTAAATGCTGCCACCATCTCCACTGAGTGATGAGGAATCCTTACAGCTTTTAGGCCACGGCTAAATTTCTTGGCTTCCTCATGGTAGAAAGCGAAATATCAACACAGGATTATATTTTCTGAGCTTTGAAAAATACAAATAGGAGAGATTCTGATTTTTTTTTTAAATGTGATGTGCTCAAGAGCCTCGGTTTACCTTTTAACCTTGGGGATGGTGTAGGCCATGGTTATGTTATTATTCTTTAAACTAAATCTGTATTCATATGAGAATGACAGAACAGCCAATCGTGGTGGTGCAAGCCTGTAATCCCAGCACTTGGGAGGCAGACGTAGGCGGATCTCTGTGAGTTCGAGGCCAGCATGCTCTACAAAGCGAGTCCAGGACAGCCAGGGCTCTGTTACATAGGAAAACCCTGTCTTAGGAAGAAAAAGAAAAAAGAATGGTAGAACACGGTCAATCAAAAGAAGCAAGAACAGTGTTTAAACAGAGAAGATGTTGCATGTCAAGGCTGATAGCTGTATGAAGTTCCTCCAGAACCCATGTGTGTGTGTGTGGCAGTGTGGCGCTGGTGGTGAGAGAGCAGAGGAAAGAGGAAGGGAGGGAGAAAGAGGAAGAGGAGCGGAGAGAGACGGAGAGATTGAGCTCTGCTGTGGAGAGCTGGCTGACAACCATGGAGACTGGCGTGTCCCAGCTGGGTGAAAGGATGGTTGGCAAGCTCAGGAGAGCGGGAGGTTAGCTTCATTCTGCGTCAGCGCCTGAGAACCTGAGGAGCTGGCAATGCGGCTCCAGCAGGAGACTGGCAGCCGCGAGGCCCAGGAAAAGCTGGCGCTTCCATTTAAATCCAAAGGAAGGGGAATGTCTGTGTTCTGTTTCAAAGGCAGGAAGACTCTCTTCTTCAGCCTTTGTGTTCTATGCAGGCCATCAGCCAACAGGAAGAGGCCACACAACATGGAGGGCAATGCTCTTTATCAGCCACTTATTTAATCTCAGAATGGAGACAGCTCTGTGTGGGACACTTGCCTCCCATGCATAAGGTTCCGGGTTCAATCTCCAGCACACGAAAAAGGGGGTTAATCTCATTTAAGACAGCTGTAATGTCTATCCATGTACCTAGATGCACACTGGCTAAATCATCAATCATCCTACCTGGTATATAGTGACAGGTTCTGTATATTTCCAGTAATCCATTGTAAGTGGGTGATGAGGTGAAGGAGATTAATAGAAAAGCCCAGATTCCCACAAGCCTGGGGTGTATATCTACATTTCAGTCTGTGGAATGCTAGGAACCACTAAAGGTCTCTACAAAGAAAATTAAATTAGGACAGTAAAAAACACCAATGAGGACTTAAGCCATCTTTCATATCAGAATGTATAGGATAAATTTCTCTCTTTCTCTTTCTCTCTCTCTATTTACACAGGTATGTATGTATACATATATACCTATATATATGGAGAGGTGATTTATTAAAATAATTTACAGGCTGTGGTCCACCTAATCCAATAATGGCTGACTGTGAATGGGAAGTCCAGTCAATTTTGGCACAATTCATTGTTGTCCTTCACCATATTCTGAGATACTAGAAGCTAGTTAAATTTATCATGGAGATCATCTCTATCTTTGGTCAATTTATCCTCAGATGATAAGAGCAACCAACCAGCATCAGCACTGTCTTTATTTTTCCTCAAACTGCCAAAAATTTCACATAGGGGGTCACCAAATTCATTGCTGAGTTGCCGCTCACAATTGCTGAATTAGGATAAGCAATCACATTTTTCTCTTTAAGATTGTAGTATCGTTTACACCATGGGTTTTTCAGCACTCTGAGCTCACAGGAGAGGCTTCAGTACCTGTATGTATTAACAAATATAAAAGCCTATTTCAGATACTTAAAAGTTTCATCCTTATACTTCTGTTGTTCTAGAATCATTCCTGGTGCCAAAATCTGTATTAGTCCGTTTTCCCTTGAATAACAAAACTTATATAGAATGAATATATATATATACGAAGGTGGTTATTAAAATGACTTACAAGATTATATGTATGTGTGTATATATATGTGTGTGTGAAGGGGATATATTAAAATGACTAACAGGCTGTTCTGGCTGTGAACAGAAAGTCCAAGAATCCAGTAGTTGCTCAGTCCACTAGGCTGGGCATCTCAGCTGGTCTTCTGTATACTCTGGAATCCCAAAGTAAGACTGTACAGAAGCAGACTTGCTAGCATGGCGAGGGCAGGCAGGCAAAGAGCAAGAGCTTTCTTCTTCTGAGTGTATCAGACTTTCTTCTTCCAGCGGATGTGCTCTTCCTGCCTCAAAGACCCAGATTAGAAGTGGGTCTTCCTATTTCAAATTCAGCAAAAATCCCTCACAGGTGTGCCCTCCATTTTAGATTTTAGTTCATTCCAGATGTGGTCGAGCTGACAACCAGGAACAGCCATCGCAGCTGACCAATCTGTCAGCTTCCAAATACGAGCTCAGTCTATACAATAACCCACAAGTTATTTGCTGCTGTTGTTTTAGTTTTACTCGTTTCAGGCAGAAATTGAGGCTCAGAGAACTTCAGTAACTTACTTGAGGTCCCACAGCTAGTAAGTGAAGGAAAATTAGCCTCATGCAAAGCTTGCTAATATGTTTTTGGAAACGAAATAACAGTATTTAAATTTTGATTGACTTTTTTGGGAATAGGGGTGCATACTATGGAGGAAGACAAAGGCTGTCTGTTGTTATGCTTTTGTCTGCCAGTGTGTTCAAGGTGCTTGCTACATGATTCAGCTTCTGACTCCAGGAAGGGTGGGTGGGAGTCTTAGGCAGGGCTGCACTTTCTTCCTGTTGTTCGTTAATTGTTCAAGAACTTGTATTTGCACGACGCCTTTTGAGTTTCTGGGCTGTCTTGAATTAATAAATATTATGTATCACATATATCAACTCAGGCATAACTCATAACAGTCCAAGGCAATTTGCACAACTCGCCTAAAGCCGCCAGCTATTCATAGCGCCAGACAGGATTTGAGATGTTCTCCTCAGGAACTCCTCAGTACCTGGCCATCCCCACCGCCTCTTCGCTCTGCTCAGTGTGCACAGTGCACATCTCCTTGGACGGCAGTGGAGATGTGGGAGACCTGCAGGTGCCATGAGGGAAAGTGACTCCCTCCCATTGAGTGCTCTGTTCTCTAGGACCTTCAGCCAGGGCTAATGGGGGCTCAGATCCTGTGTCTGCTGTGGGGATCAGGGACCGAGGGGAAGGGAGGTGAGTGGCGAAGGAGCCCACGCAGAATCCTGGGAATCTGACTCCTGGAGACCAGGCTCAAAGGCACAGATCTAACTTTATTGTGCAGTGTAACCGCCTTTAAACGATGGAAAGGCCAATCAGACCATCCCATGCTAGTCTCAGGCACCAGTAACAATCAATCAGGTTGCTGCAACTGTAAGGAGATGTGGGGGCGGGGCGGGGTGGGGCTATCACCGTCGGAGACTTCGATGAAGAAGGGGAAAGCAGTCACCGCCCTAGCCTCAGATCCATTTTTGAGACCTTACTAGTGTGCTAGGAGTCTCTAGTAGATTGACACTGTTTACAGTGGATCTGGACCTTTCAAAGAGTCTTAGGAGTCGCTGAGGCTTCACTCGCCATTCCCTGCGGGCCTCCAAAAGACTTACCTCTACATTCCCCACAGTCTGCCAGCAGAGCCATGTGCTCTGGCCACCGTTCTTACCGAGCAGTGGCCTTAGCCGGTTGCCTCTGGCTGGAAGAAAGGCTGCCTTTTCCTCTTTGCATGAAGGTGGTGCACAAGCAAGCAGTCCAGTGTGGGGCTCTAGTGTGAGGGGAACAGTGACAGGAGAGAAAGGGACAGGGAAAGAACTGTGTGGAATTAACCCCGTAGAACTCACACTGTTGGGGAGTCATGAGCAGAGTCCTCCGATTCAGACATTTGCTTAGAAAGAGCCGGGGCACCGATTCCACATCCTAAACGAGCTTTAAAATGACCTATTCATGCGACATGGGTCATTCATTTGATAACTGCTGGCCGGTTTGGAAAACGTTCAAAAGTAAAGGTTGTATTAATGAGCACTACAACTTGGGGGATGGAGAGACGGCTCAGTGGTTATGAGCACTGTCCCCTTCAGAGGTTTGATTCCAAGCCCGCACTCACTACTGCCTGTAACCCAGCTCCAAGGGGATCTGACGCTCTCTTCTGGTTGAGACGGAAAGTCAAAGCAGTTTGAGGCCCTCTCCTGTAAGGCCAGATGAGGCAGGGACAAACAGAGAGCTGCTCCTAAGACAAGCTGCTCCTATGTTGATTTCTTAGATGGCTTGCTCTGGAGTTCTCAACTTTCCTAATGCTGCAACCCTTTAATACAGTTCCTCATGTTGTGGGGACCCCAACCCTAAAATCATTTTTGTTGCTAACTGGATAACTGTTAATTTGGCTGTTATGAATCATGATGTGAATATCTATGTTTTCGGATGGTCTTGAGCAACCCTGGTGAGACTCACAGGTTGAAGGAAACCAATCAGGAGGAACTCCTGGCAGCCCCAGGAGGGACCAATGCAGAAGGGCAGAATCGCCATGACAACACGGATTGCCATATGCAGTTACTTTGGTGGGGTCTTCCAGTGCAGGTGGGAGCTTTCAGATAATGGTTCCCTGATCAACGTTTTAACATGGTGCCTGAAACATTCTGATCCAGACCGTGATGATTAAGCCACTCCTGGTTTTTACTGATACACAGAAACACACCGAGATAATGTGAATTGTTGCTGAAGTTACTGGAGATAATTAGTGGCACTGAAAAGATAACTAACACACTGTATGTCTTTTTTAAAAAATGGGAAAGCCCCTCTTAAGAGTGTTTTTAAATTAATTATTTTTATGTGTGCGTGTGTATGGATGTTTGCCTGCCTGTGTGTCTGTGAAAGCATCTGTATGCAGTTCCTGAAGAGGTCAGAGGATGGCATCAGATTCCATAAAACTACGGTAACAAAAAGTTGCTTTTGAACAGCCATCTGAGTACTAGGGAGTGAGCCCAGGTCCTCTGTAAGAGCTGCCAGGGTTTTTAACTGCTGAACATCTCTACAGCTCAACACAGCATCTTCTGGTAAAACAATTACCTACGGCACCATTGCCTCCAAACGATGTGTAAGGCTGGAAATTTTAAAATCGAAAGTGTGATAACTTACTGTCTCAACTTCCTTTAAATAACTGGCCATTTTGTATAATTACTGAATTTTTAGAAAGATAATTATTTGTAAATGGAACATCAGTTTCTATGCACAAAGTTTATTCCTAAATAATATAATATGTAGATATAGTTTAGTGTTGTTGTTTATTTTATTGTGTATACTTGTGGGGCAAGTTGTGTCCTTCAGAGCCAGAAAACCTACTTCTGTGCTGGGCTAACTCAAATAATTGTCGACGTCCTGGCTCTGTATCACTTACAACCATCTTCTTTCCTGTGGGCCTTCTGCCTAGAACAGTTGCTACCCATGTTTGCACCTTACACACCTCAAACTGAAAATTTAAATTTGTTGTCTGTAGCCTGTGTTAAAAATAGGATGAAGGTTGCACGGCGGGTTCACAAATCACACTACACGACCAGTTCCACGTGGGAGGTTTATTAGGGGAAGGGGTCGCAGAGACAGTCTCCAGACTGTAGAAAAGAAAGGTAGAAAAGAAAGAGAAAGGTAGAAAAGAAAGAGAGCGGGGAGGAGCTCCGAGAGTTCTCTTATAAGGTGACTCAGAGCATGCGCAGGTAGTTCTGGGTGACCAGCGGGTGGTCTTCTCAGTAACCCTTTGTCAGGTCCCTTGGGGCTGGCTGTAGAGATGCCTGCTTACAGATCCCAACAGCCTGGGCTTTCCTCATGCCTTCTGGACAATTACAGAAACTTATTAAACTCATCTGGAGCTACCAATTCTCAGCAACTTGCCTCAAGTAACAGCAGCAATTAGTGAGCTATCAGATGGCCAAGTCTTTATTTAGTAACTCTAATTTAGGGATTCATATGAGAAGATCTCTGAACCTTCTCTAGGAAAATCACTAGATTTTAATATTTTATGCATGAGTGAGAACACTGTAAAATATTTAATAAGCTTTTTACAAGTTAAATTTGAAAGCCAACCTCATACATTTAGAATGACCCTGACTTGTGCCTTTCCACATCTTGGTAGGAGGGTATGCAATTAATCCTCTCAGGTTTGGCATAAAGACCTGTGAGACTGCTGAGTGCCTGCCTCCTGTGGTGGAGACAGACGGCCAGGCCTCTCCAGCTGAGCTCCACTTCCGGTTTCAGAAGTCCTCCTCTGCCACCAAAGAATTTCCCTTGAAAACTTGCTTTCCCCTTGGACTATTGTTGGTGTAATGCTCTTGTGGAATGTATACAATTTACCCTGTTCATTCAAATGCTGATTTCTCTACCCCACTATATGGTTTCAATCCGGACATTGCATTGTGATGTTTATTCTAAGCATCACCTGTCTCAAGTTTGTGTAAACAGGCCACCATTTGTTCTCTGTATATTTTTTAAGATTTATTTATTATGTATGTTAGTATTTTGAAACAGAACCTGCTTCTGGGTTACCTAACAACTTATGACATCATCTTGTGTCGCCCAGCCAGGTGGCTACACCGGGAGGTGTGGTTACCTGGCCTCTTAAAGGGACAAACTGACCTGTGTGTGTGTGTGTGTGTGTGCACGCTCTCTTGTTCTCTCTTGCCTCTCTTGTTCTCTTGCTCTCTCAGCCTTCTCCCTTTCTCTATCGGGGCTCTAGGTTAACTAAATACATCTTAGTCTCTGTGTGGTGATTTGGGCATACAGCTGGTTTAGGAATAACCCCTGATTAACTAAAAGATAAATCGATAATAAATATTAATAACCCACAACAGACTATAAAGATGAGTCAGTTCACTACTCTGCCCTTAAGGCCAGATCTTTCCTCTAATTTATCTGGAATGAGAGGTTCAAAAATTTAGAGTTGCTTCTTGGGACTAGGGCAAAGTCACCATAGCACAGTTCTTTCAGAGCAAGGGTCCAGCAATCCCCCACCCAGATTAACCTTGGGATGTGACTTGGGTCACGTAGCCCCTAAGGAAGCCTATGGAATGTGTTAACTCCCTCCCCCTTGCTACAACCTAACCTGCATGTAACAAGGCAGGTATCCTCAGGTAGCCAGATCTGATCATTTGCAGTTTTGGCGCCTGAAAACAAACCAATCATTTTAAGGTCAACTCCCCTAGGGACCCTTTCACCCAATCCTATAGTGCCAAGACTTACACTTCCCTACTTTCGTTTTCGCTCCCTTAAAAACCCTGTTCCCCCAGAGCAGGGGTGGGGGTGGGGGTCGCCTGCTTCTTCTTGCAAAAGGCAGCCACCCAGCTCGAGTTTGTAATAAAGGCCCTCCTGTGTTTTACATTGGACTCAAAGCCTGTTGGTCATTTGGGGACTCGCAATCTGGGTATTTCAGGAACTGTAAACACATACCAAAAAGGTCACTTCATATTTGTGATGGAAAAAGTCCACACTTTTGGTTCATTTTCTATGAAAAGAGACCTGGAGTTAGGTTCCGGAGTGCCTGGATGAAGCTCTGACTCTTAAAGCATGCTGTTATTCTAAGTATACAAGTAAACTGAGTATTTGAAACATGTCACTCAGATTGATCAGGTGCCTATCATGCCTACCCACTTGGTATTAGGCCCTCTGCGTCCACAGATTCCACATCTGTAGATCAGAACCATAAATTAACAATATTCAAGCATGGCCAGGGGTGCCTCAGTTGATGCAGTGCTTGCTGAGCAAGCCTGGGGACCAAAGCTCAGATCCCTAGCATCCACTTAAATGTTGGACGAAGTGTACGCTCCTGTAAGCCTAGAGCTGATGAGGCAGAGACGTGAGGGGTAGGAGATGTTGTTCTATATGTCCTATGCTCTTGTGTAAATATAAAATTTCTTCTCTACTTATAGGAATATCCTATATGCCTGGCTCTTGTATTTTTTAATTTCGTTTTAATTTAATCTTTCCATTCCTGTTTTCTCTTACTTCCCATGCTGGTTTTAGCTTAATTACCTGTAATACTTGCCGGAGCCCGCCAGCAGAGCAGAACGGGGTTCTGAGTCGGGAGTGAGGATTGAAATTAATAATGCACACTACACATAATTATGTTCCGAGAGGCTTCTGGCCGCTTGCTTGTGGCTCCAATGAGCCCTAGAGCGTCAATACGCTCCACATCCGAAAAGCAGCGAGAGCAGTGAGCCTTGTTTATTTATACAAACAGTTTACACAAGCGGTTAATTTTTACAAGGAAGTGAGGTGGACCTGAGATTTAAAAAAAGCTCTCCCACCTGCTGTCACTAAACAAAAGGCGAATGGACTTGCAAATCCTTCTCTGTCTCCAAGGGAAGGCCTGGAAAAAAACCTGTCTTCCTGTGCTGAGACTAGCATTTCAAACAGCTGCCAAAGCAGCTATGACCCGGCTCACCACAAATACTTTAGAAAGTTTGTCTACTATATCATTATTTTTTAAAGTTTTATCTTGTTTCTTTGTATGAGCATCTACATGGGTTACTCTAATCTTTACCTGCTTGGCTATCTCATCTAATTCTATCCATGCATTTTTGGACCAAATAGCTTTACCTCCTAGCTTCCATCCAGCTAACTTCCATTTTCCTGACCAAATAGCTATTCCATTAGTTACACACCAGGAGTCTGTAAATATATACAGGTATTTTTGATTTTTTTAAAGAGATTGTCTGGCAGCTAATAATGCTGCTAAGACTTCTGCATGTTGAGCTGACTTTTCTGTGCCTTTTTTGATATCACCATGCCATCCCCTGGTCTGTAGGCTGCTGCTTTCCAGTGCGTTTTATTGTTTATGGTGGTTGATGAACCATCCGTGAACCAGGCATTAACCAGAGTGGGGGAGTATTCCTCTGTACCTCATTGCCCCATTGGCATCTGTTTTGGGGGAGGGGAGATGTTTGGGAAGGTCATGCCTTCTGGAGTCATGGGGCTGTTGGTCTGCAGTATTGACTCCAACATCTTTGACGCTGTCCCCTTTGCATACAGAGGTACAACCCGAAGGAATTCCGACAGGTACCATTTTCATTGTAGTACCTTTCCTTTCATGGGTAGACCAGCCCATGCCTCTCCTGGTGCCTTTACCCAATCTAGTAAGGGTATCGGTGTTCGGATTGTCACCGAGTTCTGTCTTAACAGATTGCACTGTTCTTATGGCCTCATATAAGGTCCACATTGTTTTTTTAAACAGCAAATATTTGTTTTTTGACCATGGGAATCTTTTGGTGTAAAATCCAATTGGCCTTAGCACATCTTTATTGTTCGCAAAGATGTTCCAATTACCATATCCATGCATATATAGTATATCAATAATAACTTCATCATTTTCCTGTATATATGTTAGAGCCTGGTATTGTTTAATATATTCTAATATTAACTTTACTGCATCTTTCTGTTCTTTGGTCCATATAAAGTCCTGTACTTTCCTTGTTATTTTATACAATGGTTGTAAAATTACTTGTAAATATGGGATATGCTGTCTCCAATAGCCAAACAACCCTATTAGGTGTTGCACTTCTGTCTTATTTATAGGTACCTTAAGTGTTTCTAATTTATTTATCACTTCCTTTGGTATTTTTGGTCCATTTGTTGACCAGTGGACTCCTAAAAATTTAACCTCTTGTGCTACTGCTTGAATTTTATCCTTATTAATTGTCCATCCTTGATCTCCAAGGTGTTGGATTAGCCTCTCTAGTGTATCCTGTACTTCCTCCTTTTCCTTTCCAAAAATAATAATAATATTATCTATATATGTTAAAATAGTTGCCTTTCAATCTTTAAAATCCTATAATGTTAATTGTAAAGTGTTATGGACTACTACCGGGCTATTTAAATAACCCTGTGGTAATCTAAAAAATTTATATTGTGGCCCTTGCCAAGAGAAAGTAGTTATCTCCTGGCTGGCTGGGTGCAGTGGGATTCCAAAGAACATATCTGACAAGTCCACAGCTGCTAGTCATTTGGGTGCGGCCTGTCTTATCTGTAAGAATATGTCCTCTACATCTGGCAAGTTTCCTGGCATTTTAGGGCTAATTTCATTAATTTTTTTTAATAATCCACTGTAAATCTCCATTTGCTTTAAGAACTGGCCATACTGGAGAATTATAATTAAATGATTGTGTTTTTGCTATAATTCCTTCTTTAAGTAAGTCTTTAATAACTTATTATTTTTTTAATTCCTCCCTTGATAGGATATTGGTTTGTAAACGAAGGTTTAATTTTTGGTAAATGTACTGGGTCTATTTTAACTTCTGCTAAATTACAAGCATGTTTTTTAATTGTTTTATAATTTTAAAAGGTAGGAAAAAGCCTATTTATCTTCTTAATTCCTAAAACATTTTGTGGAGCTGCAAAGCTTACTACTTCTATCTTAAACTCCTTATCATATAACTGTAAACTAATATTAATAAGAGGTACCTCAGTCATTGAATTTACTCCTTGTATATTAATATATTTTTCAGTTTTAAAAGTATCTTGGAATATATTTATAATTGATATATCACTACCAGTATCTAATAACCATTTTATGGGTATTAATTTACCTTTCACCTTAATGGGTATACACACCATAGGTCTATATTTCTTCTCATTTATGCATAATAGCGTTTGCTTTGTCCTTTCCATCTTGGGTCCCTTGGTTTCCCAGGGTCCTGAGAGCCTTTGGCTAAAAAAGGCTTTCTAGGCTGGAGGTTGGATCCTGGATATATATTTTTTGGTATTTTGGGTTGGTTTAGGGCAGCTCTTTCCCCGAGCATAAACCTGTCCTCCTACCATCCTATTAAATGGTCTTGATCTATTTCTCTGTATTGAGGATCTAATTGGCATCCTATTCCCATTTTCTAATCCAAATGGTTTTATTTTGGCTAAATTTTTGAATGGTCTGGGGGGTATTAGGGGTTTTTTTGTGTTTTTTTATTTGCTTGAAAGCTAATTACCTTTTCTGTATCTAGCTCTCTAAAATTTTTGAAATAAGTTATAGCCTCTGCTATAGTCTGGACATTTTGTAATGGTCCAGCCAAGCGCATTTTTAAGTGACTTGGTACTCCCTTAATAATCATCTCTTTAAATTGGGGAATAAAGGGTGCTGCTTGTGGTGTAGGAGTTTCATTATATGTAAAATATAATACTCCTAGTTTCCAACATAAGTTTATAGCTTTTTGATAGGTGTTCCATTTATATCCTGACTCAAACTGTGTTAGATCTAGGTTAGGAAAGGCAAGTCTCCATGCTGCTGTCATTCAATCTAATAGTGGGTGAGTGTCTCCTCTTGATGTATCTAGACAGTGTTTAAGTGCCTCAGAAACGGAGGGATTCTCTACTATATTTCTTATTTTGCACATTTCTCTCTCATGTAACATGACTGTGTCCGCACCTTTTTCCCACAGTCTTATATCAGTGGCATCTTTCATGCCATTTTGGGCATATTCCCTCCTTAATTCAGACAGTTCCTGTGGAGTGAATGGTCTGGACTCCCTTATCTCTACTTTGGTGCGAGTTTGTGGTCTATCTCCTGATCCTGCTCCTGTCCCTGGGGAGAAAGGATTGCTAGGAGAAAGGGGGTTGAGGCGACTGACCACTCTTTCCAATTTGGGAGTATGTTTAGTGTTAGTTTCCACCAGAAATGATGGAAGCACTCCAGAGTTAGACTCAGGGTAGCTACTCCTGGTCCTTCTCCTTATTATATTCATGGCTAGCCTTTTGCCCATTAATCTATCCTTACCTATATTTTGCACTGTCTTTACTAATATTGCTGGTATCTCTCCTTTAGGCGCCTGTTTAATAATAAGGTTTACTACTAGAGGATCCACTACAGGTACCTTTACTTTGGTGGCTTTCTTCCCTATCCTATCCTGCATTGTTTGAGCCACTTTCTTTTATTTTTGTTCTTCCACAGTCTCAGGTGACTGGGGTAATTTCTATACTCTTTATTCGCCTAATTAACTGTTTCATTTCCAAATCACTGTGACGAGGCTGTATAAGAATTTAATTTTTTTTTCTTTTGCAAATACCAGACCAGGTTTGAATTTGGTGGGTTTAAAGGATTTTTTTTAACCAATTTATCTACCTTTCTTTTAATTCTTTGGGCCAGCCAGTGCCTCATTTGTTTCTATGGCATCCAATATTCTCCTGCTCTCGACCTGCACCTGTATCTTTGGCCTCCGGCATCCCAAAAGACCTCTTCCTCCAGACCAAAAGTCTGGAGTTGGGTTCGGGCGTCTGTACCAGCTCGAAATCAGGTGTTAGTCATTTCCAGCCTACTGCGTCCCAATTACCTCTTCCTCCAGTCTCATACGAAAATTTTTTTTTCCCCTGCAGAGATCTGGGGTAAGGCACGGGCGTCAGTTGTGGCTTGAAGTTAGGCTCCCAGAATTCGCTGAAACAATATTGGATCACCTTTCCCCCCTCTTTCTTTAATAATGGGGGGTGGGCTATATTAACATATTGGCCAAAAGTAACATCCTGCTGACTACGCCAGTCTGTCACGAGCGCTTAATTATGCCGGAGGACTTTAACCAACGCCTCTCTAGGGCAGCAAGTTATTGATAAGAGCCAACGCCAGAATGATTTTGAATGCTGCTTTAATCACACAAATCACACAAATATCTAAGCATTGCATAGCATATAGGATATACATCTCATAGGATATACGACCTGACCGCAGGTACGGGCTCGGACATGTTGCCTCCGATGTTATGGTGTTTCAGTGTCTTCTAGGTCCCAGAACTTCACAGTTCCCCCTGAACCTCAGGCGCGTCTTCTGCTGACTTGATGGGCCTCAGAGCTTCTCTGCTCCAGCCAGGCCTCAGTTGTCAAGGAAGCTGTGGTTACTCGGGGGCCGCCTTCCAGGGCCGGTCTGATAAGGGGGTCCTCACAGGACCGGCTTGTTAAGGTAGTCTGTGCTTTTCATGCAACCGTTCGGGAATGGGCTGGTTATTGGCGATCTTGCGGCTTCCTCACTTAAGAGTTTAGCCCGTTGCAACTACATAGGCTCAAACTGCAGTTTTTATACATTTTTTAGGGCATAGTTTTAGCTTATCACACCTCCACACGCATTAGCTGTTAATCAGCTGGCATTACCTAATTCCATTACCTAGCGCTTTAAGGGCGTTATCTTAACTTCTATACTTTACTTTAAAACGTCACACATGCCGGCTGTTAGTCTACTGATATTGTTTAATTTTACTACTTAATGCCTTAAAAAAGTGTTTGTTACTGTTACTAGGAATATCTTCTAATCTAACTCTGACCGCTCCGCTGTCTTACAAACTCTCAATGCCTTAAGGGCGTTACCCAGTCACTATCACCAAAATGTCTCTCAGTTTTGCTCCTGACAGCTCTGCTGTCTTACAGGGCTCCTTACACTACCTGAATCAGTGAGCTCCAGATTCAGTGAGAGACAGACTCAAAAATATAAAAGGTGGAGAAATTGAGGAAGACACCTGGCTTGGCTCTTTGACCTCCACACATACACATGTGTACCTGTACAACTGTGCACGCAGATGTACATATACACACAAACATGTACATATACTACACACATACACACACAATAGTCAAACAAAATACATCTGAACAGGAAAAGGTTTTTATCATTATTCCTTACAAAACACAGTACATCAACCATTTACAGACTTTTACACCATGTCACCTGTTGTAACTAATTTGAAGGTAATTTTAAATATCTGGGAGGATGTATATAAAGCACATACATATAAAATGCCATTTTACATCAGGGACTTGACCACCCAAAGATTTTGGTTTTTTATTGGAGTCAGAATCAATTCCTTCATATACTAATAGGTAATTTTTAATTTTTAAAACTTGTAAAATAAAATCAATTTATATATGCTATTTATGTTTGTATCTCATCACATTGACTATTCATATGTGTATTCACATGTAAAGTTAGGTGTATATACAGGACATACATATTTATGTCTGTAGAGTTAAACACACAACACTTCTATAGTTTTGTTCTTATTTTTAATATTTACTTTTAATTTTTTATAAGTGTATGTTCATGTGAATGAATGCCACATGTGTGCAGGTGCCCCAGAAGTCAGAAGAGGGCATCAGATTCCCCTGAGTTGGAGATACAGGAGCTTGTGAGCTGCCCATTGTGTGTGCTGGGAATTGAACTTGGGTTGTCTTCAAGGGCAGCAAGTGCTCTTAACCACTGAGTCATTTCCCCAGGCCCCAGTTTTTGTGTTTTTAATATATTTGACACCACTAACTCTTTGGGGTTAAAGATTTAATTTGCCTATAGAATCAGGTAACACCAGTGACCTCTAGCTATGCACTTATAAATATGATAGCCACGGTTCAATCTGGAGCCAGGATGTGAAGGAGACACCATTACACAGGGCAAATATAAGATGTGATGATAAATGTGAAGTTGAAGTGTTTAGTGTTCAGTGTGGATGTGTCAAGAATATTCCTTACCCTCCAAAAACAAAAACAAAAACAACTCAGGATAAACTGAGCACAGGCAGGGATACAAAGGTTAATCTAAAGACAGACTAGTTAGCCATTCTCATCAGTTTCCTCTGTTTTCATATAATTATCTATTCACCTGGGTAAATTAAATGCCAGCTAACCAGGTCATTAGGAACTGTATTAAGATATTTGAACTTGGGGCTAGAGAGACAGTTCAGTGGGTAAGAGCGATTGCTGCTCTCGCATAGATGCTCAGGTCCCAGTACATTATGGAGAGGCTTACAGCTCCAGGGATCCAACTCCCTCTGTTAGCCTCTGTGAGTACTCACATGCACACACATACTCACAGTGATAACAATAATTTTTTTTTTCATTAATATGTACTATTGGTTTATCTTTTATTAAAGCTGCGGTTAATCCTAAACAGCTGTGTAACCAAATCACCACTCAGAGACTTGGATTTATATAATTAACCAAGAACACAATGCTGGACAGTAGTTACTCCATCCTAAACTTCCAAGCCTGCATAGTTTCCTACCACTCAGATTCACCCATTATACTTGCTTTTAGTGATATTTTAGGTCTGGTTCATGTCTCCACATGGTTCCAAGACCTTTCCTGCTCTCTCAGCTTCTGCTCTCCCAGATTCTGCTCCTCTTCTCCCTCCTACTCCTTCCTCTCCTCCCCCTCTCCCTCCTACTCTTTCCTTTCCTCGTGCTTCTTCTCCTCCCACTCGGAACCAGATGTCCCACCCTATCCTCTCCATTGCTCAACATTGTGGCTGGTTGGTTTTATTTTGGCATGTTTACACAAAGTTGAGACAGGTGATGCTTAGAATAAGTATCACAATGCAGTGTCTGGATTGAAACCAGTGAGTGGGGGAGAGAAATTAGTACTTGAATGAACAAGGGTAAGGTGTATACATTCCAAAAGAACACTTAGGAAAAGATACATGAACTTTACGTTGAGAATAATGGAAAGCATATTACTCATCTACTGAACAGTTTAATTTTTGTAATGAAATACTCAGCCTTGTGTTCCAGGAAGACTATTTTGGTTTTCGGTAGGAAAATGAAAATGGATTTGATGGTTGAGGTCATGGGGTGAGGTCCTGTACAAGCATTGAGGCATCGGGGCCAACTAAGGCTTTCCATGTTATAATAATGTAGTTCTAGATGACGTTGCAGCCCCACTCCTCAGCAAAGCAAGTGGAACTGGTTAGTTGTGTCAGTCTGAGCATGCCCTAACAAAGTTCCAACACTGGCCAAGGGCCTTCCAAACAACATGCAATTTTCTCACGGTCCTGAAGGCTAGAAGTCTGAGGTTTAATTACAGTTATCATTGCTATGAGGAAACACCGTGACCAAAGCAACTTGGGGAGGAAAATGGCTTATTTGGCTTATGTGTCCACATCAGTGTTCATCATTCAAGGAAGTCAGGACAAGACTGCAAACAGAAAAGTACCTGGAGGCAGGAGCTGATGCAGAAGCCACGGAGGGGTGCTGCTTACTGGCTTGACCCCCATGGCTTGCACAGCCTGCCTTCTTATAGACCCCTGACCACCAGCCCAGACCACCAGCCCAGGGGCAGCCCCACCCACAAAGGGTTGGGCCCTCTCACATCAATCACATATAAGGAAATTCCATATAGGCTTGCCTACAGCCTGATCTTAGGGAAACATTCTCAATTGAAGCTTCCTTCTATCAGACAACTATAAAACTAGGCAGCAGAGTAGTTCTATTTTACTTTTATTTTTTGAGAAATGTCCAAGCTTGATTTCCAAAATTACCGTGTTAATTTGCACCATCACCAGTGTGAATAAGAGTTCGAGTGGCTTTACATCCTCTCCAACATCAGGTTTATTGATGAGAGCCATTCTGATTGGGGTGGGGTGGTAGCTCAAGGTAATTTTAGTTTGCATTTCCCTGGTGGCTAGAAATACTGAACACTTTTTAAAATAGTTATTGGCAATTTTTTTCTTTTTAAATATTTATTATGTATACAGCATTCTGCCTTCAGGACAGCAGAGGGCACCAGATCTCATTATAGATGGTTGTGAGCCACCATGCTGGGAACTGAACTCAGGACCTCTGGAAGAGCATCCAGTGCTCTTGACCTCTGAGACATCCCTCCAGCCTGTATTTCTTTTTTTCTCTCTCTTTCTTTTCTTTTTTCTTTCTTTTCTTTCTTTTCTTTCTTTTCTTTCTTTCTTTCTTTCTTTCTTTCTTTCTTTCTTTCTTTCTTTCTTTCTTTCTTTCTTTCTTTCAACTGTCCAGTTCCCTTGACTATTTGTTGATTGGCAGTTTTATTTTGATTTCTGCAGTTCTTCACAGATTCTAGATATCAGCCCCTTGTCTGAAGCATAGCTGGCAGAGATGTTCTCCTACACTGTGGGCTGTTGGTGTGCTCTGATGACTGCTTCCTTTGCTGTCCAGAAACTTGATATTTATGTTGTCCCATATATTGACACTTGGGACTAGTTTCTGTGCTGTTGGTCCTCTATTAAAAAGATTCTATATTCCCCAGTTCTTAAAGGGCATCCTTTGTGTTTTCTTCTAGAAGTTTCAGTGTTTCAGGTTTTAAACTAAAGTATTTGATCCATTTTAAATTGATTTTTGCATTGGTGAAAAATATAACTTCATTCTTCTGCAGGTAGATTTCCAACTTTGCCTGTACCATTTGTTGAATAGGCTATCTTTTCTTCCAATGTATGTTTTTGACTCCCTTTTCAAAGATTAGTGGGAATGGCTTTGTTGTTTGATTCCCAGGTCCTCTAGTCTACCCCATCGGTCTCTGTTTGTTCTTACACCAGCACCAGGCTGACTCTGTCACTACAGCTCTATAGTATAATTTGGAGTCAGGTATTTTCGAATCCTCGGCAGCGATTTTACTCCCCAGGATTGCTTTGGCTGTTTGTGGGGTTTTTGTTTTTTTTTTGTTTTTTTTTTTTTTTTTTGGTGCCTCCAAATGAATTCTTATATTGTTTTTTCCCTAAATATGTGAAATATAGCATCATAATTTTTTTAGGTATTGCATTACATCTGTAAATTAATATTGGTGGTAGAGCCATTTTCACAATATTAACTGCCAATCCAAGAGCATGGGATGTTTTTTCATCATCTAGTATCTTCTGTAATTTCATTTTTCATATCTTGAAGGTATTTTTTTAAAGAAATCCATCATTTCTCTGGTTAGATATATTCCTAAATACTTATTTGGGAGGTAAGTTTTTTTGAATGGTATATCCCTGCCCCCCTAATTTCTTTCTCTGGGAATACAATGTTGCTATAAATGAAGGCTCTTGCTTGTCCTTTGTTTTTAAAGACTTATTTTATATATGGCAAATTTACTGTATTTATTAGGTTCAAGAGTTTTCTGAGGTCTTTTAAATAAAGAATCATGTCATCTGTAAATCGGGATGGTTTGTCTTCTTTCATTCATATTTTTTATCCCTTTTATGCCTTTCTCTAATATAATTGCTATTGCTAAGACTTCAAGCCTTCATAAATAAATAAGAGAGGGAACTGTGGATGGGCATCCTTGTTTTGTTCCTGGTTCTCAGTTTGTCTCCATTTAATATAATGTTGACTATAGGTTTGTTGTACATAGTCTTTATTATTTTGAAGCTTATTCCTAAAATTTCCAGAACTTTCATGACATACCTGTGTTCTAACCTTCTTCTCTTCTAAGGACACCTTAGGATTTCTATTGCTGTGATGAAACTCCATGACCAAAAAGCAAGTTGGGGAGGAAAACATTTATTCTGTTTATACTCCCACATTGTAGTCCATCACTGAAGGAAGACAGGACAGGACCTCAAACAGGGTATGACCCCGGAGCCAGGAAGCTGGTGCACAGGCCATGGAGGGCTGCTGCTTACCGGCTTGCTTAGTCCGCCTTCTTATAGAACCCAGAACTACCAGGCCAGAGATGGCACCAGCCACAGTGGGCCCTCCCCTGATCAATCACTAATTACAAAAATGCCTACAGCCAGATCTTACGATGCATTTTCTTAATTGAGGCTCCCTCCTCTCAGATGACATTAACTTGTGTCAAGTTGACATGAAACTATCTAGCACAACCTTTTTAGTAACTTCAGGCCCCTGGATGACCTCATTTAAACTGCCTCTTTAAAAACCCTGTCTTCAAATGCACTCTCATTCTGAATTACTGAGCATCAGGACTTCGGTGTAGAATTCCTATAGAATTCGTCCCAGAACACTGCTGAAAACAATGCAACCAAAAAACTCACTAAAAGTTTGTGGAAACTGCATACAGTAAATGATGTTTGTTTTTTTTTTTCCCTTCCTGCAAGAAAATCTACTCATAAATTCAATAAGAAAAGCAGGACTCTGGCATCTGAACCATCTCAAACTCCAATTGATTTCATCATTCTCTTACCCCAGTTCATTGCGGTGGAAATTGCTGTAGATGTGACCTAGAACACAGGCTCCATCTCCTCTCCACTCCCAATCAAGAGACAGAGTGTCTCACAGGGAAGCGAAGGTCACGGGCATCTTAATCTCTTCCAACTCTGGGTGGCAAGGACTAAATCTGCAGTGCCTAGAACATCACATACGAAGAGAAAGCTCTGGGAGAGCAGGCCGAGGACAAAGGTGCCTCCAGTCACTTTCTCAACCAGTCCCCACCATTTTGCTCTTCTGACAGACGCTACACTCTATTAGAATTAAGTCTAGAAAACTAGATCCTGCTGGGCTACGCTGTGCCTAGAATAATAGCTGAGGCTGCCTGTACCCAGGAGAGTCAGTTCACACAAAACGGAGAACTCTGAACTCTCCCTAAGGAAATGGACTTTATTAAACAGAACATGGAGGAATGGTCAAAGCCTCAAGTCACACTAAAAAAAAAAAAAAAAAAAAAAAAAAAGTCTTCCTTAATTAAGAGCAAGAGGCTAATGCATACGCCGCTTAGTTTACCAGAGAGAACTAAGAAAGGAGAAGATGAAGAACCACCCTGGCGTTAAAATAAATCTTAACCACTGACCTCAAAAACTCTCTGCCAAAACTTAGTAGGTTGTGGAACAGTTTGTGCCCAGAGAATTAAATCAAAACAAAAACAATCAGCCAACACTTTATGTAATAATACAGCTGGAAATGAGAAATGAGGAATATCCATCGGGAACAGCGCTGGCCTAGGAGCCCCGCTAAAAACCACCCTCACCCACATGGCCTGCGTACATGTCCAGGGCGGCACTCTAAAAACGGGCTTTTCCAACTCACTGAAAAAAGATGGAGTGCCACAAGAAGAATCAACATCCTGAATTACACTCCCTAAAACCTTAGTTTCCAGGAAGAGATTTTGAGTTATGCGAAGACAGGAAGATAACCCGTGTGCAGGAAGGCAGGGAGCAGGCAACCGAACATATGAGAGGGCCAGGAGTTAACGAAGCCTTCCACTAAAAATCTGTGAAGAGGAAATTCAGGGAACCATGCTTAAAGAGTCAAAATAAGCTAATCCCAAAGGACAACACAAGATTCAATTTGTAAAGCAGCCAAGACAGAAAGTAAAGGAGTGTTTGCCTAGGGCCAGGGTAAAGAGTGACTGCATGGGCAGAAAGAGCTGGGACTCCACATGAATGTGGGGTTTCTTTTTGGAGTGACGACAGTGCTTTAAATTTGGCTATAGTGATGATTGCCCGTCTGTGAATATACTAAGAACCATTGCATGACATATCTTAAGTGAAAATTGCATGACAGGTGAATTATATATTATTAACTATATTACTTCAAAAAACAAACACTAGACTCCATATTATGGTTCACATCAATACCCTAACAATAGAAGGAAGAGATAGATTTTAGGCCAATTTAGGTGACTCAACAAGTGGCTGATAATTAGTAGGGTTAAATTAATTTTATTATCTCAAATAGCGTACTCTTAAGAGTGTTTAAGGCAAGGAGGAGCACATTTCGGTCATAAAGAGATCCTTACTCTGAATCTAATTAAGTCGACAAAGGAAAAAAAAAATTAAACACGTCCTCAGAGGAACAAACCTAACCCAGTCACACCACGACAATAAAGCTGCTTAATATATTGCCATGATGGCGGCTGTCTAGACCCACCTATCCCCACTCCATGCCAGGAAGGCTAGGGCTGCTGCAGCCATCTTGGCTTCTTCCGCGAACATCTCCCACATGTGAGGCACCCCCCCCCATCACCCCGAAACTGATTAGCACACGGCGTCGTGAGCCACAGGAATACTGCAGGTACCGTAAGGGCAGCCAGCGATCGTTTAACTGGTGATATTGCGAAGGGGGAAGCTCCAGACGAAACCGTCATGGAGACCCTACGAGGCACTGGTGGGCACGCGGGGGCCACTCAGATCCCTCCGCCCGCCGCCCCTTCTAGCGCTTTTCGAGGAACCACAGTCCGCAGTCCCCTCGTCAGCCCTGCGCACCGGCACACACGCACTTCCCTCTCTTCCCTCCACCTCCCGCCAGGATCAGGGCCCGAGCGTGCGCACTGGGTTGCTGGTGGGGCTCGCGCGCCTCGCGAGCTCCTTGTGCGCAGGCGCCGAGCGGAGGCCAGAGCGGAAGTGGAGCCGCTGCGGGGCGGTGGGGCGGGCGCGCGCGCGGAGGCTGAGCGAGCGGCTGACATGGCGCACTTGGGGCGTCTCCTGGTTCCCCTGGCAGCCCTGGTCCTGTTGCTCTGGGCGGTCCCTGGGGCCCACGGGCGGCGGGGCAACGTGCGCGTCCTCACCGACGAGAACTGGACCTCCTTGCTGGAAGGAGAGTGGATGATAGAATTGTGAGTGCGGGGCGACCGGCCGGGGGTCTGGCGGGGTCCTCAGCCGCCCCCTCCCTCGAGCGGTGCACCTGACCAGCCCGCCTTCCTCGGCCAGGGCCCGGGGTCCCGGCCTTTGCAAGCCCCTAGCGCCAGCGGCGCTTCTATCTGAGCGTGCACCTGAGCTCCGTCGTTGCTAGGCACTGTGGAGCGATTAGAGGATTACGTGCCACCTCGAATTCTCTGGAGCCAGCCCGAGCCGGCTTGAGGGGGGGGGGTTGGGTGGGGTGAGGGTCTTGACTGTTTCTGTAGACTGTTTTAGTGATCCTTTATAGACATCTAGACGTTGAGCCTCCAAATTTTACAAACGACGACGTTAAGCAAAAATCTCGCTTTTTAGCCTGTCATGGGGAAATTGTTACGTATACCTACCTGTGACGCTTGAATTTGGGATTTTTTTTTTATTTTGTGGCTTTTTTTTTTTCTTTTAAATTGTGAATGCCAAATACATTGAAATTTATTTTAAAATCTTTTCTTTTTTTCCTCCTTGCTTGCATTCATTTCCTTTTCATCTGAATCTCCCTTTTCCTTGGGCGTGCGTTTTTAATTTAGAGAATGGCTTGAATTGTGACTTGTAGGCCTGTAAGTGGTATTGCGTATGCATTGGTGTGATTATTAATAGGCTCTTTAAGAACGCCGGCTCATTTATTATTCGAACAAAATCGCTTGTCTTGTGTGATGGCTGTACCTCAGCGATGTCGTTCTGCTGCTGCTGCAGGCCTTTGTTTTAGATGACAAATTGATGGAGGTTGATGCTGTTACTGATAGATGGCATTATTGATACTGGCTAAGGCACCGCTACTGAATATTAACTGTTTCCTGGACACTGCTAGGTACCTTTACATACATGGCTGTAGTTAATCCTTATAGCAATTAACCATCCTCCACCCCCGCTTTACAGGTCGGCCTGTTCAGATATTGCCTTGTTGGGCCTCAAGAGTAAATATGCAGGCGCTGTTGTTAGCAAGCCTTTAGGAAGGAAGATTCTCGTGCTTTTCTATATTGCGCTTATATTTAGGGTTGCTCATTGCGGAAAAGGTGGGAGTGGACATCCTCAAGGGAGACCCCAGATGAGATCCGTGACACCTGAGTCATAAAACAAAAGGAAATGTCTAAAGCCTTTATCTGGAGGGTAGATGTTTAGTGTACTGACAATGTGTTACTCGCTGAGGTGAATTTTCAGGAACAGCAACTGATGGTGTTTGTTTTTCAGCCATTGTCATGAATAACTTCGATTGTGCCCATGAGCGGTTTAGTGTTAAAGCAGTAGTAATTATAAATATATATAAATACAAATTTATATATAAATTATATATAAATATAAATTTATAAAAATATTTATATTTATAGAAATTTATATAATTATAAATTATAAATTTATAAAATATAGTCAAATATTACAGGATTCTTTTAAGCTTTTTTGTCTCACTGTAAATTTAACATCCAGAAGACGTACATATAAAGGGGAACAAAACTGACATATAGAATATGAAATAAAAACATCCATCTGAAATTCCAGTATCCAGTGCTCCCCCTTCTCCTTGGCTAAAACTTGGGAGTTTAAAGAAGCTCTTAAAAAAGCATTAAAAGACAACACCCTTGATATTCAGAATAGTCTACCCTTAATTACAAGTGAATTATTTTCTGTAAATCCACTTCTGATAAGCTTTATTATAAAGCTGTTTTCATTGTAATTTTACTGTTATAAAGAATTTGGCTTTTGTAGCCAGGTGTGTGTAATCCCAGCACTCAGGGAGGCAGAGGCAGGTGGATTGCTGTGAGTTCGAGGCCAGCTTAGTCTACAAAGCAAGTCCCAGACAGCTGAGGGTACACACAGAGAAACTTTATCTAGGGGGAGGGGGGGTTGTCTTTTGTATGTAACCTAGTTTGTCTTGTTTTACATGCCTGTCTTAGAGGCTTTGTTTTCCTAAAACAATTCATGAATATGTGAAATTACAGAAGTATTTTAATAGGCCTAGGCTTCATTCTTCCTGGTTCTATAAGCTAAAGGAAATTACGATATGCAATGAAATGGAAAGCAAAATTCTAAGGAAAATCTTGGGCCTGAAAAGATAGTGAGTTTCAGAGCTGTGGTTAGAGTGCTGGGGTCCTTGGCCATTGAATTTGTAAGCTCAGGGCCTTTGGACACAGGTTGACATGTTGCTGGCCTGTGGAGTTTTGTCTACCCTGCTTAGTATTTGTGTGAGGTTAGGGTTAGAGTAATGTTTGTATGTGAGATGCAGGTCTGCAGCTTCGCTTATCGTGAGTAACGTGCCTTCCTGGGGCAATCCTGATGGTAATCCTTCCAATATCAGTTGTGTACCTGGTTGCAGCTTGCACAACCCAGGTACTTCTCATTTTTCCAATACCTTGCTCGTTACCCTGCTTGTAAAACTACCTAATTTGGTCAACTTCAAACAAACACATGGTTTGCCATGTTTTAATTAAAAAAAATCTAAAGGTTTTGAAAGTGCTATTTGATGTGTTAGACAGCTCTTGAGTATTTAAGAATTTATTCTCATGCTTCCTTTTTTTAAAGTGTGGTTCAGCTCATCACGTGAACATTTCTTGATGTCAGCATTGCCAGGCTCATACTTCAAATTTTTTTCATCCGAATGAAATTACCCAGTTTGTTTCCTTGTTTAACACAAGGTCTCACTGTAATCCACGCGGGGCTTGAACTCAGTAATCCGCCTGCCTCAGCTTCCTAAATTGGGATTACAGGTGTGAGCCACTCTACATGGATCATTTTCTGTATTACAAATACAAACAGTCTGCAGAAATTATGCTTAAAACATCCTTCACAGTTAGGCCATTAAAGTTCTTAACTTTCAAATTTTTAACCATGTTTTATAGTTATGCTCCCTGGTGTCCCGCTTGCCAGAATCTTCAACCAGAATGGGAAAGTTTTGCTGAATGGGGAGAAGATCTTGAGGTTAAAGTTGCAAAAGTGGATGTCACAGAGCAGACAGGTATCATAACTCTTGGTTGGTTCTGTTCCTTTGCTAATGCTATTTATCATATTTTGATACATGGTTAATATCAAATGTTACCTGCTATTATTGCCTGTCGCTATTCATAGTCTGATACCATTTCCCATTCTTTGTAACAACACTTTCAAGAACAACATTCAAGAACAAACTACCTTTGTTCTTAAATAGCAAATTCATTTAGGTTTGAGAATTTCTTAAGATTGTTTTTACTTGACTGGTCACTACCATTCAATCACACTGTGGTGTAATTAATTGCTCAGGTACTTAATTATTCACATATAACTTCAATATTTAGGCATCATAAATTTTAATTAACTTATGTTCATAAATGTGTGTTTAAAGTTGCTTTAACAACTAATCTGTATTCTCATTGTTGATTACAAATCTCACCTTTAGGTCTTTTCTTGTTCTAACATTTAAATAATTTGAATCAATATTTAAGTTAGCAATTGTCCCTAATAAAATCTGTTGTTTATTTCTTGTCATTTGTAGGACTGAGTGGACGGTTTATTATAACTGCTCTTCCTTCTATTTACCAGTAAGTATTTGGAGGTTCTCAGTCACAGGAAGGAATACATCATGGTATAATGAGAGCAATAGGTCTCTGACTTGGATTATAATTGAAGAGCTGAGGTAATCCCATTATATTCAGCAAGGACTTTAGAGAACTTGATTTGGTTTTAGTGGTACCATAAGTCTTATAAATGACAGTAGATAAATGATACATAAAATACTTCTTGTTCTTAGGGGCTTGTAATTGCTTCAGACAGTGATGTTCTTATGAATTGGTATGCTCCTCTTCAATATAGTCAGTACCTGTCGAGGAATTTTAATTCAAAACATGGCTGTTCTGGCAATAGATCACATCCAAAGACCTACTAGGTCTGTGTGGTCCTGATGAAATACAAACACACCTTTAATCCAGGAGACAGAGGCAAGCAGATCTGAGTTCAAGGCCAGCCTGGTATAGAGCAAGAAAAGCTTAGGTCCAGACATGGTGGTATACCTTTAAAGGGAAAGCTAGTTTGTAGAAGGAAATACCCATGTTTGAAAGTGATGTCTAATTGAGTGGCAGAAACAGTGATAAATTAGAGAAAAACTTGACAGAATAGGATATGCCTAATTCTCATGAAGAGAGAGGAAAGGGAAGTTACTTAAGGGCCAGTGAGAGAGAGAGGAAGCAGTTTTACCAGGATGGTAATAGAGACAGGTTGCAGAGAGAAAACTCAGGTGAAGACCAAATGAGCCAGAGTATGAGAAGGAGCCAGAAGGTTTGAGCAGATTGCTCGAGTTAGTTTGAGGCCAAGCAGAGCAATTCAGAAGGCAAGAGAAAAGGCAGATTGAATAAGTCAGCTGGGAGAGGAGTTTGAGCCAGAACAGCTGAGTTGAACCAGCCAGCCCAGAGCTCAGAAAGAACAAGAAAGGGTGAGCTTATTCAGCAGTAAGTTTCAGAGGCTGAAAACATTCTAGGCTTAGGTTGGATTGTACAGAGGCTAGAAACTTCCAGGACTAGCCCTAGGTTGAACCAGGCAAGTAAATGTTCATCTTACAAGTACCTCTGAGCCGAGAGTCCTGTAGGAGCTGGATGGTAGGGAGAAGCCACAGCTGGTCAGAACAGTTCCTAGAGAGCATGAGTTTTAAATGAGACCCTGGGAGTAGAATTTTGAAGAAGGCAGGGTAAGCATTCTTCCCTGAGTGCTCTCAGACAGGATGCACACTGTCTGTTAAACTGGCTGAGAAAGTGCTGTCACACAGGGGGTTAGGGAACAGGACATAGGGCGGCAGCACACACTGGCTTCTCATGTGAGTTAGACTGAACAAGTCTTGCCACTTTGATTTCTCAAACTAAACTAGAGGGAGACAGTCTCAAGTCTGTTTACTTGACCTGTACCTCAGCGTAATTCTCTGGTGAAATACCAGGAAGTGCTTCTTTCCTTTAACTTCAAAGCTCATTCCTACTTTGTATGTGAAAATCAACAAGATTGGCAAACTCTTGGCCAAATTAATAAAAGACAGAAGATGCAAATTGATAAAATTAGAGATGAAAGGGGGGATATTACAACAGAGAAATTCAGAGAATCATAGGGACTTACTTAAAAACCCGTGCTCTGATCAGAAAGATGGCTCAGAGGTTAAGAACACTGTCTGCTCTTCCGAAGGACCCAGGTTCAATTCCCAGCACCACCCATATGGCAGCTCACAACTGTCTGTAACACAAACTCCAAGGGATCTGATATCTTCACACTAATGCGCTTAAAATAAATTTAAATAAAATATATTTAAAAAAACAAAACTGTGCTCTGCTGGCCGTGGTGGCACACGCCCTTAATCCCAGCACTTGGGAGGCAGAGGCAGGAGGATCTCTGTGAGTCCAGGGCAGCCAGGGATACACAGAGAAACCCTGTCTTGAAAAACAAAAAACAAAACAGCAGCAAAAATCTCTGTTCTACCAGACTGTAAAAAAAATGGATGAATTTCTTGATATATACAAGTTAGATCAAGATCAAATAAGCAAATTTAAACAGGTCCAAAATCTGTAGTGAAAAAACAGTAGTAACTAAATCTCTCAACCAACAAAAAGTTCAGGGCCAGATGAGTTTACTGCAATACTGATTCCACATTCTAGAAAGTGAAGGGACATTTCCCAATTCTTTTTACATGGCTATTTTACTCTAATACCAAAACCACACAAAGGCCTAACAAAGAAAGAAAATTATAGATCGATATCCCTTATAAATATAGATGGAAAAGAACTGCTGGTGTATCGCCATACCCAATTTTAAGTTTTACCAAAGAGCTGTAGTAATTAAAACAGCATGGTGTTGGCACAAAAACAGACATGTTGATCGTTGGAATTAATTGAAGATCAGAGATAAGTTCACACATCTGATTTTTGACAAGTCAAAAACATACTGCAGTAAAGCAAGCATCTTCAGTCAGTGGTGCTGGTCAGGTGGGATGTCTGCATATAGAAGAATGCAGCTATCCATACTTAACCACCCTGCACAAAACTAAGCTCTAGATTTATTTTCTTAAGTATTTTGTTTTGTTTCCTCTTTTCATCTCAGTTCTTTCCCTTGTCTGGTTCTAGTTGGTCTCCCTCTCTCATTCTTTCCTCATATCTTAATGTGAACTTATCTGGAATTGCAAGTACTTCTGGTTTAGTCATGTTGTTTATCTGACCTTTCCCCCATAATTTCTGTTGAAATTTTACCCATCCTTCAGAAAATGTCAGCTTAAAATGTCACCTCCTTCCAGCTGGCCTGTTTGACTAATGCTTCATCATAGTCTTGATGTAAGGTAGGAACTATTGACGCTTAAAGATGTGGGAGCTGAGAGAATGCCCATCTGTTACAGAATACTGAGCGTTGAGAATGTGAGGGCAGGTGGAGGAAGAGTGCAGACTTGACCCTAGTCAGACCTGCTGGCGCCCCTCACAGGGAAGCACTGGGCCAGGTGTCGATAGCAGTTTAAAGTAGAATGACTGAGATGATTAAATTAGGACTCAAAGAGCTAGAAAAGCTTTAACTTACAGCTTAAAGAACAAAGCCTTGGTGTTGTATATCAAGCACTATTCTAGTGACTATAGTGATTCATTTAACATGTAGGCTGGCGGGGATTTTCTACTTGCAGTGTTTCATAATTTTATTATTTGAAAGAATAAAAGCTTATGTTTTTATATGTTTTTATGACTGTGATGCCATCATGACATAAGAATATGTTCTGGTGCTTTGCTAGTGCTTTTGAAGATTAGGCTCGAATATAAAATGAAAAAAATGGTGAGACACATTTACTTCTGATCTTTAGTTGCAAAGATGGTGAATTTAGGCGCTATCTGGGCCCGAGGACTAAGAAGGACTTCATTAACTTCATCAGTGAGAAGGAATGGAAGAATGTTGAACCTGTTTCGTCATGGTTTGGTCCAAGCTCTGTTCTGTAAGTAGGAGGACTTTCTTACTTGAAAATTAATTGCAGATAATTGTTTCATGTAAGTGAAGCAAGCATACTTGGGCTCTTGTACTGAGCATATTCAGATGTATGTTTACTGTGACCTTTAGAACAGCTGCCTGTATTCCTGGGACCTCGGAGTAGGCATCTTGTAGGATCGCAGCAAATGCCCTTTTCACAGTCTGTTAGCTTAGATTTGCTTGTTTGTATCATTGAGGACCTTATACTTTAGAAACGGAGCAGCATAATGGGTAAGGCGCTGTCTTGATCACAATTTTAATGGGATTAAGAGTGTTCAGTCATGTGCTTCCATTGTCCGTGTGAAGTGACTGGGTGGTTTTTCCTGATGAATAGTGTGTCTGCTCAATGAATAATAATGAGCTCACGGCTAGAAGGTAAGGACATTCACCACAGCAGTCAGGCTTGAGAATGGCAAGCATGTTTCCTGCTACACTGGGGAGACTTGCCAGTGTAGACTTGGCTGAGGACATCGTGGTCCCATCTTAGTGTGACTCTGTTACTCCTGTCCCTCCCATGCTTGCCATCAGAAGATGGGGAGTTACGATACTAATTGTAAGAACACAGTGCTGTTGTGGATTCTGGGAATGGGGAAGAAATCAGCCCTGAGGCATTTGGAAGCAGAAGAGCATCCCTCCTTCTGTCTCTGGGTGGCAAAACGTCTAATCATCCTTCAGCCCCAAGAACTTGCCCACTGGGCAACCATGCCCTGCCCAGCTACAGGCCTGGAAGTACTGGTGTAGATTAATCACTGCAGACTACAGTGAGGCTTCACATTTCAGTTCCACTTTTGTTTTTGACAAGGTCTTGCTGGATAGCCCAGCCTGGCCTTCAACTTTTGATTCTCCTGCCCCAGCCTCTCAGGTGCTGAGATTACAAGATGTGAACCACATCTACTTGGCTTTTTAAATGACACAAGCAACATGAAGAAGAGTGCTTTTCTGTGTTGAACTTAAGAAGCAACTCAATGAGTTGCTCATGATTCACTCCTCCTTCTCTATTGGAGGAATGTGGCTGCTTTTCAGTTTCTCTTGAATCTTCAGTGCAGCAGGCTACCCTTTTTTATTAGTAGACTGAAGAGGGGCTACTCCCAGTTCAGCAAGGCTACTGTAGTCGCCTCAGCAGTTTGGCAGTTGGGTTGGATGGAGCTAGCTGTAGGCTTTTGTGTGAAGACGCCCTAAATAGCACGAGTTGTACTTGTTAACAGGAACCTAGTTGTAAACCCAATAAACACTTTCTATTACTTACGTGTAAAACAAAACAAAAAAGCCCTCCTCATCCAAGCCACTTGCTTTACCAGTGTGGAAGTAGTTACTTTGACTTACACGGTGTTATTTATAGCTCTTCAAAGGCTCTCGGTTGATAAATACCAGCAGGAAAGTCTGTCATATTGGAGAAACTAAGTAGAAGGGAAAGTGGATAGCCACAAAGCTGTATGTCTTTGTTGAGTTTTTCAACCCTCTCTTTCAGGATGACTACTATGTCAGCACTTTTCCAGCTCTCGGTGTACATCAGGGTATGGAATAAGCCTTTTTTGTCTCAACTATTTCTAACAACTGTCATTAGTGAGCATAATTTTAGCTATTTCTCTCTATTTCAGACTAGCCACAGCTATTTTGTTCATGACCTTGGAATACCGGCGTGGGGCTCATACCTGGTCTTTGCTTTTGCTACGGTGTTCTCAGGACTGCTGTTGGGACTTGTAAGTGCTTCATTTTAGAGTACTAGAAAAAATCCTTGAAAACCTGAAAGCATTGTTAGTACTGGTTGTTTTGCATGCCATACATTTATACTTCTGCTTACTTTGCAGTGTATGATATTTGTGGCAGACTGCTTTTGCCCTTCAAAAAGGCGCAAACCACAGCAACACCCCACAAGTAAGTCGGTGTGTGTGTGCGCAAGTGGTCTTGGGGCTGGACTCTTAGGGATGCATGTGAGCTGGGCAAGCACTCCCAGCTACACCCACTGCACAGCCTAACGGAGAGGCTTTCACTTCTGTAAGTACACCAGGGTAGCCTGTGTTAATAAATGTGCACGGTGATCCCTGTCATCTGTGACACAGGGGAAGGTGAACAATATGTAGTTCATGTAAAATGATGGCTAGATATCGGAACATTGTTACAAACCAGAGAATATTAATACTTGTGGGTATTTCATAACACTCATCGGTTTATTTGAAAATTGTGCTATATCCATGGATCTATATTTTAAAAGTTAAATATTTTCCACTTTTAATACCATTCATTAGGATGGTGACCACATTTGAAGATTTCCTGTAGCCAACTAATTTTCCCTTTTTTTTTTTTTTTTTTTTTTTTGGTAGGATAGTAGGAAAAGCTGATTAGTTGGTATTGATGGTGGCTTATGCTACAAAATTAGTTTCCATAATTAGAAACACTTACTCCTTCCTATTAATATGATTTCTGCCACTGTTAAGTTCACTTACCTTTAGCTTGGTGTGCTCTGAACTCTTCTTCATTAGTGTAAGGTAAACATAGAAGGCTGTGGCTCATAATCCTAGAGTTGTAGAAATTCTGTGTATTCGCTGTGTATAAAGCTTACTTCTTGACACTTGCTGTATTTTAGACACGTCAGTTTTGTTCATGATGGACTGTCTTTTGCGTATGCAAAGTTGTATAGTGCTGAATGGTCAGCAGTGTTGCACTTGTTGCCAGTAATTCTGACTTTATCACATTTGACCCTCTGCAGGCATTACCAGGTTCTCTTTGAGGGGACAGAGTCTGGGTAGGGTACTGCTGTTGTAAACTGTAGCATTCCCTAAATCCCACGGGTCTGACGTAGGACAAGGGTTAGTGTCCAGTGTGAAGAGGCTTGCCAGGTTGTTAGCACTGAGTGTCTTCATACAGCTTGCTGCGTTTGTGACCTCCCCGCCCCTGTAATGGGTCACCTAGGGTTGGAGCAGTCTTGGGTCACTAAATATAGTAAGCCTCTTTGGGCCGGCTCTACCTTCTGTATCTGTCTATAACACAGTGTACTTTGAACTTAATTATTGTCTAGGCCTCTGAAAAATAGAAAGTCTATACATGGTGTATTCTTACAGTTTCTACATTTTATTGCTTGCAATTATACCTTAGTAAATTACTTACTTGAGGGTGGGGAAAGGGAATTACAGTTTTGAGAAAATACTTGGGCAAGAATGCAACTTTTGTAAATATATGATTTTTCTTTCTCTGGGCACTGCAATGGGATAGTGCTGGAGTTTTAGTATGCTTATGGACCGAATAATTATCATCAAGTTGTTACAAGATGGCTCTGTTTAGTGCAGTACAATTTACCTCAGCTCTGTCTCTACTGCATTGACATTGATTCATCAATGTTGGGTTAGCTTTTGAACACATAGGTAATTAGAATTTGATAAATGAATCTTTTTATAATATCTACTTTATTCTTTTTTAAAATCTAAATATAAATGCTGGGGCTTATGAATCCTTGTATGTTGATTTTACTCTAAAGCAAATTTAGTACATTAACAAAAGCACATTTCTGATCTTTAAGAAAAACCATCACCAGAACTTTCTCAACCTCTGAAAAAAGTGGAGGAGGAGCAAGAGGCTGATGAAGAAGATGTTTCAGAAGAGGAAACGGAAAATAAAGAGGGAGCAAGCAAAGACACTCAACAGAGTGGCCTAAGACAGCGCTGTGTGGGCCCGTCACTGGCCACAGATAAATCCTAATTTTTACAGATGTCTTACTATTATGGTTTTGACAAAACAGAAGGTTGATGATCATTGCTCTGTTTTGAAGTGAATTTGACTTATTGTATATACAGTCTAGGTTGTCATTAGGTTGGACAGTTTTCATTCAGGAAATAAAAGCAGTTACGTGTAACAGTTTGAAATATGATTTAAGAATATTATGATGGTTTAAAGTTGCTTAATTCAGAAGATCCTGGTGCCAAGCAGTGAGATTTGTGTTTATATTTAATAATCTGTTTTGTGTAAAATTCAGAACTGCCTTTCCCAAGCTTCGCATTTCTGGGTATTTAAGAAAATTGCTTTAGAGAGAGAGACTTCTCATTTCACATCATTTTTCTCGGTTTCACTGTGTGAAAAAAGGAACATATTTCCCATAAGTGGGAACGTTGCCCATTGTCTCAAGATGTGTACTTCATTGATAATGCTGTGCTTAGGTAGAATCCAAGATGTCCTCATAAAGTGGCTAACAAAACTACCTTACTTTATAGCTTTCATATCTACGCATTACATTTAGGATATGCTGCTGATTTAAGATGTTTTTATAAGTCTGGCATTGTAATAAATCTTAAGATTGGTGGCCTGTTTTGGTTTCTTGTTTACTTTATGAATTCTTTTTGTTTGCCAGCTGTTACATTTTTAAGTGGGATAAAGATAACAGTATCACTGCTGTGTTTACTGTGGGTGAACAGTACTTTTCTATTGTTTAAAGTTGAAAGTTTACTGAGAGAACCATCCAGTTGAACTGTTTACTTGAAAATGTACAAATGTGGCCATACATTCCAGATTTTAAATTATTACTGTTAAATGATCTTGAAGATTTCTTTGCTTTTCTCTTTTTAATGTGAAGGTGAAATTTTCTGAATTTTAAAGTTTGATGTGGAAAAGCTTTGGCATTTTATATTTTGGAGATTCAAAGCTTAATTTGTTGTAAAATGAAGTCTGCATTCTACTCAAGAAACATCTATTACTGTGTGTTTTTATTGTACCTCTGTCCCCTACAGTTTCTTGATGGATTTTATAGTCAGTATATTGCTTTGTTTTTGAAAATTGTAACATTGTTGTGTTTTAAAGACAAATTTCGTGTTGTATTCCTGACTGCTAGTACTGTGCATCTCACGAATGGAAATCATCAAGATGGACTACATCGATCTCATGTTACAGCAAGGGAAGAGGGTAGCGGGAGGCCGTCTTGATGCCTGGAAGGGGGAAAGCAGACTAAGTTCTCAGAATGAGTCATCCGGCCTTTATGGAATAGAGGGTTTCTGTGACGCTCCCGCCCCTTATGTTCTGTGTGAGTCTTAGACTTGCAGTATTGTGATGTGTGACAGCTTCCTTTTAGGCCTCTCCTTTATAATATTAAATGTTCTGCTGTCAGAGTTTGGATATGTAGTTTGTGGTGGCTTAGAAAAACATTCTAAGCATAAAATAAATGTTTCTAAGCACTTCAGTGATGTTGAAGAGAAGTATGATTTCTTTTCGTTTCTTTTCAGAATCTGATGTGTCCCAGGCTGGCCTCTACTACCATATAGCTAAGAGTGACTGAACTAATGTTTTTCCTGCCCCAGGGCACTGTCACTCTGCCCTCCTGCATGCTGGGCAAGCCCTCTGCCACCTGAGCTCAGTCTATAGCCCAGCACCGATTGCTAAATCACTTGCCACTCAGCAGTGCTTCAGGTCTTCCGTACCTGTGTCACTACATGTGGACTTACATATGGACCCAGATGACGGCTAGGCTGCTCAGACACTTCAGCATTATGCCCTGAAGTCATTCTGTTGTTTTTAGTGTTTCTGTTGTATCTCTGACATTGTCTGGTTTTTAATTAGAAAATGCTTTATTACAGAAAATGGAAAGCATCCTGAAGTAAGGTGTTGGCGTTCTCATAAGCATATGTCATAATTCTCAAAGCTCGAGAATCACAGGAGCCATCTAAGGAATTTTGTTTTGATACCACCAATGTAGAGAACTACGTGGGTCAATTTACAAATGGTTCTGGAAAGAACAGTGTGCAGGTAATGAACTAGAAAATTCTCAAAGGTACAACCATTTGTAACTCTCCACCAAAATGCTGTGAAATCTGGCCTCTATCCTGGCATATGCGCTGTTCTGCCATATACTATTTAGTGATCGTTAGCAAGACTGGTAAAAAGATGCATAGGTCTGACTAAGAGCTGCCTGTGCATGCACAGCGTGCCTTTCGGAGCTTTGCTCTTCCTAACTACCATGTAACCCGGGGAAGCATATTTCAAAAGAACAGTGTTGAGGTGATAGCAGAAGTAGGTAGATTGCAAATCCCGTTCTGGTTAGTCTTGCCCTTTGTCACAGAGGACTGAAAACCAAGGGACCCCCTGTTTCGAAATCGCATAGCAGCGGATGCTTTTCTACCGCAGTTATTTTGGAGTTGTAAGGCGTAGGAAAGTTGCGGTAAACAGTGCTTTTGACAATACTTTTCTCTGACCAGTTGGCCCATTTTTTTTTTTAATCAAGTTGTTAACGTTTACAAATTAAAAGTGAGGTCTGGAGGAAGGAGAGAGGTGGCCCAGTGATTAACAGCCTTGCAGAGGCCCGGAGTTTGTTTCCCGGCACCTGCCTATGTAGGACCGCTCACGACTGCCTCCAACTGCAGCTCCGGGGGAGGCGGTGCAGCTCTTCTTGGCGCCAGCTCTCCTGGACACATAATGAAAAAAAAATAAAATCTGAAAGCTCTTAAAATTCCCAATTTCATC
The DNA here is from genome assembly GCA_028658305.1 of Pachyuromys duprasi. NCBI lineage: Eukaryota > Metazoa > Chordata > Mammalia > Rodentia > Muridae > Pachyuromys > Pachyuromys duprasi. The sequence goes on along the minus strand of CM053765.1, from coordinate 41,470,556 downwards.
AGGTATCAAAACAACGTAGAGGCGTTTAAGGTATGCTGAGAAAAGCCAGGCTCTTCTAAAAAAAATGCTGTTTGCCCTTACAAGAAGGCTTTTAAGGTAAATAAAAATGTAAGCCCCGAGCCACAAACACTGCAGAGAAAGCCAAGGGAGCGGGGCCGGGGCCTAATTGCGAACAGGTAGGTCTTTGGTGCCGATCTCCTATACTGTTGCGCTGGACCCCGATAAAATGGCTCCCGCTCACGCAGCCTCAGCGCGCGAAACCGCCCTCGGGTGCCACGTTGTGGTTTGGTTAAGATGCTGCTGTGAGGTGGTTTTTGACCCCGCGTATCGTCCTGACTTCCCTGTCCTCTTGCCTGTCACCATTATCAGGCTGTTCTTTATGAGGGGTCCCCCTGAGGAACTGGGTCCCCACACCGAGCTGAGGGCGGGGACTGGAGGGTCCCGTTGTCATGGAAACGAGCCTGGCTGCAGCGTAAGGCGCGCTAAAGTCCTCTCTCTGTTCTGCGCAAACACTTCGTTTTTCCAAATTTTTTATGGATGCGTGCGTGCTTGTGTGTATTGTGGACCTGGGCGTTTCTATGCTTGTGTGTGTGCGCGCGCGCGGTGTTTCTATGCCTGTGTGGTGTGTCTGTGTGCTAGAGTTTAGGCGGTAAAGTTGCCCTCCCCACAGTTCCATCTTATTCAGTGTGGCAGTTTCAGCGGAGCCCAGAAGTCCTGATGTGAATGTGCCAAGGTTATGCACGCTCCAGCGCACTGAGGATCCCGGAACTGCCTTGCAAGGTTGCGATTTCGGAAGTCCGGGTCCCACCCAGCATTCCCCTGGGTTCTGGAAGCCCACCTCCAAATTTCGCGCATGCGTGAAAGCGATTTAAGGGCCGAGCCAGCTCCTCGGCGTAATTGTTTTATAAATATTTTATATGTGTGTGCTCCCCTGGTTGCATGTCTATGCACCACGTGTGCGTCGGATCCCCTGGACCCTGGGATTCGAAAGAGGTCGCCTCTAGAAGAGGTCAAAGTAAAAGTGTTCTCATCTTTCCAGCCCGAAGATTGCATAATTTTAAAGGTAAGTTTTTTAATTGAACAGCCTGAGTATGAACAAATAAGTATCTGGCGGGTTTTCTATTTATTTGAAACTTAACGTTAAAAACGGAGCAATGGTGAACTTAGGTTGAAAATTGGTAATATCCACGAGCCAGTTACATACAGCAAGTCTGCCACCCTCCAAGAGGATCATACAAGACTCACAAGAATTCTAAACAGGGATTCCACCAATGAGCTTCAGGCTGCAGCTCCACATTCTCCCAAGGCTTAAGGTTGCCTCAATGCTTGAGCTTGTGCTCAAGGTTTTAATGTGGTTTTTAAAAAGTAGGCTTCCAGCTGGGTGGTGCACACCTGTATTCTCAGCACTCTGGGCAGCAGAGGCAGGCGGATCTGTGAGCTGGAGGTCAGCCTGGTCTATAGAGTGAGTCCAAGACAGCCTGGAATGTAGACTTCCATCCATTGCTACTTCCTGAGAAGCAAAACTCTGGTGTGGGTAAGGTCAGTGGTTTAGAGAAATGAAAAGAAGTTCTCAAATAATGAAATTTTTTCAGCTCTACCTTTCGGGGCCAATTTCCTAGAATTTCCTGATGCCATAAGAATGAAAATACTTCAAGAGTAAAGTTGTTAACGTTGAGAATAAGCTGCATGGGTTTGCTGCTGTCAGTTCTTGATACACACGTGCACGGGCACTCAGACACAGATACACGAGCACACAACTGTGGAGACTACTTCCCTTCCAACACGAAACTGAAAAGCTTCTGTAAAGCAAAGGACACTGTCATCAGAACAAAACGACAGCCTACAGACTGGGAAAAGATCTTTACAGACACTGTATCTGGTAGAGGGCTAATATCCAGAATAGAGAACTCAAGAAGTTAAACCCTAACAAACCAAGTAATCCAATTAAAAATGGGGTACAGAGCTAAACAGAAAATTCTCAACAGAGGAATATCAAATGGCTGAGAAACACTTAAAGAAATGCTCAACATCTTTAGTCATCAGGGAAATGCAAATCAAAACGACCCTGAGATTCCACCTTACACCCAATATGGCTAAGATCAAAAACTCAAGTGACAACACATGCTGGAGAGGATGTGGAGAAAGGGGAACCCTCCTCCATTGCTGGTGGGAATGTAAACCTGTACATCCACTTTGGACATCAATCTGGTGCTTTCTCAGAAAATTAGGAATAGCACTTCCTCAAGATCCAGCTATACTGGGCTGGAGTGATGGCTCAGAGGTTAAGAGCACTGTCTGCTCTTCCAGAGGTCCTGAGTTCAATTCTCAGCACCCACATGGTGGCTCACAACTATAATGAGATCTGGTTCCCTCTTCTGGCCTGCAGGGACACATGCTGGCAAAACATTGTATGAATAATAAATCTTAAAAAAATAAAGATCCAGCTATATCACTCCTGTGCATTAAGCAAAGTTCCACAATCAAAAAAAAGCATGTCCCACATATGGAAACAAAGCCCACATGTATGTCTGTACATGTGAGTAGGAGCATCTAGTAGAAAGGAGAACAAAGGGTAGATAGGTAATGAGGAAGAATATAGTCCAGGGAATGGACACCTATCATGAAAGAGGCTATAAAGTAATTGTCTTTCTAGTTTTAACTCTGTCGTGGATTTTTCTTTCTTCGTTTTCGATTTTATTTTTCTTAAAGTGCATAAAAATGTTAACTTATAGGGAAAGTGTTCAATTCAATATGAAGCTCCACAGCTTCAGAATGACATTTCTGCCAGAAGTTCCCTGGCATGTATAGACTATGTGTCTGGTCAATCATTTTATATATATAATATATATATATTTAATTTGTAAATTATTTACCAAAAGTTTTAATTACAAAAAATATCACCAGAGATCTCGATTGCTAACAAGTCATAAAAGTAAATGACTTATATGGTCACATTAGCGAACGCCCGTAATCCCAGCGCTGGGGAGGTACAGGCAGGAGGAATCCTTGTTTACTGCTGGCGATGGTGCAAACTCATACAGCCATTGTGGGAATCCGTTTGGAGATCAGTATACAGATAACGGACGTAAGTGTTATAAACTCACTGTGACCCTTAGAGCTGCAGCATACGGTCTACACCCGTGATTCTCAATCTGTGGGTTTCACATATCAGATACGCTGCATATCGGGTGTTTGCGTTATGATTCAAAACAGCAAAACTAGTTACGAAATTGCCACAGAAATAATTTTATGGCGGGGGGGGGGGTCACCACAAATGAGGAACTTTTTCACAGGTTCGTAGCATTAAGGAGGCTGAAAGCTACTGCTATCTATACCTTGTCTTCAATGATGGATGCTGGTATTCAATCTGATAGACTCCTACTCGGCCCAGTGTCCTGAGTCTCTTGAATGAGTTGTGTGGCCTTAATGGCATTGTGTAGTTGTTTGTTGTGCTCTGTCCTCCTCCTCCCTCTGCCTCCTGTAAGCTAAAAAGACTTGAGGGGGAAGAGAAAACAGCCAGAATCTGCCTTGAGTACTTAGGCATTCGGTTCTCAGCTCAGGGCTCTCTCTACTCTTCCAATTGAGTAATATAACCTGTTCTCTAGGAGCCTGAGATTGGTGAGGCACACAGACCTTGGGTGATATCAGGCACCAGAACAAGGACAAAGATTTGTTTGTCAATCTAACAAAGCCCTGTCCAGCTTACAGTGAGTAACCCAGTCATCAGTGGCTAGTTTGCTTTCTGTCCAAATTTCCCCACTTGGGTTGTATACTTTGCTATGCTATGGCATCACTTTTGATGAGTGGTCTGGTTCAGGCAACGAAACATATAGAACCAGTTATATTAATTAGGTGGCTGTGAAGTCAAAGAGAGGTGATGCATTTTACCTGTCAGATTGGCTAGCACGGGGCAGGCTTTAAACAGCGTTCCATCTGTCTCCAGTTCTCTCGCTTTTTGTGTCCGTGAACGCTCCGGCATGAAAGCTTGCACAGAAAGTTTGGGGCATAGTTTTGATAGACAGGAGTCTCTTTTTCAAGGTAAGATGATGGGGTTTAGATTAATAGTTGCCCTTGTATTGTAAGCCACTGAAGGTCTCCTAGTAAGATAACTGATTCCAGTTCCACCCCACCAAAAAACAGTATGTAATCTCTTTACAAGGAAATGGAACCAACAGAAACTGGGTGCAGGCCCAATGTTCAGTTTTGTGTGCTCTAGCCAGGTGAGGAAGAAAGGAGGGAATGTATCCTCCAGATAGCCAGATTCCTGGCTTTCAGTTGTTTAAGTTCTGTGGAGAAATATTTTGTTTTCTTTGTTTTTCCAGACAGGGTTTCTCTGTAGCCCTGGCTGACCTGGAATTTGCTCTGTAGATCAGACTGGCCTCCAACTCACAGAGATCCACCTGCCTCTGCCTCCCAAGTGCTGAGACTAAAGGTCTGCACCACCACTGGCTGGATTAAAAAAAAAAAGGAAGGAAAGGAAAGGCTACTCATACCGGTTGATGTTTAGACAAGAGGTACTACCTAAGTTCTTTCAAATATTAGTCCTGTCTGCTGGCATCAGGAATCTAGAAGCAGACATACTGTGACAGGTGCAAATTGAGATATCTCACAGGTATTAAAGGCAGTGGCCATTCCTTAGCCCAGACAGTGCGGAATCTCTGAGAGCTTCGCTAAGCTGAGATTCAGAATTGCTGCTTTTTTTCTCCTCCTGCTTTCCCTGGATATTGGGGGAGAGGAGACACTGGATGGTCAGCTTTCCGGGTATCCAGCGTTACAGAAGCACCAAATAAACTTAGTGTTCTGTCACTAAGGGGAGATAAGTTTGAATTCTCCGGCTTGGAGACCTTGGTATTTTTTGTAAGGTAGAGCCCTAACATCCTGCTAAGGAAAAGCTTCAGTCCCCGCTGAGAATAAACAAAAAGGCGTGTTAGAAACCGGTAGCAAACTGTGCTTCCATGAGTCCCATTTGCAGGTGCAAAAAGATGCCTAGAGTTTGGGGCTAGCAGTTTCAGTAAAGTTTCCTCACTGTCGCGCATTCAGCACAGTGGCCAATATTCTTTATTTTGTAACTTCACATAAGACTTTCACATCATTCCATGTTGAAAGTTACCCAAGGTTACCCTCAGGGAATGTGCATCTGGGCTTCACACAATACTTCTCTGATCTAGTCCCTGGCATTCTTCAGTGGCCATTTTGAACCTCTGCAAAGGTTGGATCTCTGGACATTTACTGGGTAGTAGGATCTTAGCATTTTGTGTACCCCTTCTGGAATGGCCTTTATGATCCTCACCCACCTTATGTATTGGAGCACGTAGGTGTCCATTTAGTCTGTTGCCTTGGTGTCAGACCGAAAAGCTGACCAGTGCCAAAGCATTCTGAAATGGACTTCCCTCAGAGTGCACCGGCTACAGCCGTCCATATTAGCTCTTACTCACATCCAGCTAACAAGCTCTACTGAGCATAATGACTTCCGCAGTCCAGGTTAATCCTCCTTCATATAGTATTCTGTATCCACCCTGACATTTTCCCACTCATGTCTTAAGGTTTGTTCCTGCGGTTTCCATTCAGTTTGCAGTATGGACACTCCGTGATCAGTCGTCAGACCACCACCTGGCTAAGCTATGAAGTATTATAAAAGTGTAAATGCTGGTGCTTTTTACCTCTGTATATAGTGTTCTCCCTTACGTGTGTAAATGTCCTGTGTTGGTGTGCCCAACCTGTGGCCCGTGAGCCGCGTGTGTCCCAGGAGAGCTGTGAATGTCTCAGATAAATATCTGTGTTTTACAAACGGAGGGAAGTTTGGTTAAACTAATTAATTATTTTAATTTAGTAAAAAAAAAAGTGTGTTCTTTTAACCTTGGAAAAGGTACATTTGTAATTGGCTTTCTTGCTGGGGGAGGGTTGATACTTGGGGAAATTTGAGTTCATTTGACAGGATGAGAGCCTTGTTTATTTGTATAGAGCAATGGAGCCAGGGCCTCAACGGTGATCTGGCCCTCAGGATGGCTTGAGCCCCCTTAATTTGTGTAGATTTTTACATATTTATGTGTATGTTTATACATTGTCTAGTTCCCAACCTTCTGTGGTCCCTCCTGTGCTGGCTAGTTTTATTTCCACTGGACACAAGCTAGAGCATCTGAGAGAGTATCAATTGAGAAAAGGCTGTAGCCTGCAGAACATTTTCTTAATTATTGATAGGTGGGGGAGGGCCCAGCCCATTATGGGTGGAGCCATCCCTGGGCTGGAGGTCCTGAATTCTATAACCAAAGCAGGCTGAGCAAGTCATGGGGAGCAAGCCCGGAAGCAGCACCCCTCCATGGCCTCTGCTTCAGCTCCTGCTTCCAGGTTCCTCAGGTTTGAATTTGTTTGAGTTTCTGGCCTGACTTCCTGCAGTGATGAACAGCAAAAATATCTGCGTAAGCAAAATAAACCCTTTCCTCCCCAGTTTGCTTTTGGTCATGGAGTTTCATCATAGCATAGTGACCCTGAGACAGGTCTTTATTGTACAATGTACAAACCGGGCAACTGGTCCTCTTGGTCTTACCAGAGAGGAGTTTACTATTTGAGCGAATGTTTTAGAAAATACTGTTTTCCTAACAGTGTTCATTCATTCTTTAAGAGACTAGAAACTGTAAATGGCAGTGATGAGTAATATGATTTGACGTGCCGAGGGGACACGCTTTATGGGGCTAGGACTTAGACAGCATCTCACTATGTAGCACAGGAGGATCTCAAACTTGTAAATGGCTGTGATGGTTCATAATGATTGTCACCTTGATAGGACCTAGAATCACCCGGTAGACAAGTTTCTGGGCGTGGTTATGAGGGATTTTTTATATTGGTTTAATTAAGGAGGGAAGGCCCACCTTGAATGTGTGTGGCACCTTCCTATGAGCTAGGGTCTCAGAGCGAATAAGATGGAGAAAGTAAACAGCGCCAGTATTCATCTCTCTCTGCGCCTGAGTATGCCTGCAATGCAAACAGATTCTCAAGCGCCTGTTGCCATGCTTTCTCCATCATGATGGGTGTTGTCTGCAAACTGTGAGCCAGCATATCCCTCTTCTTAAGTTCCTTTTGCCTGGTATTTTTGCACAGCGCTGCTATAGCTGATACAGAAGATTGACTCTGGAGAGTGGGGTCCTTGATAATAACCTGGACCATGTGGTTCCTGGGCTTTTGGAGGTGGTTTGTGAGAGGAATGTGGAGGAGTTTGCAGCTGCTAAAGAACTAGAGTGCTGCAGGCAATGCTGAGTGAGCCAGTCTGGTGGGAGCTTGGAGGTGATGATGCTGAGAGAAATGTGGACAGAGGAGGCTAGACTATTCCAGCTATGTTTTGGCAAAGAATCCAGCTGTGTTTCCCCATGTCCTGAGACTGTTGTGGAATGATTATTATACTCTAGAGGCCTTCTCTATCCTTGCAAGTTCCCAAATGATAGAGACAGAGACCTTGGATTTATAAAAGTCTTAAGCACAGTAACTGGGCAGGTGTCAACCCTCTGAGCTATTTTGCTATTCCCTAGCTGCACACTCCATGTTACTTACCATAGTATGTCTGGGTTACTTCTGTTCTATCAGGTCAGCCCTTAGAGCCTGTACTGCCACATGGAACTTCTTTCTCTCTAGCTTCCTCTCCTCCTGCTGCATCCTCTGGTTCCTCTCTCCCCTCCTCCTGGCCTTGTGGTCTCTCTGAGACCCCAAGCTTGGGAACCTAAGCTTCACTTACTTCTCTTCTGCCCAGTTACAGGCTTCAGCAGCTTTATTAACCAATCAATTTTAAATTAGTGAGAGCAAGGTTTACATAACAAAGAACGGTGTAGGTGAAGATGTACTCATCTGGGCAGTAACAAGATCTTGGGGAGCCAGTAATTAGCATTAGAATACATAGCACCAGACATGAGACCTTGGTTGAGGCTGAATTTAAAAGTGATTGGACCAATGAAGGTAAGAATAACAACCTCAATATAGGGGTAGCACTGTTCCGTAGGCTGGGGTCAAAGACTGTATGGAAAGGAGCACCAGGATCCATCCCACTCTGCCTCCTGACCATGGATGTAGTGGATTTAATGTGACCAGCCGCCTCAAGCTCCCGCTGCCCTGACTACCCCATGATCTCCCCTTGAACTTTAGCTAAAGTCAAATTTTCCATCCTTAAATTGTTTCTGACAGCTGGGATTACAGCCATGTACCACCAAGCCTGGCTTTATGCACTATTAATTTGTATTTCCCGATTTCTACAGATTTTGAACTTTTTTTTTCAAAGTATTTATTGGCCATTTGTACCTCATCTTTTGAGACTTGTCTGTTTGGCTTATTATTCAGTTTGCTCCCTGGAATATTTGTTTGGTGTTTAATTTTCCTTTGTATATTGGAGATATCTAGCCCCTGTTTGATGTAAAATTGACAGCATTTTTCCTGATTTTTGTAAGCTTTTACTCTAGTGACTTGCCCTACAAAACCTTCTCAGTTTCATGTAATCCCATTTGTCAGTCAATGGAATTATTTTCTGTGCTGCTTCGTCTTTTCAGATAGTCCTTGTCTATGCCTGTATCCTGAAGTGTTTTTATCTGTGTTTACTTTTGGCAGCTTTGTAGTTTTGGGGTCTTATGTTATTACTTTCATCTCTTTAGAATCGATTTTTGTGCCAAGTTCGAGAGATCTCATTTCATTCTTCTGGGTTGGATTGTTAAAAGAAACTGCTTCTTTGATGTATATTTTTGACTCTTTGTCAAATCATAGGTGGCTGCAGGCAATTGCAGGTGGCTGCCTGCAGGTGTCTGTAGAAGGCTGCAGGTGATGGTAGGCGACTGTAGGTAGCTGCAGATGCCTGTGGGTGGCTACAGGTGGCTGCATGTGTATGAATTTATTTCTAGGTTCTTTATGCTACTGTCCTGTGTTGTATGGCCTGTTTTGTGCTGATAATGTTATGAAGGACCTATAGTACAATCTGAGATTAAATACCGTGATATTTCTAGCATTGTTCTTCCTTCTCTGCCTGTTTGGAGTCTTTGAAACTTCTGTATGAATCTTAGGATAATTTTTCTACTTCTGTGAAGAATGGGATTGTAATTTTTATAGGGATTGCTTTGAGCCTGTAGACTGCTTTTGGTAATTTTTTTTTTTTTACAGTATTCTGCCTATTGAAGACCATGGGAGGGGTGTCTGTCCATTCTTTAATGGTTTCTTCAGTTTCTTTATTCAGTTGTACAGTTTTCACTGTAGGTATCATTTAACTACTTGGCTAGGTTTAGTCCTGGGTTATTTATTTGTTTATTATTTTGAAGCTGTTGTGAATGACTTTCCCCCTCTAATCTCTTTCTTGGAATGTTTAATATTAATGTATAGTAAAACTGCTGGCTTTTGTAAATGCTGCTTTCCTAAAAGTATTGATGGGTTTTAAGGGTGTTCTGGCATAGGCTTTAGTGTTTTTTCAGTACTGGGCCATGTCATCTGCAAATAGGGATGATTTGACTTCTTCCTTATATTGTCTGTCCTTCCTTCCTCCCTTCCTCCCTTCCTTCTTTCCTTCCTTAAACTTGGATCATTATCTTAAGTAAAAGAGAGTAGGCCCTGGCTCTGGCCCGGATCTTAGGGAATATGCTCTCGGTCCCACCAGTTCCCATTGATGTTGACTGTAGTGTGAAATGAGTAATTAGTGTGTAATGTTCCTGGAAATTAGTACAGTGGCAGCTTTTTTTAACCAGCTAACTCCCAAATGATTGATGCAGAGAAACTCTGGCTTATTTGTTAGCCTTGAGCACAATACCTGAGCATCATAAGTCTGTGCTAATGTTCTATGGCTGCTAACCTACCTTCCCTCCCCAGCCAAAATCTCCACAATTCTTGCATTTTTGTCATTCTCTTTTCACTTGAAGACCCCTGGACCTCTCCTCCTCGTGCCAAAGTCCACTTCCTCTCTCTTACTTCTCCCCTCACTGGAAACGGATGTCGCACCCTAATTTCTCTAATGCCCTGCTATTGGCAAAGCAGTGAACAAATGGTGAGCACATGTACACAAACCTGAGACAGGAGAGTCTTAGAATAAACATTACAATGCCAGGTCCAGAATGAAAGCAGATAGGGGAGCAGAGAAATCAGCACTTGAGTAAACAAGGGTAAACTCTACACAGTGCACAATAACATTATGGCAACACTGTAGGGCGTTTACCATGAAGGGATGCTGAACTTTGTCAAGGACCTTTTCTGAATCAATTGAGATAAATCATGTGATCTTTGCCCTGAAGTCCATTTATGTATTTGTATGCTAAATTGTACTAGTTTGTGTAGGCTGAACCAACTTGCATACCTTGGATAAAAGCCAGCTTGGTCATGATACATTATTTTTCAAATGTGTTCCTGAATTCAGCATGCAATTATTTGGTTGAGAATTTTTGTATTTATGAACTATGCTCATCAGATTAATCGGTCCACAGTTACTGGTGGTGGTTATGTTTTGTTTTTTTTTCAGTTTTGGTATCAAACAGTACTGGCTTTGAGTGTGAGTTTCCCGTTTATAACAGTTTGCCAGCTTTTCCTAAAAAGGTCTTGTAGAACCGTATGGACCCAGGGCTTTCTTTCAGAGAATACTTTTTGGTTGTTATGTGGCTTCAATCCCATTGCCCATTATAGGTCTACTTAAGCTGCTGATTTGTTCTTGTTTTGATTTTGGCGTGTCATGATGTTTAACTTTTGAAGTACAAGTTTGACAGTTTTCCTAATGATTCTCACGATTTCGTTGGAATCTGTTGTACCTTCCCCTTCCCATCTCCACTTTTATCAAACCGAGTCTTCTTTTTCTTTAGCTTGGGTAAGGGTTCTGTGGCGTTTGAGCAGGAATGGCCTCCACAGATTTCTGTGTTTGAATACTTGGCGCTTAGGGAGTGGCACTGTTAACGAGGTGTGGCTCTCCTGGAGGAGGTGTGGCTTTGTTGGAGGAGTGTGGCCCTGCTGGAGGAAGTGTGGCTTTGTTGGAGGAGGTGTGGCTCTCCTGGAGGAGGTGTGGCTCTCCTGGAGGAGGTGTGGCTTTGTTGGAGGAGTGTGGCCCTGCTGGCGGGCTTTGAGGTCTCAGATGCTCAAGTCAGGCCTCGTGTGGTTCGGGCTCTTCCTGCTGCCCGCAGGTTGTAGAACTTTCAGCTCCTTCTCCAGCACCGTGTCTGCCCGCACGCTGCCAGGCTTCATGCTTCTTCCCATGATGAGAATGGACTAAAACCTCTGAAACAGTTTTCTTTATAAGAGCTGCCAAGGTCATGGTGTCTCTTCACAGTTAGAAACCCTAACTAAGGCAGGTTCATCGATCCTGTCTACCTTTTCAAGAAACTAACTCTTTCTTCAGTAATCATGGGTATGTGTGCATATTTGTGTGTGCTCATGCACACATGAGTGCAGTGCCTGTCGAAGCCAGAAGAGGGCATCACCTCCCCTGGAGCTGGATTTACGAGCACTGATGTGCTGTCCCATGTCAGTGCTGGGAACCAAATTCTGAAGAGCAGCAAGGGCTCTTAACCCCTGAGAGGTCTCTCCAGCCCTCTCCGTTTTGTTGTTGTTTTCGTTAATTATTTATGACTATAACATTGCTTCTTCTAACTGCCTTAGCTATATTCAAGAGGCTTGGGTAAATTATAATATTTTCACTTAATTCTAAAAGTTTTGAAGTTTCTTTCCTGGTTTCTTCCATGGCCCAGTGCTTGTTGGGGATGGATTGTTCAATGTTCCAGTATTTGTGTAGCTCCTGCAGTTTCTCCTGCTGTTGGTTTCATGTTTTATTTCACTGTGATCTGAGTGGACAGAAGTAATTATTTTACTTCTTTTTCATTCATGAGGTATTGTTGAGTATTGTGTATTTTCCTTCCAGAAGGGCATACTCATGCTAATTCTAAGTGGGTAAGATCATTTCCCACTGCTGTGTCAACAGAATATATTGTAATACTTTCTAATTTGTGCCACCCAATAGGTAAGAGACAGCATTGGACTTTTGCATCTGTTTACACATTTCTACTCATTGTTTTCATGTATTTAAGGGCCATCGACATATTTTGGAATGATCCATCTATTTATAATAGGCTTTTTCTCTCTGCTATTGTTCAAGAACTCTTTACATAAGAGAGGTATGCGTGATGTCATTGTATACACCATATTTATCAGTTGTCTTTTGTCTGTTTATATTGGGTTTATTTCCTTGCCCTCCACTACTATCTTATTTTGTGGTCAAATTATCAATGTTGTAATTCCCTTGTGTTTTAAATCTTAGTCTCTGCTCTGAGATTGGAGGAATTCACGTTTACTTTTAACTTTTCTTGTTACACTTAAACCTGGGCTTTATGTCTTCTGAATGGCATGAAACATAGATGTACTTTTATCTTTTTCTTCAATGGCCTCTCGTCTGCCTTGATACCTGTGCTGGCTAGTCTTCTGTCAGCTTGACACCCAAACTAGAGTTATCTGAAAGGAGGGCACATCAACTGAGAAAATGCCTCCATAAGATCCGGCTGTAAGGCATCTTCTTCATTAATGATTGATTGGGGGAGGGCCCAGCTCTTTGTGGGTTGTACCATCCCTGGCATGGTGGTCCTGGGTTCTATAAGACAGCAGTTTGAGCAAGCCATGATGAGCAAGCCAGTAAGCAGCATCCCTCCATGGCCTCCAGGTTCCTCCCCTGTTTCAGTTCCTGTCCTGACTTCCTGCAGTGATGAACAATGTTGTGTAAGTGTAAGCTAAATAAACCATTTCTTCCCCAACTTGCTTCTTGGTTAAAGTATTACATAAAAACCCTAACTAAGACAATACCCTTTTTTTTTATGGTATGTAGTATAGTATACTTTTTAATTTTTAGTTTTAATTTTTTATTAATTATACTTTGTTCACTTTGTATCCCTCCTGTAGTGCCCGCCCTCTTCCCCTCCCAATCCATCCCTTCCTCCCCCTTCTTCATGCATGCTCCTCCCCAAGTCCACTGATAAGGGAGGTCCTCCTCCCCTTCCTTCTGATCCTAGTCTATCAGGTCTCATCAAGAGTAGCTGCATTCTCTTCCTCTGTGGCCTGGTAAGGCTGCTCCCTCTCAGGGTGAGTTGGCCAAAGAGCAGGCCAATCAGTTCATGTCAGAGACAGTCCCTGTTCCCATTACTATGGAACCCACTTGGACACTGAGCTGCCATGGGCTACATCTGTGCAGGGGTTCTAGGTTATCTCCATGCATGGTACTTGGTTGGACTATCAGTCTCAGGAAGAACCCCTGTGCTCAGATTTTTTGGTTCTGTTGCTCTCCTTGTGGAGTTCCTGTCCTCTCCAGATCTAACTATTTCCCACTTCTTTCATAGACAATACCCTTTCTTAAAATTGGTCTTTAGGTCAGGCATAATGCATACCTTTAAGGCCCACGCTCCGAGGCAGCAGGTGGAATCTCTGTGAGTTCAGGGCTAACCTTATCCACAGAGTGATTACAGGCCAGCCAGAGCCATACAGTGAGAACCCATCTTTTTTAAAGTAATTTTTGTCCCATTGATTTAAGATGCCACTTCTATTATATACCAAGTTTCATGAAATTACCTTTAATTTTTTTTCTTGTACTTTGCCACAGTGTGCTTTTCCATAGTACATGGGAAGTGTTGGAGGACTTTTTGCCATCTGTTCGTTGCCTCTGGCCACAGATGGTGTGCTGGTGTGTGTTCTTCTAGAATGGTTAACTACTGCAGCGATCATCTCGAAAGGCAGAGAAGTTTACCTTCCGGCTGTGTGTTTATAGGACACTGTTACCCAAACTGAACCCACATCTGTGAGATATTACCCGTATCTGCTCCGCTGTAGAACCATTAGGTCTGGATTGAGCTCAGTGATACACTGCATTGCTGTACTGAAGCCTGGAAGACTGGCTCCCATGGCTGGGCTTTATTAAGGTTTATTGTCCTTGGCTCCAGGACTTGTTTCTGAAATTCAGCTGCTAGATCCAGGTGGACAGATCCTAACACTGCCAGAATACAACTATTCGAATTACAAGGGACTTTACCTCTCCTGCAGATCAACATTCAGGGACCAAAGTTGCCTAGCAAGGATGATGTCCTTATTCAGCCCAAGAGTGTCCTTTTCACTGGGGTGAGAGGAATTCCATCTTAAAGGATCCTTTCATCCAGAAACCATGATCAACAGCCCAAGCAAGATCAGTAAAGGCCAATGTGCTATATACTATGTGGTTTCTCATGAGGTCAGGATTAAGTATTTGTTAGTACCACATACATGTCAGTGCTTACAAAGTGAAGCCCATTGGTGGGTTTCAAACTTTAGGGTATATAGGAAGGGGCAGAGGCAATGTAAGTTTTTGTTTTTAGTTTTCGCTTTCTGTTTTGATACTCCTTTTAAAGTGTTGAAGGCGCCCCACAAAATAAAGCTGCAGCTAGCTAGCATCTGCCCGAGACAGACCTTCTGGGTTTAAGTTATATCATTCTGTATAATTTTTTTCCATTTTCATCCACTTCCTCATAAATTTCATTTTTCTTCACAGCTGAATAAGATTCCATTCTGTTCCTTAACTGTATTTCATTATTCATTCATCAGTTAATGGACAACTAACTTGCAATGAGCATGTATACATGGTTATCTCTGGAGGAGGGTATAGAGTCCTTTGGGTATATAACAGGAAGTGGTATCGCTTGGTCAAATGGCAGTTTTACAAGTGGCCGCACTAGTCTCCAGTCCCACCCGCAGTGTGCAATGGTTCTGCTTTCCCCACATCCACACCAGCGCTTGTTGCTTTTTGTGATGGCTAATCTTCACTGTCAACTCAGCTAGTTCTGGAATTGACTAACAGACAAACTGCTGGGCACCTCTATGAGGGGTTCTCTTGCTCAGATTATTGAAGTGGGATTTCCCCCCTTAAATGTGGGTGGCACCTTCCGTTGGCAGCCCAGATAAAAGATGAAAGAATCAATCTTTGCGTTGCCCATTTGTTCTCACTCTTGTCGGAAGGTTTGTCTCTAGCTCACAGCATTCCTTTGCCGATAGTAGGACCTAGCTTTTGCCTTCCTGTGTGAAATCAAGGCTACTGGCTCTCCTGGAACCTTCTGGACCTTCAGTGCCAGATTGGGACTGCTTAGACACCCAGCCATGGGAACTGAGCAACTGCTGTGTTCTTGGCCTTTCTGGTATGCAGTGGTCATTGTTGGACTACCTAGATGGTATTCTGCAAGCCAATCTAATAAATACCCCTTTAATATATACATAGTCTATCAGTTCTGTTCCTTGGAGAACCGTGACCTTGATGGTGGCCATTCTAACTAGGATGAGATGGAATCTTGAAATAGTTTAATTTGCATCTCTCCAAGAGCCACGATGCCAAACACCATTTCAAGTGTTTTCTTTCCACTTGCATTTCATGTTTTGAGAACTCTCTGTTTGGTTCTGAAGTCTACTGTGTAGTTGGGTTGTTTGTTTTCTTGGTATTTATGGTTGTTGTTTTTGCTGCTGTTCTTTGTTAGGCAAGGCATACCTGTGAAAGCCAGGAAACTGGAAAGAGGTCATGGGAGCGGTGCCGTAAGTGATGGGAGATTGTAGAAGCTTAAGTGAAGTCAAATTACAGAGGGGGGAAGCAAATTATAGAGGAGAAATATTGTGGATGGAAAGGTTTAAACGAGGAGGGAGGACTGAGAGATGATGGTGTTAAAGAAAGGGGGAGGATTAACTTGGACAGAGACAGTGAAAAGAAACCATGCGAAAGCCTGTTATCTTGTAACAAAACATATACAAGAGTGCTGAAGGGTGCTTGCTACCTTGCTGGGCTGGGTGGGGCTGCCCCTTGAAGCGGTGTGTCACTAAACATAGTTCCCAGTTCCACAGGAACTTGGAGGGTTCACTGGAGGCCTCCAAAGCAGTACAGGGTCTTGTTAGTTCTCTTGGTTTTGTATGATGCGAAGAAAGCAAGCTGAAACTGAGCCGAAATGCCCTCTCACAGCTGGCTAGCTGGCGCGCTGTGCGTGCTGTTGAGAGAAAAAGGCATCAGCTCTAAAGAAGACATTTACACCATTTCCTTCAAGGCTCGGGGAACATTGTGGAGGAGGGGAGGGCAGTATGTAAAATTTCAAAGACTGGAATGAAGGGCAAGGAAACGCCATCCTTCAGACTAGATACAACCCCTTGCAATCCTTAACCCACAGTAACTGGTTCTTTGCACAGCCCCCACACAAGACTGGCCCTGTCAATCATCAGCCACAGAAGGGGAGGGGTCCACAGGGCCCTGCCCTGTACCACTGAACATTAACTGTGTACCCACTGCTCAGCCCACCAGACCCCGGCTCCGAACCCATGATTACTTAGACTGCAGTGGTTAAACTGAGTCACAAAACGAAAGGAAGACATGAACATGAAAGAAAGATTTGAGAATGGTGGTGGGCAGGGGTGGTAGGGAGATTTGGGGTCAGGGCACAGTGAGAACGATCGGTATGCATTGCTGAAATACATACAGATGTAATGAATAATAAACGAAAACATTCTACAGAGATGTTTCCATGCTGTTGGCCTCTAGAGGGGGCTCAAAGGTTGCAGTTTATTTAGTAAAATGCCTGAAAAAAGAACTCACAGCTCATTCTGGCAAACTCACATCTGTAACCCATAGAAAACCAATGCAGCAGGTGGGGCTGTTTCCTTGCAAATGGCCTTTCGGCTTTTTTCTTTTCTTTTTTTTTTTTTTTTTACTCATTTCTCTGCTCTCCCAATCCTTGCCTGGCAGTTAGGGTAAAGAAGTCTATGAATTCTTTTCTCCTCAAACCTACCTACCTAACAAGCAAACAAACAAACAAACAAATGTTAAGGTGCAGGGCCTCAAACTGAACCATGGGCTATTTTGAGTAGCTGGAAATCACACTTCCCAGGCAGCTACAAAATCCATGTGTTAAAATCCTTTTATCAGCTGCCAGCCTAAGCGCTGGAGCATACATCATTCCTTGCTGGTTTCCTGCCTTGCGGGTGGTTTTCTCTATAACTGTTCCCAGTAAATACCTGTAACTTTCTCGGGAATAAAAATTCAAAGAACAATGGTCTTGTTCTAAATACTCATCTCTTACCCAGTCAAGGCTAAATTCACAGTGGGCATGAGGTGGCTGTGCCTGCATTTGAAATGTTCTGTGAGACCCGAGAGCTTGCCTTGAGGTAGACTTGGGGTCTGGCTGAGATTTGTTTTCCTCCTTTGTCCTGATAAGACTTGATCCACAGAGACTCTGGGCCCTGGTTCACTGACCAGAGCCAGGAAGAGGCTGTCTTCATTCTGTTGCTAAATAGTTAGGCACCAACTGTAGGCTGCTGCTTCCCAAATTCCCATCCCCTTGTCTCTCTCGATGGTTTTTTTTTTTAATATTTAATTTTGTTTTTATTGATTAATTTTGTTTCTTGATGATGTTATGTGTTTATAATTTATTTTATCTTGTTTGTTTGTTTGAGACAGTGTCTCACTATGTAGCCTTGGCTGGCCCGGAACTTTGTTGATCAGGCTGATCTTGAACTCACAAAGATCCAACTATCTCTGCCTTCCAAGTGCTGGGATTAAAGGCGTGTGCCACCGCCTGGCTCTCACTGGAATTTTAACCTGAGTCCCTGCTTTCCTCATATTTCTTTCCCGGATCCAGAAAGCGACCCTCCACATGTTTATCACTCTTTCCTGTTTCCTTCATACCCACTACCATCAGGTGTGCTGGCCAAGTCTGGAGGTTCTGCTTTTTCCTTATCTGCTTCCTTCCTGCTCTCTACTCCCTTCTGATATAGCAAGCTACAGCTGTCTCACCGGAAACATCCGGATAACTTCCCGTAGGAGCAATAACAGCCGTGATTTGGAAAAAGCAATGTGCTTTTCTTTCTTTTTTTCCTGATTATAACGGTCTTTAAAAAAATGCATGCCAAACTAACTAGCTAACTAACTAAGTAAACAAATATGAAAAAGTCAAGATCTGATTTCTGACATTAAAAAAAATAGAGTTTTGTGGAAAGACAAGAGGATTTGAAGTTTGCCTTTGAGGGAGACAGTAGATTTCATAAATGGTTTTGGTTTCCATTTACACAGCAAGGATTAGCCTGGGAGATTATAAACTTCTGCCATAAGGTAGGAAATGATTATTATACCAGTGCTCAATGGCGAGACGGTGGTTCAGAAGTGAAGGGCGCTGACCACTGAAGCCTGAATGAGCTGTTGGAAGCGGGGGTTGGAAGAAGTACACAGCCATGTGGATCTGACTTTCCCTTCAGGCTGTGGTCTGGATAGGCAGGAAAGTGGAGCAGCAGTTCCCTCTTAGTCGTCGGGTTGGTCACCAGGAAGCCTGCTAGGGGACCACCTTCTTGACCACCCTGCAGGGGGATGAGATAAACTAAGCTCAGAAAACTGAGAGACAACAACAGTCTAATTGTGTCCCCCTACCTCATCCTGACATCCCTCACACCCTCAGGATGTTAAAATGTGGGGTTGAGAGCCAGAAGTGCCCCCGTGGGCCTGTTGACATGGGGCCATCGAGGCACTGGGGCCTGTGAAGCCAGTGAGCGCTGAAAGTATGGAGATAGTCGGAGAGCCACCAGGGACCCACGCAGCTGAAAGGGAAGGCAAACAGTGATGTCTAGCAGCTGCAGTCTCCTCCATCTTCCTTAATGACACCACTGAGGACCAGTAGCAAAGGAGACAAGGAACACTGCTCTGGAGCCAGAGGGCCCTGTGTGCTTTTGAGGACTCTTTCTTCCTCAGTCTATGAGACGTCATCCTCATCCTAGGGACAGTCGGCAATAAAACTGTAGATTAAACTCATTTCTCCCCAGGGACAGATTTGAACTGTGTTAGCCTGAAGGCTCTGTCCTGGCCCTTTCTGTCTCTCTGGACTGTGGAGGAGCTAGTGAGCAAGAGCAGATCTAGGCAAGTTTGGCTTTCATTTCTAAACGCTAGAGCTCTGGGGTGAGTTTGTTGCACCCCACACTTGTCCACCCTTACCCTTTATAGGGCACATGGAGGCACAGGCCTTTGAAAGTGTGGGCTCTCCTACGCCAACCAACCCCTAGTCCTTCCAGTTGGGCGTGTCACCATGGTGTCCAAAGACCTATATCTGAACTTGTCTTCCTATTGCCCTCACCCTAGCCCTCTGTGAAACTCACAGGTCATGCCTGTACCCCAGAGGTGCCCATCTGTGCCTGCCAGCCACCTTCAGCCTTTTATAGCTTCAGAAGAGAGCTAGCTTTGTAAGCTAGCTCCCAGCCCCCCAAACCCTGCCCCGTGCTTCTTGCCAGAGCGGAAGTCTCCTGCCACACTCCCCACTGAGCTGTCTGTTTGCTGTTTCCTTCTCCCTGCATTTCTGCTTCAGACTCCGAGAAGACTCTGTGCTGCGTGATAGCTCGGTGAGCACTGGAGTCTAAAGCAGCAGTTCTCAACTTGAGGGTCACCATCCCTTTGGCAAACCTCTGTCTCCAAAAATACGATTCAGAACAGTAGCAAAATTACAGTTATTAAGTGGCAACAAAAGAAATGTTCTGGTTGGGGGGGTCACCACAGAGAGTCACCACTCTATCAAAGGGTCACAGTTTGGGGGAGATTGAGAACACTGGTCCAAAGGTCGGGTCAGAAGGCTACACTGTATCAACGTTCTGCAGGTACATCTGGGGTGCCGCTGGTCTGAGAGCGGCCGGACCAGCGGAAGGAGGACAGACTGTTAAGCTCCATAAACTGAGGAAATTCATTGTGTCATCGTAAGTTTCTCAAACAATTAGCACAGGGCTGATGATTCAAACACATTTTATGTCTGAATAGATACTGGTTCTCCTATCTTTGAAAGTATTCCTCAGTAGCAGTTGGAGTCTTCACCATCTGCCGTTTGAATGCTATTGTGAGTTTCAGTGCGTAAAGTAAGGGATTAAAATTGAGAAGGGCTTGCGAGCGTCTTTCAGGGCAGGAACAGACAGTCTTTCTCCCTTCAAGCCATCTAACTCCATACTGCACAGAGCCCTTTACTTTAAATGAGATCCCCACTGGATCCCAGAGACGTTTGCTTTGTTTTTTTTCTCAGCACTCCCAGGCCTCCTTTCTGCAAAGAGCCACGTCATCAACAAGATTAGCCTTTCTGGATAAGCCCTGTCCTCAGGAACCTTTTCTTGCTCATCTTTGTCCTCGCCTCTGCTTGTAAAATAGCAGGTGGGCAACTGTCAACCAGGCAGATGTGTTTTCTGGTCCACATCACGAGCTCATCAAGTGAGCGTGTGCGCGCCTGCATACGTGCGTGCACACATGTGTGGGTGGGTAGGTCAGAGGTCCACAGCTGTCCTCAGCTACTGTCCACCTTATTTTTTGAGATAGGATCTCTCACTTCCTTCAAGCAGGCTAGGCTGGCGGGGCCAGAGAGCCCCAGGCATATGCCTGTCCCTGATTTCTTTCTTAACGCTGGGGTTAGAAGCACACACCACCACACCCAACTTTGTTTTCTTATTGTAGGTTCTGGGGGAATGGTCCTCATGCCT
The DNA here is from genome assembly GCA_028658305.1 of Pachyuromys duprasi. Classification (NCBI taxonomy): domain Eukaryota; kingdom Metazoa; phylum Chordata; class Mammalia; order Rodentia; family Muridae; genus Pachyuromys; species Pachyuromys duprasi. The sequence continues at coordinate 41,450,102 of CM053765.1, read as the reverse complement.
GTAACACGAACGCTCTACCAGCCAAGCTAGAATCCCAGTCGCTACCTCAAATATTATTTTTAAATGCCTTTAGTAAGGAAAAAATTACCCACACTGAACTATGCCCACTTAGGTAAAAGCAGTTTTGTGACCAAGTAAGATTTTACACATGTATGCATCAAGTTTTCTCATGCCTACTGGGGTCAGTCTCTCATCTCTGGCCCTGGACAACAAGGGTCTGCTTTCTGTCCCTATAGGTCAATTTGCACTATCTGGAATTACAAACAAATGATATTATACATAGGCATGATTTTTATGCCTAATTTCTTTTGTCCATCATAATATCTTTTGATGTAAATTCTTCTCATTTTACTCTAACCTTTATTTGTTGCTGTCATAAAATTCTCTGACAAAAGCAACTAAAAGGAGAAAGGATTTATTTTGGCTCATAGTTCAAGGGTACAGTTCTAGTTCATTATGGCAGAGGAGTCAAGGCACCAGGAGCTGGAAGCAGGGCTGAATGAACAGAGAGGGAAGAAAAGATCAGCTCCTTTCCCCCGTGTATTACAGTACAGGATCCCATCTAGGGAATGGTGCCACCCACAGTAGACAAGCCTTCCCACTCAGTGAACACAGTCAAGCCAACATACCACAAGAGTATCCAGAGGCTCGGCTCCTCAGTGATTCTACATTCTGTCAAGTGGAAAGTTAGTACTAACCGTTACACTTGGTTCATCTTTCCAATACCATTACTGCCCCTGCCCTCTTAGTGACAACTTAAGCTTGCTATGTGTAATTCTATCCTTTCTGTCAATATGCATGTATAGACATATAAGAGACCCTGGGTGACCCAGTCTGCAGAAATCATTTTTGCAGTATGCAAACTAAAAACTGGAAATTCTTTTACAGGCAAGGAAATTTAGGACCTATGGAAAAAATACTGATGTCAGTGATGATGAGGTGATGATGGTTATTGTGGATGTGATGGAGATGATGGTAGTGGTGATGGTAATAAAGATGGTAGTAATGATTAAGATGTCTATGATGATTTTGGTGATGATGGCCGCAATGACAAAGGTGGTTAGATGGTGATGATGATGATGGCAAAGATGATGATGAGAATGATGGTATTTTCAACAATACACATCCTCTGGCGAGAGATAAAGTCCATCTTCCCATTGCACTGTCCCCTGTGTTTTCCCATTTCATTTTTACCACTCCTGTGAGATGCATATCACCCTTCCCATTTTTAGAGGAGAGGCCCGAAGCCAGTGCGGTTTCCCAACGGTTTTCAAAGAAAAGCTGCAATAAGCATCTAACTCTTTATATTTTAGTATTTGTGAAAATCAGCTGTGGGCACTTTAGTGGCATAAACCCCCCTGATTTTTCATGCTTAAAATGAAAGCACATTTCCTTCATACTAAATTATCTCTAAGCCTTTGAGAGAGAATAAGTTGAAGTACCTTGGAGGTATTTCAATTTTGTTGTTACCAGTGGTATTCTTAGGCGGCAAACAGAAAACGCAGATGAAAAAGCAGATGATGTCCATTCTGCTTAGTTTACTTTAAAGTTCAAAATATTACCCCCTGGCTTAGCTAGTCTATAACAGTTTCAGATCGGCATGTGGGAAGAGAGAGTAGTCATGGGGGAATTGGTCCCCTGGCCCTGTTTAATTCCCATCTTGCCTGACCATGATTTAGATAGATGCTCACAGCTCTGGCAGAGTAGCCCATAGCATGGCCCTAAGGGTCCTGACAAAGTACCTCTAACACATTCCTTCTTCCTTCCCTTAGGCTCTGGGGTGCTGGCGCCTTCCTCCTGTTTTACTGTTCCTATAATCTGGCCATGCCGTGTGCTCAGTATTAAGATAATGCTGTTGAGCTCCCTAACCATCTTTCTCTGTCCTGCTCTTTGGTCCTAAGCTTGAGACTTTGCTAGCTCCCTTTGTCAGCTACTCTATTCGGTTTGCCGATATAGACTGCTTCAAGGAGCCCAGAAAGCTGGAGGAAGCAGGAGGGCTCTGTTTCTCCCTTCGCTTGCTCCTCCTGGCAGCAACCACCTTGTCTCTGGATGCTGGTGATGGCATTCTGTGTGCCACGCGCACGGTGTTGCTGTCCAGTGCTGGTAACAGCAGCTTCATCTTTTCTCCAGGGGCCTGAGTCCAAGATCAGTGTCCCCCTTGAGTCCCAGGATGTAACAACCAAAGCTTTGTTCCTTAACCATGCAGCTGCTTTTTCATACTTTTTTTTTCAGTTTTATGTGTGCATACGTGTGTGTGTGTGTGTGTGTGTGTGTACTCCTTTACACATTCAGATTCCATTCCTCTGCCATTTTTATTATGGTAAAAAATAAGTAGCAGAATGTATGACACTACATAACAGAATGCACCATCTCGACTGCGCTGGCAGCACAGTTGGCTAGTAGTATGCACATTGACTTTGCACCAAATCTCCAGGACTGTTCTGTCTCACGACTCCAAACCTGCACCCCTCAGACACCTCCCATTTGTACCTTCTAGCCCCATCATTCTGTGTTCTAGCACTACTAACTTGCTTATTTTTCACACATCACATAAAGATCTCCAACCATTTAAAAATGGAGTCCTCCTACCTAATTAATCCTATTAAAATAAGTGGTGTAGTTCCTGTTTTTTGTTGTTGTTGTTTGTATTTTTGTTTTGTTTTGTTTTTGATTGCTTGGTTTTTTAGGCTCAGGGGTAATGACTACCTCCTGTTTTTGTCAGTAGCCAGTCATTTTGTCATTCTAATAGCCTGCTCCTACTCTATCTTTGTATTATCTAATATCAAGGTTCATGTTATCCGGTCTGTTTCTGGAAGCAGTCTATCTTTAAATAACATTTAACTAAATAGTTGGAATGTGCCGTCTGATTCATCTGATTCTTGCTAGGATCATGACAGGTAATCTTATGGAATTGTTGGGAGAGAGGATTAAATCAAGATCTCAATGGTGGGGCACGCCTTTGATCCCAGCACTTGGGAGGCAAAGGCAGACAGATCTGAGGCCAGCCTGGTCTATAGAGAGAGTTTCAGGACAGCTAGAGCTACACAGAAAAACCCTGTCTCAAAAAACAAAACAAAACGATTAAGTTAAAGTGAAAGCCAAGCTGAAAGTTCTGTGAAGTTGAAAGCGCTACATAGTATCGCTGTTACTGGTGGGGATAGTATTCCAGAGAGACTGTATGTGGACGCTCCGCATTCCCAGTGTCCCTCGAGGCACCAATGTCTGCAAGAGAAAAATAACAAACAACCAAATAGCTACAGCTTCCATTTCAACAGACCATTGTGGGGCAGAAAGAAAAGCTAAGAGTAGAACCCCTGTCTCCTGCCCAAAAGAGGATGTGGGGAATGTAATTAAAATCCCATATTCATATTCTCAAGTTAACGTAGGGAAAGAAGCCAGAATGTCTGTGTCCTTAAATGATACAGACTCCAGCCCCGTCAAGGAGGCTCCGGTCCCATTTGTCAGTCCCCAGCACTTCAGTGACACTTCAAAGTCCTCACTTAACATGAAAAATAGACTTTCTTTTCCAGAATAGTAAGAGACTGGAAACTCCCTGATCACCAGCCAGCTTATAAACATCAGCAAGCCTAGCCTTGGCCAGAAGTTTCCCTGGCAGGATGTAGGGGGTCCCTGTTTCTTCCCCTCCAAAGGAGCAGAGGATGGAAGGAGATACCGTGGGTTCCCCAGGAGTTCCACATGGCTCAGGGATCAAAGAGCAGGGTGGAAAGGGCTCAGGAAGTACTGTGGATAAACCCAATGAGGAGAACTTTGGTTTGCTGGCATGGTGGCATGGTGGGTTATACATTCTGAAAAAGTATTCACCATCAGCCTCCACCTGAAGACCAAGCAACGTCTAGGTTCCTTGTATTTGTGGACCTGTCTCTTCCCACAGTGGCCCTGGAATCAGAGATTAATCAGGTGTGGAAGGTTGGTTGGTAAGGGCGGGACTTGTTTTCCACTGACACCCACTGACACCCCTTCCCCTCCATTGTCCTCTACATTTTCTTTCCCCCTCCCGCTACTTGGTGAAAGTCTGATAGAAATGAGAAGGCTCATAGTACTAGTTTTGACAGCTTAAATATGAGTCAGTCACCTGCTTTAGCTTTTAAGTCATTAGAGGAGAAAAAGGCAAGTTGAGGAAGAGAAAAGTAGTTGCATAGTGTCATAAAAATCATGACAAAAAGATTCACTGAGTTGTCAGAGGAGCTTTAAGCTCCTTTAAGATGAACTAATGGATGTGGCTGGAGAGATGGCTCAGTAGTTAAGAGCACTGGCTGCTCTTGTAGGAAATGTGGGTATGATTCCTGAAACCCACACAGTGCCTCACAACTGTCTATGATAGCTTCAGTCCCAGGGGATCTGATGCCTTCTTCTCCTATCTGTGAGTACCAGGCACACACACACACACACAAACACATACACACGCACAGCCTTTCACAGACAGATACATAGGCAAAATACCCATACACATAAAATAATAATGATTTTTAAAAGATAGAATAGGGAAAGGGCTTGAGATATAGCTAAATGGTTGAGTACTTATATAGCACATGAATTTACTCACAATGCTATAGGAAAACCCCAAAACAAAGACAAAGTAATGAAAATGAGGAATAATACCGCAGGAAGGGAAATTGTTCACTTACCATTATCCTAGAATTAGTTGGAGTTATTCTCTTCTCTAGCTTTGTTTTGACTACTGGTTAGCTAGAACATTAACAGGCAGATAGGGTTATTGAGCTGAAACATATTTGAAGGATCCCAGAATGCACGTTTTTCACACCCCAACATCTCTGGGAATCAGTTGATGGTGATGGCCAGGCTCAGGGGGTTAATTGTTAATAAGACTTAGTTACAGCAGCTTTTTCTGACATCCCTTCAGCTGAACTGAGTGTGTGGAGAAGACAGTAGGACTTGAGTTTCAATTGCTGTTTAAAAGGTCCTTGGAAAGATTACACAGTGATTTGATATTGAAAAGAAAAATGTCCCTTCTCTTGTAGAGACAGAGTAGCAGGGTTTTCATTTGATGTCTGTGAAACAGGTAGGCATGCTCCGAGGAAGGAATGTATCAAGAAAGCTTCCCAGAATCCTAAACAGGAAGAGCTGTATCTTAGGTAGATGCACTTGCCTACCACATGGAAGGCTCCGAATTTACCCACAATGCTAGAGGAAAAACCAAAAACAAGGACAAAGTCATGAAAATGAGTGATAATACCTCAGGAAGGAAAGATTGATCACTTACCATTATTCTAGTCTTGGCTGGAGTTACTTTCTTCTCCAGCTTTGTTGTTACTACTAGAACATTAACAAGTGGATAGGTTATTGCACCAGATTTGAGTGATCAGCTGAACTCAGTGTGTTGAGAAGACAGTAGGACTTTAAAGGTAATTGAACTTTTTTTTGTTGTTTTTACCCTGCTAGCTTCTAAAATAATAGACAGAGAAACTAAGATTTATTTTACAAACCTAAAGCACTGGAACTGGGCACACATCAAACCCCTAAGCTATTTAGCTATCTCTCAGTTATACGACCCAAGTTACCTGCCAATAAGTCGTTTTTGTAGGCTGGATCTACCCCACCAGGCCATGTCCTCTTGCTCAATCTTCCCTTCCTCCTCCATCATCTGCCCCTTCTCCTCTCTTGCTGTCATCATGGTCTCGTGCCTGGGAAGCTAAACTCTGCCTTCCTTTCTTCTGCCTAGTCATAGGCCTCAGCATCTTTATTAGCCAGTCAGGGATAATTGGGGAACATTCCTTACATCAGCTGGGTACAGGAGATGGTTCAACAATCATAAAAATTAATGCCCATGACAGGACAGGAACCAGATCTTAGGGCACTGAAATCAGCACCTGAAGACACAGCTCACAAGGCTCTCTTTCAACAGATAGAAGAGGCTGTTGTTTAGGTATGCAAAACTGTCAGGGGGCAGTAGAAACTGTTTACTACCTGTTGACTGAACCATGCAAGCAACCAGAGGTAGTTATGACTGTGGAGGACTGCGGTTGAGGCATCAGGTCATGAAGTTTAAAAAAAAAAAAAACAACAGTATTTCTTCCTTTTTTTTGTGGTATGTGGAAAAGTATGCTTTACAAGCTATAGAAAGTAGTACAAATGCGGTATTACAATATCCAGGGAGCTATCACCATCTCTATAGAGAAGTAAGGACAGTCCCTTGACTGAGAGCCTCCTCGCTGAGATTGGCTGCAGAGCTGCCATGCGGTTACCCAGACAGCGTGAGATAGCACATCTATGACCCTCTGGCCCACTTCATGAATGCAGAAAGAGCCTGTCCTCCTCTCAGACACGAGGTCCACATAGGATCAAACAGACAAACCTAAAGATCCTGATTTAAGCAAAGGATGCCGAGTTTGGGGGTGCTCCTCACAAAGCAGCCAAACCAACCTGCATTTCTCAGAAGGCTAGCAGCTGCGTTACCTCGCAACACGTAGAACATTCCTCAAAGCAAATCTGACTGGTAAATATTTAATTATCTCAAAGATTACACCTTTAAACTTGCCAAGGATGGTTACTTCCTGAACATATTAAATTCTATACAATCAATTATTAATGTCTCTAAAATAATAAAACTGCTTGACATTAATAAAAAGCACCAGCAAATTAAGAGTTGCAAAATCTGCACATCTGCCACATTTCAAACAAGCAGAGCAGGAAGAAAGGGAATACTGACAAATTATTCAGCCCACCCATCATACCCCAACTTTCCTTGAGGTAGATAAAAAAAAGTCCTAGACATTTTTCCACCATGTGGAAAAATTATTCATAATTATTCATCTAAGGCCCTGGGCAGAGTGCCATGAATTGGCCCCCAAAAGCCATGTATCTCTGCAGTCATGGAAAGTCTTGGTAGCATAAGCTATGCGGTGATACCAGGATGAGGAGTGGACTCTGAGTACTGTAGATTGTATATTTCAGAGGATGACAGGAACTAGGAGCCATTAGCGAATACTTTGGGTCTGCTGTGTTCTTGGTCCTTCTCAGAAAATAAAAACTTTAGGTGGATATTTTGCTTTATCAGGAGCCTGGGCAAGGGGCAGTGACAGCTGACAAGGGGACTCATGAAGGATAAGACACTTAGAAAACAGTGTTTTGATTCTGTCTTGGTTTGGGAATTGGCAGCCAAAATGTCCCTGCTCAAAATAAACAAGCAAAGTCTGTTGCATTCCTGCACCATCCAGGCCTCGTCTGTCACTTTGAACTGTGTTTTTAAGTGACAAAACCCAGGCCCAAACCATTTAGTTGTCCTGATTCTCTGACTGGGTCAGAGATACTCTGTGTGTGATAAGATTGGGGTTTCAGAGGCTGCTGTCACCGTGTCCTGTAATTTGAAAATATGGAGAGGCCAAGCCTGGTGGGTTTATTCTTTGTTTCCATGGGAATGGGATGCCTCTAGTTCACAGGCCTGGCCTGCAGGATGATGGTGCACAGCCTCTGGGTGTCCTTCGCTGAGAGATGGCTGGGAAGATAAGAGTGTCTCGGTTCAGCACAGATCAGCATTTGCTCAAGAGCTTGTTCAAAACAGATGCCTGGGTCATGCACAGGGGGGTGTTTGTCAGGAGGTCTGAGGTGGAGTCTTGGAGGTAGAGCCTTTGAAGTTTCTACAGGAGAGAGGATTGAGAAACAGATAGGACTACTGTGCATCTGCAGGTGATTTTAAGAAAGAAGTTGTAAGGAATCTGGTAGTCCAGATGTTGAAATGGATGAAGATAAAAGATGAAGAGAATGATGATAAGATTAATAAAGTGATGCGTGAAGAGAAGGACGCCTTGTTTCTCGAATGTTCTGCCCTTCCTGTGTTCAGTCTTCTGGGTCTGAGCCTTCGACTTATCTACTGAGGTTGGCAGTAGATAAGATGAGAGAAAAGCCCAGGAGCCTCCATCTTTCTTGGAGTTGTGCTGCAGGACTAATAGCTGCCTGGGTCTCAGCAGCTCTACCATCTCTGCATTGGCATTTCTTTCTAACCAAGGAAGAGCGAGCGTGTGTTGTGATATCTAGTCCAAATTCATAACCGAGATTTGCGTGCTGAGCTGTGCCTTTCTGAGTTCCTGACCCTGTCAAAGCCATGCATGTATGCACTAGAGATCTGAAGAAGAATGTTGACAGCAACCGTTCTGCAGCCTTCTATCCAGCTGTGGCTCAACCAATGGGGGTGACTTTCTATTTTCACCTTTGTTGTTTGACTGACTGACTGACTGACTGACTGACTGACTGACTGACTGACTGACTGACTGACTGAATCTCTTTGTGTGAGACTGCACTGTTCAAATTCTCTGTTACTTACAGCCAAGTTTATTCTGTCGTTAACAAGTGGCTAAGTAAATATTAGGTAGCAGAGTCCCAGAAAGTTTTTCCTATGCCTCCTTCATTAAGTAAGTGCTGATGTGAAGACAGAGGTGTGCACTGGGAGAGAGATGCTTTGTGAACTCTTACAGAGATGAAATTCTATTTTGAGGGCAGAGACCGCGTTCAGACTAGAAACTGTCTGAGGTATCAGCCCACGTTTAAGGAGGGAGGATGACGTGGAGAGGATGAACAGACCAGGTCTCATTTCTACCCAGAGTCCCTGCTGGGCATTTCTGAGCCATGAAGAATTGATATGTAAATCTTCAAATGTGAGGTGCGATTCCATTTGGGTGAGGCCACCTATCTTCCTGGCAGAACAAACAGGGCAGGGGACTGGTTCCACATGCACTCCACTCTATGAGAAGGCAGATTTTAAAGGGATCATCTTAGCAGACCCCACTTGTCAGGGGGCCACGCATCCGCTTCTAGATGCAAATGAAACCGTGAAAATGAGTTTTCTTCACCTTGCAAGGTGGAGAGGGGCAAGAAAGAAGGCTTAGAGAAACCTCTGTGGTTCCATGAAGTCTGTGAATGGTTTCTGAAATTTTGGATGTCAGTTTCCTCACTTAGAAAATGGGGTATCTTCATCAGAATCTAGATGGCTTCTAGGATTCCTTTGGTTATAAGGCATGACTTCTTGAGCTACAATGTGCACACAAATCACTTGGAGATGTTGTTAGAGCGCGCTGTTGGACAAGGGTTTGGAGCCTAAGATTCTGCAGTTTTAACGGGTTCCTACATGATGGTGAAACTGCTGGACAACACTTGGCTTTGCAAGGTTTTAGTACTCTATGAGCCCTTGGACAGCTTTTTCTCACCAGGCTGAGCCAGCTTAAAACAGAGGCCAAACAAAGTCCTTAAATCCAGAGTGATGTCCTATCCATCAGCACAAGTGCACATTCTATTTTTCCCAACATCTCAGCTAGAGACCCAGTCTTAAGGAGATTGTACGTAGTTGACAAGAGGAGAGGATCATGGAAACACTTTTCCAGTTTAATTCCTATAACAACCTTCTGAAGCCAGTGTGACTGTGTTCATCTCACAAATAAAGGACACGTGAATCAGACACAGTGGGGTCAAATTCCTTTCTGACCTTTCTGAAGGTCAGATAGCCAGTAGATGACAAGATTTAGGTTCTGACTCAGGTCTCTGATATTAAGGTCCCTGCTCTTTCATTTCACGACATTAACTCTCGCCAAGCCCCACAGATATGAGACCCTAACAATAAATGCTAGGTGAGTATCAGCGGGATGATGCTTCCTTCAGTAGAAGCCTGTGTGCACTGAGTCTCCATAACCCCTGAAGATCCATTCCCTGGCCCTTTCTGTGTCTACCAGGGGAACTGACTGCTACAGGGGCGCTGGCCTCCCACTGGGTCTGGTCAGTGGGAAACACCCGAGAGAAACCAAAGAGATAGAGATGAGACAGTCATCCTGAACTTTCTGCTTTACTATCGATGCCCAAGTTCAAAAGTAAAACAAGGGATTCAGGGTCAAACCAAATAAAGGTGGGTTACAGAAATAAATGTTCCTCTTAGGCTGGGGTTGAATTCACTGGTAGAGCATTTGATTCATGTGAATGAAGTTCTGGGTATGATTCCCCAGCACTGCAAGATAATCATGGTAAAAATAATGTATTAAATAATGTTCACATTGAGTGTCCCGAAGCACTTGATTTGAACTAACTCATCGCCCACCCAGCCCAAACAGCCTTGATTATCCTTTTAAAGGAGAGAAGGAAATTGAGACATAGAGAATTGAAGATACAGTCTCAGGCCACACAGTTTCCAAGTGGCCTGAATTTGACCCTCTGAGGTCTGGCTTTGAGCCTGCCTTCTGTGCATCATGCTATACTCAAGCAAGGACTTCCAGAAGCTTTGGGCTGTTTTGGAGCAGGGGTGGACACTGAAGAAAGTGATGGTTAAGAGAGAGGTATGGGGAAAAGTCCCAGGAATCTTTGCAGCACTGGCACGTGAACATGCTCAGCTTCTCATGAAATGGTGGGAGTCCATCTGGTAGCTCTGGGCTTCCCTTCCTGCCCATTCCTGGGGCTGATTATGGACAGTCTGTCTGTCTTATTCACATGCCTCAAGTCAGAATCCATTCATTTATCTTAGTGAAGGGAAGAAGGAAAAATGGTGAGTCAAGATGTTTTTTTTTTTTTTTTTTTCTGAATCAAGATGGCTAGCAGTTACTGGCGTTGCCAACACTAGTTAACGCAAGGTCTTAAAGTGTCAACTGTCCCAATTGTTACTGAACCCAAGTTGTCGCCTCTTCATTATCAAGAGATTCAGAGATGGACTGTTAGCTGTTAGCCTGCAGGAGTCTTCCCTTACCCACTGGAGACACATTTTAGGACCTCCACTGGATGCCTGAACTTCAGATAGTACCAAACCCTAGAGACTCTGTGTTTTTCCTGGGCACCTGTGGTGAGCTATGGTTTACGCACAGTAAGTGACAGACAGCAGTAGTACAACAGAACGCTTAAAACAATTAAGTGGAATACATGCTTTTAAACGCACTGCTTGTTTCTAGAATTTTCCATTGACTCTTTTCAGATCGTGTTTCACTGTGGGTAACTGAAACCATGAAAAGTGCAGGTAAATAAGGGTCACTAGAGCGTTGCTCAGAAACAGCAGCTCCCGCTGTCCGCTGTTGTTGCTACTTTATAACTGTTTTATTTTGGGTTTCTTATGCCTCTACCTCCCTTCTCCATCCCTTATCCTTCTTGATACCTTCAACACTATATAGAGAGAAAGAAGGTTAGAGGAGGCAGAGTTCTTTTTGGCTACTTTCTTCAGGTTATGGCCATTGGGGTCTTTGGGGCAATACCAATCTCAGGATCTCTAGCACTCCAGCAAGACAGCATCAGCCAACACAGCGAAAGGATGAACCAGCAGCACAGGGAGACGCAGCCTTCTTTTTTCTCAGAGTTTTCCCTCCCCTCCCGGCTCTGGTATTTATACCCTCTCAGAGTCCTCAGAATTCCTCTAACTTCAGCGAAGACCACACCCCTCTCTGAGCTGCACGAGGTGATTTTCAGCTGTGGACAAACTGACAGTAACCCCCAGAGCCCACACTTGGGATCAAAACAAAAGCACAACATAAAGTAACAGAGTTTTAAAAGAAACCAAAACTTCCGCTGTCCTCTGCCCTCTATGTGGAAACACAGTTATCTCGAACCTTCTTTTCCTCATCTGTACAACAGTGGTGGTAACACCCACCCGACAGTGGCTAAGGTCTTCACTGTGCAGAAGTATAGAAGTGCAACAAAGCCTAGGTTCACAGGCGTGAACAAAACCACTTCCTTTCCAACATGAAATTGCGATAAAGGCATTGCCCAGTGATCCTTCTCTTTCCCTCACTCCCTTCCAAGTCCTGTTGTGAAAACTTTCAAAAATTCCTAAAAATAAGGGAGAGTCAAATGTACCTTTATCGTCATCATCACCACCAAGATGTGCTAGTCCCCAACAGCCTCATGCATTTGGCTTGTCTATTTTATTTTCATAAAAGCATTTTAAAGCTACCCCAAATATCAAGAATCAAATCTCCAACTATCCTGCTTGTTTCTAGAAAGTAAGATTTTCTTAATGTAATGTCATTATCACACCTAACAAAAGAAACAACCACCAGGGAGTGGCCATATGTAGGCAAATTCTGATGCCAAATTACCAGTAGCTTTTGTAGTAAAAATTGTACATGTATGTGTGATTATGTGCACGTGTGAGTGCAGGTGCTAGGCTGTCTTAGTTTGCTTTCTAATGCTATAATAGAGACCATGACCAAAAGCAACTTGGAGAGGAAAGGGTTTGTTAGGCTCACACTTCCAGGCAACAGACCACAGTCCATTTTGGTAGACACCAAAGCAGAAGCTCAAAGCAGGAATTGGAGGCAGGATTTGAACAGAGACAGTAAAGGGGTCCTGCTTACTGCCTTGCTCGCCATGGCTGGCTCAGCCTGCTTTTTTAAAAACCCTGGACTACTTGCCCAGAAATGATACCACCCACAGTGGCCTGGGTCCCCATTCATCAATCTTTCATCAATAAAATGTTCCACGAATTTCTTTTTTTTTTTTTTAAGATTTATTTATTATGTATACAATATGTGTTTATATGTACACCTACACACCAGAAGAGGTCACCAGATTTCATTTTAGATGGTTATGAGCCACCATGTGGTTGCTGGGAATTGAGCTCATGACTTCTGGAAGAGCAGCCAGTGCTCTTAACCTCTGAGCCATCTCTCCAGCCCCACAAATTTCTTACAAGCTAATCTGATGGAGATTTTTTTCCCCCAGTTGAGGTTTCCTCTTTCCAGATAACTCTAGCTTGTGTCGAGTTGACAAAGAACTAAACAGTATGGGGTCTTTTGAAGCTGGAGCTGCAGGTGCAAGGGGTTAGAGCTGCCTGACATGGGTCTCTGCAAAAGCAGGGTGGGCTCTTCACCACCCGGCCACCTCTCCAGCCCCCTTTAACAGCTTTTTAAATTATCCTTTGCTGTGGTTTAGATTCGATTCAATCCTTAAAGTTCAGCATCCAAAGCTTGATTTTAGAGGTGAGGCACAACGGCTCTTCCCCACTTTCGGATGTTTAACTCACTGTGTGATCTCTCCCTTTTTAGGCCTCTGCCATCGTGGTGATGGCCATGAAGTGATGCAGTCAGAGACACACTCTCCAGAGCCAACACCGTGCTTTTTGAATCTTTAGCTTTAAAATCCGTTAGCAAATAAACCAATTTTTGTCCTTTAATTGAAAATGGATTTTTTTTCATACATAATGTATCCTGATTATGGTTCCCCTCCCTCTATTCCTCCCGGTTCCTTCCCTCCTCCCAGTTCCTTCCCTCCTCCCCTCCCTTCCAGATCAGCTCCTTTTCTGTCTCATTAGAATACAAAAGTATACTAAAGTCTAATAGTAAAACATAACAAAATATAATAACAAAGTAAAACAAAAACTATCATATCTGAATTGGATTAGACAGAGAAACAGAAGGCAAAGAGGCCAAGAGATGGCAAAGGAATCAGAGGCCCACTCATTTGCACACTCAGGAATCCCATGAAAACACTCAGTTGGAAGCTATAACGTATGCAGAGGACCGGGTCTAGACCCAGCAGGCCCTGTGCGGGCTGCTTCAGCCTGTTAGTTTGTATGAGCTTTGAGCGCGTTGATTTGAAGGCCTTGTTTTCTTAACGTCCTCTATCTCCTCTTGCTCTTAAACTCTTCAGCTCCTCACCGGAGGGGTTTTCTGAGTCCTGAGAGGAGAGATTTGATAAAGACATCTCAATCAGGGCTGGGTAGTCCAAGATCACTCACTGTGCTTAATATCTGGCTGTGGGTCTCTATTTGTTCCCATCTCCTGCAGGAGGAAGGGTAAAAATAACTTATTTGCCAGATGTAATTGTCATCTCTGAGGCTCACTGCCTTCATCTGCTAACCTAGGTCTAGTCCTGGAAGCGTCTGGCCTCCGTACAATCAAATCTAGGTTTAGAATGTTTTCAACTTCTGAGACTTTATTGCTGAATAATCTCATCCTTTCTAGCTCTTTCTGAACTCTTGCTGTCTGGTTCAACTCAGCTGCACTGGCCCAAACTCCTCTCCAAGTTGACTGATTCAAACTGGCTTCTCTCTCGGCCTCTGGCTGAATTGCTGTGCTTGACCTCATGCTAACTTTAGCAATGTGTTCTAATCTTCTGGCTCCTTCTAATTCTCTGGCTTGTTCTGTCTTCACTTGTGTCTAGCTTGTTCTCTCTTCAACCTATCTCTGTAAAGCTATCCAGATAAAACTGCCTCTTTCAGTTTGTTTAGATGGTGGATTACATTAATCAATTTACATCTGTTGAAGCATCCCTCCATCTCTGGGATAAAGCCTACTTGATCGTGGTAGATAATCTTTTTGGTGTGTTTTTGGAATTGGTTTGCAAGCAAGTATTTTATTAGAAAAATTTACATCTATGTTCATAAGGGTAATTGGTCTGTAATTATCTTTGTTGGATCTTTATGTGGTTTGGGTATCAGGGTAACTGTGGCCTTGTAAAACAAGCTGGGCAATGTTTTGTTTGTTTCCATTTTATGGGATAATTTGAGGAATAATGGCATTAATTTTTCTTTGAAAGTTTGGTAGAATTCTGCACTAAGACCATCTAGCCATGGGCTTTTTTTTTGGTTGGTGACTTTTAACGATAACTTGTGTTTCAGATTGCTTATCTGAACTTGATTGAAATTTGACAGAAAGTACTAATCAAGAAAATTAACCATTTTTAAATTTAGTTTCCAGTTTGGTGGAGTACAAGCTAAGGGATGTCTTTATGATTCTCTGCATTCCTTCAGTGTCTGTTATTGTGTCTCTGTTTTCATCTCTAATTTAGTTAATTTGGATATTTTCTCTTAACCTTTTGGTTAATTTGAATAAGAGTTTGTCAGTCTTACTGATTTCTCTCAAGGAACAAACTCTTTGTTTTATTGATTCTTTGTATTGTATTTTTTGTTTCTAATTTATTAATGTCAGCCCTGAGTCTATTCCTTGCTGTTTACTCTTTTTGAGTGTCATTTCTTCTTTTTGTTCTAGAGCTTTCAAGTATCTTGTTAAATTACTAATATGAGATTTCACCTTTTTTAAAAAATGTAAATATTTAGTGCTATGAACTTGCCTCTTAGAACAGCCTTCACTGTGTTCCATAACTTTGGGTATGTTGTATATTCATTTTCATTTTATTCCAGTAAGGTTTTTTTTCTTAATTTCTGTCTTGATCCATTTTTTTCATTCAGTAGTGGGTTGTTCAGTTTCCACGAATTTGTAAGATTTCTGTTGTTTCTGTTGTTGTTGGTATCCAGTTTAATCCATGGTCTATTCTCTCTCCCCTTCTGAGTGAGATGTATGCATCCTCCCTTGGACCCTCTGTTATTTATCTTCTTTGAGTCTGTGCCTCATAGTATGCTCATCCTATCTACAGACTGGGAAAAGATCTTCAATCCTACATCAGATAAAGGGCTAACATCCAAAATATATAATGAACTCAAGAAATCAAACACCAATAAACAAAATAACCCAATTTAAAAAATGGGACAGAGAACTAAACAGAGAGTTCTCGACGAATCTCAAAAGCTGAGAAGCACTTAAAGAAATGTTCAACTTCCTTAGTCATCAGGGAGATGCAAATCAAAACAACTCTGAGATTCCATGTCACTGGTCAGAATGGCTAAGATCAAAATCTCAAGTGACAGCATATGCTGGCAAGGGTGTGGAGAAAGAACACTCCTCCGTTGTGGGTGGGAGTGTAAACTTGCACAACCACATTGGAAATCAATCTGGTGCTTTCTCAGAAAACTGGGAGTAGCCCTACCTCAGGATTCAGCTATACCTCTTCGGGGCATATACCCAAAAAATGCTTCACCATATAGCAAGGACACTTGCTCAACTATGTTCATAGAAGCTTTATTCATAATAGCCAGAATCCAGAAACAACCTAGATGCCCCTCAACTAAAGAGTGGATAAAGAAACTGTGGCACATTTATACACTGGAATATTACTCAGCTATGAAAAACAAAGAAATCATGAAATTTGCATCCAAATGGATGAAACTAGGAAGGATCATCCTGAGTGAGGTAACCCAGACCCAGAAAGACATACATGGTATGTACTCACTTAAAAGTGGACTTTAGCCATATAGTACAGGATAAGCATATTACGAGAAATCCTACATTCTTAAGCACTCTTCGAGAACAGTGTTCTCAAAGGCTGAAGAACATCTCATTCTATGGATGGGCCACAATTATCTCAGTTCTTTCTCCTCTGCAGCAAATTTGGGCCACATCCATTTTCTTTCTCCCAACATGGCAGTGAACATCCAAGTACATTAATCTGTCTGCACATCTATAATTATTGTTTTACAGTCAATTTCTAAAAATGCAGTAAACACATACTTTTGGTATTCTTGCCACGTAGTGCTGATTTTCTCTAGAAATAAAACCACGGTTCCGAGCACATGGTTATTTAATAAAGATTTGTCAACCAATCAGTGAATCAATACACGATGCTTAGACTCAACCATTAAACACTTCTACAAGTTATTATAGTTGAGTAATAGGAAGCTAAACACCTTCCAGGGGAAGACAGACACTCGCAGTAGAGGACTGACCGGGTGTTTAGATCTCATCAAGAAGAACACACACCTTGATTGTGTCAAAAGTTGAGTTCATGTTTACCTGATGGGAACCTGCAGCAAAATTAATAATTGAAGAATTGATAATAATCTCTCTTCGTCTTCAGAGAAGACAGTCCAATTGCCTCAACTGGCAGATGATAGAATCAGATGATGCTTTTTCCTGTACACATGTAGTTGTTATAAGTTAATTTATAAATTAGCCATGGTAAGAAGTTAATAACAAGAGTGGGTAGTTATAGCAATATTCTAATAATAATTATTAGAATATGCTTTCTCCCTCTCATTCCAGATACTCTGTTATATTATGATACTGTACTTACTCTTCTTGTGAGGATGTGAAATGATACAATACCCACATGATGTGATAAAATTTTGCAGCATCAGGCTCTTGGCTGCACACGGGCGACTGAACACAAGCACTGGGCTACCATAACAATTGTTCTTATAGCAGAGTTAACTGCTAAGCAAGCACTAGGCAGGCAGGTACTGGCATGGCACACGATTTCATCATGTCATTTGAAACATAGGAACTGTTTACTTCTAGAATTTTCTATTTAATATTTTTCAGGCCTAATTGACTGCAGGTAACTAAAACCATGGGAAGTGAAACTATGAACAAGTGGGTACTGATGTGAAGGCAGGGCACTTTGTAAAGCTTCCATGGACAAAACAATTCTCTTGTTGGGAGCAAAGGAAATCTGGAAGAAAACATCTCTAGAGTTAAATTGATAATTTACAGGTATCTAGAGGTGTAATAATGATTACCTTTAATGAGTTGGCTGTAAGAATCTAACAGTGAAAATCACCTCAGTTAACAGCACAGCTATCTTAGGTTGTAGTAAAAAAAAAAAAAAATTAGCACCTCAA
Source organism: Pachyuromys duprasi (assembly GCA_028658305.1). NCBI lineage: Eukaryota > Metazoa > Chordata > Mammalia > Rodentia > Muridae > Pachyuromys > Pachyuromys duprasi. The sequence continues at coordinate 41,432,713 of CM053765.1, read as the reverse complement.
AGCAGTATGTTTGTTAAAGAGACATACTAGTTACTCACAGGAGAAGGAAGGGGAGCAGGAAGAAAGGAGGAGCAGGAGGAGAAGGGGATCAGGGGGAGGAAGGGGAGCAAGAGGAGGAGGACGTGCAGGAGGAGCAGCACATGTATGTAGATTTCCCCGGACACTGGAACTCACCTCCTCCCACTTTCTTTTTTTTCCAGGGCCCAAGAGAAAGAAAGAACCTGCAGTGAGTTTGACGGTGAATGAAAAGTCAAAGGCAGTGTGCCCTTGCTTTAAGTGATTGGGGATGACGTAGGGAAGACAGACAAAACTCTTAACAAGGAAAAAGATATGATGGTGTCAGCAGTTTATTTCAGTCAGTTTAAGGAAGCTATGAGGGGAAATGTTATAAACCAAACAGCAGTTTGGCAGCTGTTTCTTCCAACACAATTAATTCATAACTGTGAATTATACATGTTATTATTTTATAAAGCCTTTCAAATTAAGTGGAATAAAGAAAGACCAGTTTGGCTGCCCATGGATAATTTTTCTTTGACACAAGTTTGAATAAAACAACTGATTGAAGGGTTCATAATGTGATAAGGAATTGGAGGCACAGGGCGAACTACAGTTGACATGAGGGGTGATGTGTAGGGCCATACACAGTGCACATCACCGACAGGACAGCTTCGGGGAGAATCCAACAGGGTGAGAAAGTAACCGAGCAGCAGCAAGAACATATCTGAGCTTAGTGATACCCTAGGTGTTTGTGAAGAGGAATTTCTTGATAGGCTGTGTAAATCTTACTTTTTAAAATCATCTCTTTTAATATACAAGAAAACACACAAAAACATAAAAGAATAACATCCAAGTACAGAGTTGGCGTCCTGGGAGGAACTGGAAAGCAGGACTTTCCTCAGTGCTGTTGCGGAGCAAGAGGAAAAGAGCATGTGCTATCACCAGGCTCTGGGTGAGCCCAGCATGAACCTAGCTCTCTACCAATGCAAAAAGCTGGTTTTCCTTGTCATGGTCCTGGTTTTGCTCCCATGTTCCTCCTCTAGTTTTCAGAAATCTTCCAGTTCCAAGAATATTTTCACTGAGGGGAGAAGGCCCATTACCCTGTTGTAGTGTCGGGGTCCTAGGGGCATTGTCATCCTGCAGGATGGTGAGAGGGAACCTCCCTAGTACCTTGCTCTTTGCTTTCTGTCTGCTGTGCTTAGAACCTAAAGCCTGGGGAGTCTCGGGGTCTCTGGAGGGAGTGTCTGAGTTCTGCCTGGCAACTATGGTCTCTGTGGATTGTTTTTCTTCCTTCTTGGTAGACATGTGTTTGGAGAGTAGTTCAGTCTGGTCCCAAGGCCGCGACTGGTCATCGAGGAATAAGGCAGGTCTAGTTCAGGAAATAAAGGTGTTTCCTAGGGCAGGGCAAGCTCCAGGGAGGAAATTGATTTGGAAGCTTCAGTGTCAAATGCTTCACTGAGCTCTTTGACCAGTGGGGCTCTTAGGGTCAGCACCACTGATCTTCATGGGCAATGTCAAGAGTAGGAGAGTATGGATCTAGGTCTTGTGCCTATTTGCCACTCTGTTGGTAGGTTGGCTGTGGAGAGCTCTCCACCTGAATAGAAGCACACTGGATGCCAGCACTAGGTGAATGAGGATCTCTTTTATGTCAAAAGCCATGGTGAAGTGCCTGAGATGCTCTGAGTAGAACCCATCTTCACTAGGGGTGGGGACAGGGCCTGGTTGACCCCAGTTCAACCATTGGGAGAACAGCTTGAGAAACAACTAAAGCCAGGAGTTTCAAACTTGAGTAAAAACTTTATTACTTGGAGAGAATGGCTGACATTAGATGCCCAGGGAACCTGAAAGTAAGCAGTGATGTAATCTGCTATGTAAGCATTTCTATCAGATGAATTTGCATCCCTTCATTACGCGTGATGTGAGAACATGAATGTAAGAAAAACTAAATCCTGACTGAAGAAGTAAGCAATTGTTTGCCAAGAGGGACTCTACCTTTATCCCCTGACAATTTCAGATGCAAACCCAGAAAAAGGTAAATTGGTCCCATGAGAGTGTAAGTATGATAGGAATTTTGCCAGATAGTAAAGATTACTCTCATGGTTGGGAATACATGTTATCTTTGGTGAGCCCTTCTGAACTTGAACAGTGAATTTCCAATATTTGCTACTGGGTTGATAACAAGTTTCACAGGGATTTAGGATGAAAAGATCAGTATGCACTAAAAATGCTTTCTGGCTTCCTTTGCAAATCAATTTGAATGGCGCTTCAGGATAGTCAGAGTTCAGTCTCATGTTCCAGAGAAACGTTTGTGAGCCCCATGAGGGAGGCTCTGGATCTAGTCCTAAGTATGTCTTCTTAAGGGGTGATTGTATTCTTCCGTGGCTTGAGAAGCTCTGAAACCGTGAGCCTAAATAAGTTGTGGCTATAAATTGGGTATCTTGCAGATTTTTAAAAACTTTTTATATTAATTCATTTTGTGATTTCTTTCTCACTCTCTCTCTTTTTCTGTGTGTGTGTGCACATGTGTGTGCACATCATAGCAATGAGAGAACCACTAGCAGGAGTTTTTTCTCTCCTTCTACTATGCAGGTCCCGGGGCTCAGGTTTGTGGATGAGTACCCTTACCTTCTGCGCCATCCCACCAGCTTTCTCTTGAAAAAAAAATTTTTTTTTTAATGATGGAAAGCTGGGTTATACAACCAGTTACTCTTTTCTTCTCAAAGGACTCTATTCACATGGCTTTATCAACTGTGTTATGGGAAAGGCTTCAGGAAGCTGGCAAAGCCCAGGGAGTATCTCACGGTTTCCCTGAGGTTGAACAGCTAGAATGGGGAGGAACGCGAAAGGACAAAGCCTCCCTGTGAAGGCCTGGCTCTAAACACACAAACACCGAGCTTCAGAGACGGAGCAGATCTGTGGGGTTGCAGTTTGAGTTAGTAAGTTCATTCCAGAATCGCAAATACAATAGATGATTAAAAGAAAGCCACCAAGTTTCTAAAGGACACGTTGAGCACAAAGAGTTCTTTGACTGTGCATAATCCACATGAAACCTCACCATGACAGGAAGGAGCACTTGACTGACGGCACTCAAGCTCACCTCCCCTCCCCCGCCACTTTGAACAGCAATTTGAACAATCAGGAAATCTTCCATTGTGACTTCTTAAGAAAAGTATAGAGTTTTGTTTTGTTAGAATACTGGTTGATGTTAATGGATGACTTTGTGCTTGCAGGGGAGTGCTCACCTGATTGTCTGATACAATTGGAGGCAATGACTCCACCAGCAGTGACCTCCCCGATCAGACACACACGTGGAGCAACTACTTAAGAGCATTAAAAAGTCTCATATGATTAAATTAGCCTGGATTGGAACCCAAAACCACTGTCTAGGGAGTGTATCTTGGCCTGTGACTTTTCGGGGGTTGGGAGAACTGGGGGAATCATTCCCTTCCCTTTAGAAATCATAGCAGCTGTCAGAGAATGGGGTAATTAAAACAAATTTTTGATCAGAAAGATAATTTATACAGGTCTGCCTGCGGTTGTTCTGGCTTTATTACTTGAATGTTCTTGTTCTGTTAACAATCCCATTCTTCTTCTCTGGGCAGGCTCTCCTCACTAGATCCCTTGAGTAACACTCCAAGCTGAGCTTATACCCCTGCACATCGCTGGACAAAGTCCATGCCCCGTAGCATGTTTTCATGTAGACAGACTGACATTTGCTTAGCTCGATTGGCTGCTCCATCCCACTGTTGATTCATGTCAACAGAGAAGCATGGAGAATTTTTATACATGCTGTTATTGGAAGTTCTATCATCCCAAGATTGTGCAATTGGCCTTTAGATCCAAATACCACACATTGATCATTTAGAGTAAATAAACCCATTATTCCAACCCATGACTCCAGCTTTGGATCATAACTCTTTCACCTAAGTTACTCACTCCAGCAACTCAGCTCCAGGTTCATGTAGTCTGCAGATGTTTTGAACGTGTCAACACCTGTAGTCATTCAAGTCATTGGCAGAACTGTTGACTGGATCAGGATGGAAAACCAGAGGGTTAGTCAGTGAGAGTGGATATTCACATAGGTACTTTATTGAAAATAATCTTTCAATGGCCTTTCTTTCCAGATTTTGGAAGAGAAGCTGAAATTTGGAAGTACAAATACATTTTAGCAATACTTCCTTCATTTCCAACCAGCAACCTATATTACCTCCAACCCTCAATTTTGGTAAAGCAAATATGCAGAGTCACAAATATCCCTGGGGCACACTCAATAACTCAGGTACCTCTCACAAGCGCCTACCTCATCCCAACGGCACTCCTCTGGTGACCAAGATGTTACTACCTAGGGTTTTGAGTGATGCTAACGATCAACCATTGCAGGATCCCAGAGGCAGGCAGAGAGCTGCTTCGAACCATCCATGCAATGCACCTGTGTTCCTGGTTCCTGTTTGAATGTCCACGCTATGCTTGCATTTGCCTCTCTCTGTCGAAGTAGAGCCACATGACTTGCATTGTCCAGTGACACAATGAAATGCATCTCACACTCTCGGAAGCTTTAAAAGCCAATGTGGCTTTCCACATTTTCCTTCCCGCTGTCGTTTTGATTGGGGAAGAAGGTGTCAGGATGAAGTGTCAGGCCTGTGTCCTTGAGGAGACACAATCACCAGACTTCCCTCTTCTGATGCGCCTTAGACACACAGGCTGGGAAGGAAAATGCCTGTTCTAAAACTAGAAGCTTTATTCTCAACGTATAGCTTTGCCATCCTGCTGGTTTCATCAAGGATGTGTCTCAGTTGGAGTTACTATTGCTGTGATGAAACATGGAGACCAAAAGGAACTTAGGGAGAAAAGAGTTTATTTGGTTTGCACTTCTACATTGTAGTCCATCACTGAAGGAGGCCGGGACAGGAACTCAAACAAGGCAGGAATCTGGAGGCAGGAGCTGATGGAGAAGTGCTGCTTACTGGCTTGCTCCCCGTGGCTTATTCAGACTGCTTTCTTACAGAACCTAGGACCACCAGCCCAGGGATGGCACCACGCACAGTGGGCTGGGCCCTCCCCCTCAATCACTACTTAAGAAAATGACCTACCGGCTTGCCTACAGCCCAATCTTATAAAGGCATTTTCTAAACCCTTGTTCCCTCCTCTCAGACAGCTTTAGCTTGTGTCAAGCTTTTGTGACATAAAACTATTCAGCACAGGTTGTAAATGTAGAAAGATACATGGGCTTCTGTTTGCAGGAAGCCAAAACTATATCCACAAATATGAAAGTAAGGACTAAAGTAAATAAGGAAAAAAAAAAGTAAAAAGATGCAAGTTGGAAAGTTGAGACAATTAGCAATGAAATGTGGTGCTAAAAGCAAGGCACTCAGCGCCTAGAGTCAAGTAAAGGACAGGCCAACATGAACTTTCTGTCCTCAGGAAGCATCGCTTTCCCATTAAACCACAGAACCCTTAGGGTTATATAATTCACTGAAAGGTATTCTAGATAATGGCTCTCCAGATATGTTGACACTTCTCTTTTAAAAGTGTAATAAAGGTGCAGGCTTGATTTATGGCACCATTTCACATGTATTTGATTTTAGCCTTCTCAGCAGCCAGCACTAACAAAGCACTTAGGCTTTCTTTAATGGGTATGTTATAGGTCTGTGTCCCTCAGAACCATAGCCATGCTGCTCTCTATGCAAGGAACGCACTCTACCCAGGAGTTTTACAGGAACCTCAGCAATTTTGATAATGCAGATGAAATGGAGCTGATCTAGGCACACACTTAAAATATAATATACTCTCTTCCACAGAAAGGTCTGTGGTTACAACCATGAAAATAAATACTGGCTTGAAGACTGAATATCAATTAAAATGATCTAGCAAATATATGGCCTCTTTTCTTTTACAAATATGTTTAATATCTCACTTCGCTGGGTTGGAGGAAACTTGGAATTAAGTAGAACATTCATTCATTCATTCATTCATTCATTCATTCATTCACCAGAGGTTTGCCAAGTACCTGTTCTTCCTGGGACATTGCCTAAAGTTGACTATTCATTAATCTGTCCTGAAGGAGCTTGCAGAGCAAGGAATAGGGTGGCTAGATAGGCTTCTTTATTTTGAAACTAGACCTTAATGTGTAGCTCAGGATGACATTGAACTCACTATCCTCCTATCTCAGCCTCCTGGGTGCTAGGATTATACACATGTATCTACTTAGAAAGTGTATGAGACAGATGACATTTCTACACCTTGATCCCATGATGGATGATGTGGTCACACAGATTCCTAAAATGGATTCCAGGCACGTCCACTATGATTCTGATGGGATAGTTTATTTTTAAGCAGTATTAGCAATTGTTCCCTCCGACCCTGCAAGGTCACACTTTCCCACTCACTCCTTTGAAGAACACCATGTTGTACTACTAATCCTCCCTTCTTGCTTGCTCTTGCCACTGATTCTCACCATGAATGAGCTAAAAGTAACCAGTATTGTTCATGCTGTGGCCTGGCTACTCTGCTATGCTGCAGTTTCCTTCACAGGATAAACTATTCTATCACACTTAAAGTTGGCCTCCCATAATATACCAGGGCGCAAACAGACCTCATTCCCATCCTTCACCAGGCTGTCACAAGGAATGCCTCTAGTCCAGCTGCCAAAAGATCGCCATTTCCACCTGAACTCTCCATGGCGTAGCCTCTGCAGTCTGGTTTTCTGTCTCCACCAAAATTGTTTTTTTCTAGCCCACCTCCACAAATGTCTCCAGATGCCTCTCATAAACGAATACCAATTAAAAATGGGGCATAGATCTAAACATTGAATTCTCAAAAGAGGAAATTCAAATGACTGAGAAACACTTAAAGAAGTGTTCAACATCCTTAGTCATCAGGGAAATGCAAAGCAAGTCTACTTTGAGGTTTCATTTTATACCCATCAGAATTGGCTAAGATCAGTAAAATAAGTGACAGTGCATACTTGTGAGGATTTGGAGTAAGGGAAGCACTCATCCATTGCTGGTCTGAGTGCAAACCTTTACAGCCATTATGGAAATAAGTATGGGCATTCCTCAGGAAGATGGGACTCAATCTACCTCAAGGTCCAGCTACACCTCGTGGGCATATACACAAAGGATGTTTCATTCTGCCACAGACTCAGTCATAGTCACTCCTGCTCCATCCCTAATAGCTAGAACGTGGAAACAGTCTAGATGTCCCTCAACAGAAGAATGGATAAAGAAAATATGGTACATTTACACAATGGAGTATTCCTCAGCTGGAAAGAAAGAAAGAAACAAAGAAAGAAAGAAGGAAGGAAAGAAAGAAAGAAAGAAAGAAAGAAAGAAAGAAAGAAAGAAAGAAAGAAAGAAAGAAAGAAAGAAAGAAAGAAAGAAAGAAAGAAAATTCTCAGGTAAGTGAGTGGAACTAGAACAAAATCATCCCGAGGGAGGTGTCCCAATTAGTCCTGTATGTACGTGGATATTAGCAGTGAAGTCAATGATAACCAAGCTGCAATCTGTGGAACCACAGAGCTTAGGTACTGAGTAAGGGACTAGGTGGGACAGATAGCTCTCCCTAGGAAAGGGAAATAGAATAGATAGTTATGGATGAATGAGGGGGCGGGAACAGGAGGATCAAGTGCAGAATGGGAGGCAAGAAGGGGGCAAGGGAGGGAATATGGGGAGAGAGAGCTAAAATTAAGGGTTTCCGGGGGTGGGGTGGGGGTATGGAAACAATATGGTAGAAGCTTCCTAAAACATATACATTTATAAAGGCAATCCAAATGAAATCACCAAACAATGGGGGAGCCAGAACCCTAACTGGACATCTTTTGTTACTAAATGAAGCTTCCAGTATCAGGATTGGGTTACATCAACTTGGTTGGCCAATTGGGTCCCATGGGAATCCTCAAATAACCTAGGATGTTGCCACGACTATGCATTGTTCTCCACAACTGACAGCAAGGGCCCATTACTGAAGACAATACCTATACAACTCATTGAATATGGAGAAGTTGAGCTGGTGCCTACATAGCACCTTCACCCCTGTGCTAGACTTTTTGGTACAGGAAGGTGTTCTACATGCTACCCAAGGAGAAATTTAGAAACTAACCCAGCCACAACTCTTTTGTTCTGAAATGGTGTCCTGCCTGCAGGATATGCTAGGCCAATGGTGGCACAAAGCTTGTGGGAGTAGCCAACCAGTATCTGATTTGACTTAAGACCCACTCCATGAGACAGAACCTATACCCAACACTGCTCAGGTGACCAGGAACCCAAAACCAGATATCCTAGGGACCTATGGTAAAGCCAAATACTACTATTCTAAAAGAATAGATTAATAAATTGATTTCTAATGACATTCTGTTGAACTCATACATAGTGAGTGCCTTGCTCAGCCATCATCAGAGAAGCTTCTTGCTGTAGATGGAACAAATGCAGAGACCCACAACCAGACAATATGCAGAGTGTGAGAGACGTGAGAACATTCAACCCTCCGTCAACATTCAAGGCTCAGGCAACTCCTCAGAAGAGGAGAAGGAAAGAGTGTTAGAACCAGAACCAGAGGGAACGGAAGACACCAAGAAAACAAGGCCCTCTAAATGATCAAGATCTATGCACAGAGAAAACAAGGCCCTCTACACGATCAAGATATACGCACAGATGAACTCACAGAGACTGAAGCAGCATGCACAGGTCTGCCTCAGATGGAGTCTTAGAGCTGGCAGGAGAAATGGACACTTCCATCCCTAACTGGAAGATATAATAATAATAACCACTTGCAAATGAAAGCTTACTTTTCTTAAAGGGAGTCTCACCGGGCAAACAAACTACTGTTAAGGGTAGGCTGCATCTCCAGCAGTAGACGGCCAACAGAAAATGGACTCAGTGGCATCTTTGGAGGGTCCTTGTCTCATAATATTGCAGCAGAGCTTCTGTATTTTTTAATCTTATGTTTTACTTTTATTTATGTTTTTCTCTCTTACTTACCCTACGGGTCCTTTGCATATATATTATGATTTCCTGTTTAGTGTTGTTGTGGGATTCTTGAATGTGTGAACAAATGGATCTCTGCACATATATCTTTTTTTTCATCCTTTTCTCGGGGTCTTTCTTTTCTTTCTGTTTGTTTTGTCCTGTCCCAATGTAGTAGTTTTTGTTCCGTCTTGTCTAATTTTTTTGTATTATTATCCCTTAGAATCCTGTTTGTTTTCTAATAAGAAACAGAAATCTGCTGAATTTAGATGGGAGGGGAGGGAGGGAGGAAGGAATTGGGTGGAGCAGAGGGAGGGTAAACCTAATAAAAGAAAAACAAAAAACAGAATGTGGGAATTGCCTAGAAGAAAATGTTAAGTGAAAAAAAAAAAAGCAAGTTTATGAGACTTAGTTTTATACAAAAGGAACCAAAACTGGCATCTATTAACAAAAAAACAAGCAAACAGAAAATACCAAAATATAATTTGTTTTCTCTGGAAACTGGATTACTGTTCATTTTCATTTAATTTCATTTCTGTCTATCCCCCAAATTGTCTATAGGATGTATTTATCATTTTTTCTGATCAAGATCTTTTGAACAACCAAAAACATGCAAGATGACATGTTAATTTCAGCAAAATGGGGCATAATTTTTGGAATCATTGTTTCATTTTCTTGAAATGAGAAGCTCTAAAAATAGATTAGTGCCATACATTTGTGGTGATGCCAAATTTTTCTGAAGGGATTTTGATGAGTGGAAACCTACTAATGGGTCAGACAAGCTGCCACCAATCCGTCATGCGTGCTGACTTTTAAGACCCAGTTTCAAGAATTTCCCCCTCCCCACGACAATTGCCTCTGCACCCTACCTCACCAACACTAATCCAGTACAGCCACTATCTGCTTTCAGTACAGCGATTACCTGTTTCATTCCCTTCCTAGACTGCCAGGGCCAAGTGTGATAGCTGTTGCCCGAATGAATGCCGAATGAGTGGATAACCAAGCACCCGTACTATTCAGTCACCCTCTGAAATCCTTGTACCCGAGTCAACTAAAGCTAGTAGGTTAGCCTGGATGGAGAGATGGCCCAAGAGTGAAGCAACTCAAATCAGAATCGAGGATGGATTTGGCCTGTACTACCTCTGTGAATATTTTTTCACATGCTTTCCCATCCCCGTTCTCCTGCTGGCTGCCACATCACCTTGATTGCGCTTCACGCCTCCTGAGAGAGAGACCTCGAGGAAGCAGGAGGGAGCTGCCTGCCCTAGTGGGTCAGCTTCACGCGTCCTCTGGTCCTGAGCTCTGTGGCTCCGCTTCTGCTGTGGCCCTCTGACTTCATAAGCCTAAAAAGAGCAAAACAGCCCCATAGTGCAGGATGCTGAGGAGAAAGGCTTTTGTCTCTTATGTGGTAGCACAAATGGATGGGTGGCTGGGCCACAAGTAAGGACTTTGCTGAAAAACAACTGGTGCTGTGAGGGGTTCCTGAGCAGATGGCTGGAACACAGGACTCCTTCTGTTAACTGCAAATTCCATTCCTATGGCGTCGCACTGATTAACAAGACACGGGTCACACTCCGGCTGAGCCCTGCCACACTCACAAGTCCTGTTGGGATTGGTGGGAGCTGTGTGTTCACAAGCCGAGGGCAGCCTGGTTTCCTTGGATGAGGAGCAGGAAGGAAGAGGGTGAGGGAGAAGGAAGGAGGAGCTGGAGAAATAATGAGTAGCAGTTTTTTCCCAGGAGAAAGGACTAAGGATGTCCCTGTGTGCTCTGGGATGGCCTTTTCTTGGCTGTTATGAATTGCTCCACTAATAGAAAGAATTAACAAGCACTCTATCTGTCTTAAATCCCATTTAATATTCATGACCAAAATAAACTGAGCTTTTGCCCTAATCTGGCTCGCTGAATGCTATTTTTCAGCCCCGGGGAGAGGATCATGGCAGTGGAATTTCTTTTGGGTATTTAGAGAAGGGAGTGGCAGCCGAGGAAGTGAAAAGGCTGCTGCTTCTGCCTTGCAGGGAGAACAGTGAACACAGCTGCCCTCTAGGCCTGATTCTCTTTGTGGCAAATGGCTCATCCCGGTCTTCTGAAGTGTCTACTTCCCAAGAGCTATTCAAGGTCACCGTGACTGGCCTTCCCTGATGTGTCTCCCTACTCTTCCTGGGCAAATCTCAATTTCCGTTTTCTTTTTTTTTTTTCTTTCCTTCAAACGACTGTCCAAGGCTCTGCTGTTTATCCCCAGTTTCATGCTCTTTTTCCAGGAAGCTATCTGCAGCGCACAGACACAACACTCGATGTGTTTTCTGTTTTGTATAGAGGCTACAGGAAGGGCAGCTGAGGCTTCAGTCTGATGGTGGGGGAAAACCAGGGTGACCACAGCTGTCTTCTTACCTGCGCTTTTGGACACCGTGGGGCCCGCTGTGCCCAGGAGGTGCCGCAGCCTCCAACATGAACTCCATTTCTTAATTAATATAATGTCACAAAATGTTTTCATATGGGGAGAATGCTTGTACCTTCTCATGAAAATGTCTTCAGACTTCGGAGGTTCATTCTTCGCCCTGTCTTATCCTCCCCCCACTTCCACCAAATCCAACCCCTCCCCCACCACAGCCCACCTTCTGACTCTCCTGTCTTCTTGGTTTATTTTTGTTTTTGCTTTGGGGCCCATGGGTTCTAACAAGGGTCATTCATATGGGTCTGGGTGTGACGCTATCTATTCAAACATGGGTAATTTACCCAATGCTGTTATCAGTGAAAACAATGACTTCTCCAGCAGCCCTCCGCTGCCATTAGAGTGGGCCAGGGCCCCATGGCTCCTCCCAGTCATGACCGAGTTTATTGGCTTAGTCTTGTGTGACATGAAGCCTCAGTTGTTGTGAGTTCACGAATGCCATGGCCATACTCTGCCCATAAAGCAAGCCCTCTACCCTACAATTTGGCACTTTTTGGTTGTCTCCTTCTCTGTGACATTTCGTGGGCTTTGGAGTGACTAATGTGGGTATACTGTTCAGTGCTCAGGACCCAGCACTCATTTGTCCTAGCTCCTTGACCAGCCGTGAGTCTCTGCCCTAACTGCTGTTTGCTATAAAGAGAGGTTTCTTTGATTAAAGTTGAGGATAGCACTAGACCATGGTTATAAACGTAGCTATTTAAGAAGTAGTTTGACGTGTCTTTTTAGCCAAGCAAAGGTAGTAGGTTCACTTCTAATGCCTGTGACATCCTGGAGTGTGGGCCTTTAACTAGGTCTATGGTACGGGCATGAATTCCCTCCCTAGGGGGTGGGTCTCAGATCCAATCATATATCAGTTGCTTACCCCATAATGGTCATGCCATTACTGGTACAGTTGTACCAGTAAGTACCTCTTGCCTGGCAAGTTAGTGTTGTAGCGTGTAAAATCTAAAGTTAGGGAAGACCATTGCTGACTTTCCTTCCCCGGTTACAGAGCATGGCAGCCTCTGGCACCGTGAAGGCCTGCCAATAGGGAGAAAGCCTTGGGTCTGCTGCAACACAATTTCTATGTAGTCTGCAACCAAGGTGTGTTGCATCTTCAACAATAGGGCTTTCCCATCTAGTTCTTGTGGATATCTAAGGGCAATAGCCACAACCTGTGTAGTTTGGAGGACCCCTGGGGCCTTAATGGCCAACAGTTCCCAGCTAGGTGTCCCATACTTGGCACTGAGATTTTCATTTTATTACTCATGGCTTCTGGGATCGGCTTTATCCACCCATGTGCCTTAGTTAGCATTAACTATCAACTTGACACAATCTTGAGTCACCTGATTAGGGAGTTTCAATGGGAAGATTTCCTAGCTCCTACTGACCTGTGGGGATTGTCTTGATTTTTAATTGATGTAGGAGAACCCAGCCCACAGTGGGTGATATTATCCTTGGACAGGTGGTACTGTACTGTACAAGAAAAGTAGCTGAGCATGAATTTATGAGCCAGCTATCAAACTGTGTCCTTTACAGTTCCTGCTGCGCCACTTGGACTGTGAAGCTCCTTGGTCAGCAGTAATGCTGTGTGGAATAGCAAGCAGACCTGCCTTTAAGTTCTCTATGTTTTGTTTGTTTGCGTGCTTGTTTTTATATGGGTTCTGAGAGTTATAAACTTTTCCTCTTAAGACCACTTTGTCGTTATACCATAGATTTTTTTTTATATATTGTCTTTATTTTTCATTCTATGCTAGGATTTAAAATTTCTTCCTTCTTAATTGCTTCAGTGTTCCATTCACATATCAATGGTGTGTTGTTCAATCTCCATGTGTTTCTGTGCTTATGTTGTTTCTATTGCTATTGATGTCTAGCTTTATTGCATTGTGGTCAAATAAACTATAAGATGTTATTTCAGTTTTCTTATATTTGTTGAGGCTTGCTTTGTGTCATAATATATTATCTATTTTGGATAAAGTTCCATGGGCTGCTGAGACAAGTATGTATTCTTTAGCGTTTGAGTCAGTAGGAGTCTGTTAGGTCTATTTGCATTATGGTATCATCCAATGTTTATTTTTTGTCCAGATGACTTGTCTCTTTCTTAGGAGTAAGGAATTGGAAGTCACCCAATATTACTGTGTTGGGGTTAAACTATGACTTAACATCTAGCATATTTGTTTTATGAAACTAGGTGCACCTGTGTTTGCTGTCTATATACTTAGAATTGTAATCTTGATGGATTGTTTCCCTGAGTTATGAAGCAACCTTCTTTATCTCTTGTGATTAATTTTTGTTTGAAGTTTATTATGTCAGATATTAGAATAGCTATGCCTGCTTGTTTCCTAGTTCCATTTGCTTGAAATACCCTTTTCCATTAAAGGTAGTGCCTGTCTTTGATGGTGAGGTGTGTTTCTTGTAGGCAGCAAAAAAATGTGGTCATGTTTTCTAATCCAATTGCTACTCTGTCTCCTTATTGGAGAGTTGAGACCATCAATATTCAAATAAATATATTAGTTCATGTTCTTTTGTTGGTTTTTGTGGTGTCTTCTATGCCTTTTGATTAACTATCCTGATATTGTTTGATTTTCTCTTGCAGCTTCTTGAGTATGCTTATCTTTCTATTCAGTCAGAAATATCCCTTCCAATATCCTCCAAAAAGCTGGATCTGTGGTCATCTTTAGTCTGTCTGCTTTTGTTTGCTTGGTTGTTGTTTTGTTTTGTTTGTTTGTATGTATTTTGTTCTTTAGACTATGATAGATAGTTTTGGTGGGTATAATGGTCTGAGTTGCCTCTGTCTTCTAATTATGTATGCCTGATTTGCTTTTGCCATTCTGAAATATTACTACAGGGTATACAGGAATAGATTTGTTGTTATTTAGCCTATTTAACATCTGGGGTATTTGCATTCTGTGTTGAGAAATTATATATTTTCAGTTCTGGGAAAAAATCATAACCATTGTTCTTTCAAAAGTTAACTTACCCTATTCCTTTATTTTACTATTTCTAGAAATCAGTTTTTTACTGTTACCTGCTATCTTCCTAATTATTAGGTAATTTCATATTTTCCCATCATTTTAGTCATCCTTCTCTCAACAAATACCCAGAAGGAATCAACTGAGAAGGAGGAGGTTTTATTTTGGCTTACAGCCTTGGAGGTTTCAGGCCTACCTAGGTAGGCTCTGATGCTTTGGGTCTGTGTGAGGCAGGAAGGAGCACCTCAGGAAGCCAGAGAGCAGCCAGCAGAGGCTGGGAGCCCAGCATCCCCATCAGAGGCAGCTCCTGCGTTTTATTTGACTTCCTTCCTGCAGACCCGGATTCCTGAGTGTTCTATAACCTTCCAGTAACACCTTAGCTAAGGAAAACTTGATCAGCAAATGGGCATAATTTTATCTTTCCGTGTCACCCTCTGCATTAATGCTTCAGATTTAACTGTTACTTATCTAATAACAGTTTGGTTATTAACTGTTCACTCTGTCATAAACTTTGAACTCCTCATTCTTTCTAAATGTTTTTTTAATATAAATGTCTTTTTAGTAAAAAATTAATCTGTTCATTTTCATACTGTTGACTTACCTTTTAAAAATACCTTAAACATTTTTTTTCTAAACGGGAACTTTTTTTTTTTTTAAATAAAGTACACTGGAAGAGGGCAACTGGACTGTGGAGTACCATGTGCAGGTCAAGTCACTGTGCCAACCAAGGCAGGGGAGGGAAGGAGTAGCTTCCTATGTTCAGGTGATGGAAGATAGACCTTCTTATTGTGTAGCTCACAGGTATGTAATCCAGGCCATGGGAGCAAGGTGGTCCAGGTCAGCTGGTGTACAACCCTAGGATGTTAGCATATACCACGTGAATGTAAGTTCCAGTCCTGCTCTGCGGCTAGGGTCACACACAGTGCCCTGGGCTGCCTGCCAGGCTCTGGTGCCACCCCAGCCTGGCCGGAGCTTGCCTCCATCATGATTTCCGGAGCAGTCTGGGCTCTCCCCGTGGTAGGTAAAAGCAGTTGCCACCAAGCCTCACAGGCTGTACTTGACCCCTAAGCACCACATAGTGGATGGAAAGCAAGGACTCAGAGCCCTTACAAGATATAATGCCGTTAGAAGCATTCTAGGCCAGTGGAAAATTACAAGAATGAGTATTAGTAAGGAGCAAAAGCAGAGGCAGGGTAAGAGAAAAAATGGATGTGTGGGATACAATCTATACGCCATGGTGACCTGTCCCACATGCCTTGGCCTCAGAGAAAAATGAGACTGTCCCAGAGTGAACGGCTTAGAGTCTAGTGAGGGTGTCGTAGAGTGAACGGCTTAGAGGCTGGCAGATTGACTGTAAGCAATGTCAAGTGTCCAGGGGAGGGAAGGAAATACCTTTTAAATAATTTCTGTTGGAATCCAGGCTGGTTTAGGAGCCAATGAAATTAGGAAGTGACTTAGAGCAAGGGGGAAAGGGAAGAATCTAGAAAACAGAGTCAGATTAATATGAATGAGAGGTCAGTAGGATAAGAAGTGAGGGGACTCTTGGGTCAGAAAGAAGCTCCCAGAATAAGGTTTTGGCAGTGAAGAGTTCTGAGGGCTGAGCAAGCTAGCAACTACCTGTGGGCCATTAGTTCCTAGGGACTGCTGTCTGGAAGAGAGTTGGTAATAGCTAGCTTGCAGCACGAGCAACCACTCTCCACTTACAGAAAGTGAGAGTAACCAGGCTTACGGAACCATTAGCCCACATTAAAACACACACACACACACACACACACACACACACACACACACACACACAAAGCAGGCTGGCAGGGAAGATAGCTCTATCTGTGCAGAACTTGCCTTGCAATCAAAAGAACCTGAGTTTGATCCTTAGAACCCATGTGAGCTGGGTGTGGTGGGGGTGGGGTGCTGATCCAGGACTAGGAACATACACACAAGCCTCTGACCACCAGCCTGGTGCACTTGGTGAGTTCCAGGCCAGTGAGATCTCTCTCTCTCTCTCTCTCTCTCTCTCTCTCTCTCTCTCTCTCTCACTCTCTCTCTCTCTCTCTCTCACGCACACGCACACACACACACAAATAAATAAATATGAAAAGAAAAGGTGGATGGTGCCTGAAGACTCACATTGAAGGTTTACACATAGGTACACACGTGGAGTAGATGGTAGTTGCTCGTTTGAAAGGCCCCTGCGGATTGTGCCCCAGATCTTCATTGTCTCAAGCCTCAGGAGGGACCATCATGGCAAATAGTTCTGCGTCCTCAGATCCTCGGAGCCCCGCCTCTTCACAAGTCCCCAGGATCCCTGACCCTCAGCTCTCTTTTTGGGATGCGCTTCAGTCGATACAGCTGCGCCCTGTGAGCTGTCCGCCCCTCCCTCCCTCGGCCATGACTAGCATTTTCCTTGGTGAGCCAGCTGCAGCCTCAGCAGAGCTGTGACTGTCATTAGCGTGGCTTGGCTGTCCTCGTGTCCGCTGAATCCGAATCTGCTGCCCTTTCCAGAAGATGTGCTGGCTGGCACAGCGCTTCGCCACAGTGCAGTGGCTTCATGGTGGGGCTCCGTCAGCGTTTCTTTCTCTTGCCTCGATGGTCTCCGTTGTTCGGAGATGGGAACAGAACCCTGCAGCTGAGTCAACACCCTGTGGCTGAGGTGTGGGAAGTCAGGACAGCTCTTGACTTTTGCCCTGGTTATCTGTGATCCCTTAGGTTACCATCCAGAACTCTGGGGGGTGGGGGGGGGTGGCGTCTTCAGAAAGAGGACTTGCTCAGGAATAAGTCGGTTTTGTGGGGCTGGTAGGGTCTCCGATCTCACAGCCTCTTTGGCAGTAGGGAGAGAGCCAGCCTGCTGTGCCGTGTCGCTGGGACTTGCTTTGGCATCTACACACCGTCACAAACACTGGAACTGTATCAACAGCCTTGCTTTAGCTCTCCAGAAAGTGTTTATCTGTGACTGGCCTACTTAGAAAAATGGGATGGCAAAGGAACATTTTGATGCAAAAGAAAATACAAGATGTTAGAAGGTAGAAATAGAGGCCCACAGTACAAGACTAAGCAGATGGGTCATCACAATGCTGTGTGGTCACGGGACTGAGCTCCTCCTGGCTCTGCCCCATGTTTCTGATTCTCAATGACATTTCCAAAAAGAATAGGTCAAAGGGGCATCCGTGGAGGGCTTGGTGTGTCTGTGGAAACCTGAGGGCTACGTGGGTCGTTTGGGTGGGGGACGACTTGCAGAAACCAGAGGCAGGAAGGGAGGGAATGGAATGTCAGAGGTGGGATGCAGCTGGACAGGATCTGTGGATTCCAGCTGCTGTGGATTCTAAGCATCTTTTCAGAAGAGATGGGGGGGGGGGGTGCTGGCCTGTAAAGCATAGCGTGAATGAGTCACCACTGGGCAGGAGTGGGAAATTGCTGTGATTTGTTCTTGTATAATTCTGAAAAGTCTGTGGGTGTGAAACTATACATCTCCTTTATTCCTCTTTAATTTTTGCCGTTAAAAACCTTCACAGTTAACAAACTGTCTTCATTCTTCTCCAAGTGGCTCAAATCCTTCCCTTTTATTGGACCCCCACAGCACTCCTGGACACTGTCTAAGGGGCCTTGTGGATGAGGAAGCTGTGGCCCGCCCTATCCCCAAACTTAACAGCCACCCATGATCAACTGCCCTATGTTTCCAGGTCACTCATGGCTTCATCATTGGGTGTGTCCTGGATCTGTTCACAGACATTGATATTAAGGGCTTTTCTTTTTTTTTTTTTTTTAAACTCTGGAGTCCTTTGGGGAATGGTGTTAACTGTTCAATGCTATAGCCTGTGAGCAAATATTGTTAACCTTTGGATCCACAAATTCATGTACTATTTATGTCTCTAGAGTAGGTATTAGTGTTATCATTTTATGGAGGAATAAATTGGTGCTGAGAAGAGGAAAGTAGGGTAACCCACTTACTCTTTGCTAAATGACTGATAAGGAATCCAGCCTGTCTGACGGTACAGCCCTGTGCCTAGTCAGCATACAAAAGAATCTCAGCCAGGGTCCATGCTCTGGCCACCCCTATTCCATGTGAGCTCGTGAGTCTATTATTGAGAGGAATCACAGCAATATCAGTGTGTGAAAACGCCTGAGGTCCCGTTAAGCTGAGAGCACCGCTCTTAGCCGCTAGAGTGAGTGGCTAGCCAGCTGTATCTGGCTTGTGTCAGTGTTCGCTATGGATGAAGCAGGACTCCTGCTCGGTTGTTCTACAGCTCTCTTGGCTTTGCCTTCGTCTAATATTGCATTTGTCCTTAGAGCAATATTCAGATCCTTGAGGACTTGGCTCCCCATACCTCCTCTGGCTCCAGGAGATGGAGGAGGGTAGACTCTAGTTTTTCAGGCCAACATTGCCTAGCAAGCCTGGATTGCTAGTCAACATCAGTGTCTTCTCACCACATGTCCAAAGGGAGGGCATCTCTTTCTCCTCCAGCCAACAAAACCTGGGAGCTCAATTCTGACCTTGGACCAACCACGGTCAAGTGACCCATGAGTCCAGTTACTGTGGCTGAGAGCTTACCATGCACTGACTGGCCACAGCATATGTTCCTTACCCATTTCAGGCTTATTTGGAGTCTTAAAGTAGGTAACTTTAATACTTAGTAACTTCAACCATTCATAACCCACCACTGAGGCCTTGAGAGAAGGGTCGTTTTTACTGGTATGACTATTTCATAATGGTCAGGCGAGAGGTGGAAAGAATGAAATATTCAGGTAGTTAATATCTCCTGATCTCTCATAGGAGATCTTAGAACAAACTATCTTATGAAGGCAAATCCAGCCTTAAGAAGAAAGCTTTTTGGCACTTCACTTTTTTTTTTCTCTCTCTCTCATTTGAGGAGTGTGGCACACTTGTCTTTTCTGCCTCCCTAATCAGAATGTGTTTGCGAGGCACAATTCCCCAACCAAGCAGAAGAACTTCCCTTTCGATACTGTTCTAATAGAAGCTCTGCTTCCGAGCGACACGGCCGCGGCACTACACTGCTCTGCTGTATTTTCCACTTATTTAAGAGTGTATAGTCTCAGACCCCAGGGGTGGGCGGCATAGATGAAGAACATTTGAAAATGAGAGCGTGAAGGAAGACAGAAGTCTTTTATGAGAAATTGCAGAGCGACGGCTACATACGTCTGAAAATATAATTATCCCCTTTTGTTTGCTTGATAGAGTTTTGATAGATAGGATCTTGACAGCCCTGTTATGAAATGTTAAAATGTAATTTAGGGTAAAAAAAAATCTTAATTATCTTAAATTATATCCTGAATTATAGTTCAGGGCTTTGATCCTTCCACGTGTGGGGCATTGCGGGGGGCGGGGGGCAGGTGCGACCCACCCGCTTTGTTTGTATGAAAGAAAGAAAAAGGAAACATGGTTCACTGCTTCCCTGTCCACTGCTGGAGGGGTGGGGTGTTGTATGCATATAGAGGGACAGCAGCAGGATTTACTTCCTGCCCCCAAAGAGCAGAGGGATATTGTGGGTATGTCCATTCAGTAGAGAGTAAAACTCAGGCTCCCAAGGGCAGCATTCAGGCTCTTGAAGACCCGGCCTTCGACTCGGGGGATGGAGGTACAGAGTGTGGGCTGCAGGGCTGGGGAGCAGACTCACACCTTCCCAGACATCTTGCCGAGGAACCAGAGTTGCTAGTTGAGGTCTCTGGGCCTCCGCCTGTTCAGTTTATCAGGAAAGCAGAGCAGCCATAGGACTGTTTCCGTGTGTCCAAATTCCTTCATCGCTTCTCAGTTTTCTCTGGTCACCACCTGTTCTTCCTCCCTCTGCCTTCCCCTCATACCTGGTTCTTTTTTATCCTGCATGTCTCCCTCCCTCCCTCTTTCATTCCCTCTCTCCCTTCTTCCCTCCATTCCTCCAAAGATACTGGATGTTCATTAGACACAGGCTTCATGCCATCCCTCCTCTCTTCACACCCCTGCACCAGGAGAGTGAGTGTTACTTAGCTGAGTGCTGGGTATAGCTTCATGAAAATGAGCATTCATCAACATTTATTATCCATCTGGCTTTAGCCACTATCAATAGAGAAGTAAAGTACTTTAGTGAACCAGAAGGAGAGCGGGTTGGGGAGGCGAGTCTGGGTGTTGAGGCTGGCCCTGGAGTCAGACACTCTGGGTTTGAAGACTGATTGAATGGTGACCTCAGGCAAGTAACCACCCTGTATCTCGGAGCCCTCATAAAATGTGGGTGACAATAGGCCCTTCTTCAGAGACTTATTGTGAGGAACAAAACATAATAGTGTATATAAAATATACTTAGGAGAAAACATAGACCCCTTCCCCCATGTAATTCTCACAATGACACCCTGAAGAAGTTTCTATCATTTTTTTTTTTCCAGCCATGAACAGGAGGAAATCAAAGCCTGAGCAGGGAAGGAAGCTATCCCAACAGTGGCTGGAAAGTGATTCAGTGGATTTGTAGCATACTGTTCTCATTCCAGACCCCAGGCCTCACCACCGGCCGGCCTGCCTCCTCAGGGTGCTTACACCTCTGGAATGAGTGGGACCAGAAGTCTGTGACACCCACAAGCTGTCGCTGACCATGTGGGTGCTCTTCTCTCCTGACTTCTTATTGAATGGGGCCCAAATTTACTATAGTTTTGGGCTTAAATGCTTGCAGCTATTATTTCAAAGGGAGACTCACGATTTTGAAAACGGCTTAGTGAGGTTCCAAGAACACAGGAAGATGATGCTCTTAAGGCATGAGGGGGTTGAAAGAGAATTTCACACCAGCTAATCAGCATTTCCTTGGGGCCTGTGAGGGTTCAGGGTGGAGCAAATGGGAAGGCCCAGATGTGAAAATGGGTGGCCACGTATCCCTTCCTTCAGCCCATGGGTGCCTTTTTGCTCAGTCTTTTGACAGGTGCTTCCTGCTGTTCCACTTTGCCTGGCTCAGGCTTCCCGGCACACCTGCTAGCAAGCAGGAGGCGTTTTTTGTTTTTTGTTTTTTTTCTTTCTTTCCCATGAATACATTGTGCAGGCTTACGGTGAACCCTAGGGTTCACAGTAATCAAGGTCCTTAGGGAGGAAGAGCAGACAGTAAATTGTGTATTTCTTCAAGGTACCGTGAACCTCACCTGGTTGTCTCAGAGGAAATGCAAGCAGCTCTCTGGGATGTTTCTCCTGCCAGAAAGCTCCCAGGAGCATTCAGTACCTCAAATAGAGGACGTCTAGGGAGAGTATGTTTCTCTCATTTTATTTAAACACTTCCTGAGTTGGAGTCTGATTGTGCATAGATGATTATTTGTTCAAGATCCCATCACTTTGGAGCCCGGTTGTTTAACATTTTCTTTGAGGAAAACGTATTTTAACATTTCCCAATCCCCCAACTTTGTTGACAGTTGCTTTCCGTGCAAAGTTGGCATATGTGAGCAAGATGGGTGTGCAAATGGCTGCAGAAATGAGGGTGGGAAACCATTTGGCTTCAGGTCTCGGTATAAAACATGCTAAGACACAGTCCTTCAACCTGCTCGCCAGAGAGATGCCCCTGCTGGGATCTGCCCTGCCTGTTCCTTACCCTTTTCACATGTGGTGCTGCAAATTGGAGAGCTTGCTGAGACGTCAGCCCGGAGAAGCCAGAATCCCTGTCATGCTGCCTTTGTCTTCCCAGACCCGCAGCCTTTAAAAGAGTCAGACTTACGAGGACTTGAAAGACCGAACATGGAAAGCTGAGCTAAAGAAAGGCTGGAACAAGACGCCACAAGCCTCCTACAAATTATTCATAATTCCATTCTGATTCATAGCAGGAGTCAAAATAGCCTGAGAGCCCCAGGCTGCAGCTGGTGGGGCTTTGGTGTGTTTGTTCAGCTCCTCCAATGAGGGCAGGCCAAGTGGAGGCCTGGGGAAGGGAGATCCCTGAAGATAAAAATGAGTCTTCGAGGCCAAATGGCCTTTTGGCTGAAGGTCCCAGATATTTGGTAACCAGACTTGGACTGTAACCAGGGAGGAGGCGGAGGGAAACCTCAGCCACCATGGCTAGATAGACCTCCTTGGGGGTGGTAGTGCCTTCTCTGCCTTTACCCTTCACAGATTATATCAGGAAAACAAGGCTCCTATGGCCTACCATTTTTGTCAGAATAGAGTTTCTTCAAAATTACTAGGACCTCTTCTTAAAATGTCCATTCCAGGTCCCACCTCAGACCCATAAATCGGAAACTTCATCAGCACAGCCAGGCAAGCTGCTATTCAAGAAAAGACCCCTGTCTCTGTATTAAACGTTTCAATTCCTGCTGAACCCTCATAGGAAAATACGTTGGGTGCTTCTAACATGGCCTTGCATTTCTCTATTTTACTAAGAGAAGAGCCTGTTGTAGTCTTGCTTGACATCGGTAAGCAAACCTTGAATGTGTGTGGAGATGTGATGGTTTGGAAACAGATGCATAAGAGCTTGCTAAGCACCTTTGTCATGGAAGGAGCTCGGGCTTGCGGGCTGTGCCTGCTGACCCGTGACAGCAGCAGTGAGAACACACAGCGTGTGTGACAAGTGTTCAGCCTCAGAGAACTTCCGCTCTGAAATCCAGTGTCTCCTGGGAAGTGACCTGTGGTTTGGCACTAAGCTACTTGATGTGAAAGTTAAATGTTAGTTAAAAAACAGAGGCCTGAAACCACCATGGGGGAGATGGGTGGTAAGGTGGATTATGAAGAACCGACAGAGTTATGGTCTTCATAAAGAAAAGATGTTCCCAGCAA
The DNA here is from genome assembly GCA_028658305.1 of Pachyuromys duprasi. Classification (NCBI taxonomy): domain Eukaryota; kingdom Metazoa; phylum Chordata; class Mammalia; order Rodentia; family Muridae; genus Pachyuromys; species Pachyuromys duprasi. The sequence continues at coordinate 41,409,636 of CM053765.1, read as the reverse complement.
GGGGAGTATGATGTCAAGAGCCCTAGAAGAAGAAGGAGGCTCAGATTCTAACAGCATAGCAGAACACTAGATATTCTGGAGAGCATGGATGCACTGGAAGGAATAAAAAGGGCTGGATCACGAAGGGTCCCGGAAATCTATGAAGAACAATCTAGAAAAAAAAAAGAGCTACTTCATGTAGTTTGGTAGCAGGGACTGTGTTTTTCCATGGCTCCACAGGAGGAGAAAAAACTATTCTTTCTTGGGTTCCAAATCTGAGTGCCATTCACATCCTAGAACCAGCTGGAGAGACCCAGCTTAGCGTTGGCATTTGAGATGGATGTCTGGGGCTGATGGGAAATAGAAGAGAGCTGATACTTCGGCTGAGAGGACCTGAGCAGGAGAAAGGGGACCCTAAGTCAGACCCAGTATGAGCCAGATATGGAGCTGAGTCAAGGTCATGGGCTGGGGAATCTCATTGAGAGGGCCAGGGTTCACAAATAGGTAGGAAGCTGAAGCAGACATAGAAGCTAGCAAGTAGGGGACAGCTTGATCCTGTGGAATTAGTCTGTTCTCCATGGTAAAACGAGAGTCATGGGATACACTCTGGAAAAACTTCAACAAAAAGTCAGTGATGGGCCCCAAAAGCCTTAAACGCTGTGACTAAGCTCCATTCAGCTGTGGGATGGAGCCAAGATTGACTGTGGTATGCTCGCAGGGTCATTCCACAGTTTGCGTAGAGATGTCATAGAGAGGTAGCTGTATACTGTTGGCATCTAGGAAGCCATGATGTTCAGTTCTGGCGATGGTCAACAGTTAGAAACCATTGAGAACAACCATGTCGTAGAAGGAGAATCTTCACATGACAATGTAAGATACTGAGATCATAGCTCAGAAATAGAAAAGCAACTGTTTGCTGGGCTGGATCTGATTGTGTGATGTTGTTTGTCTAGAGTGCTATGCCTAACTCGGGCTCTACAAGAAGGAATGGACTGAAGAATTAGTAAAGTACACTGAGTTTTGGAAGACTGAGTGAACAGTGTTTCACTCAGCACTATTGTTTGGCATCTTTTTTGACCTAAGGCTCCTGACCTCATGTCTGAGGAAGAAAGTCCCACATATAGAAAGTGTGCTTCCAATGGTCACTAAGACTAGAGCTGAGGACTCCTGATGCCCAGCCCAGCAGTTTCCCTTTGGATAGTGTAACTTTTCTCCTCTCCTACGCACCACAGAGCTGTCATACTGACCTCTCTTTCCCAGTCCCACCCTTGGCTTCTGTTAGGTTTTTGCATCAGGAACTTGGCCGTAGAACTGATTTGCACAATAGCTAAATTTGTTTCACATCTGATCAGTACTCTTGGGGATGGATTCTAGGAAGAGGAAGGGCAAATTGATTCAGAATTCCCAAGAGCTGGAAAAATGTAATTAACTACGGTGATGGTGAGAGCTAGCTGGGAGAAGAGAAAGAGAAAGGAAGGAGGATGAATGGGGCGGGGGGATTTGGGGAGAAAAGTAGTATGAGGGAAGCATAGACTCTCTACGCTTATAGGAGTGAAGATGAAGATTTGGGGTGGAGGGTTGTAATCTGCTCAGTGGTGGTAGGGTTAGCCAAGCGGGTGGGATGGAGGGAGGGACCTTGTTGAGCATTGCTGTGAAAGGCCATGTGGGTCTTGAGAAACAAATGGTTGATGAAGATTCTCTAAGCCTGGATCTTTTGACACAAAGTAGGCACATGATCCATATCAGCCAAAATAAATAGCTTTTGTCCAGATATCATCTTTAAAGATGCTCTGGAGCAATGGTTGGTGCCATGTTGATAGAATCAGCAAGTGACTCGGGTCCCAGGATGGTTACCTAACTCCCCCAGTTTGCAAAGTGGCTGATCTAAATCCTGCTCTCTCTTCCCTGTTAATGTCTTAGGGACCACGATGCTTCAGAAGAACAAGGATGGGGTATTACCTTCGGAGAGCACCTACCTGACATTGGTAAGGTTTTGCAATCAACTGCTAGTACCAGAAAACAAGAAGAACCGCAAATCCAAGCAGGGATAAGCCTTCGGTGATGAATTCTGAGGTGTCTGAAGGTGTGGCTCAGTGGGTAGACTGCTTGCCTGCCATCAACCTTTCCAAGGCTGCGACCCTTTAATACAATACCTAATGTTGCAGTGACCCCCGGCCATAGAGTTATTTCCATTGCTACTTCTTAACTGTAATTTTGCTACTATTATGATCATAATGTGGATATCTGTGTTTTTCAATGGTCTTAGGCAACCTCTGTGAAGGGTTCATTAGACTTCCAAAGCGGTCTTGGCCCACAGGTTGAGAACCACTGCACTAAGCAATGGATTCCATACCCATGACGTCATAAACTGAGTGGGGAGACACACGACCATACCCTCAGCACTCAGGAGGTAGAGGCAGGAGGATCCGGCATGAAGGTGACTCTCAGCTACAGAGTGAGTTGCAGAGTAAGTGTCGTATAGAATATACATTAGACCCTGCCACAGAAGAATGAGGATGACTAGGGTTCTCTCCTTCTCCTTGTTTCCCTGCTCTCTAGTAGAAACCGTCAGCGTCTAGAGCATGGGACTGGGTTCCGCCTTCATCTCTAATTCCTAGAGCACAGAGCAGCAGTAGGTACCACCGTGTTCCTGAGCCAGGTGTATGTCTTATTGAGGAATTGGCTTCCTAACGAGAGACCAACTTTGCTGCTTCCATTTTCCAACTTCTCCCCTCCCTGCCTTGCCTTTATTTTATATTTTATTCTTTTAGCTAAATGAATCACTGATAAACCATTTATTTGGAGAAATATGCAGCCTGCTGAGTCCAGATCACCTTAAAGTGCTTTCGGTATTTGGAGACGTAAAATCTTATTATTCGACTTTGGTCAAAGAGGCATCCAGAACATGTCCAGGCAGGGCCTGGGGTTAGGCTGAGCTCAGCGTGGCTGCTGGATCCACCCGGCTAACCACAGGACACCATGGCTGCATCTCACCACCAGCTTCAGAAACTAAACCTGAACTTCTGGGGCCTGGCTGGAAACCCCAGCCACCACTGCCAAGCAGGAGTTACGGCCTCAGGGGCCATCCGCAGAGGCGGTGCAGCCACCTGCGGGCATTGAGAACAATCCAGTTGGTTTAAGCTTCTGCTGCCAGTGTGGGCAGCTGGCAATAAAGCTGGAGTCCGGAGGACACAGGGGACGGCACCCTCGCAGCCTCCTTCAGCAGCGGCACCAGAGCTGATTTAATTCAGTCTGATCATCTTCTCAGCACAGCACGAGCTGCACCATCAATCTCAGTCAACACCAGAGAAAGCCAGGACAGGAAGGGGCCCACCCAAGGTTACACTGCATCCCCAGCATTCAAAACTGGAAACACGCCTTCCACATTGCTATAGAAACGCATTCAAATGAGTAAAAGCAATTGGGCACTGTTTAATTACAGTGCTCCTCTCTGGGGTAGATCATTATAATGCAAGTGCAAACAAATTAATACTTTCCTGCTTTTCTTTTTGGAGAGGAAGAAAGCAACATGGTGCCAGCACAAACCACTTGATTGCGTGGTAGTTCAACAGTTCCTACTGTCTTAACGAAGCCGTGGGTGTCACATGTTGGCACTTTTAAAACACCAACCCCCTAAATCTTTGCTATTGTAATTTCTAAAAACTTTATAAATACCTTTATGGGGGGAAAAACCCGCCTGTTATTGAAAACTTAGACGTTTGTATATATAAAAGGCTGGGGTGATGATGGGACGGGGCGGTGCTTGCCACATAGTAAGCCCAGCGTTCTGAGTTCATACCACAGAAAAGCCAGGTCAGGCGTGCAGACCTGTGACGCCAGGGCTGGGTGGGCAGAAACAAGTAGGCCTCTGGGGCTAGCTGCCCATCTGGGCTATCTGAGACAGTCTGTCTCAAAAAATAAGGAGACTAGCAATAGAGGAAAACACTCAACCTCATCCTTTGTTTTCTACGTTAGACCACAGATGAGTGTACCAGTACACACACACACACACATACACACACACACAAAGACATTTCTAAAAAAGAAAACAAATGAGATTTTGAGTGACAATTGAGGAATAACTTTTTATATTTTTATACTTCTTTAGCCTCTTTTTCTATGACTATATATATTCATATATGCATATTTCTTTAAACAAAATTAAGTTTTTTAAATGTGCAGTTTAGAGACCTAAGATTTTTTTATTGCACATTACATAATTCTATTTCTATAATAGCAGTATCCCAAACACATTCTTCTGTAATGAAGAAATGAAGATACCATTCATTATTCTTTTGTGGCATCTATGATGTTTGAATGTTGTAGAAGGATGGATTGAAGCTAATGAATGTTCCCATCACTCCATACTCAGAGGGGAAAAAGAAGTAGACATTCCCCTAACTTCCTGAGAGCTGGCCACATCACCATCCTCACTGGATTCTGCTCTTTGTAGTAGGAGGCCCTTCTTCCCCTAGCCCCTTCCATCAGTAGCCAGGTCACTGGCTTCCTTCTCAAAAAACTCATGACCTCAATCATGGCTCCTTTAGGACATTCATCTTTCTTGGAAGCATCTAAATATAACCAAATGTCTTGCATGATGAATTATTTTCTCTTGATCTCTGGTCACCTTCCACTATCTACCTTCAAAAACGCTTCTTGATTGACAAGAGAACATATTCATGGGTTGAGATATAGCATTTCAATACATGTATGTGATGTGTAATGATCAGACCAGGAAAAGTGACAAATGTCATGTAAGCTATTTATCATTTCTTTGGGTTGGGAGCCTTCACAGTCTCTACTCTCTGTGGAAATGTGCGATTGTTTTCAAACATACTCACCCAAGTGCACTTTGGAAGTTTGAAGTTATCCCCCACCCAACTGTGCCTCTGTACTTGTTCATTATCCTCCCTCCACCACCTTCCAAGCCCTCCTGGTCGGTCAGTTCTCTGTTTCCCCAAGGTCCACTATTTGACCTCCTCATGCAATCGAGAATATACGGTGTTTGTCTTTCCATGTCTGGCTTAGTTTGTTTAGTAATATGTCCTCTGTCCTACCCATCTTGGTGCAAATCACGTAATTTTATTCTCTTAATAGCTGAATAATATTCCATTGAATGTATCTGTCATATTTTTACCCTTTCATTTGTGAAGAAACACTTAGTTGGATGTACACTATCATCTATGACAAGTGATTAAGCAAACATACGAATGCAGGTGTCTACTTGACGTACTGATTTTTTTTTTCTTTTACATGTACCCAATCAGTGCAGTGGTTCTCAACCTTCCTAATGCTGTAGCCTTTAATACAATTCATGTTGTGGTGACCCTGACCATAAAATTATTCTCGTTGCTAGTGCATAACTGTAATTTTTCTGCTGTTATGAATTGTAATATAAATATCAGATATTCAGGACATCTGAATCTGACCCCTGTGAAAGGGTCTTTTGAACCACAAGCGTCGTGACCCACAGGTTGAGAGCCGCTGTACTAGGGGGGTTGTTGGATAATAGGGAGTCCTGTATTCTTTTTTTTTTAATTTGTTGATCTGAAATAAACATTGTACTGTTTTACTTTCTACCAACAGTCCATAAGCATCCCTTTTCTCCACATGCTTGCCAGCATATTACGCCTTTTGCTAAAAGTCTTTCTGCTACTACCACTTTGCTAGTCCAGTGTAATTCTGAGCTACGTTCTAAATCTTATCTTTATCCCCACAGACCAATCTAGCTACTATCCCTCATTAAAGAAAATGGAGACCATCACAGAACCACAACTGAACACTGTGTAGATCCACAGATTTGGGTGGTCCATTCTCAACAGATACATCTATAGCATAGCTTCTGCATCTATAGCTCAGGGGACTCTGTGGACGACAAAGCAGAAAGATCGCAAAAAGCAGAACACCAGGAAGTCTGCCGTCAGACCATCTCTCCTAGAAATGGCTGCATGAAGAAGACTGGAAAAATGGCAATATCGCTGGGCATGTTACTATTGAAGGTAGGCAATTTCAAGAAGTCCCTTGGAAGAACTACAGGCAACTAATGACTGCTGGGCAAAGGAGAATTAGCCAGTTCTTGGAATGAGCCCCATGTTGGTTGTTCAATCCACTGTGATCAGCCATGAAATCATATACACGCAAACAAAAGAAACAGATCCAGCAGGTTGTGGTTAGATGTATTTGTACACACATATCCGGACATATAGGCAGGCATATATGTGTGTGTAAAACAATAATATTAAAAGAAAAGAAGGATGTCATCTTGACAGTGGGAAGGCTTAGGAGGGGTTCAAGGAAACTGGGGGAAGAAGGAGAGGTGGAAGCAATATAATTCTATTTCAACTGAAACCATTAAAAAAAACACCTTTCTAAGTAGAATGGAAAACCATGCCATGGTGATTCTGACCTGCATTCCCTGATGCTTTGAAGAACTACAACTTGTTGTTTTGAAATTGTTGTTGGTTGGGCTTTTCTATAGAATTGCTGACCATCTGGATCTACTCTTTTAAGAAATGTCTCCTCCAGCTGTTCACCCACTTCAAAACTGGATGGTTTGGCTTTTGCTGGTCCTCAGCAGCCCTGGCCTGCACTCTTTCTTCCCTCTCCAAGCAACTTGCCTGAAAGTGTTGTTTACCCATGTTCTGGGTGCCGCTTCCTCTGTCAGGTACAAAGTGGATGACACATTAACTTCTAACTTGGCCAAGGTTAAGAAAAAAAAAAAAACAATAACAAAAGAAAACAGAACACCTTTCTTGCTGTGATAACGCTGATTTTAGAAATGTTTTGATTTGAGCACCTTGTAAAAATAACTAGATCATGGAAGCGAACATTCCTCTTACCTCACACACTCGCACTTTATAAGGATATGTAAGGTTTACCCGCACACATGGTACACGGTATATGGTAGAACTTATTCATCCCATCTAAATAGAACTTGCATCCCTTGATGAGCACCTTCCCCTCTCCATCCACTCTCACTCTGGCAATTATTCTTCTGTCCCCTGCTGCCGTGAGTGTTGTTGGCCCCTGTCTTTTGAAATACCTTCTATCCAGCTCAGCTTACCCAGCAGCCTGCCCTCCAATAAATTCTTATTTTCCTGGAGCTAGCCACTATTCATTCTCTCATTTTAAATCAGCTTCAAGTCTTACTACTTCCCTCTCTTTTTCTATAAAGAATACTCCCTTTTAGAGGAGTGTATTAGTTAGCACAGACTGCCAGAACAATAGAACATGTCAGCTTATGTCCTCACAGTTTGAGAGACTGGACGTCCAGGGCCAAGGACTCAGAGAGAATGTTCAGTGATGGGGCTCTCTGTGGCATACAGCCCGCCAGCCAGCTTCTTCCCACATGCTTACATGATAGAGAGGGAGGGAGGGGTAAAGAAGGGAGAGAGTGATGGAGGAAGGGAAGGAGTGAAAGGAGCAAGAGAGAGAGAGAGAGAGATTCTCCTGTGTCTCTTCTTATAAGGACACTGATGTCATGACGAGGGAGCTATTGTATGACCTCATGCCACCATGATTATCTCCCAAAGGCTCCTGCAACCCACCAAAGCCATCATATGGGAAGCTGTGTCTTCAATACGTGAATGTGTAGTTCAGTCCAGAATACTACTACTTCTTAATTAATTGTATTTTCCAAAAATCTACTCCTGCTTTGCTCATCCCCTCATTCTGTATACTTTCACGACTTCACCCTCAGAGTTGATGACCTAATAGAGAATGGCTATCAATTCTATCTCAGCATTACCTTATCTATCTATCTATCTATCTATCTATCTATCTATCTATCTATCTATCTATCTATCTATCTATCTATCTATCTATCTATCTACCTGTCTGTCTGTCTGTCTGTCTGTCTGTCTGTCTGTCTGTCTGTCTGTCTGTCTTTCCTCATCCCTCCAATTACGTAATCTCGTCCACTTAAAACTTTACTTTTGGTTCCCTATTAGTGGGCATTTGTTTTTGATTGGGCCTAGTATAAACAACCCTGAAATATATTTCTCGTACAGGTGTTTCTCTTTCATGTTGAGCTTTTCATCTTCATGAAGATTTTTCAAGAGTCAAAGGCTTTCAAAATCTCTACATCTCTCTGTCTGTCTGTCTGATATGTGGCTATATAATGTGTGTGCATGGGGAGGTGCACATGCATGCATGGAGATCTAAGGACAGCTCCTAGGTGTTGGTGCTCACCTTTCCATCTGTATCTGGAGAGTCTCTTGTCCATACCTCCCTTCAGGGAGTTCTCTTTAGAGGCACTCAGGGTTATAGACACTTGTGTCCAGCTTTTACCTGGGTTCTGGAGATTCAAACTCAGCTTGTCAGGCTTGGGCAGCAAACATCTTTACCCACCGAGCCATCTCCCCAGTCCTAAGTCATTTGCAAGGGTCCATATTTACACATCATCATTGAACCCAGCAGCCCTCATTGTTTCTGCCGTTATACTGCAATCACTAATTAGTTGTAATGAGGCTTGTTGGGGCAGTAGAGAGTCAACTCACTGCCTAGAAGTTGTCTCCCACCCTGTGTGAGGTATGAGGAGACCAATCATCTTAGGTGGCTGGGAGAAATTATGTTCATAGAATCTCTCTGTACCACGCTGTGCTGAGTGACCCAAGCAAAGTCTCTGTTGAGAACAGAGTCTAAGATGAGTATCAGATCACCACAGAGAAGGTCAGCCCCTCCATGGATAGCTGTGATTTTGACTGAAGTGATAGTAAAAGAACGTCACTGGCTGTTTCTAAACCTGGGTGCAATGAATACTTGTGCTGCAGACATATTTTACCCTCTTTTTACTGAGTCTTCCCATGCTTCCTTGTTTTTATGCAATTTGTATATGTTCTTTTTGGTAACCCCGAAGGACTTGCTCAGCAGAGCCAATGTAATAGTGCACTGAGAGGAACTGTCCCTCAGTGAGCACATCCATGCTTGCGCCTCTGAGCTGTTGGATGATTGTAAATACCCATTCTGGAGCTTGTCACAACAGTCTCTGTAAAGGGGCCAGTTTCAGCCTGGTACTACTGTGAAATCATCCTCTGTTGGGGTGATTACTAGCTGGAACAGCTCCACTCTCAAATGGCCCTTACTTATTTTAAAATAACTTTGTTATTACATAAACTGGCTACTAGAAAACTGGTCTCTAGAGTCAAGTGCTAAGCTTAAACTCTCCATTTACTGAGAATTCATTTAGCACTGACCTCAAATTACTCGACAATGAAGTCACAGATTTTCTGTAAACACGAAAACCTCAGGCTTATGGGTCCATATTGTCTACTTTAATTCAGTGTCTGCTGTGGAAAGGCATACACGTTAACCTCAACTTGATGCTTTGATGTTCCTATGAGGCAGATAATTGTCATCAGCTAAAGAAACAGGACATTAGTACAGATAGAGGCACAGTTAAAAGACAAACCCTAGTGAGTCAGTTTTGTATAAATTTCTTCCTTCTGAGTGTTGGCGGAACCCTCGAGCTGCTTTTAGCAAACAGAATATAGGCAGACAATGAACTAGCTACCCACCTGGTTGTTGTATTAGACTCCCTTATGGCCAATGGGGAAGAAGGGTCCCTTTCTGGCTTTGAGATTGTAATTACCACATGACAGAGAACTGTAGGGGTCTGATAGAGTCTAGCCCTTAGCTAAGACCAGGGGACTAGATAAATAACAAGGCTCTCAGTCCATGTCCACAGGCTGTACTCCAGTAAGAGCCCAGTTAGGTCCATGCCCTCTCTGTGCCTTGTATGACTCTGAACAGTGACTAGGGACTCCAGACTGCGAAAGCTCTGAGATGATGGATATATTAGTTTGAAGCCACAAACCTGGTGGCTAATTTGTTGCACAGTGACAGCATTTTAATACAGCCTCCCGTCAGGGCAGAATGTGTGAAATGGCAGGTTTACACCTCACCTATTTGGCCGTGACAAATTGCTTAACATTTCTGGGCCTTTTAACTGTAACACGGGAATGAAAAATGGTATTGATTTCAGCATCAGGAGGACTGGACAACACAGCATAACTTAGGGGGAGACCAGCTGTGAGGAATAGTTCCTATTGCTTTCGACGATATATTTGTCTCATTATTGTAAACATTTTCATTGCTATTTTTCTCCACGTACTCCATGTTCTGAAGACTTCTGGCTCATGCATTAACTGGATTCCTTCAAGTAGAATTCATTCCCGGTCCATTTCTAGTTCATTAGCTATATCGAGTTTCTGATCAGTTTGGGGCAGTTTTAAAAGAACAGTTATAATTAATGTGTTTGGGTTAAAAGCAAAGTTGTTTGGTGTTGGAGTTAATGAAATTTCCATTAGCTTAAAAAAATGTTAGCTGTGGATTGCTGAGCCAGATTCAGAATCACAAAGTTAGTTTAATGAAGGGGAGATAGACACGGGTTGGCGGGACTTGGCACAGTGGTCATGGCTACCTCTGTTTATCCCTGCTTCCTCTTAGGTTGCTGGGAGATTGGAAAGGCTGGATAGAAAGCTGCAAGTGCCTGCGCCATGAGGTGAACCAGGAGAGGAAATCAAGGCATTGGGCTCGCTGTGAACAGGATTGGCAAGCCGGAAATGAACTTGAGGATCCTTGGGGTTTTAGCAACTATTGTGCCATGTCCACACTACCGTTATGCGAAAGAAATAAAACACAAATGAAAACAAACAGAGACCACTTCTGAATGGGTGTTCCTAAAATGTTCTTGTCTCTAATTTGCTTTGTGTAAAATGCTAATGCTTGAAGTCTAGTCTCTATGCCTTCATTAGTGCCACGCTTCTCTCTGAACACTGTGGAGCTAGCATACTCTGCTGCATTAGTTACATCAAGACCTAATTATTTAGTTTTCAGATGAATGCTTTTCAAGTTGGCTACAGACATGAGAGGGAATTATGTGCACTTTATAGACATTTCATCTGTGTAAACCCAGCCAAATTTCTTAGGACCAAAGACAGTTGCGAAGAATTGTTCCATCAGTTCTAAAAGCACATTGACTTTTTTTTTTTTAATGCAGCAAATGAAAATACACTTTAAGAAGCATATCTGAGAAGTGTAAGTAGATAAGGTTTCTTGTTTTCACTCTGTAAAGTGTAAGACAACACATATAACGAGTTCCCACATAACAGACCTGTAATCACAGGGCAGACACATCCTGCATAGAAAATCCGCAATAGAAACAGAAAACATGCACATGGCAGCCCATCCACACACAACAAAGGCTTGGAGACGTCCTACAGCAGAGGCCCAATGATTTTTTTGTTTGTTTGTTTATCCATGTGCTTTGGAAGTTAATCTGAGACTCACACCCCCACAACTTCCCCTCAGCCCCGGCGTGTGCCAGTCATTCAGATTCGAAACACTTTGGTATTCCTGGAACATTCTCTGAATAACTGGCCTTTGGGACTTTCTCCAGGACGTTAACTGTTACATGGGGTAAGTATGAGGCACTCCGGGATTAATGGGCACAAGGTGGGTACCACCATTAAAATAACCCAGCAATCAGGACTAATCCTGCTAATCATAGGAAGAACACTGAGGGCTGTGACTGGCAAATGAAGTCTTTCCCTCTGGAACCTGGCATGTCTTACTTTTAGGTAATGTTTAGACAACCAAGTTCAGCCATCATATCATTGCCCTGCTACTTGCTGTCCACACAGATAGATCCTGCTGGGCAGGGCAAAAGACTAGCTTCCTGGAAGGCGGAAGGTAGCCAGAGTGGAAACCGTATCTCCCCAACTGCTGCACTCAGCACCCTTGGACTTGACGTAATGATTTGGCACATTATCTTCTATGCATTCCTGCTGCTAGGGCCCAAAGCAAGTCCTTATCAGCATGCGTGGCTCTGTTTATTCTGCATAGAATGGAAAGAAATATATTTCAGCCTTTCAAGTATGTCTGATGGGGCATTTGCAGAGCACCTACTGTGATGATGAAAGAAGTTTTTATCTTCACAGGGAAGCTGTGACCTGGGCTGTGAGGCCAGACCACACAGTTCTACATGAACTCACTGTAAGACTTAACTGACCACAGCTCCAGAGCTGAAAATGCACATTGCTGTAAGGAGGGTCCCCTCGAGTGTGTTAATATTTTACATTCCGAATCAAACAGGGCTTTTCCACAGACTACTCTGTAAAAGAAATTGAATATCTTGGCAACTCCGAGATAAGCCTTTTATCAGCAAATTACCTATTTGCTAGGAAACAGCACAAGAACATGCTAATTAACGCAGCCACCACGGAAAACAGTTCAGGCCAGTCTCAAAAACAAACAAACAAAACAGATAAACAAACCCCCTAAAAACCGGGAGCTGAAGAAATAGCTCAGTGGCTAAAGGGGCTTGTTGCACAGTTTTGGGGACAGGAGTTCACCTCTTAGCCCCCACATAAGAAGCCAAGCACATTACAAACTCCTGTTTTTTCAGCTCCAAACGATCCAATGCCCTCTTTTGGCCTTGGTGAAAACCTCCACATACACATATGCATGCTCAGGCAAGCACACACACAAATAATAATATAAATAATTCTTAAAAACAGCAACGACAAAACAAAGAATAGATTGACCATATGGTCTACCTGGGTACATAGCCAAAGGGGTCAAAGTTGCCATGAAATATAGACACCTCCGCACTAAAATAGCTGTTATAAAAATCAGCCTACATACCCATTTGCATATGATGAACATATGTGGTACACGTACACAATGAAAGAATTCAACCATAAGGAAGAATGAAGTCGTGTCGTTCGCAGGAAAGTGTATGGAACTGAAGATTATCGTGTTAAATGAAAGATACCAGACCCAGAAAGACAGATACTGCATTTTCTCTCATAGGCATGAAAGGTATGAAAGTAGAAGGGCGACTATTTAGAAACAGGAAAAGGGCCAGTAGGAGGAAAAGGATCACAAGAGAGAATAGTAGGGGGTAAATATGACCAAAGTAAGTTATATACAAATATAAACATTTCACAATGGAATTATTTTATAATTACATTATAGTTAGGATACACCAACCAACTATGAAAAAGGGCTGGAGAGATGGCTGAGATGGCAAAGGTGCCTGCCGCCAAATCTGACGACCTTGATTTAATCCCTGATAGGTTCTTTTTTTAGCTTAGGGTTCAGTGGGAAGCATGACCAAAGTCCACATGGTGGAAGGAATGAACAAACTCCTGCAGGTTGTTCTCTGAGTTTCACATTTCAACCCCCTACCACACACACAAACTAAATAAATGAATAAATGTAAGATATGAAAAACATTAGAAACAGAACATACTTGAGTGTTGGTGCCCCACATAACTACTATTCAACTGGTTTAAGATAGAAGCAATACATGCACTTGCTGTATTTATGTCACAAGGGGATGGCCTTGTTCTGAGACAGCCCCCGTTTATATAAAGTTGGTGGATTTCGGTCATACTCTCTGCTGAACCCGAAGCTAAAAATGAACCCATCAACCCTAGTGCACAGTCAACCATATGAGTCAAATATTGCAAATTAGATGACCTCAGGGGTTGAAGATGTTGATGATACTAGTTATTGTAACTATAAAGCTCACACCAACCTTAAGGAAGGCAATGCTTTGCCTATCCCCATTATATAGATGAGGAAACTGATAACCATTTGTACTATAAACAGCAAGTAACCCCACAGGTTACTCAGATTCAACTGTTGGGGGCCATTCCTGTGCTCTGCTGGTAGGCTTGGGAATTTACAGACTCTCTGTTCCATCCACAAGCACACAGGGCATTGAGATCCCCTATGCCAGTGGTTCTCAGCCTTCCTAATGCTATGACACTTTAATGCAGTTCTCCATGTTGTGGTGACCCCCAACCATAAAATAATGTCATCACTTTATAACTGAAATTTTACTACTCTTATAAAATACTACCATTACTAAATATCAGACATACAAAGTATCTGATATGGGACCTACAAGTTAAGAGTCACTGTCCTGTTGTGGATATAAACATGCTTTTGTTTGGGTCCCAGATGTGGGATGTGGGACTGATTGAGATGGTCTACAGCAGAAGACTATTTGTTTCATGCGGTCTCTGAAAGGAACTTTTTGCCAGCTGCAGATAGTTTAAATCTGAGGACTCTGGAGAGAGAATAAATGCCAGAGCCCAGAGAGTGTGGAGCTCAGAGAAAGAACAAGGCTGCTCCTGCTTCCCCCTTGCTGCTCCTGGTTGCTGTTGTGAGACAAGAAGTTGGAAATCTCCTGAAATGAGAATTGGGCTGGCTCCAAGGAACGCGATGACCCTAACCAGCAGGAAGCAGCTAAGAGAACTGTGCCCCCTCTCCCACTAATCCTTTCTCTCTCCTACCTGGTGTTGGAGTGTTGGAAGGGATTGGAGTGGAGTAGGGAGAAAAAGATACAAGAAACGTAAATAAAGGTTTGTTTGTTTGTTTTTAAAGTACACCTACACGGTCCTAAACCCCACCTTCCAGCACATTGTCCTCTGAGCAGAGCTCATGGTTCTTGGCTTCCCACCAGAGGACAGGGCTATCCACATCTTCTCTGAATGATTCTCTTTTCTGAGGTTTCTGTGCCACCTGTTCTAATTTCCCATTTGCCACCACCACCTTTTCCTCCCCCTCCAAACTGCAGTTCATTTTGCTGGGTCACGTGCTTCATCCTTAGTTCCAGCAAGTGTCCTGGTGGACTTGATGAGCTGGGGCTACAGTTTTACACCAGACCTGGTCCTCATCTGAGCTTCCTCTCATGCTGAACTATCTTGAGAATGGAGCACTTGGTACCTAGGGCTTCTCCATCCGCACAAGGAGGTACACCAAGTCTCTTCCTTGCATCTCTACATAAGATTGTTCTGATCTGCTTTAAATATCTTGTTTGTTCAATCCAAGCTGCTCATTTTGCTTTTGTATAGCTTTTGTTCAAGTATAGTGCCAGTGAGTATATTAATTGTAGAGTTGCAAGTTCTCACTGGTTCTGGTTAATTTTTTCCCCCTTTACTGTGAAAGGGCAGTCCTGTCTACCTTTAACACACTGAAGAAATCTTTCTGAAGCTACAGGAAGCCTTTCTCTGAAGCATCCTTA
This sequence comes from Pachyuromys duprasi, assembly GCA_028658305.1. Classification (NCBI taxonomy): domain Eukaryota; kingdom Metazoa; phylum Chordata; class Mammalia; order Rodentia; family Muridae; genus Pachyuromys; species Pachyuromys duprasi. Next base: position 41,394,620 of record CM053765.1, on the reverse strand, counting down.
CATTCCTGACATACCTGGAGGCCACAACATGTCAGCTAGGTGAATTTAGAATTTCTCCTCCCATCCCGCCCCCCAAAAAGAGAGATGGCCGCTACAACCAAATTTGCTGATGGCTATTAGACCTGTGAGAACTGAGTTCTGTTGACTGTCGGAAGATGAGGCCGCCAGCCAGAAGACCAGAGTGAAGGGATGGACCCAAGATCAGTGTACCGCTGGAGTCAGAAACTTAGGCAACAGCTCCTCATGGCTACTGGCATGAAAACTGAGAAACAGCTAGGAGGAGGAGGTAGCGCAGGGAGCCAGGCAGGAAAGGCGCAGCATTGTGAGGCCCACAGATGGCTCTACTTGTGCTTCTTCACGAAGCTGTGGCTCTTCCGCAGTGACAGGAAGACTCCATTCTTGGGACTAAGGGTCACGAGGTCCTAGAGCTGGGGCAGGGGACTCTTCACATTGCCGGTTACTTTGGGTAGCACACTTTTGTTCTTTTCAACAGAAAAAAAAAAAAGATGAGGGTGTTTCTGGACCTCTGAGTTGAACTGTGAGGAAGAGAAAGGAAGTGGAGGGGTTGGGAGAGAGGACCCAAGTGAACACTGCATTTGAGTTCAGGCAACTTACCTCTGACATGCATGTATTAAAATGGAAAGAGGCTTCGTTTTGTTCTGTGTGTGTCTGATTTTCTGTAATCTCTCTGTGTGTGCTCAGACTTATTTATTTTATTAATTTATTAATATTTATTTCTTATAATAGAGTTGGATCATATTCTTTCCCCTCCATTGTCTCTCATCTTTACATTGCACTGGAAGAGAGTAGGAATCTGTTTTCTAAGCCACGTGTTGCTAACCTTTGCTTTGCTATTCCTGTTACAACGGAGGAAATAGAAGTAAATTGCGTAAATTCTGTGTCAGAGTCCTGGGTCACACATTCACCAATTCCTTCTCAATTGCTTTAGGAGAAGTCCTAAAGCAACCCCTGTATGTGCAGACAGCGGTCACTGTGGACACCCACGAGAGGACAGCTCTCGTTTTGTTCTGGAAGAGGTGTGTCCCACAACCCAGAGACTTCAGCTCAGGCCATCCATGGTCATAGCATTCCCCTCTTGCTTTCACAGGTCTTTCATCACTCGGTCTACCCAGCAAAGTCTCTTTTATAAGATGGTTCTGTCTTCCTCAGTGTGGCTGTCATCCCCACCCATAAACCTGCGTAATTAGAGGCTTAGAGGAGCTCTATCCACATTCCTTCCTTTGGTTTATCTCATTTGTCTTCAGTTTCCCTGACAGATCACACATATACCAGTGTGTGGACACTCCAGGACACAACACTCTCTAGAATGTTCTGGAGTCCTGGGGCCTCTCTGTTTAAACTCCCTGTGGCCTGAGTTCTGGTAAACAACCAAGGGCATGTATGCACTTGTGTGCCTATAAAGGTTGTGCCCCGTGTTTGTTTTAGTGAGAAGTGGGGAGGGGCCTGGCCCCATCTCAACCTCTAGCTCTTTTATGAAGATAATGATGATCACAGTCATACCCCTGCGTACCTGTGGGCACGCTGAGGCAGCCAGCCTGGGTGCTCTCATGTTCCCGTGCCTCTCATTTGAAAAAGACATGCAAGGGCACATAGGCTCAGCCACAATGATTATAAAAGAAGTTCTGAATGCAATTAAATAATATCCAACAGGTATACAGTTGGTTCGTTTGTATAGTGTACTGCAGTGTGCAAGAGGCTTTTGAGTGAATTATGCCATGCCGGGCTGAGATGCTGGACCTACCTGCTTTCATAAGCATATGGTTTTATAGCTGAGTCTGTCTTCAGCTCCCATTAGAGGGAACAGAAACAGAGTACGGACTGTCTGCTCTTACAGGGGCCATCCTATTTCCCAGCTTTTGAGGCCACCTTATTCTAGAGCTCTGCCTGCTTCTTTTATAGCCTATTTATTTCAGCCAAAATGAGGACTCATGGTTATGTATGCGCTGATTTCCCTACTGAAGAGCTGCCTGGTTCCTGATCTGTACAGAGCATTCTTCAGTCTGGACTTGCAACCAGCCAACTTTCAGCATAGGAGCAAAGTGCGGGTGGGCTGGCTTTTCTCCTCAGAAGCAGCCTGCTCCTCCAGCAGAGCCTTACATGCACACACATGTGCAAAGGATTATCTGATGATGTTTTCTTTTTCAGAAAGTAGAAATGGACTTTCAGATATGGTATCCTCATAACAGGAAAAGGAGAGGGGCGGGGAGGGGCAAAGGAGGAAGAGACGAGGACGAGGGAGAGGAGAGCACTGATGGAGATCCCTAGAACGGTTTTCTAATGCAACTGAAGAATTACTTCCCTTTCTCTCTAAGCTTTTAAAATGTCAGGATAGGCTGCTGCATGTCAAATAGGGGCTGTGCTGATGGCAGTCTAGCCTAGCAGTGAGGGACAAAATGCATCATTCAAACAAAATTTTGGGGTACAGCATGCATGCAAAAGGCATGTAGTATGTGCTTATTGGTTGCATATGTGTGCATGCCTGGACTTCCTGGCTATATCTGCTGACAAGGCTTAAAAAACAATGACCAACTCAGGGATCATGAAATCCCTAGTGTACAGATGTGGTCCTAAAGGGCCAGTTCTCCCTTAAGGATGCTAGAAAAATGGACATTTCTTGGTCTGGGGTGGGAAACGTACAAGATGCTTCCCTTCTTGGCCTGCCTGCTGGTGGGGCAAGCTGTTAGGACCCATAAGAACACATCAGAAACACTCAGGAGCTGATGTGAAGTCAGATGGCCACTGACCAAAGAAAGGAAATTCTGAGCTTTGAAAAGAAGAGTAATTGTAATTATTTGAATTTTATCAATTAATTTGAAAAAAATTCATAAAAGGACATCTGGTTCTCTATCTGTGATTCATAGCTGTAGATTCAATTAGCTGTAGATTTAAAAACAAAAAGAGGAAACAATTTGCACCTGCCTTGTTTTATTTCCTGTATTCATTCCCTAGCTGATGCAATGGAACAGCCACTTACCCAGCACATCATTGGCATTGGGATTGTAAGTAAACTCGACGTGAAGTATTTCAGAGGATGTGCACAGCTTTTGTGCAAATGCCTTGTCTTTCCTATGAAGGATTTGAGGATCTGGTTTTGGCACCCATGGATGTTCCTGGAGTCAGTCCTCGGCAGATGCTAATGGATGACTTAATGTTAAGAATTCAGAAGATAAGGAAGGCAACTGATTTTAGGGAAAACTGTAGATAAATGAAAATAATAAAATATTTGTTCTACTTTTGATATGTGCAACTCCCACTAAGCGATGAGACAAATGAAGAAAGCTTATTTTTTTAACATTTTTATTTGAAAACAATTTCATACAGTATGTTCTGACCGTAGTTTCTCCTCCACTAAATCCTTCCAGATCACTCCCACCTCCCACCTATCTAACTCCATGCTGCCTTTTCTTTCTTTGTCTCTTCAGAAAACACAGAAGCAACAATAACAAAAACAGAATTTTTAAAATATGAAACAAAACAAAGAAAAACCCTGTGGATTCTCACTGGCTATGTTAACCACACTCAAGGGAAGACCCCATACCTCGCAGTAAATGGCCAACACAAGTCAAACTCAATGGTATTTTTGTAGATTTTTTTGTTTTATATTACTTTGCTTGGACATTTTGTGTGTATGTGTGTGTGTGTGTGTGTGTGTGCGTGTGTGTGTGTGTTAACTGATCTTTTGCTTGTATTTGCTTGTATATAGTTTCCAATTTTGTGCTTTTAAGAAAAGGCCTGTTCTTATAAGTGTGTTCCAATGGAATAACTAATAAATGAGAAAGAAAGAAAGGACGAGATCCCACTGTCTTGCACTCCAGTCTGAATGAATGTTCCTTGGCATAGAGCATCGGCAGCTGCAATCATGAGAAAAAGAGAAACAAGCAGACATTACATGGCTAGGGATGAGAGGACAAATCACCACCCAGGATCTTGCCAGCGACCAAACCAGAGACTCACCCAGCTCTCCGGATCCAGCTCCTATTTGAGGAAATCTGGAAGGCAGATAATAAAGGTGATTTGTACCACATGATTTGCAATCAGCAGGGGCCAGATGGTAGGAGGTCTACAGGTCAAATGCCTGGAAAGTATTAAGAAAGGGACAGAAACAGGAGCCTGTTGAACACGAGGCACTTAGCAGACAGGTCAAATCGATAAGGAGACAAGCATATTAGGGCCCCACCTTCATGTTCTAATGGTGCAAGAAAACACGAGCCTGTTGTACGTTGGAAGCCAGAGTGGGACTGAGTTTTGTGCGGAAGGAAAGGCATGAACCGGGACAGGGCCAATCAAGGTACTTTGAGGGTGACTCGGGGGTTCTTCTTGGAACACACCACTGAGCTGTGTACCTGTGTGATTTTTCTGAACCGGCTTTTATTTTGCAGTGAGAAGGTAAAAAGAGGAAAGAACTGTGAGTAGCAATTCTAAGACATAAATGTTTAGGGGTGCCATTAAAGGCTTGATAGTCAGGATAGAGCTAAAGGAATGACATGATCTCTGGGGCCACTCGGAGAGTCGGAATCCCAGCTTGGCTGTTTGCCAGCTGTGTGACCCTGGATGAGGGACTCAGGCCCTCTATGACTCTTCTCACCTGTGAAGAGAATGCCTCTGTAGTTTGGAGCTTCCACCCTGACACTGAAACACACCCAGAGCACTGCTCAGCACACAGCAAGGTCTCTTGCTCACGCAGCCAGACTGGTCCGTCTTATTTCTTGCCTTTCTCCACCGGAAGTCCTCCTCACGCCATGGCAGCGTCGTCACTGCCCTAAAATGTCTGACTAGGAGTCTGAGGGGCGACGAGCAGAACGCTACCTTCCTTGGCCCTTTTGAACTTGACTGAGAACACGGGAAGAGCCTCTCTGGATGTTGCTTAAGCCTAGCAGGCAGCACAAGCCCACTCCTGGGCCACTGGGGTCAGGTCCAAGGATCTGTGGCTTTAGAAGGCTCACGGATGGCAAGGAGGTGCAGGCCGCATTGAGGACTGCTCTCCTCTTCAGCTGCTGTCACCTCATCACCTCACCGCTCCACCAGTCACCGGCATCTATGGCATCAGAGGAGCAGGTGTGGAAGCAAGGACAGGCCAGCAGGATGCATGTTTGTGACAGTAATGGCTAGAGCAGTAGTCCTCAACTTCCCTAATGCTGCGACCCTTTGGTACACGTCCCCATGTTGTGGTGACCTCCAACCATATAATTATTGCTACTTGATAATCTGTGATTTTTGCTGTTGTGAATTGTAATGTAAATATCTGTGTTTTCCGGTGGTCTTAGACAACCCCTCGGAAAGGGTTGTCCGACCTTCAAAGGGGTGGAGACCTACAGGTGGAGGCTAGAGGAAGGAGAGCCCGAGAGGTTCAGGCTTGGTGTTAATTAGCCAGATGCCACTGTGTGGGGCAGTGGGGGGAGGGGGAGGGCATAAAAAGGCACTCACACGTGCCTTTGCAGTGATTCTATATTAAATCAAGTCAGGACTGGGGTTCAGGGGTGACTAAGTGGGAAAAGCGCCGAGTCCCAAGCCTGAGGAGCCCTGAGTTCTATACCCAGCACTCACATTAAAAGCTGGGTGTGGTAGCATGTGCTTATAATCCCAACTCGGGGAAGATGGCGGGAGAGGATCTTGCTGGAGCTTGCCGGCCAGCCCACCCAGATCCCAGTGAGACACTGTGCCTCAAAATAACCTGGGGAGTAGCACCTAGGTTGATCTATGACCTCCATAGACATGGACACATGCATACATACACATCTGCATAAATAGGAACACGTGCAAAACTGCACACACCCATATATACATAGTCCACCACAAGAACAAACAAACAAACAAAAAAGAAAAAACTGTTTTGTTTTGTTTTTTTGATTGAGAGCTTCAGATATTAGCAGAGGAACCACCTAGCACAAAGCCGTATGTTCATGGAGTATGCAACTCCAGGGTGGCCTAAGTAATGTGGAGGAATCGGGGATTGGCCTTCAAAAGAAATGTTGTTGTAAATAAAAGTGGTGTTGGGAATAATAATGTTTACTATTATTTGCCCCATAATTATTTCGGCAGTATTATATAACCCACTAGCACAATTAAGAAGACACAGACACCTGTTCAATTTTGTAATTGCCTTATTTACCTTGGGCTGAGCAGATATTTTACCTATGTTGTCTCAATAAGTTCACCATCTACCTCCCAGCCCCCATCCAATGCCATCCTCCTTAACCATCCTCCTCTGGGCTACCTTCCATCCATAATCCTATAAATGCTTGCTTGTATTCCTCATTGCCACACCATTATTGGAGTCCTTCCTCCCAGCCCACATGGTTTCTTCTCCACGCTAAGCCAATGTGGGTCCCCTTCCTCCTCTCTTCCTGTCCATCTGTTTTCTGTGATTCTCTTGAACTCAAAGCCTGGGGACCTTAGCAACACCTACCCCATTCTTCCCTGCCCAGGTTTTAGGCCTTTAATCAACCAATCAAATATAATGTCTTAGGCAGGTTTACACAACAAGAATAGGTTTATCCAGGGAGTAACCAGATCTTAAAGGAGCAGTAATTAGCATCAAAATATAAGCACCAGACCAACCCCAACAGAGAAAATAAGAGTTTTCTATTTAATGGAAAACAAGAACAAAATTTGGATTCACAGAACCAACATAAATGCCAGTGGGTAAGGCGGCCTGCCTGGAATTCCAGGCTTGGAAAGTAGCCACACAGGACCCCAGAGCAAGCTGGCCAGCAAGGCTAGCGACGTCAGTGAGCTCTGGGTTTGACTGAAAGACCTTATCCCGAAGAGTAAGGTAGAAGAGCTGTGGAGAAAGATTCCGGGTGTCACCCTTAAATGTAGGTCATTTTGAGAGTGGCTCTAACACACAGACAGTGAGTCATTGGGAGTCCAGAGCAGAGAAAGAATAGGACTTGTATAAGAAGGACCAGTCCCTGAAGCACTGAAGTACTGTGGGTACACTTTAGGAGGGCAAGGTGCAAAGGAGAAGACCTGAGGGAGAGGGGCCCCAACGCTGGAGCTAAGACCCTGGTGGAGGAGGTGGTGTGAAATACACCTGTCCTGGAGGAAACTGAGTGGAATTATTTTTCTTGTGTGTGTGTGTGCGTGTGTGTAAGCACATATGTGTCCAAATATTTGTGAAGACCTGAGGGTGATACCCGGAATCTTTCTCCACTTCTCTTTTACCTTACTCTTTGGGATAAGGTCTTTCAGTCAAACCCAGAGCTCACTGACGTCACTAGCCTTGCTGGCCAGCTTGCTCTGGGGTCCTGTGTCCTACTTTCCAAGGACGGATTTCTAGGCAGGCTGCCACACCCACTGGCATTTACATTGGTTCTGTGGATCCCAATTCTTTTCTTATCTTTGTTATAGCTGTTGAGCCCTATACTCTTCTGCTGGTTTAAAGTAGGGTGTGAAAATATAGTCAAGAGCACTTGTTGCTCTTGTAGAGGACTTTGGCTTGGTTTCCAGCACCCACATGGCAGTTCACAACTGTCTGTAACTCTAGTTCCAGGGGATCTGATGCCCTCTTCTGACCTCTGTAAGCATACTCATGGTATAGATATATACATGCAGGAAAAACAGATACATAAAATAAACAACAAAAAAAAATAGAGCTGGTTTGTTTCTTTCTTCTGTTTGACCAAGAAACTTAAATACTAAAGTTGCTTTTAAATGGAACGGTTGTGGGTGGACTCACTTTAGGAAATGATATTAAAGTTTGATTTGTGTTATGTGAGGTTGATAGCCAAGAAGAGAACATTCAGGAGTCTGACCGTTTTAATAAAAATGGCCCCATAGGCTCATAGCGACTGCAACTATTGGAAAGTATAACCTTCTTGGAGTAGGGGTGTTGCTGTTGGAGGAAGTATGTCACTTGGGGGGTGGCCTTTGAGATCTCAGAAGTTCAAGCCAGGCCTAGTGCGTCTCATTCTCTTCCTGCTACCTGTGAATCCAAATACAGAACTCTCAGCTACCCTTCTAGCGCCGTGTCTGCCTGCACACCACTGTGCTTTCCTGCCATGATGATAATGGACTAAGCCTCTGAACTGTAAGCCAGCCCCAATTAAATGTTTTCCTTTATAAGAGCTGCCATGGTCATAGTGTGTCTTCACAGCAGTAAAACCCTAAGACAAGGAGACACTGGCCCCAGGGTCTGGAATTTGAGAAGTGCCTAGGCTTGCAGGGCATGAACAAGACTTATTGGTGCAGGTGGTAGAAAACCACAGGCGATCACGGAGGCCATTAGTGATACACAGGGAGAAAGTACTCTGATCCTGACTAAACAGTTGCGAGATGAGGGCCCCAAATAGGAGAGGATGAGGGAAGTATCCAGGAAGTGGGCTGTTCCAAGAAAGTAGATATAGTGGAGAAGGTGAACAGGGCAAGAGGAAAGGGTAGTGGCTATGCATGGGTGGAGTTGGAGGAGGGTTAGAGAATGACCACAGGATTTAATACAGGGAGATCATTTCTTACTGACAAGGCTTGGGTAGGCTTAAGAGAAAGGGGAAAGAGAGGAATTGGAGACAGAATAAAACAGCAAGTTTCAGGTAAAAAGGACAAGAGGTTTTGTTTATGATGGGGCTATATGTGAAGCCATGGAAGCCTTGGGTGAACGTGTATTGTTGACATAGTCAGGGCCACGTCAAAGACCGTTGCCTCAAACCCATGGGAATAACAAAGTCTCTCCTCATGGGTGAGGCTGAGAAAAGTGGCAAAACTTTTCTCGGGTCCGAGTGGGAATGTTGATTGACAGTGTATACCAGTGGCTACAAACAAGTGACCAGTACGTGCAAAAAAATATAGCAACTGCAGTTTCTTCCTCCTGGAAGTTTATGGCCAGAGATTGCTTGCCTACAGAAACCTTCTACCCAGACTAACCTTCCTGCTGTGGTGTACAAATCAACCTCCTTGAGGTTTTTGGTTGTTCCACAGTTGTGGCAGCTCAGTCAGAGTGTGCCTCTGACTACCTGACCCAGATTTTCTGTAGATGCATCTGTGTGTCTGTCCTTCCATCATCCCCTCATCATCCCTAGTCATGGAAGGATGCTGATAACATTTGTGTATAACGATGAGGAAAATCCAATGAGATGAGTCATTGGTGATGTGAAAAGAAAGGGGAACTGCATGAGGGACGCTCTTCAGAGAGTAGAATGGGATGAGATCCGTGTATATGTGGGCACTTTGACAGACAATAACAGTGAAAGACCACCCCGGAGGGTATCTTCCGTCAGGGAGACCCCTCCCCAAGGATCAGCGAGACCAGTCTTTCGGATGCAAACAGCAAGAGGTTTATTTCGATACACGGGTACCCGGGGCGACAAAGCCTTTCGGAGGACTTGCTCGCCTTCCGGCTGGGGCGGCGGGTTTATATAGGATTTGGGAGCAGAAGGCGTGGTTACAGAAGCGAGATGCGTAGTTACAGGGAGCTAATTGGGCGGTTTGAACAAAGCCACCGGAACAGGGAAGGCGGGAAGGCAGACGTGAGCTGAGTCACGTACTCGGTTCTTATCTTGGGTACCCAGGGTGTTTTAGGCGCCCAACCACAGATATCCTGTTGTTGGACATCTGGGTTCCTCAGTAATTTTCCAGTCTCCGGCTTGGTTCTCTGTAGATAGCGCTGCCTTAGCTAAGTCAGAGTAGGCGGGGGTAGATAGCGCTGCCTTAGCTAAGTCAGTGTAGGCGGGGGTCTTTCAACAGTTATGGGACTTAACAGATTGCAGCACATACAGGTTTTGACGCAATGCTGTGAAACTTTGAACTTTTAGCAGATTATAGCCCAATTTTCTCTTCGAAACCGGAAGGAAGCTCATCGTCCAGAAGTAATAAGTTGGAGGTGATATCAAAGGCGTACAGAGAGTGGCTGGGATAGTACAAAGGCATCTGGGAGGAAGGAGAATCCATGTCCAGGGAATGGATATAGTTGTCTAACAGATATAAGAGGTCACTGATGCTCAACATCTTGGGCATGAAGCAGGCAGGGTCTATGGTAGTGGCTGTACCTCTGTGCCCAGCAATACTCAGTTGTTGAGATGCAGTCAGCCTGTTGATTTTGGTCGGGCTTAAGGTGTTGCCAGGTGACAATGCTACAGAAGATGCAGAGGAACAGAGATCAGATTCCAGGGGACATTGTAAGTATGTCATCTGGCGATTTAAGCAGACTATTGCTATAAAACACCATGACCAAAAGCAACTTGGGGAGGAAAGGGTCTGTTTCATCTTACGGATTATGCCGTTGTCAAGGGAAGTTGGGATAGGAACTCAAGGCAGTAACCAGGAGGCCAGAAATAAAGCAGAGACCAGGAAGAAACACCGCCTACTGGCTTGCTGAGCCTGGTTTTTTATACAGCCCAGCCGAATGCTCAAGATGGTACTCAGTGGTCTGGGCCCTTCCACATCGGTTATTTCTCAAGAACCCCCTCCCCAGTAGATTCACCTACAGAAAATCTGATGATGGCATTTTCTCAATTGGGTTCCCTTTTCCCAGACGACCCTAGCTTGTGTCAGTTGGCAAAGCTCCAACTCACACAATAGCCAGAGGATAGATATGGCAAAAGGACTGTGAATAGAAGGATATGCCTGTTCTAATCCTGGCCTATAAAAACCATCCTCTTGTTCTGTCTCATGCCCTCCCTCTTTTCCCATTTACAGATGGGAAGGAAGTATAGCCAGGGAGGAGGGAAAACATTATGGAAGCAGTTTGGGAGATGGTAAGGAGAGACCCTATGCCATCTTGAGCCTGGTGGTTAGAGGATTAAAGGGAGCCATCGAAGGCACAGAACTTCAGGGGAATGTGAGTCTGTAGAAGGAGTTCTCAGTGAAAGGACCATCCAGGGCAAGGGCTGGAAAAGGTACGGCCAGAGATTCTGGATACAGAGAGCGTGTGGAAGGGCTTGAAACGGGGAGAATCATGACTGAAAGCTGAAACAGAGTGACGAGTGTGCAGAGCCCCGTGGGAGACAGGAAAGAAGTAGGGTGGTCACAGACACAGACGGGGAATGGGAGTGATGGTCCTAGAGTAACATTAGTGGTGGTGAGGAAACTTAGGGGCAGGGGATAACGAGTCTTAACACTGTTAGAGGAAGCAATCCGGTTTGGGAGTGCATGACATTAGTCTACCCCAAGGCCCTTCCCTGAGGCCAGGGCTTCTTCTTCGGCCCTGAGAATGGAAGGAAGAAAGCCTATGAGTGTTATTTAGGTCTAAAGGACGTGATAAAACCCACTCTCGAGAACCTTGATTTGTAAATACGTGTCCCTATGACAATACTTTAAAGCCGAGTCGTCTGCTCTGAGAGCCAGCTGTCTAGCACCAGGAAGTGCTTGTGCAATGATGTAGGCCCTTAGCACAGCTTCCACCCACCAGGTGAGTCACAGCACTTCCCAAAGCCTGCTGCCCTGTTCCTCACAGAGTGACCCTTGGGCCAGCAGCATCTGTGTCCCCTGGATACATGTTTGGAATTCAGGACCTCAGCCATACTCAGACCTACCCATTCAGTATCAGAGTTTTAGCCAGGCCCCCAGGTGACTCTCTAGCACATTAAGCCCTAAGAAGTGGTGTGATGTATTTCATGCTACTGCTAAGACCAAAGCGGGTGTCTCCAAGAAGAAAAAAAGCGTAAGAAGCCCCGGGAAAGATTACATGTTACTCATCACTCCCAAGTTCAATATGATTTTTCTCTCTGCCTTCCCCCAAAGCCTCAAGCCTTGGCAGCATATTGGACTCATGTGAACCTCATTAAAAATAAGCCAAACAGAATTCTAACTTGCATGGCTCGAGATACTTCGCTGTTTCTTTAGGGAGAAAGGGGCCTGAGCAAAGTTGATTATACAGAATGGAAGCGAAAACAACTCTGAATGTTTGACCTGCAAGAGCTGTCATTAAAGTTGGAGAAACAGAAAATTCCAGCACTTAGGGGACTGTCTCTCTGTGTTGACTGCACACTAATGTTGCCAGAGAGCTTTCAAAAAAATAAACAAAAAATACCAATGCCGAGTCTCCACCCCAGACACTCTGGTTTAAGTGTTCTGGTTACAGAAAGTCATTTTAAAAGTCCCAGACAATTCTAGTATACAGTAAGGGCTAGGAGTGACTGGTAGAAATAAAATGAGGCACATTATCTAGTATCCAAATTAAAAATGAAATTGTTTTAATACTGCCTTACTTAATCTGCTGTTTTTGATATATTGTCATTTGGATTCATAATTGAGGTAAAGAGCTAATGCCAAAACTTTTTCCCTCATGCTTTAAAATAGGTGTGTATTTTGTACTTGAAGTATATCTCAATCCAGATCTGCTACTTTTCAAGGCTTGGGAAGCCACATGTGTTAATGGCTACCATGGTGGACAGTACAGCTGCATGTAGGAAGAATGGTGTGGAAGGTCTCCAAGGCTGGAAAACAAGATGATTGTCCACTGAACGTAGAGATGGTTCAGGAAATACTGAAGCGTAATTCAGCATTTCCTGTTTGCTGTCAAAGTGTGTTGTGGCCTGTGGAGTCTAGGAGGGGGCACTGTGGTCCCTTTATAGTGTGACTTCGTTTAAATTTTTAGGGTGTGTATGTCTGTCTGTCTGTCTGTGTTTCAGGAAGCTTCTACAGTACTAGATTTCTACATTTTTCAAAAGGTTCTTAGCGTCACTTATGCTTCTCTGTATTCACTCCTCTAGCCTGCCCTCCCATCGCCTACCACGATTTAACCCTTAGTGCTCCATTAGTCCCTTTAACCATTTATACTACTCAATTCTATCTCCCTTCTCTTGAAAACAGAGTCCCTACTAACTTCCTGACTTCAAATGGGTACTCCACTTTAAAACACACATCTGAAGATTCAAAGCTAACATCCACAGATGAGAGAGAGCATGTGACATTTGTCTTTCTGTGTCTGGGTTACCTCAGTAACAGTGATTGTTTCCAGTTTCATCCATATGTTTTGTGACAAAACTTTTCCTGGGGAGACTCAGCATACACAACTATTTACCCCAGATAAATAAAGAAGCCCACAACAGACCAAAGTACAGATACCACCGAAGTTCATCTTGGTGGACCAATGTGTTTCGCTGGGGTTACTTGCAGGAGTATGGGTGAGGGTTTCTTACAGGACCAGAAATGACTCAAAGACAGCTGCATCACCAAAGGCCATCCCGGCATGGATGATAGGTTATTCGAGCTGGGAACCTGGAGCACAATGCACAGCCTACGGGTGGAAAGTGTCTTTTCCAAGAGTCTCTGGTCCAAACCTCTCCGGGGCAAACGCTTTGGTTTCTGCATCTTCCAAACAGCTGGTCAGGTCTCAGAGTCTTGGCTTGGCTTTTGTGAATCTTTTATTGCTTACTTTGGCAGGGAGGGGCCCAGGGAAGCTGATCAGTTTCATGAACTTCCTGAAGCTAATTTCAGTTGTTTACTTTCTTGCTTAAGGAATTTCCCTGAAGCAGGAACTGTTTCAATCTCAGAGGAAACTGTTGCACAACACCGTGTACCTGAAAACGTTATAATTTGGTTTTTCTTAATATCTGAATGACATCCTATTGTGTATATGTACCACGTTTTCATTGTCCATTCACCAGCTGATGACCATCTAGATTGTGTATATTTCCTGGCTATGGTGAATAGAGCAATGATGAAAATGGATGAGCAGGGCTGTCTATAGTAGGATTATGCTCAAGAGCTGCATAGCTGGATCATGTGGTGCTTCTATTCCTAATCTTTTGAGAAACCTCCACACTGATTTTCATAGTGGCTTCACCAGTTTACACTCCTACCAACAGTGATTTTTCCATACTTACATTTGCTCTAAGGTTCCCTCTTTTGGAGTTGTTGACCAGTGAGGTCATAGAGACCCCTCGAGCATTACAGACCATAACTGATGCTCTTGATTCCCCTCCAGCACTTGTGAGGCAGTCCACTATTGCTGAACACAACACATACTTGAACTATAAAACATGGAGCAATCAAGCTGGCACTCACTTGGAAGCCTCGTCCTTTCTGGTTAGCTTTCACCGCCAGAAGGTGTTATGCATGTTCCTGGAGGAGAAAAGTGATCATCGTTCTTGCCCAGCTGTGAGTGCCACAAGCTACACCAATGATTCGCCTGGCAAGATGCACCCACTGGTGCAGCAGTGACATGAATGTCATGAGATTATCCAACCACTTTCTATCTGGATTGAAGACATGCTACTCTAGCTGGAAAACATGCCTGACACCATTATTAGAGCCAAGGATGTGTGGCTGGACAGTTACAAGGCCTTAGGGAGAACTTATTACTATTACTTTGCTAAATTGACCTAGTATGGAACTATTAATGACTTACATTTTTTGAGACAGGGTTCCTCTGTGTAGCCTTGGTTGTCCTGGACTCACTTTGTAGACCAGGAAGGCCTTGAACTTACAGAGATCTGCCTGTCTCTGCCTCCCTGAGTGCTGGGATTACAGGTATACGCTACCATGCGCAGCAACTTACTGTTTGTTATATTCATAGATTGATATATCTTCCAGCCCTCATTGGAAAAATCTTCTTTTTGTAGTTCAACAACTCATCAAGTTGCAGAGAATAAAAGACTGCAGCATTCTCAGTCCTAAATTGGACATTTATATCACAAGCCTCAGGGACAATGTGGAAAAGGGGGGAGGGAGATTGTAGGAGCCAGGAGCAGTGGGTAGTCTTAAGGAAGAGTGTTTTCTGGACACAGCAGGACAGTTGCTCATATGCATAGAGTAGCTGAGGAGATAGACACTCGAAGAGGGAGAGACAGTTTTCATTATGAGTGTGGCCCCTTGTAGGTTGACCACACTCCAATAGAACGCCACATACCCAAGAATATTTGAGGAGCACAGATTGGACTTGGTGGTTAAAGAGAGAGCGTGTATGTGAGGGGGAACAAAGTTAGGTAAAGAAGGAATGGGTGGGCAGGAATAGGATCAAAATATATTATGTAAACTTCTCGTAAAACCAATAAGACAAAAAGATGAGCATCTTGCAGACCCTAAGGAAGAGGTACGACTTAGAAAGTTTGTAAACTTTCTTTCAGAAACAAAAGTTTTGTCTGAGATCTAAAGGACATAGTGAATCCTCCTAGTGCTGGGTTATAGCTGTAAATGAAGGCTATTCTGGGGGCTAATCAGCTACTCAAGAGGCAGTCACTGGCTAGCTTTCCTCTTTCTCTCTGAGAATGAACTTAGCCTGGGATAGCATGCAAGCAAGCATCCTTGCAGGTTTTGGTGTCCTTAGCTGAGCCAGTGCTGCAATCAGGAATGGATTTGTGAACCGGATAAAACCCCGTGGCTCTGGGTTGCTGTCTCCGTCCCTCCCCCCCCCCCCCGCCCCATCCCATTAGGAGAACACTGTAGCACATCTTCTCCCAAGCCAGCTGCTGCAAAAACCTAAGACTTCCTTAGCATTAACACTCCCTTGGCGTCTTGGAATCTAATTTTGATCATGCTTGTCCCCCCACTCCCTAAAGAAATTAGAGAAACCACTTAGCTGCTGGAACTATCACTGCCGGGTGGAACTGTAACCAGGCCGCGCAGCTCTTCTGAGCCCGAGGCGAATGTGCAGCGAGTCCTAGTGGCATGTGCTGGGAACTAGCTTAGATGCATTTCTCAGGCCAAGTGCAGGCTGCTTGCCCACCACTGGCAGCCAAGTGAGGAGACTTAGGAGGGACAGCCTGCCCATCTCCACCCTCCCTAGCCTGTCCAAACTCATGGGAAGACTTTTCCACGGTTATTTCTAACAAGTCCGATTCCATCACTACTTCATCCTATAGCTGACTGATCTAAAACAGGAAACACTGAGGTAGACAAACTTTATTTTTGTTCCAGCCCTCCCCTTTGCTGGCCGTATCACTTCACCAAAGGCCCAAGGCACTGTGACTGTAAAAATCCATCTCAGCAGAGTCAAGAATGTATCTGCCCCAAGGAGTGACCTTTTTACATCAAGGTACAAATGACACATACAGTATTCTCTCCTCGGTGCTTTTTGTAACAAAAGAATAAAGCAGTGTCACAGAAATGTCAGCTATCAGCTGGGTGATGGAGACCTTTTAAGGCAAGTATTAAATTAGACTTAATGGAAGCCTGAAATAGCAACCATTAGAACTGAGTACAGAATAAAGTTAGTGAACGCTGATGTATGAAAGTGCAACTGTGATAGTCTATCAGAGGGCACTTCAGGGCCTTGGTTTTTGTGCTTGATACAATGATAAAATAGTTTTTACTTTGTATTTGTTTAGTGACTTAGCTATATATCTTGCTCTGAAACAGCACAGTGTAGCTATGGCTGATCTAGATCACAAGTTGTAGATGAATAGGCTGGCCTCAAACTCACAGAGATCTGACTGCCTCTGCCTTTTAAATCCTAGGATTAAAATCATGCGCCACTGTGCCTGACTAATACTTTTTACTTAAAGAAAAGTAGAACATATTTTAAAAAAATGTTTAAAGATTATTCATATGAATAAGTTCTTAAATCAGTCAAAGACTAGGACAAGAAAACATTACTGCATAGCTGAATTCTCTGTTTTCATCATCTGTGGTGTCTACAGCCCCAAATATAGTGACTCACACCTTTTTTTGACTCACACTTTTTGAGGATAAGGGAGAATTTTCAAAAGAGGTTGTTGCAGGATCCCATTACGAAACCCCAAAACTGTGAACAGTAAAACAACCCTGTTTCTTGTTCAGTTTGGTTGAGCCCTATCACACACCTTTAATCCAAGAGCTTTCTGTATACCAAATTTAATATAGTTAACTTTTTTTTTTGTTTGTTTGTTTTTTTTTGTTTTTTTTTTTTAAATTTATTTATTTTTATCTCAGTCACAGGTTAGGTACTTTGAATCCCAGGCATAGCCCCCTCCCCCATTCCC
>CM053765.1:41259992-41377264 GCA_028658305.1 Pachyuromys duprasi | reverse complement strand
AGGGAGATGATCATGTGGTTTTTCTCCTTCAGTTTGTTTATATGGTGGATCACATTGATGGATTTGCGTATATTGAACCACCCTTGCATGCCTGGGATGAAGCCTACTTGGTCATGGTGGATGATATCTTTTATGTGCTCTAATATAGTTAACTTTAAGTCAAGAGGTGGAGCAAGAAACCGGCTGACGGGGATTGAAGAGTAGAAGGGACTTTGAGTTGAGAGGTATTTAAGACAGTGTGGAGAAGTAGAAGGAGCTTTGAGCTCTCTAGAACTTGAGCTTTAACTCTCTAGCTCTCTAGCTTTTCTGGGCTTTGAGCTAGCAAGCCTTTGGTCTTGTTTTTGTTTGTTTGTTTGTTTGCTTCTTTTCCTCCTGGGCTATGAGCTGAGCTTATGAGACTTTCGGTTGTTTTTTGTTTTTGTTTTTGTTTTTCCATCTAGACGTTAACTGAGAAGGAAGCTGGGTGCTTTCTCTGTTTCTCTGAGCTATCAGGTTTTCAACCAAGCATCTATCTCCTGAGACTTTATTGGCAAAACAGAATGGTTGGGATTTTCATTCATTTTATAACAAGAGGGTTTTCTCCAATTTCAATAGATCAACAAGTTTCCATTTCCTGGAATGGAAAGACAATAAAAATATGTACATAATGCACCCTGGAAGTGTCAAGTGCTCTCCTCACAGATAAAACAACAACAGCATTTATTACATAAAGGACAAGTACTGCTATACTTTTTCTCAATAGGCTGAGCTCTCGTGATGGTGGAAATTATCTTTAAGTCCCAGACAAGCCTCTGGGTATACAAAAACTAGGTCAGTGAGCGGAGGTCTCAGGAAAGGAGCAAAGAGTGCCTGCAAGCCTGGAGATGATAAGGTTTGGGTGTGGTGGCGATGAGTGTGCCCTTCCGTAGGACGGACTGATTGCCAATTCAGCCTCTGTGAGTTAACCGGCTGGGTTATTGTGAGCAATTCCACCTGTGCTTAACCTCAATTCCCCTACTTTAAAAATGGAACTAAGTATTGCTCCTGAGGATTAAGTGAGCTCCTGCTTGAAATGCTAAAAATAAGCCTGAGACCATAACATCTCAAAGGCTTGTAGATGGCGCTTGCAGCATGATAGAGGCTAGACGACAAGTTTCAAGGACAAGGACAGTGCTGTCCCGTGCTATGGCATCTTCCCAGTGAGGAGGAACCAAAAGTCATCACATTGGAGAAGGAGGATAAGGAACGGCATTTTGGAGGAGAATTTTTTTTTCTTTGAAGTCAAAATTTGTATTTGAAATACTGAATTTCAGGTGTTATGTCAGGGAAACAGTTACAGCCGTACCAGCAGACAACTCACGTTCTCTCTTTCAAAGTGGCTTTCTGATGCAGCTTGTTATACGTGGGGATTGTTTTTAGTCTTCCTCATGCACATGAACCATGATTGGAACTGCATGGTCTGTTGAGAATTAGACACTCCATCACTGCTGGCTACATCTATGTGTTTCTCAATGGCAGATTCAACAATAGAGCAAATCTTTGGGGAAGAAAATCGCCTTCTCTAAAGATGTGCCAACTTTTTTCTTATCATTATTCCCTAAGCAGTACAGTATAACAATTTATATAGCACTTAGATGTGTCATGAATTACTATTTCGGGACATCTAAGGAGTATTTATGATGTTTGGGAAGATGTGCATAGACTATCTGCAAATACAGGCCATTCTACATATGGAACCTGATTATACACAGCTTCTACAAGGATGTTCTAGAACCAGTGTGTATGGATATCAAGAAACAATTAGTTTTACATCACTAAGTTTTTATATGTGCCTTCTTTGAGAAGGAGAAAAAGGTCTCTCTTTGAGGCAGGCTGTTATTGTATAGCCCTGGATGGCCTGGGACTTCCAATATCGAGTAGGCTGGTCTTGAACTCAGAGAGATCTGCCTGCCTCTCTCTCCTGAGTGCTGGGATTAAAGGTGTGTACCGCTAGGTCTGGCTTCACAAGAACATTTGAATGCATATTTTGCAAAAGAGAGTACTAATTATTAGACACACTTTGAGTGGCATGTCAGAACTGTATTGGTTAAGATTTAACTCAATAGCTTCTTAATTCATAGACTAAAACACTCTGCCCAGCTATAGCGTATTCTACTATGATGATTTCCCTATGACTTATACTATGTACAGCCCAGTGATTCTATTAAATTTTTTACAGGATGTTCTTCGTGTGTGTGTGTGTGTGTGTGTGTGTAGACAGCAGTGCACGTGGTACAGTGCACATGTGGAAATAGGAGAAAAATTTGAGAGAATCAGTTCTCTCCTTCCACCATGGGAGTCCTTCGATCAAAGTCAAGTCGGCAAATTTGTCAGCAAGCCTCTTTACCTGATGAGCCATCTCCCAGACCCTTCTGGATGCTTTCAAATGGGTCCTCCTAAGTCCTTCCATCCTAGTGGACACTATCTTCCTTCATATCAAAGTTTTGTTTCTCTTAGTGTAAATAGTTATTGCCAAAGCTTACTGGACTGGCTTCAGTTAGCAAATGTAAACTTAGAAGCATAATACACACATTAAGAACACAAAACAAAGGCTGAATGCCACAGCTCATGCTTGCAATCCCAGCCCTTTACAAGTGCTTGTTATACTATGCTGTCTTAAATTAGAATATTTTTTTGTTTTTGAAAACTATTTTTTAATTGAAAGTGTTTTAATATATTATTATTATGGGTGTGATGTGTGTATGTGGACATGCATGCCATGGCACATGTATTATAAAGGTCCCTAGGGAAGAGGCTTGATCCTCATTCAGAAGAGCAAACAGGCTAGACATTGGAAGTAGTCTCCTACAAACAGGACAGGAGCCTTCTACAGAGGGCCTCTGAAAGACTCTACCCAGCAGGGTATTGAAGCAGATGCTGAGACTCATAGCCAAACTTTGGACAGAGTGCAGGAAATCTTATGGAAGAAGAGAGAAGTTGAAAGATGTGGAGGAGACAGGAGCCCCACAAGAAGACCAACAGAGTCAAAAATCTGGGCCCAGGGGGCCCTGCAGAGACTGGTGAATCAACCAGGGACCATGAGTGGAGAGGGCCTAGACACCCTGCTCAGATGTAGCCCACGGGCAGCTCAGCCTCCATGTGGGCTCCCTAGTAAGTGGAGCAGGGGCAGTTACTGGCATGAACACAGTTGCCTGCTCTTTGATCATCTCCCCCTGGCAAGGTGGCCTTGCTAGAGTACAGAGAAAGAGGATTCAGACAATTCTGATGAGAGCTGATAGGCTAGGGTCAGATGGAAGGGGAGGAGGACCTCCCCTATCAGTGGACTAGGGGAAGGACATAAGAGGGGAAGAGGGAGAGAAGGTGGGACCTGGGACTGGGAAGAGCTGATGGAGGAGGCTACAGCTGGGATACAAAGTGAATAAACTGTAATAATAATAATAAAGAGAAAAAAATTAAGAAAAAAATACTATGTTCTGTTCAGAATGGTTCCAGAAACATGACCTAAAAACAGAGTTTCTGTGCTTCCCAGGGTCTTTAGTTCACTGCTTATCAGCGGGAGAAGAAGAAAGGCCATTCTAATGTATTGTTTCTTATTGACATATACATAAATATATGATTTAAATTTGGTGACTACTTGTGAGAGCCTTGGGTAAGCTTGGGGAATGCTGGCTTGAGTCTGAAGATAAAGATTTCCCTTGGAAAAGGAAGGAAAGGACAGTGTATGGGGCACTCAAGATGGTAAATTGTTAATATCCAAGCACAAGAGGAAAGCCAGCTGGGGGTGTGTAGAGAGAGAACAGCAGCTGAGAGCAAACTAGCCACAGAGACACATGGCATGTGTGAACTGTCCGGTCTGAAGGTCTCTGGAGCCCACCCTTGGTTTTCATGGTGCTTGTTTTGGTTTGTGAAACATTCTCCAAATTTTGCACTCTTTGGAGTATGCGTCTGTATAAGTTTAAGATCCAAACACCGGTCATAAGCAGAAGGGTCTATGGCCATCTTCTCGGAGGTGGTTAAATATAAGTAATTACAGTTGTCACTCTAACTGGTAGCTATGGAATTCAGCTTCCTTAATTTTCTCTTTTATATTATAACGTCTTCATCTATAACAAATGACAGAGCATTGTTTTCAGAGCCTGCTCTTTCACTGATAAACAACCAATCAAAATTTTATTTCTAGCCTATGGTAAGGCCAGCATACAATGGGCAAATACAATTTTTTTTTGTAACTAAACTCATCACATTTCTAAAACGTTAGCCTAGCTTCATAACAGCCTCTCATCCAACTACGCAGTGTCATGACCTTGCTGTGAGCCTGACTGTGTTTTAGTGTGGGAGCTGTGAACATGTGTGTGCACTTTGTACGTACCTGTGTGTTCCTGCACATCCATCTATATAGACTGAATAAAAGAAAGACATGTGCAGCAGAATGTCAAATACACAAACATCAAGAGCGAGGAAGCCAATTGCCTCCGCTTAATGGAGGATGCTACTTATGCGTCAGCCGCCCACAGACTTGTGGGCAGAGGTTCCACAGTGTAGAAAACTCAGGCAAGCTAGAGGGGTGGAGTGACTGAGGTGCCGTTTGGATGGAGGAGTCAGGAAAGACCTCTTTGCCAATAGGACGTCTGTGCAAGGAGAGGTCTAGAAATCCCGGATGGGGTGCAAAGGGTGAGAGGCTTGCCCACTTGTTTGTTTGGAGAGCACCAGGAAGCTTCAGTAGCTGGCGGCAAGGTGACATACGAAGGGCAGGAGAAGAGCTGGTGGTGGCCACAGTGTGTATACATAGGAGAGTGACGCTGGATGATGAAGGGTCCTGTATTTTATCCTGTGTATCATATGCTACAACCAGGACATACTCAGCAACACCACCATGTCCATTCTCCAATGATTCTTCTCCCTTGCAACAACAACAACAACAACAACTTAGATGAGGTTTTGATATCATGTTCTTTGGGAGCAGGGCATGAAGAGGTAGCAGGACTTGCCTGTGTGGGCTGTGATGAATAGGCTCTTTTAATACAGGATGGGCCCAGCCGCTGCTTTGGGGTTCAATTTGTCGTCTATAAATATCCCTGTTAACGCAAGCTTTTTAACTGAGTGACTGGGGAGAGAAAGGCAAGTGGCCCCGGGTTGGAACTGCTGGATGGTGAGTCAGAGATGCCCTGTTCTTACCTGTTTGCCGTAAGCGGTTGGAAAGCTGATTGTGTGTGGAGGCATGCTGACTCAAGCCGGGGACAGTACAAATCAAGTGACACTCGAGACTTTCTGCTGCGTCAGAGGTGGAGGGAACTAGTACTGCACCCTCCGGAAAGCTACTTAAGATATTATGGCTCTCTCCCTTCTTAGTAACACAGCCCTTGCAGCGGTGTTTGAACCAGCAGCTGGCTTTGTCTTTGTGATGGTGCTTACAGGTGCTAACACAGTGCCATGTACCAGAGTCCCCAGATGTGCCTCTCTGAATGCCTTTAAAATGAGCTAGGGCTTTGCCCTTGACTGACTCCGCTTATAAATTTGAGTCCTGTTACTTCTCTCTTCCCTGTTGCTCTGTGAGGTGCTGAAACCAGAAGGAACCTGGGTTTCCTTCCCAGCATCACAGATCAGCAGCAAGGGATCTGAATAGCAACTGTGTGATCTTTCTGGGCTTTGGTTCCTCAGCGACAATGCGTGTTTGTTGTAGAGTGCCTGGTGAACCAGGCACAGTGGAAATGCTTGCCCTGTCCAATCAACTGAGCCTCCTGGACTTGCTTGGCCAAGTTGAGAAGAGGTTTTACATGTTGTTGGCATTTTCCAAATGCAACGACCTGCTGTCAAATCAAAAGCAAAATCACAGCGAAAGCACAATCAAAGCCTCTTTGGTGACTAAGAGTCAACGTGGGTCAACTAAGGACCCTTCCCGGTTTTCTCCATCCGGCTGCCCTGCCGAGTCACCTCAAGGGAGGAGAACCAAAGCCTACGAGGCATTCCTCACAATCCTGTCTCACTTGAGACCTACACATTTGAAACTCAGCATTGCCACCTTCATACAACCACCGAGACAATAAAATCCTGGACAGCTAAGAATCCAGCACTTGGCGACAGATAAAGTGGCGGAGGTGAAATGTCACCCCTGCTCTGCTTGAACCCCGAATTTCAATTTCCTTCAGGCTCCTGGGTGGGCTACTCTGGTCAGTGCTTCACAGATCTGCAAATCCTCACATTGCACTAGAGGAAGCCCCTGAGAACAAGACAGTGAGGGGCCTCCGAGACTGGGAATTTTATCCTTCCAGCTGAGTATCTGAATCTAATCTGACTCTGAGTAACAGCTCAAAATAGGGTTGTGATGGTTGAGTATAACTTGCCTTTGGGCGATACTACATAAAGACACTTCTGCCCTATTTTTTTAAATTAACACCTCTTCTTAGCAGTCTGTTCAGGAATCGGGGGCTCCTATGGGTACCCTAGATTTGAGACTCAGCCTCCCTCATAGAGGGTGACCTACTCCTCCACCCAGACATGAAGACAGAACTGAAATACCACCACATATTTCTCTTTTATGAAATAAACAGCTTTAGTTCCTTTAGATTTCCCAGAAGGCCCACTTCCTTGGCCTTTTGATAAATTTCATAACTCTTTTCTGGCCATTTCTCAAACTTTCCACTACTTGCCAAAGTTACTGAGTCAAGAATTAGACATTTCAACTTAACAGAGCTCCAAGAAAGCCAGCGAGTAGGGGATGCTCAGGAGTCCTGTACTCTCACCTCCCGCTTCCACATCCCAGGGGTGTGCTCCGTGTTCATGTTGCGGCACTAAGTACTGAGTCATTTTCCTCACTGGCAAGAAAAGCCAATGTTGAAAACAACATTGTTTCGTACAAACAACAAATGAGGATGCCAGAGGCCTGGACAGAGTCTAACAGACACACGGGCGCTCTCTGTATGTGGTCTTGAGAGGAACATACACAAATATGAGAATTTCACCAGTACCAAGGCTTTGAAAATGGATGCCAAATGGATCAATGAAACACAGCGTATTAATATTCCCTGCTTAACTTCCTTAATCAATACACAGCTGTGGATGTTCCTCTTGAAAGCAAGCGAATCAGTAAAGACTACAGCACAAACTGATTGAAGATTTTGAAACTAGCACGATCTAACTCTCAGGGCTGTAAAGGGATCGCTTGAAAGAAACAAGAACGCTGTTGCTTTAAACATTACTCTCTTGCAGACATATACCCAGAGGGAAACATGCTCAGATTCAGTATCTAAAGATCTGCTCTTTGATTTTGTACATTATTTCAAGAGCCATCACCATTTCATTTAAAGTTATTTTCTAACTCAGCTCAAGGCTTACAAGAAATTTGAAAGTTCTTACCTGTGATGTTTTTGTCGTATCTTTTGGTCCATTTCCCCCCACTTTGGGACTGTATTTTAGTTTCATAAAACCAAGGAAAAAACGAATGCTTTAATTTATAGACATTTTATATTCAACAAATTGTTTTAAATTGGCTGTAAATCTACCTCCCACACTGGTAAGGTGTGACCTTAAGAAAGTGATTTAACTCTTTGTGTCTTTGTTTATTTACTTATTTTCAAGATGCAGACCTTAATGTGGGTTTGGAACATGGCAACAGCTCAGAAAACACGGGCCTTTGCAGCCTCACCAGATCCTCTTCTCTCTGTCTAGTCATCACTTAGAATCCTAATTCAGTTCTTTGCAGTATCAGTCATGTCGGCATTTTAACAATCTTGTCACTGAGAAGCACACAAGATATCATTTAAATTAATAGGGAAATTTTAAAGTTCCAGTTGAATGTCTGCTTACAAGAGGCAAGCTGTACTCTGGGCTTTTCAGACTCCTGAAAAAGTGTTCGTTTGTAATGAACCTTGCTAAGCTGCGGGACTTTCACTCTATTGGACATGACTGCGCATATATTTGGAAACTTTTTTTCCTTGCCAGCCGCTACCACAGACTCTCATCTGTAACACAGACACCTTCAGTTACACATGAGCTTCTTACTGCCCCCGGGGTCCCAAGGCAGTTGTTTAGACAAGAACTTCTATTTTCCTGATTTTGTTTATTCAAAGTACTTTTTTCCCCCTCTCACAGACCTTTTCATCTCCCTGTGGCTTTTCCTAAGCCAAATGAATACTTAGGAAACATTGGAATCACATTTCTGGCTTAATAGAAAATGTAGGAGTGGAAGCTAATAGCGGTTCCCGAAGGCGACAAGAATTGGCCCACTCTGTGATAAGCTGTCACTATGGTGGCCCCCAATGGGCTGGAGTTTCTAAGCTTTATACTCTCACATAGCCAGTGACATCCTGGTTATGAGTTTGGCGAGCTCAGCCTCTCAAAGGAGCCATCTTGAAATGGGGCCCCCTCTGACCCAAGCTCACTAACATGACATGCAGCAGAGGCAATGCACCACTGCTGAGCCCTGGCCGGGGTGCAGATTTATGCACAATTGAATTCTTGGCGCTGTTTTGAGTCAATAAGTTTGAATGTTATATTAGATAATGGAAACGCAAACACAAAACCTCATTCCTAAATAGCCACAAATGGATGAAATGTTGTGTTGACATTTGACAAATATAAATCTCTCCAACCGAAGCCATAACCAAATGTTGAAAGCAAGGAAGCCTGCGGCCATGCTCCTCTTCAGCAAAACTGGCTGACACTGACGACAGGGAAATTGTCTTCTATGTTTTACGTTCAGGTGAGCATCACACGGCATTTCTCTAGTGAGGACAGATGTTTTACTCGCCTTCTTTTTCCTTCTTCTATCTTAGTACCTTCTGTGGCAGTCAGTCAACAAAAGAAACAGCACGCTCCCTGTCATCTCCGTTCTTTACCAGGTGTTGTAAACTTTTGTGGACTAAGATCCATCCTTCCTTCCTTCCTTCCTTCCTTCCTTCCTTCCTTCCTTCCTTCCTTCCTTCCTTTCTTTATTTCTGGCTTTCTTTTTCTTTTGTTCCAAGACAGGGTTTTCCTGTGTAGCCTTGGCTGTCCTGGACTCACTTTGTACACCAGACTGGCCTCCAACTCACAGTGATCCATCCGCCTCTGCCTCTCTGAGTGCTGGGATTACAGGCCACCACACCCCAATTTACTTTCTTATGATTTACACAATACTGGATTGTTGACAATGACCTGTGGTCATTCTGGAGGGATAGTGTGGACAACAGCCCATTGCATGAGAACGATCAACACTGAAAACAGAAGAAATTGTGACGTGTGTGTGGTACATTCATATTTAACAGAACAATCCAACACAGACATTACCTGAGGGGAGGAAAGCCGTACAGAAGTGGGATGCAGCCTTTCTAGAGACTGATGCGTCTTTCAGCAGGCTCTGCTCTGCCCCACAGAGTGCTTCTGGCACCTCCTGCCTGGAGGTCCTGGCTCCTCAGCACTCGCTCTGTGTGCTGTCTCTCCTGCTACATGTTCCCTGGTGTGTGAGGGGCAAGGCAGTCTTCTCTTCCAGCTACAGGAAAAATAAGGTGCACTGCAGGTGTCCTCTCAGCTTAGGCTGAGCGGCTAACAAAGGAAAAGAAACTCCTAGAAAAGGGGGGAAAGGGTGTAAGAGGCTGTTATGTTACATGTTTACATACTCTCTGACTTAAGAGAGTTTATAATTTCTTTTCAACATTATGATGGTGTGAAAAAGTGTGGTT
This sequence comes from Pachyuromys duprasi, assembly GCA_028658305.1. NCBI lineage: Eukaryota > Metazoa > Chordata > Mammalia > Rodentia > Muridae > Pachyuromys > Pachyuromys duprasi. The sequence continues at coordinate 41,367,629 of CM053765.1, read as the reverse complement.
AGAGTAAAGATTATATTACAAAGCTTGCATTTGGATCTTTTCCCGGACTGGTGATACGCAGGAGGGCTCTGTCTTGGGATGCCAGGCAGCACCAAGCCACAGCTCTTTCCAGCGGATAAGAGCTGGTGTAGAGCATCTGTTCTAAAGAAGAGACTCGATGGCCATGCTACCCACCTCTTAAGAGTTCAGATGGCTTTCTTTTCATTTTTAGGTTAGAAAAAAATAAATTATGCGGGGTTTTTGTGTGTGTGTGTGTGTGCATTTGTGACATGACATTCGGGGCAGAGGAAAACTTGTGGGAGTCAGTTGTCTCTTTCCACCATGTCATCCTGGGGGTTAGGGGGAAGGTTGAATTCAGATTGGCAGCAGGAGCCTTTACCCACTGAGATGTCTTGCTGGACCAAAATGTGTTTGTTTGCTTGTTTGTTTGTTTTTTAAATCTGTAGAGAGACAGTACATGTGATAGCTGTAGGACTAGACACTGGGGTCAGACTGCTTCAGTTCCTAGTTATCTCCTATCTGTTACTAGTCCTGTGACTTTAGTTGAGCTGTTTAGCGTCACCAAACCTCAGTAGCCTAAATGCATAAGATGGAGAAAAGATAATACATAATTCATGAACTTGGGGCAACAGCCAAGTAAATATTCAATATACATTAACTGATACTATTGGCTTTTAACTCCCTCCTCAAAAACACTGATAAAAATACTAACTGAAGTGTCCCTAACTCCACAGGGGATCATTTTAGCTGTTTTACAGACAAACTTTTCTGACCATGAACTATTTTGACTCCCTCATTAGAAATCTTGCTGCAAATTTAAGAACTTCAAGCTTCAGAAAAACCTGCGTGTGATCTAAAAATATACTGTGAAGCCATATCTCAGGGGGTTTTCCATTTGTAAGCATTTACGTGATCTGCATGGTCCAGACTTTAAAATAATACATAGCCCTCACAACTCATTACACGGTGTTGGTAAGGCTTGTGAGACGGCTTTGAGCCATCTCTGCCTGGGGAGAGTTTTTGATCATATCTCCTCTTTGAGAAAGGCTTTTCACTGGGGAGCGCTTGGATCTCCGGGCTCCGCTTTGAATCTCGGAGCTCTGCATTTGCATCTTTGCTGCAAAACCAGCCAGGTTCATCCCGATGCGTACTAGTCAGTGTGTCTACACAGCTTGGCAAGTGCTATACTTCTCTTTCTTTTCCTTGAAAAAAAGATGGCAGTAAGAAGGTTTTGGTGGGTAATATGACCTCCTAACAAAGATTGAAGTGCACAACAGGCTGTGTATGGCAGGGCTGGTGAGCTCAGCTAGAATAGAAAGCACCAAAATCATCTTCACATTCCCTCTGCCTCAGGCATGGGCAACCATCAAGCCCTCTATTTCTATGACTATGTCTGTTTTAGTCAAACATACCTTAGAGAAGTAGGTATATGTAACATTTCTCTTTCTGTGGTTGACCTGTTTCACTAGCAAAACACCTTCATGACCCAGCCATACTTTTGCATATGGTACGACTTCCTTTTTAAAGGCTGAAGGATGGCCTATTGCATGCATGTCTATGATGTGTGTCCCACATTTTCTTTATACATTTGTATAGTTACATTTCCTTGCTGTTACGAGAAATGCCACGCAAAAGCAACCCAAGGGAGGGTTTATCTCAGCTCACCGTTTGAAGGGAGACAGTCAGTCCTTTGTAGCAAGGCGGTGGGAATGTAAGTAGGGAGCTGGTCATGTTGACTCAGCAGCGAGGAAAGAAACTGACAGGGGAAGGCCGCTACTTCACTTCCTCATTTTTCTCAGCTACATCTCTCTGGAATCAGGCTCACCAACACCTGCCGTGGTGGTCTCCTCGGTGACTTCAAATCTAGCTATGCTGACAGTGAAGATTAACTATCATAATGCTTCTCCACTGATGGGCATTTAGGTTGCTTCATCATCCTGGTTATGAGCAATACTACAGATCATGGGAGCACCAATACCTCTTTCAGATTATCTTCTCAACGTTTTTGAAAGCAATACCCAGAAGTAGTGCTGTCTTATCATATAAGAGTTCTGTGTTTGTTTTGGGAGCACCTCCAGACTGCTCCCCACAGCAGCTTCACCATTTTATACGTCTATCAACAAGGACAAAGGGTTCCAGTTGCTCTACATCCTTTTCAAAATTTGTTGTGTATCTATGAACCCATTTATTGATCTATTTAATGATAATTTTTAAGACCATCCTAACAGTTATAAAGTGATATGATCTTACCATGTAATCCCAGCTGGCCTAAAACTTGTGATCTTTTTGCCTCGGCCTCTTGAGTTATAGTTCAGTTCGTTATGATTTTGATTTGCATTCTCCTAATGATGAGCGATGCTGAGCATCCTGTCACATACTCACCGAGCACTGATGTGTCTCTTATATTCTTCTTTGGAGAAAAGTTGGCTCAAGGGTTTTACTCATTTTAAAATATGTTATATTATTGGTCTTCTTCTTCTGCTGTTGCTTCTCCTCCTCCTCTTCCTCTTAAAGAAGAGTTAGAGTTTATTAAGCTACTCATAATGTATATTTCATGTCCCAGGGTTAAGAGAAACAAAGGTATTCAGGGAAAAAGTAAGACACACCTGAGAACATGGGTGTGGCACTCTCACAGCAGAGCTGTGTTGTTGTTCTGGGTTTTTTTTGAGATGTTGATATATGCTGGATATGAATTTCCATCAGATGTATGGTGTGCAAACACCAGTGTCCATTCAGTGTGCTGTGCTTCCTATTCAAGTAATTGCCTTTACTGCGTGGAAGCTTTCTACTTCCTTTTCCTTCCCTCCCTCCCTCCCTCCCTCCCTCTGTCCCTCCCTCCCTGCCTCCCTCCATCCATCCATCCATCCCTCCCTTCATTCCTGCTTCCTTTTCTCTGTCCTTCCTCATTGTCCTCCAGATATATATGCAGTTGTTGGCGTTTCCTTTGTGGTCACAGAACAATTGACACAGAGAGCTGTGTCATGCGTAAAGCCAATGCAGTGGGAACTCAGACAGGGGAGTGAGCATCTTCTGAAAGTGTTCGTCTCTACATTTGGTGAATGAGGTTATAGCTTGCCATAAAACTGAGCCATTTTGCTTGGTAATGCCCTAAATACAAACAATAGCAACCACTGGCGAGGACATGGGGAAACTGGAAGCTTCTGGAAGCTTTGTGCATTATTGGTAAGAATGCAAAATGAGCAGCTGCTATGGAAACAGCATTACAATTGAAAAAAGAAAGCTGAAAACAAAATTACTCAGTAGCCCAGCAATTCCACTTCTGGGTGGAATTTCAAGAGGATCAAAAGTAGATTCTTAAAGAGATATTTGTAAGCCTGTGACCTCAGCAGCATTATCCATAATAGGAAAAAAGACAGAAGTAATCCAAATAGCCAAAAAATAAATATGGTATGTGCATGCAGTGACACTGTATTTAGCTATAAAAGGAAATGCAGCTCCGACACATGCCATACCGTGCATGGATCTTGCATACGTTATACTCAGTGAAACAAGCCAGATGCAAGGGCCAAGTGTTAGATCTACTTTTACAAGTATCTTGTGTAGTCAGCCTAATATAAACAGAAAATATAAGCGTAAAAAAAAAAAGAGTTGACAGGCCCGGCGGTAGGAATGGTGAGCTATTGTTTAATGTATATAGAATTTTAGTTTGAGAAGATGAAAAGTTCCTGAATATAGTCACACAAAAATGTGAATATCCTTACGTATCACAGAAGTGCACATTTAGCCAGCGTCAAGACAGAGATTCTCAACCTGTGGGTGGAACCCTTTCCCGGGGAGTGCCAGACCATCAGAAAATGTAGATATTTACATTATGATTCATAACAGTAGCAAAATTCCAGTTATGAAGTAGCAACAAAAGCAATTTTCTGGTTGGGGGTCACCACAACATGAGGAACTGCATTAAAGGGTCACAGAGTTGGGAAGGTCAAGAGTCTCTGTGTTCAGAGTAAGGCATACTTTGCTACAATTAAAAACTGAAACATGTTTACAAGGCCTGTTCTCACTGGAAAATTCTCATCTTCTAGTCACGAGTTTTCTGACAAGAGTTCTCCCTAGAAGACACCAGTGTGTGTTTACTAATAGCAGACACAGAGCGAACACTAAAGCACCATTTCCCTTATCTCACACAGCAAGCACACTAGGCAGGTACAGTTATGATCTACAAAGCAGAGCTGGATAAGGATCTTAAAAGCCCAGCTACCAAAGCTGATTTTTCTTGTGCATCTTTAAAGGGAGGCACAAGTTTCTGGCAGAAAAGACTAGGCTACACGATGGAGAGATGGTCATCTGGTTCTAGACATTCAGGAGCTTTAGAGTAAAGGGACCACAGGTTCACCATGTGTCTTAGACCCTTCTTAGGAAACCAAGAGTGTTATTCTCCTCTCATGTGGTACAGGCGCCGTAAGTTTGTCCCAGAACCTGGAGTCATCCTGAAGGCTAGGAGCTGGATGTGAAGAAATTTATAGAACTTCACCTATGCTTTATATCTGTAAAGCAGATCCACAAGATCTGTGGAGTCTTATTAGAAAACCACTGCTCAACTTATATCTACCATCGCCAGTTGTATCCATGCTTGACATTCATTCTGGAAGAATCTTCCTGTTAGCTCCCCAACCTTGATGGTTTCTATCCCTGCTGCTACAGTTCACTCAATTTAAATGACAGGTAATAGCAGAGCACACATTTCAAATACTTGTTTTGACCAGAGAGACAAAATAAGTAAAGACTGTCCTGTGGCTTTACAAGGCTACCTAGAGGGCCTGCCATGCAATTGTCAAGGGACTTGGGTCCCTCTGGCTCCCCAGAATTGAGAGGTGTCCTCATCTTAGCAATGAACTTGAGCCCTTGAATCTGAAAACACACTACACGGTGTTAGTGATCAGGTGAGCAAGTTCAATTATTTCCATGAGGAATTATTCCAGTACTCAAGAGCAATATGCTGGTGTGTGTGTGTGTGTGTGTGTGTGTGTGTGTGTGTGTGTGTGTGTGTGTGTGTGTTAAATGCGGAGGCCAGGGGACAACCTCTGATGTCAACCATAGAAATGTCGTTCGCCAACTCTGAGTCAAAGGGTTTTTATTGGCCTGGAACCCACCAATTATGCTAGACTAGTGAGCTGGCCAAAGAGCCCCAGGGATTGTCCTATCTCTGCCTTTCTGGCATTGACCAAAAGCTCATGATAGCATGACCAGCATTTTCCCATGGGTCCTAGGGATTGAACCTTGACCTTCATGCTATGAGGCAAGCTCTTTAACCTCTGAGCCATCTCCCTGGCCCTGCAATATGCTCATTTGATATGAAGAGCATGGTATGATTATGAGTTTTGTTTTACCACTCAGGAATTTCTCCCCAGGGAAGAACTTTGTCTTGTTCTTCCTCCCTCTCCATCCCAATGCACAGCCCAGAGTCTTGGCAGCAAGTAGGCAGAGCTGATTGCCTGAATGAATGCATGCTCTGTTCAAAGATATGTCAATTATCATCTGATGCATGTAATCATTTTTGTGAAGAAGCCTTCTCATGTCGGTAGAGAATGCACTGCCCAGGCAAATCCCTGGGTGTCCCTTTACGGTAACATGAGGTCGGATTACCCATGCCTCCCTGTTCTCTATGCTCTGGTGGAATGTCACTCTGGACATGGTAGATCTCCTGGGCATAGATAAGCTTGCTGGTGGACTTGTGAAGATCACCGAAGGACAAAGGGCCACTCCAGGATCCTAAAGCTGGCCTTGGAAAATGCTCCTCTCACCTATCACCATCAGGGATGGGGATTCCGCGGTGTACATGCAGAAGCCCAGTGCTCAGGAGAACCAGGGTAAGACTGTGAGTTCCGGGCCAGTTTTGAGCTACAGAGGGAGATTTTATTTCACAAACAAGACCAAAGAGGGAGAGGAGGAGAGGGGAAGGTGTGCTTAAACCCTTTGTGAGACTCCAGAGTTGACCTGTAATTATCATCTAGGAAAAGGAAAAGTGAAAATTCAGTCCTTCAGGAGTCAACTTGTGAAAAGCAAGCAAGCGAACAAACATGGTTTTCAGCTTCCCCCTCCCCTTTTTTCCCTCCGTATATACAATGACTGTATAGGTGAGGGCGTGGAGGATCAAGTTAGCAAAGCCATATCTTAGTTATGAAGTTAGCTTAGGCCTAGAGTGGATACCTAAGCTCTTGACTATGTGGCCATATCAAGCTCCGCTCTGCCTTCCACAGCCTGCCTCCTCACAGCCCCCTTCTCACCGTTAGGCTCTCACCGTTATCCTAACTACAATTTAGGGAACATTTACATCCCAGTACTCCTGGTGCGCCTTATTTAATCTTAGCAGCATTATGAAGTCAATACAATTATAATCCGTGCATCGTGGGAGACTCAACTAAAGTTCAGAGAGACTGAACAGCTGATGTCCTGCAGCTGGCTCTGGTTCAATGTCCCGCACTCTTACACACAACCCAGCATCACCACAATGGTCTCGCTTCCCCCACGGTTTCCATTCCTCAGCAGAATAGAAATTGCAAGTTTTTTTTGTTCTAACACATTAACAACAGTTTAAGGTCAAACACAAACACTCTGTGTATCTCTTCTGGAGATTAGATGCCCGGTGTGTGGTTTCTTCTAAGGTTTCTCTCCTACCCTTCTACGTGGCTTTCTCACCTACTAAGATTTCCTTAGTAGAGCCTTTATCCTAACCTTCCCTTCTTCCGAGGGTACCGGCCCTATTGAGTTAAGGCCGACCATGTGTTTAATATAATTGCATCTTTAAAACCCCATTCTCCAACTATCACCGCATTCTAGTTATTAGGCATGAAGACTTCAACAGATGAAGTGGGGTCGGGGTGGGCCTCAGCCCACAATGGCCTGACACGCTGCCTCTTCTCGTAGTGTTTTCATTTTGGAAGAGGCGTCTTAGATGTTTGATCCTAAAGGACCGACTGCAGGGGCGTGTCACACACTTGACTTGAGGAGGTTGGTGCTGTCTGTGGGGTGTGGGAAGAGCACAGGTTGAACATGGATTTTCACCTCACTTCCCGTGATACTGGCTCAGACTCTCGGCTGCATGTTTGCTTTCTCAAAAAATTTTACGGCACTTGGATTATGGGGAGAGACCAATCCAACAAGCAGTGCCTGCTCGCAGGAACCTCACTGATACCACACATTTCTAATGGCTGTCCCTTCTGGAAGAATCTGTAAGTCTCACGCTGTAATGTGCCTCACAGCTATTTTCAAATTCCAGAGGTGTCACGGGTGAATTCCCAGGGTCAGCAAATGACAGGGCTGCAGGGCCTTTCACTGTGAGCTTGAGAGCTATTTGCTTGGTGTGCAAATAACTCCCTGGCTCCTGACTGAAGAGTGGCCAATTCTTCTTTCTCAGGAAGGCCCTTACGTTCTGTTTATAAATCCTCTTTTGTCATCAAATCCAGAGCCAGAGCGGCTCTAGTTGCACTCTGGATGTTTCCTGGAATGAGGTAAAACCCAGGCCGTATCTAGGGACAGTCCATATAAGTGGACATTAAGTGGCCACCGCCTGGAAGCCACAGTGGCAGGAGCCCATGAAGAAATGAGGAAGAAGCCCGTGGGTTACAAAGCCAGTGGCTTTCTCCTCCCCTGGGTAATTCGGCATTTTACACAGTGGCTCCATTGTTCAAAACAGAAAGGGCGCCAAACTCCTGTCCTGAGGAAGAATAGGAACCTCTCCCCTAGTCCTTCACCTTCTGGCTCTGTCCCCTTCTCTATCTACCTTGGCATTTGAACCTGCCATTCGGGTGAAACGAGTTGGTGCAGATAGTATGTTTTATTTGATGCGTTCCTGTGCCAACAGGTGTCTGCTTAGAGGCGGCTGTAAATGAGGCCTGGCATTTCCCTTTCTCTCTACCATGACAGGTCACCCACAAAGCCCTATCTATAATATCTCTTGAAGAAGATCTGGGTTAAATTTATTACTTGATTACACCAAAATCTAAGACCGCAGAACATTAAAGATGAAGATGTTCCTCCCTGACTTTGGTATCTAACCCCAACTGTTCTGCTAGAGTGGCAGGCTGCTTGCTGTGGCTGAACCTTACCATTCTTCCTCCTGTAAAGTTGGGGCTAGGTTTCCACCTGGCTCTGAGTCTTATAGGAAAACAATCTTGACATTACGCAGCTGATCTCCTGGCATGGCTGCCTCCCTCCTGTGTGAGAGGCTGCTGAGTGTCTTGTCTCTTGGGTCAACGAGGTGTGGAAGCCCATGGTGCCATACACCGTGTGCAAGTCTCCCTTCAAGAGAGCCCTCCCTGGAGCAAGTCTAGGCTTTACCCAGAGAGCTTAAACGCTCCTGAAAAGCAGGTCAGAGCTTGAGCGAGAGGGCGGGTCCAAGGAAGGGAGCTCCACACACTTGTTTTTAATCTTCCGAACACACCAGATGGGCTTGAGATATCTTGGGATCTGTCAGTGAGCATTCTTGTCAGGAGGCCAGAGGATGGTGCCAGAACCTTGTGTGCTAGGTTGTGCTGAAGAGTGACATTTCCTTCTGTGGCTTGGGAGACTGAGACCTGCTTCCTACAAGCAAGGCACGTGTTGTACAGAGAACCAGAGGGCTGTGTTGGCCCATGGGTACTGTTGTTTCCTTCAAAGGTCTTAGGCCACATAGCTAGCCAAGAATTTATCCACTCTTCTCCCCTATTCCTTCCTTTCTCTCTTCCTCTCTTCCAAAGAGAGAGAGAGAGAGAGAGAGAGAGAGAGAGAGAGAGAGAGAGAGAGAGAGAGAGAGAGCAAGCTCACTTTTTCTGATCAAAGCCATAACAAAAATGGTGCTTCTGAATGAAAGGATAAGAACACAGTGAAGCCTAGGTCCTACCTCACACGACACCCTTCTCTCTGCAGCCTTTCAGAAATCCAAAATCATAAATCTAACGCATTGCTGATACAGAACATGTTGGGAGGTAAGTGTTTAAATGCCGTATGTTTTTCACATACTTGAGCTGTAGATTTTGCAGTCTAGAACTTTCTCACACGCACCCACAATAACAAATATATTAGTAGTTTGTAACTAACCTGAAATATTTATTCACGGAACTGAGATTTTCTTTTTATTATTACATGATTCACAACCATCTGGTTTCAAGCAGGAAATGAGATATTTGGCAAATATCTTTCATTTTGTTTGCCAGTAAATTCTACCCCCTCCCCTTGCACCAAGAAGTTAGACGTATGCTCAGTGACCTCTGACCCATGAGAGATCTTACATAGTTATCATCTGCAGGCTCGTGGTATCCGTGTTGCCAAGGCCGGTAAACACAGCTGCCCGGGTTAATGACTCGGGGTCATCTGTGTGGGATCGTGCCTCTGACACCCACGTCACAGGCCTGTGTACAAGCCACGGTAGAGCTTGACTTGCAAACTAGCATCCTGCTCAGCAGAGTGACTTTGCAGGTAGAAGGATCAGCCTTCTAGATGGTAAAAGTTAGGTGAGTCATGAGAGCCTGTTTGGGGGAGTCTGTAGGCCAAGTGAGTCATCCAGTCAGTGTGACAAGTTGGACTTGGTGAGTCACAGGAGCCTTACTAATCATTTAGCCCTGTGTGCTGACCTGATGTTCTGCTGGTAATGGACAAGAAGAGCTGTGAGGGACCCCTGTAGTAAAAGCCCAGGATTACAGTGCATCGGGCAAAGAGCTAGGTGCTTTGTCCTATGCTGTGACTCTCCCTTGCACTGTCACAGAGATCGGCTTGGGGCCTCAAGACCTGGACAGTGAGGGGCTAGAAGGATATCAAAGACAGAGCCTTTTGTACGAGAAGAGTCTCAAGCACAGATCCAGGCAGCCTGCCCAAGAAGGCATAATCTCGACCGCTAGACAAAGCTCCCCATGAAGAAGTCAGGGGAAAAAAGGCATCCCGCGTGGCCCAGAGAGAGTTGCAAGATGTGGAACAGTTGCAGCTGCAGCCCCTTATCATGGGCACCACAGTGGGAGAGACAAAACCAAGAGGTGAGCCCAAATCCTCCCTGGGCTCGCTGGGGCCCAGATCCTCACACACAGGCAGGAGATACCAGAGCTCCAAACATGAGGCTGGAAGTTTCCTAACCTCTGGGAATTCTTACTAGGTGTGTGCTGTGTCCTTGGTGTGTGGTGGGTAGCAAGATGGTTTGTGGTGAGAAAACACTTTTACCTAGAAATCTACCTATGCCTTTTTGAGCCTACAGCCAGTGAGATGGCTTACCAGGGAAAGGAGCTTGCTGCCAAAGCTGGCGACTTGAGTTCTGTTCCCCAGCCCCACACGATAGAAGGAGAGAACTGACTTCTAAAAGCTGGGCTTCTGACCTCCAATACCCACCATGGCACACAACCTCCCCCGCCCCCACTCATTAAATCAATTAAGATATAATAAAGAAAGGCTTAAATACTTTGTGTTTTGTACTTGGTTTGTTAGTGGTGGTTCTCTCAGGGATTGTTGGCAGTTCATTAACTATAGGGATGGGGGTAACTTTCTCCAGCGGTGTAGCCATTGATACGTTTGCTTACTTCAGCAAAAACCTTTCCACCCATTCTCAGGGAAGAAACTCAAATTAAATCACTGAGTCAAACACACACAAGGAAGTCATGAAAGTAGGAGGGGGTCTTGCCTAGAAGATGAGCATGGCAGGGAAGGAAGGGCAAGATGGAGGGGTGGGAGTGAAAATGACCAAAACTCTTTCGATAAGTATATGAAAGTATTTATTTTAATTGCTATGGAGTAACGGAGAGTTTAGACTCAAGAGGATTCAGTATTTCCTTACCCCTAAGATAAAAAGGGAAATGTCATTAGGACAAAGTTTGTGTGTTTCAACTTGGACAAACTAGAACAATTCTAAAGCTAGAATTCCCCCTCCATTTTAAAACTGATTAGGCACATATTTAAAGATCATTCATTTAAAGCTTTAATCCATTTCCCTGGTTTAGTCATGGAGAAGTTGCTAGTGTTTAAACTATCAGGGCCTTCCTGAAGCAAGGCAGCTTAACCCTGTCCCCATCCATACTCGTGGGAGAGGCTGATGTTCGCTGTTATATGCAAGACCCAAGAAAATAGACACGTGCTTTAGCCACAACGCTGGCTTTCTTCAGTTCCATTCAAGGCAATAGAATGCGTCCAGAAATTTAAGATTATGCATAAAAATTATGGATATGCGATAACAGCAAACTTTCAAAGAACATTCCCCAATCACCTCCATTTTAATAAACATATTAATAGGTAAACTGTTTGTTAAAATGGGCTACAAAATGTATTTGTATGTGTATATAGTGTACGTTTAAATATCAGTAGAGGTGTTTTTATGAAAGGATCTGAAGAAATTATAATAAGTAGTCTTTTGGGGAAAAAAATCACACTGATAATCCCAATCTATTGCCTTTGTAGTTTCAAACAATTGTCATGTCATGTGTTCAGACAGCATGTAAGATGGAAGTCTAGGAACTGGAATTTCCACCAGGGAGGTGAATGCATAACCTGCTCACTGGTCTCTGGATGGATCTTCCTGGGTCAGAACCATCCTACCCACTGCAGCCAGAGCATCCGGGACCAAACCTAGGTCTTTGCTCACCCCTTGGCTCAGAAAAATCTCAGTTTATGGACTAGAGCCAAGCTCTCTAGTCCAGCTTCTACTTCTCTCCATGGTCTGGCCCCAGCCCAAAGTTCAGTTCTGTTCCCCACACACTTAATTTTTCCTGCCCTAAAAGGCACACCCTAGACTCGAAGGGAGCTGCTATCTCCACTGAGGGCCAAACCTTTGTCCTTCATGGCTACAGCTCTCAGCTCATGTGCTGTTTTCTTCCTGACCCAGCCCCAACCCTAAGCCCTGCTTTCGAAATTCATGCCCTTTCTTCATTTGTGGAATCTGGAGGCTTTCTCGTGCCTTCCTCGATATCCCGGGCATTCTTCCTTTCCCCCTAAGTCTGTTGATTCTGTCTCCTAATTTCCCACGCTATTGTGCCAGGCCAGGCCAAGTTCAGGGGAAGATTGCAGGGAGTTAATCTTTCATCTTTTGTTTTTGGTTTCAAGACAGGGTTTCTCTGCATAGCCCTGGCTGTCCTGGACTTGCTTTGTAGACCAGGCCGGCCTTGAACTCACAGAGATCCACCAGTCTCTGCCTCCCAGAGTGTTGGGATTACAAGCGTGCACCACTGCGCCCCTCAATCTCTCATCTCTTGAAGTGACTTGAAAACATAGGTTGAATATCCCTTGTCTGAAATGCCTCATCCGGAACTGTTTCGGAGTTCACTTTCCCACTCTTAGATTTTTGGAATATTGTCATATAAATAATGAACTGCCTTGAGGGCGGGACTCTAGTCAAATCACAAATGTTATTTCTGTTTCATGTATGACTTGTACACAGTCTTAATGGAGGTGTACAATACGTTTTAGTACACGTGTATTTTGACAAGACCTGTCACAGGTGGTTGAGTGTAGAAGTTCTCACTTGTGGGATCATATCATCAAAGCTTGTGCTGCTTTGTGGACTTGATTTTTGTTTTGTTGTTTGGTTTGGTTTGGTTTTGGTTTTACTTTAGAAATGCTCAGCTGTAGCTGGTACATAATAACTGTTAAACTGCTGTTTGCTGCCATCATCTGCGTTTGTGCTAAATCTTTCAAAAGACTCACAATGCCCATGAAACCTCACTAGACTAGATTAAATTCAAGATCCTGGTCTGAGCTGGAAAAATATCTGATCATTAGATAGCAGTTTACAAAATATAACATTGTTATTTTTGAATCAGAGCCGCGTCTGAGCCAGGCTGTCACACATTGCCCTTCCTATAATTGGTCCCAATGAGCGGCCTGAAGCCACTATATCACAATAGCCTCATCAGGGATACTCCGTTCTTCTAATTCAGCCAAGTCGCTGATACAAAAGTGGCTGCTACCAAAGCCTCTACCTAAGAAAATGGTTATTTGCTATTTTTTATTTGAATGTTTTCTAAGATTGGATGAATAAACTTTACTCTAGCTATTGCCAAAAGTGTTGAGATTATTGAACTGGCACAAATAAAAATAGATGCTCCAGCATAATCAGGTAAAATATGGGGGAATGTGAAAGTTAGGTGAATCTGCTCTTTGACAGGGACCTGCTCATGGAACGTTGGTTCATTTAGTTTCCTAGCGTTCTTTGACTGTAAACCATTTGTAACCTGAACAAATTTCAGAATTTTTCAGTGTGGTAACACCTAGGCTCCTTCCCAAGATGGCTGGCACACCTCACAGCAAAATGCAAAAATGTGGTATTTTCGAATGAAGGTATAAATAAACAGTGGCTGTATCATTTTCCCCCCATCTTAGGTAGTGAGCAGAATTTAGACATTTACAAAAGTTGGCTCATGTGAGATGTATGGAACATATGTCTATCTGTTTTGCTTATACAAATACTGCTAGTAGCAGCTAACATTCAACAAACACTTACTGTGTGCTTGGCAGGCTTCTAACTGTTCTACATTCATTAAGTCACTCTGTTCAACCAGGTAATTCGTTTCCTATAGAGTTTAGGTGTTATGGAATTACCGTTTTGTTTTTAAATATGAAGTGACAGGTTGAGTGAAAGGTTGAGTGACTTGCAGGTGACCGTACAGCTGTTAGATGACAGAACCACAGTACAGTACAGGGGAACAGGTAGGGACGGAGAGAGCTATGGTGAAAACCGTGGCTTGTGACACCACGGACTAGTATAGGAGATACATGAACAAAATTCTCAAGGGTGCAAGTGACAGAAAACAGGAAACGTAGGCAAGTGCAAGGCAGCAAAAGCTCCTCAGGAAGGAGTGGCTGCTGACTGAGGGCCGAGGAACACTGCGTGAGGGCGGCCCCGGGTCCCACTGCTACATAGGTAAGCGAATTCTGACTGCTCTGCACAAGGTAAAGTGAAATGGGCCTAGGAAGGAACAGTAGGTCTGAGAGAAGTAGGAAGGACGGCAGGACATGCATGGGAGGAACCAGGCAGGCGGCTCGATAGCAGTGAACTACAGGCTTTTGAGAATGACCTTGGCTCTGTAAGTCTGTCTCATGTCCCCATTCTCATGTGTGCCTTTAAGAGACAACTTACAATTTCTTGGGAGTAAAAACATGGGAGATGGCCTCTCGGGAAGTAATAAAGGCAGAGACCTGAGCCTCACATATGCTAATGCCAGAGAAATGAGCTGCCCTGGCTCAGCTCAAGAAACGCTTGATTAGCGAGAAAAGAGACCCTTGGTGCTTGCTGTCAGGGTCCAAGAACCTGGGTTTAACGGAAGCAAGAAACGTGGGGAGTGAAGGAAACAGGAGTTGTTTTGCACAAGCGGATGGATGGATGCCATTTTGGGTAAATACAGAGCTCTGGGGAGAATAAACAGACATGGGTAAAGAGGCCCCATAGGACAACACGTCAGATGTACGCAGCTCTGCAGGAAAAGTCCACATACGATGGTGTGCTACAATATTCATCAGCTTAATTAGTATTGCATGGGTAAAGTTGGAATCCCTTCCCCCCCATTCTGAATAAAACAGCCTTGGTGGAGAAATCTGGCCAGGAAAGGGGTGGTTGTCCTCTATATTTACCTCAAGAGGTACTTGAAATTTCTCTTTACATCCCCAGGAGGAACAAAGACAACAATCTACCTCCTCAGATATTTTTCCATCACACCAAACAAAATGGAACCTCTAATACTGTGGGGTCCTGAGTCCGGCAGTCTTAGAAATGGCCCCATTTTGATGGATGGTTGCAAAGGGGAAAGACTAAGTTCTGATGCTGCTGCTCTATCTGCACCTAAAAGGCCAATCCTGAAGAAATCATTTGCTTCTCTGGTTAACGTTTTCTCTTTTTATGATGCCAAGGTTGGGCTAGGATCACAATTGCTTGAAGAATAAATCATAATAGAGGCATCCCATTATTGCGGCTCATCAAGGAAAGTATCTTCCAGATACACAAGGTAGGAAAGGGCTGAGGTGGCCTCCTCTCATGCCTGTTGTGGGAAAGAATATTAAACTCTTCAGGGCTTCTCTACCCCAGCTAGTTCCCAAATAATCGAGACCTCTTGAATTTATAAAAACTTTAAGGAACAGTAACCAGGCAGATATCAAACCTCTAAGTTATTTTGCTATTTGCCAGCTACACGCCCCAAGTTACTTGCCACAGTTTTTCTTGCCTGGGTCCACTGCTTCTGTTCCATGAGGCCATCCCTCATGGCCATGTGCTCAGGTCCTGACTGCTCCATGGCAACCTCTTTCTGGCTTCTCCTCCTGCCAAACCTTCTGCTTCCTCCTTCCTCCTCCTTCTCCTCCTCCTCCTGGCCTTGTGGTCTCTCTGACACCCTAAGCCAGGGAACCTACGCTTTGCCTGCTTCTCTTCTGCCCAGTTACAGGCTTCAGCAACTTTATTAACTAATCAACTTTAAATTAGGTAGAGCAAGGTTTATACAACAAAGAGCAGTGTAAGTGAGAATGTGCTTGATCTGAAGAGCAACCAGATCTTGGGGTCAGTATTTAGCGTTAGAATGCATAGCACCAGACCATCCTCAACACATGCCCTATGGTAGGAAGTTGATGAGTCTCTTTCTGCACCCCCCAGCAATTTATGGGGTTGTGATGGTTAGAAGAGACTGGATACTTAGGTACTTAGAATAGAAATGGATCATGTCCTTATATAGTTAATTGCCTTTATTTTTACCCACCACCACCACTGTGTACAAAGAAGCATATACATCCACATGCTTCGTTGCAATCACCTCACAGTTATTTTAAAACCACACTAAGCCTGTTAGGACCTCAGGCACAGTTCTAGTGAAAAAAAAAAACCTGTCTCCCATAACATAGACAAACGCCTATGTTTGGTGCTAGAAAGAATTCATAAGACTATTATTTCATTAGAATACAGATGAAGAGACTGAAGTCCAGGGAGGTCAGGCCATGTGCCTGCTGTTACAAAGCCAATTAAAGCCAGAACCCAATCAGAACTTAGCTCAGTGAGGTTTGACCTGGAATATTAACCAAAGGAGGGAAAACAATGCTCACCTCACTTACTGAATAGCTCTCCAACACTCCTGTAGGCCGGAAGCCCCTGAGGTGCTTCAGAGTCTTGAGCATCTATCCCAAAGTTAACCCAGGCTCCTGGAAGGAGGTCCAAGGGTCAGCATTGCAAAATGTCTTTCCCAAAGATTCCCAACAGCAACTTTCGAGAAAAACATCAAGTTCAGTTGTTCTATCATGTCCTCAGTTAGGCTTGAGTGTTGACTCAGTTAAGTTCAATTCAGGACAACACTCTGGGCCCCGGACATGGTTACAGGATGACATGTGTGTCCTGTGAAAGGAGAATGGAATATCACTAGGAAATAAGAACTCATAGCATTGGTCAGCACCCTTACCCAACCTTGACAAGGCCTCAGGCATGATCTCAGATGGCCCAGGCCCTCCTTTCTGGCCTTTTTACGCTCGACTCTTCCGGCATGAATGGCTTGAGAGAGTGGACCTCCCTAGTTATTCGTGATAGCTTTAGTGTCACCGAGACTTATGTTACTGGCATCCACTATCAATCATGTAATTTAACAGGTTGCACTTAGATTTTTCTTTTTTCTTTTTCAATTCACCTTATCCAGTCTTTCTAAAACTTGCCATCTGTTTCCAGGGGCATTAAAAAGTCTTCTGCTATTCCATTGGTGTACATGTTGCTTAATTAAGCTCTGTAATTACAGTAAAAACTGCAGTAGCACAGACAAGTTTGGGAACAAACAATGGATTCTTGGTAAGCACAGGCTTAGCTGGTGGGAGTGTGTGGGTTAACTCACCTGGGTGGTGAGGCTGTTAGACATGTGAAGGATGCAGAGTTGATTAATCCGGAGGCCGCCAAAGCATCCGGGGAGCTGTCTAAGCTCTACAGAGCTTTTCAAAAATATATATACAGTAATTTATTGGACCAATTTCCCATGTTGGACGACACCTAAGCATCCCACCTCTGTCTCATTGTTGGAGCCACACAGCATTCAGTACCCATGCAGGTAACTCCCTGGGCACCTTCATAGTTATTCCCAGGCTTGGATTGACAGGGCAAATTTGTATACATTTTAAAAGACATTGTTAAATTGCTCTCCAGAAAGATTTCCCTGGCCTTGGTATTTTAAAGCACAATTTAAAATAACCGGAGGCCTTTGAACAGGCAGTCTAATTAAACAACCAACTCCGTTCTCCTGCATGTGGTAAGAATTTAAGTGCACCCCCCCCCCAAAAAAAAACCAGTGATTTCACCTCTTTTTAGGCATGGTTAGAAAATACCTCCCTTTCTGTTTTGTGTGACAATAGCAACGGTTCCCACGGCAGAATTT
Source organism: Pachyuromys duprasi (assembly GCA_028658305.1). NCBI lineage: Eukaryota > Metazoa > Chordata > Mammalia > Rodentia > Muridae > Pachyuromys > Pachyuromys duprasi. Next base: position 41,350,335 of record CM053765.1, on the reverse strand, counting down.
ATTTATTTTTTCATCTAGTAATTGAATCCATTTGCTTTTAGGATGTGGCTAGGACAAATAAGCCAAAAAAATGCAAGATTAAGGCAACTTGATTCTTATGCCATGTTCGTAGTCCAACTTTGGGTTTGGCCGGTACCGTTGCCATGGTTTGTGAGGTTGTGTTGTAGCAACAAGAACCTCAAGCATCAGTGTGTGAAATGCGAGGTCCCTCTCGGAGGAACATTCTGAACTCTGTGAGGAAAAGGCTCAGATCAGGTGGTGTCCTGGACCGGCTCTCAGGAATGCCCATTCTACCCGAAGCTCAAGCCAAGAGCAAAACAGTCATCAATTTCTCTCAAGAGTTTTTCCATCTTTCGGAACTTCCCAGGGTGGGAGTTCAGTGTGCGAAAGTTGACAGAGTGCGGCTGAGGGACGCTTGGACACGGAGTTTAAAATAATGTGAAATCGCAGTATCTCAATGGTTTTGGAGCAACTGCGCCCTTCTGCTTTCTTCCCGCGTATTTGGGATGAGAAAGAAAGTGCCCAGGGGAGCTGTTTTTATGCCTTTTGGCAGCCATCAGGGCTTGAAGTGGCTACGGGGAGAAGGGCGCTGGAGGGCGTGCTGGAAATGGAGCTAAAATCTCAGCTTCCCCCCACAGGCCGCGCATCTGGGCAGCTGGAGCAAGAGTAACCGTCGCCAGACCGGGATAAAATAGAGGAATCAGAGTCACTAGGAAAGGCCCTAGGCAGTACAATGCCGTCTGGGTAAACTCAGCCAGGGAGGTACAGCATGACCTTGGAGGGCGTTTTATAACATTTTGGCAAATATCTGTGTGGGCAAATGCTGTTAATTAAAAACAAAACAAAACAACTGGACTGTTATGATTTGAAGAAGGTGTCTATAAGTGACAGTGGAACATACAGATATCATCTTAATTTCTATTTATTCTAAAAATGTCCAAGTCTTAGAGGATTAAGAGCAGGTGGGATCAAAAAAGGACTGGCCGGGCAATCTCCTCCTACCCACGGGACAGGAGGGGTACCAGACCCTTTCCCATGTCTCTCCAAAATGCTAACAGGGGCTTAAAATTCCCCAGAAGAAATTCACATGATACGTGAAAACATTTTCAAAATCAAAGTTACATAAGAAATACATGTAAGAAAAAAGATGAATAACAGAACCATCTAGTTAAGAAAAGATATTCATCGTGATGTATCAAGTCCTAAGGTCTTCGTTCTCAGAGAAAATTGTTGCCCGGACTTCAATGTTCATCAACATCTAGTTTTTCTTTAGTGCTTTACTTTCGTTGTTAATGCTTTTTACTTTGTCCTCTGAGGCAGGAGTAACAACTGACTTAACTATTTAGCTAAGGCTGCCTGTCTTGAAATCTTCCTGCCTTAGCTACCTGAGTCCTAGGTTTACAGGTGTGCCCACATGGTCCATAAGTACTTAATTTAAAAACAAAACAGGATTGATTTATTCTTATTTTATGTGTTAGAGTGTTTTGTCTGCATGTATGTGCACCGTGAGCACACAGTGCCTGTGGAGACCTGCAGAGGGTGTTGAATACCCTGGAACTGGAGTTACAGAGAGCTGTAAGCCAGTGTGTGAGTGCTGGGAACTGAACCCATGTCCTCTGCAAGAGCAAGTTCTCCGGACTGCTGAGCCATGGCTGGTTCCAGCCCCAAGAAGCACTAAATTTTAACAGAGCTGATATTTACCATTTTCTTCTTTGTGGCTTTGGCTTTTACTTCTTACGTGAAAGTAATTTTCTAACAGTTATGAAGCTATTATCCCTTGTTTATTTATTTCTTAAAATGTCACTGTTAGTTTTTCCCCTTAAGTTTTTAATTTACCAGAACTGATTTTTATGTAAGCTCTTAAGTGGAGACCAAATTTGATCTGTTTTCTTTATTGAGAGCCAATTGTTTCACTGCCATTTTTTTTCATTTGTGTGTGTGTGTGTGTGTGTGTGTGTAGTGTGTGTGTGATGGGTGTTGAAGCGAGGACCTTGAATGTGCCAGATAGCCACACCACCACTGAACTACATCCCCAGGCCCTTCAGCAGTGTTTTCTTAAAGTCCATTCTTTGCTGTTGAAATGTCCTCTCTGCCATAACCCACATAGCTGCCCTCTGTCCTGTTTCATCCTAGAATTACACACCAGAGGTTTAGTTAACATACTATATGGTAAATCTCTATAACCACTGAGATGAAGTCTTCCTTCCCTGGCTCAGTTATTCAAACCTGCTTCTTCCCCAGGCATTGTAAATGCAGCTTGTCAGATTACATACATAACCACACACACATTGTGTTGATTTTATAGATTCCAGGAGACATTGCATCTTTGCAATTTTGAGCTAATTCATAGCAAACCTATCTGTACTTGGATTTGTTTATCTTTTGTAATATATTGTTATTTCTATGGGAGCTCTGTGCATTTTTTTCTTAAGCATGTTGCTTTATTTTGGGTGGTATTGTATATTACAATTTAAAAATCTCCTTTGGAACACTTTCTCAGAACTCTTTCTGAGTGTGTGCACGTGCATGCGTGTATGCATGTGTGTGCGTGTGCACACGCACATGCGAGTGGGAGTTAAGGCCAGGGGACAACCTTGGCTGTTACTCCTCAGGCTCTGACAACCGTTTTCATTACAGAGACAGGGCCTCTCACCAGGAATTGCCATGTAGTCTAGACTGTCCAGCCACTGAGACCCAGGGATCTACCTGTCTATCCACCATGCCTCGCTTTGTGGTTCTCTGTTGGTTTGTTTGTTACAGGTTCTAGGGACCAAACTCAGACCCTTATAACTGCATGGCAAGGACCTTGTCATGAGTTAACTCCCCAGCTCCTAACTCTTGGTTTTTACTTTTAAGAAATGCTATTGATGTTTGTGATAATTCATGTTAACAGAAATCTTCACTGGATTCAGAGTCACCAGTCACACCTCTGCGTATGTCTACAAAGGTGTTTCCAAAGATTATTTGAGAAGGGAACATGCATCCTAAACCTAGGCTGCGGGGCTCCAGGCCTGGGAGAGAGGGGAAAGTTGGGGACATGGCGGCCACCGCCATTCCTTTGCTTCATCTTGGCTTCGGATGACTACCGCTCACTAGTTCCCCCTGCCTCTCCTGCCGTGACAAACTGTATTCCCAGAACCCAGGAGCCAAAATAAACGTTTCATTTTGCCAGGTATTTTGTAACAAGTATCTGGTAATGTTTATATCTAGATTTTTATATCTAGCAGAGTTTAAAAAAAAATAAAACTCTCTTACTAGTTTGAATTATTTATCTGAGGGTTCGGAAGCTTTTTCCATAGGGAGCCATATTAGCTGCAGCTAATCTTTTTTTTTCCCGTATCTTTCCACTCTTGCTAAAACTATCTAGACTTGCTGATAGAAAAGCAAGTGTACAATGAAACTTGCTACATTGTATCGATCAGTATTTTAGTTTTAAATAAACTTACTCTTCTCTTAATGTGCTCCTGTTTGAATATCAAGGTAACGCTAGCCTGGCAAATGAACTGGAAAGTGTTCTCCCTTTTTACACTAAGAATGGTTGCAGAGTTAGAATCCTTTCTCGGATGTTTGGGATTGTTAGACTTGTTAGAGATGCCAGTTGGGCTTAGACTTCTAGTTGTGAGGATGCTCAATTTTTTTTTTTCAGAATGATTTTTTAGGTCTTCTATTTTTTTCTGAGTCTATTTGGGTTATGTATTTTTGTTTGCTTGTGATTTTTATTGCTGTTGTTTGGGGTTTTTTGTTTGCTTGCTTGCTTTTTGAGACAGGGATTCTTTGTGACACCTTGGCTATCCTGGAACTCTTTCTATAAACCAGGATAGCCTTGAACTCAGAGATCCACCTGCCTTTGCCTCCAGAGTGCTGGGATTAAAAGCATGTGCCATCACTGCCTGGCGGGTTATATATGTTTTAAAAGGAATTTGTTTATTTTTTTTCTTTTACAATGCAAATATGTCTGCTTTCTGTATTTATAAAAATCAAGTTTAAAATATTTTTGAATTTTTATTTGAATTTATTTTTTGAACCATGAGAAATTTGGAGGTGAGTTTCTTAACTCCAAACATTCAGGTGTCTTCTAACTACACTTTTATGATTGATGTTTAAGTTAATTGCCTTGTTAGAACATTAGGTGTGCTTTATAATCCATTTAATTTGGCCTGCTATCACAAATGCTTTCTATATGCTTTGTGTATTTCAATTAATTTTTGTTTTATCTAATTTAGGAAAGCTATGGGCATAAATCTCATGTTAGTCTCTTTTTATAGAGAACTGCAGCTACTTCTGTTACCTTCCTTTTGTTTCTAGAATTTGTATTCTAGAATTTGACCAAGATATCTTAATATATGGGCCTTTTAAGTTTTTTCAATTAAATTTTTATTTTTTATATTAATTACAGTTTATTCACTTTGTATGCCCCCTCCCACCTCCGCTCCCAATCCAGCCCTCCCTCATCTCCTCCTATGTCCATTTCCAAGTCCATGGATAGGGGAGGCCCTCCTCCCCTTCCATCTGACCCAAGCTTATCCGGTCTCATCAGAACTGGCCGTATTGTCCTCCTCTGTGGCCTAGCAAAGCTGCTCCCTCATCAGGGGGAGGTGGTCAAAGAGCTAGCCACTGAGTTCATGTCAGAGACAGTCCCTGTTCCCCTTACTAGGAAACTCACTTGGACACTGAGCTGCCATGGGCTACATCTGTGCAGGGGTTCTAGGTTATCTCCATGTATGGTCCTTGGTTGGAGTATCAGTCTCAGAAAAGACCCTTGTGACCAGATTTTTTGGTTCTGTTGCTATCCTTGTGGAGCTCCTGTCCTCTCCAGGTATCACTATCTCCCCCTTCTTTCCTAAGATTCCCTGCAATCTGCCCTAAGTTTGTTTATGTGTCTCAATATCTGCTTTGATACAATGCTGGATAGAGTCTTTCAGAGGCCCTATGTGGTAGGCTCCTGTCTTGTTTTCTCCTTCTTCCGGGGTCCATCCTGTTTGCCTTTCTGAGTGAGGATTGATCATCTTACTCAGGGTCCTCCTTCTAGCTCAGCTTCTTTAGGTGTACAGATTTTTTTGGTTTATCCTATAGTATATGTCTAGTATCCACTTATAAGTGAGTATGTACCATGTGTGTCTTTCTGTTTCTGGGATACCTTACTCAGGATGATCTTTTCTAGTTCCTACCATTTTCCTGCAAATTCCATGATTTTCTTGTTTTTAATTGCTGAGTAGTATTCCATTGTGTAAATATACAATTTCTGTATCCATTCCTTCATTGAGGGACATCTGGGTTGTTTCCAGGTTCTGACTATTATGAATAAAGCTGCTATAAACATGGTTGAACACATGTTCTTGTTGTGTACTTGAGCATATTTTGGATATATGCCTAGGAGTGGTATAGCTGGATCTTGAGGAAGCGCTATTCCTAATTGTCTCAGAAAGCACCAGACTGATTTCCAAAGTTGTTGTGCAAGTTTACATTCCCACCAGCACTGGAGGAGGGTTCCCCTTTCCCCACATCCTCTCCAGCATGAGTTGTCACTTGAGTTTTTGATCTTAGTCATTCTGTAGGTATAAGGTGAAATCTCAGGCTTGTTTTGATTTGCATCTCCCTGATGGCTAAGGACGTTGAATATTTAAGTGTTTCTCTGCCATTCTATATTCCTCTACAGAGAATTCTCTTTTTAGCTCTGTACCCCATTTTTTAAATTGGATTGCTTGATTTGTTGCTTTTTAACTTCTTTAGTTCTTTATATATTCTGAGTATTAGCCCTCTGTCAGATATAGGCTTGGCGAAGATCCTTTTCCAGTCTGTAGGCCGTCGTTTTATTCTGACAACAGTGTCCTTTGCTTTACAGAAGCTTTTCAGTTTTGTGAAGTCCCATTTATTGATTGTTGATCTTAAAGCCTGTGCTGTTGGTGTTGCCTTGTAAGTTTTTTTATACATAGGATTCCCTGGGCCTCCCTGGTCTCTTCACATTGTTATCTTTACTTAGGAGTATAAAATTCCACACACGCACTCACCTTTCTTCTCATTCTTTCTTTTTAAATTTCTATGTGTCTCCTAGTTTGCTTTCTTGTTGCTGTGATAAACACCATGACCAAAAGCAACATGGGGTCTGGTGGGCTGGGGAAGGGTTTATTTCTCCTACACGCTATAGTCCATCACTGAGGCAAACAAAGGCAGGACATTAAGACAGGAGCTTGAAGAAACCAGAAACACTGTTACTGCCTTGCTCCAAGGCTCACACTTAGCTATCTCTATTACATAGCCCAGGCCTACCTGCCTAGGGATTTTACCTATATTAGGCTAGGCTCTGCTACATCAAGAAAAGGCTTCCACATGACAATCTGATGGAGAAAAATCTGTGTGTGTGTGTGTGTGTGTGTGTGTGTGTGTGTGTGTGTGTAAGAGAAAAGGAGGCATGCCAGTGGATAAGAACCTTAGGAATCATTCCTTAGGTTCTGTACATTAATTAATTAATTAATGTGTTTATTTATTTGTAGAAAGGATTTCGCACTGACCTGGAACTCTTCACGTAGGCTCACTATCTCCGGAGCTCTGGAATAATAACAAGCTCAAGCCACCACACTCAGCTGTGTTTTGCCGCTTTTTCTGTTGGTTGATGGGTGTCAATTGGCTTTTATGCTAATGTAGGTTCCAGGGACTGAACTCTTGTGCTTGCCATGCAGACACTGTGATGACTGAGCTATCTCCTCCATCCCCCTCAGCGGTTGTTTCTTTAATATATTCCCCCATTATCTTCTTTTTCTTTACTGTTCTGAAGGCTTGGATTTCTGAGTCCTTTAGACGATCGTGATGGCTCTTGTGAAGTTCCTCTGCACACCTGTTTCTGTACACCATACAACACGAGTTCTCTTCAGCTGGCTCAAACCAACCATCTTTTGGTAGGCACGGCTGTGTTTGTATCTGTCCCTTTTTGTAATTGCAAAGACTTCTATAGCTTTTTCCTTGCAATCCTTTCCGTGTCTTCTGCTCATATTTTCCAAGGACAAAAGATGTCCAAAAGACATCTTTTATGTCTTTGAATTACAAAGTGTGTGTGTGTGTGTGTGTGTGTGTGTGTGTACAATAATTGCATCATCTAAGCATCATTAGTACTTCTCAGTCATCTTTTATCTTATGACTTGAACTGGAGGCTCATTATACTGTTTGGCAAGATTTTTAGTGCGAGCTCCTATTTCGTAAACATATTTGGTAAGCTGTTTAAAGAGCCATTTCTATTATTTTAGTTATGTGTACATGCCTATGTGTGCAGATATGCACCCGTGTGTCGCAGTGCTTGGGACAGCCAGAGCCGGAACTGCAGGCAGCTGTGAGTCACCACACTCAGCTGCAAGAGAGCAAGATGCGCTCTTAACCACTGAGCCACCTCTCCCGTATTTGGAAACATTTTAATGGTTTCCAGCAGAGAAAATTTTGTTTGCTCTTGCTTGAGTTACCAGGTTACTAAAAACCTCAACTATTTTAAACCACACATTCCCGTTGAGAGCTTCAGACAACCCAGGTAGCAAGAAGTCACATAAATTGTAACCTACGGTTAAGAAACCAAGAGAATATTTCCCCCTGCTGTCCTCACAACTAGAGAGAAGTTTCCATTCCACAGGGAAAAGGCGAGTTTGCTTCTGGCCCTTCACTGGGCCTGGAGCCCTGGAAGCTTTCAAGAGGACCCCTCTTTAGCCTTCCTACTCTGTGTTTTTCTCTCCTGTGCACTCAGTGGTGCACAGCTCCCCTGTTTCACCTGAGAGCACAAGCTAACCTCAGTGCTCCTTACTCTGCCCAGTTCTACCCTTAAAACTCACATAAAAACTAATCAGATGACTCCTGAGCAGCATCTGCTTCATTAGTCTGTCCTCATGGCGTACTTCCCTTGACTTCTTGCTCCTAGTCCATCTTGTCCTTTCCCTTTCTCTCTTTTCCATCTCCTCTTGATCTCCTGACTCCAAGACTGGGAACCTAAACTCCACTTACCTCTCTTCTGCCCAGTCACAGGCTTCAACATCTTTATTAACCAATCAGAGATAACTGGGGAGCATTCCTAACAGCACATGGATACAGGAGATGGTTCAACATCCATAACAATGCCTGTGGCAAGGTGGTAACCAGGTCTCAGGGCACTGAAATCAGCATCTGAAAACACAAGACCCTCTGCCAGCAATGTGTGTGTGTTTCACATATATATGAGATTAATTCTTTAGTCTCTGATAGAGAAACCTGGGATCCTTCAAAAGATTAAGTGATTAAATTCTTCTACATAGGTTAAAATTTAAGAAAAAAAAACTTTATAGAAATATGCTTGAGGATAATTCCAATTATTCTGACAGGAGGTAACTTTGAAATTGCTTTATTAGCTTAAAAGATTTGCATATTTTAAAACTATCTGTCCTACATAAAAATAATTTTATTATCCTGTTTATAAAAAAATCAAATTTGCATGTGCTCAACGTTGAATGTAGAAAGATATGATCAAAAAGTTTAAGGAAAAATTAAAATAACCCAAAGGCCATTATCACTCTGAGAAAATGGTGGCAAAACATGTCCATATATACTGAGTAGATATGTAATTTATCTTTATGTGTGATATTACTCTTTGTATGTAAACACTGTCTTTCAAAAGTGGGATTATTTGGCTCACATTATCTTTGAGTTTTCATCACGGTAACTGTGCTTCTATTTCTACCTTTGTAAATGCAAATTCTAGGAAGCAGGGTTGTGTTTTGTTAGGGCTAGCATCTCACACAGCACCAGGTACCACTTGGTCAGTTCTTTATTCTTTCAACAAATATTTCCCATCCATTTTGTCTTGCCTGTGACTGGTCCCCTATGAAGCCAGCTACTAACTTTCCAGAAAGAGCAGCCATAAAACATTTCCATTTTCACCATTAGACTCCCCCAACTTCCTTCCACCATCACCTTCTGGGTAAGGAGTGAGGGAGGTCCCAAAGCAGCCAGCATGTGGCCTGGCCAGGGCAGTAGGTCAACATACAATAAAGACAGAAAATTCTATTTATAAGACTTGGAAGCCTGGTGTGGTGGTGCACACCTTTAATCCCAGCACCCAAGAGGCAGAGGCCGGTGGATCTCTGTGAGTTCAAGGCTAGCCTGGTCTACAGAGCTAGTTCCAGGACAGCCGAAGCTACACAGGGAAAAACCATCTTCGGAAAAAAAAAGGGGGGGAGAAGTGTGGGAGGTGGGGATGAAGAATTCAGAAATACTCAGCAAAAAAAGACAGGACCAGGGGCCGAACTTTAAAGTCCTTTGATGGTACAAGACCACAGAGGCTACAGAGGACCAAGTCTACAGCCTACAGTACGTTCGTTGAAGTAACATCTGGTAGAAGGACAAGACAGGGAGAGGGCACTATGATGGAAGGGATGCAGCTGAGTCAGGCTGTGCTGGTGCAGAGGAGAATCCACACACTCAGGTTGCTGGTTCCTCCCTTGAGTCACCTCCCCCTTGGACTGGGAGTGGTCCACTTCTTCCATCACATTTGTTATAGAGTCCATCTCCTTAAATAATCTCTGTATCTTACAATGTTATATGATTCATCTACCCATAGTTTAAGTGACTGTTCACTTCCCAAGAATCAAAATAGCACAGTTGTTTGATTGTTTAGACTCGAATTAAAGTGACATATAGATGTGTGTGTGATTTTACATGTATATGGACATTTTTGTTTAAGTATCTTATTTCTAATTTCATTGCAATATGACTAGGGGATGTGAACTACGTTAGCTGCAAATTTTGGAATATGAGGGGGTTTTGTGGCGATGAATAGCTGGGTCTTACTCACATGCCAAAAGGAACATGCATTCTCAGTGTAAAGGCCCTCCATTTCATGATGTTAATAATACATTAAATATATTATTTAAATATGCCTTTATTTTGGGCTTCCTAGTCCAGTAAGAATTAAAACAAGGGAAAGTGGGTCCTGAGATAGCAAAAACAAAATGACTACAAACTATGGTCCTAACAGCTGAGCTAACAGGTGGGGCCTGGGCAGCCAGGAGTTTGATGCTGAACAGCAAGGGATGAAGGCCCATTATTGCAGGGACAAAATGGGAAAACTGATATCAGGAACAATTTCATGGCAGAGAGAATGCTTACTGTGCTCATGGTTCTTTCAGGAGAGTGGGATATAGGATTTGTACTGTATGTGGGTGGACAGGCCTGCAAGGTTTCAAGGAAAGCTGAGGCAGGAACTGCCTGGTTCAAAAGTAGAGGTGAAACAAAACAGAATACAAAAAAATTGGAGCTTGGGCAGCAGGGAAGTTGAGCAGCTCTAGAGTCCAAGCAACAGGATAGTGGGTTGGGGGGAAATATGAGTAGTTATAGGCCTTTCAGACTCTGTTCCCAAACAGAAGACTCATTATGGGTATGGCATTCTCTTCCAGGCTGCTCGATAACCATTTGTTTAAAGAGAACAAAAGGAGCTGAGTGGGAAAAAAAAAGAATTAGACTCAAGAATTATGTCTAGGAAAAAAAAATTGCAAGTAGCTTAAGGCATAGAAACTTTCTGGAAGCAAATCTTTTAAAGCCTCTCAAGGATTTGGAGAGAACTGTGTTCTCTGAGGACTTTTTTGCTACTGGAAACCTCTCTGACCTTAAACCTTATCAACACACATGACACACTTGTAAAATGATACAGCAATCTGGGAAGAGTGGCTGAAGACAGGCCTGCTACATTCTTGGCAAGAGTTGCTTCATGAAAGTTTAAGTTCTGGGTATCACTGGCCTAAACACCTAAAGGAACTCGCGGCACAGGGCAGCCTGCTTTCATAGGCTTCTCTTTGCTCTATCTCTACCGGAACCAGATTTTGTGGTTGTGTGACTTTTAGTGGGGACACATAAACAAACATTTGTACTACTCAAATAGGGCAGATCAAAGAAACTATTCTACCCATTTCTGGCTTAGTGAAACCAAGAGTTTTTTGGGGTCACTTACAAACATATCTGTGAAGGGGTTGTTTACAACATGGACAACTCAAAGGCAGCGGCATCACTGAGATGCCCACCCCAGCAGAGATGACGAATCCAAAAGCTGTGACCCGGAAGCTCTTCCCATAACTTCCCAGCAGCTTGATGGGTCGAGTTGGCGAGATTCCTTTCCCCAACTTATTTAACTTTGGAACTTTGGATGGAAAGGGGGTGGGGCTTGCAAAGCTTGTACATTCAGACACTTCCTGAGACTTGGGAGTTGTTGCTTGCTGAGTTTTAAAGGAGCCTCTTTCTGGGCTAGAAAGTTTCAATTTGGTAGAAGTTGCTATGCCAAACCTGTGAGAAGTTTCTGAACAGTGAGGCTGATCTGCAACAGGAAGAGGTGCCAGGTAACAGGCCTCATCATCATCAGGTAGCTCTCTCTCACCCCTGAACCTTACCTCTCCAAACTTGGGAGTACTGCTAAGGTTTCCTGAGACACCCCTCACTTTTCCCTCTTCTCTTCTTTCTTTCTTGAAGACCTGGTCTTGCTGTGTTGTCCTGGGTGGCCCGGAACTTGCAGCAATTCTCCCACTTCTGCCTCTAAACTTTGGGATTACCTGCATACCCACCATACCCAGCCTCCCTCTGCTCTTTGAAGAAAATTTCTGAATTTTATGGAGATGTAGTTTTATGCATCATAATATAACTTACTCATCTTGGTTCTACATGATCCTGACAAAGCTGAAATTATTTCCTGAATTAATTCAAGGTCTGTTGACACACATAGTTCTGTTTGTTGTTTTACTAAATGGCCTTTGAAACTGTTTTCCCTCACTCGTCATTAGCATTAGCTGCACTGATTTATAGAGCACTCGTCATGTAATATGCCAGGGATGGCAAGTGCTATTTAGGGAGTTATATTTACACCCCTCTGTCTTCTATGCTATACTTAGTTCAAAACTTAACATATAATCTACTAAAAATTCATAAGTAAAAGGGTACAGAGAAAAATCAATGGGTGCAAATAATGATGATGTCTATGACGTGACAGAGGTTGGGAGAAACCCACTCAATTAAAGTGGTCTGGAGAGAATTGCCCAAGGGTAATTTACATTGAACCAGTTGCTGCAATAAAATAGATCGGGTAGGAGTGAAAAAGGACCCTGTGAGGCCTCCACTCGTCTGAGGAGAAATGGAGGATGGGAGGAGTGGAGGGGAGGGGAGGTAACAGGAGGGGGAAGATGTGATGGAGTGTAAAGTAAATAAATATTTTTAAAATACAGAAAGAAAAAAAGGGTACCACATGTGAACCTTTTAGCCTCATATTTTGGCAGTATTTTCAGAGATGATGGGAAATCAAGCAGGCAGGTTGGTTTTCAGTTCTGTTTCGGCACTATAGCGCTAGACAGCTCAACACTTCCGGAAAGAACGGTCCTTCCATGGAATAAGTGGACATTAACATAACACAAGCATTTTCTTCTGGGATCATGGTAGTCACTTCCCCGGTCTTTTTAAAGTTGGACACAGACACATGATTTGCCTCATCCAAGAAGTTATGAGCAGAAGTGATAATGGCCATTTCTTGGAATATGGCTTAAGAGATAAAACACAGTTCCCACATTTCCTTTGCCTCAGAAGATGGGGATGAGATGACATCTCTGTCAGCCTGTCCCTGAACAGTATGGCCAACAGAATTGTTAGCCAACCCTCTTGAAATGAGCTAAGGACCTCTGTTGCTCAAGGCCGCTAGCACTCTGGGGTTGCTGCACTTCTTTCTGGCTCAGCACACATATCTCTGGATAGAGTGGACTGCAAGATGAAGATAAGCAGCCTATAACTTGGACCACCTCTTTCCCACATCAACGTAAGTCTCTGGCCTTCTAGTTCCCACAGGCTGTTTTCTTAGCAGGAGCGCATGGTCATGGTAGGGTGAAAGAGCCCTGAACTGTAGCCCTCTGAGGCAGTGAGGTCCCCACTGTGGAGGAGGCTTCACTCACCTCTGGGGTAGAACCTCTCACATGTGGACTTTGAGACCTGACCTCTTTTGTGTGGACAGTTATTGGCTCAGCAGACTCCACCTGGTGGAAAGTGCCTACTTCTCATTTTATTTCAAAGCAATATTCCACCTTCCCTACTTCATTCTGAAACAGAGAAGCCCCTCAGGTTGCTACACTCCCATCTCAGATTCCTCTAGATCGACTCACCTCCTGCCGTGTCTCTGAACTCATGACGGTTCTGAGGTTGGCCTTCCCCATCTCACTGGACCAAGCAGGATTCTGAGGACACTCGTTCTACTGCCTCAACCTTATTTCACCTGTTTCATGTTCATCTTAGTTGTTTTGTTTCACTTTTTTTGCTCTCTTAAAATTCTCTCATCATTCTTACTAGACAGCTCTCAAGGGTTTAGTAAGAAGGTTTCATACATCTGGAGAGCTAGCATATTCTTCTGTGTAAATACATGTGTGCAAATACATATCTAGTGCTCTCCTGAGACTTGAGAGCAGAACATTAAAAAGTGAAATAAAATATGGGCTGGAGAAACAGCTCAGTCATAAACTTTCTTGCCCTGCAACCACATACACATGAGTTCAGTTCCCAGAAAGCATGCAGAAACAAAGCCAAGTGTGCTTTGGTATCACATGCTTACTTGTGATATCAGCAGAGAGCAGGCAGAAATACATGGATTGCCTGGGACTTGTTGGCCAGTCAGCTTGGCAACTTGGTGACTTCTAAGGGACTAAGAGATCCTGCCTCAAAAAACAAACAAACAAACAAACAACAACAACAAAATAATGGACAGCATCTCAGGAATGACATCAAGGTTGCTTTCTGGCCTCCATGTGTACCTACGTATATGCATGCATCCTAAAACATAGATATATACACACACAGTAAAATCTGTAATCTCTGAATAGAAAGTGCCTAAATATCCTTAGAGAAAGAGCTTGTATATGTGAAATAATGATGAAAGCTATATATGTATTGTTATGCATATATTGATAAGTTCTATGTCAAGTGGTTTAGACAGTTTAAAACATGGAAGTAGTTGAGTTCAACCTGTAGATATCTAATTTTTGATAAGCTTTATAGCAATTTTGGAGGAAAAGATGGCTGTGTTCCCTTTCTCATATTCTCATATTCCAATATCCAAGCAGCACAGAAGAAATATGGAAATTGACTGTCTCTGACACTGGGTGGCAGATGAGCCTCCCGAGTGCACATGTGGATGAAGATAGCCTAAGCATTCAGTAAGGCTGTGCCCCTGAGTTTCAGCAAGACTGCTTACGAGCAGGAGCACGTAGTAGAAAGAGCCAATTAAATCATGTCCTGAATCTGTATTATCATAGAAGAGACTCTTGGGTCCCCCGGAGCTGGAGTTAAGAGCTGGATGTGGGTCCTGGGGACTGAACGTTGATCTTTTGCAAGAGTAGTGTGTGCTGTTATCTGCTAAACCATCTCTCCAGGACAGGAATAGGGATCTTAAAACCGGAGATGCCCTGAAAAATCACAGGGCGTGCATCTTTGCCCTCTGCGTGGAGACCCAAATACACATACACTGCAGGAAGTGATCTCTCCTTCAAGGCTTTGTGACTTGGGGAACACACACTTCTTCAGGCAGCACCACACAACCACACAGCTACACCCTTCCCCATGGTTTTATTGTCTAGAGCAGTGGTTCTCAACCTCCCTGATGGTGAGACCCTTTAATACAGTTCCTCATGTTGTGGCGACCCATCAACCATAAAACTATTTTTTGTTGCTACCTCATAACTGTAAGTGTCGCTACTGTTATGGACTGTAATGTAAATATCTGTTTTCTGATGGTCAGAGTAGTCGCAGCCCACAGGTTGAGAACCACTGGCCTAAACTGTTTCAGAGAGAAAGTTCTGCTTCTCCTTCTTGCAGAGTTTGTGTGTTCTGTTGCTCCTTAGGAACAACTAAGCATGCTTATAAGAAGAGAACGTGTCTCCTGGATCCAGAAAGAAGTATGTGAACAAAGACATCTGTCATCACACTTGTCTCCTTCCTGAGCTGCCACTTAACTGTAGATTTCCACAGAACAACTCTTCCAAGTCTGTGCTCGGCTCACTCCCGGGAGAACACAAGGTTGGCATTTTCTGTGGACGTGCGGCACGCTTCAGCTTGGCAGGACTAGTTTTTAAAGCCCGTGCTCCTTAGCTGCTAGAGCCTTTTCTTTCCATGGCTCTACCCTTTGCCCTCGCTGGAGGTGACCTAAAGCGAGCTGGGCCCTTCTGTCTGATCTTATTCTGGGCCCTGGTCTCGCTCCCTCTCATTATCTCCACCCTTCACAGCTCGCTGATGTCTGTCACCTGGATTCTGCTCCTCAGCTTGAGGGTTGGAGCTCCTGGGGAGTTCCAGGATTAACATTCCACACCAGGATTTTCTGCTTCTGTCAGATCTCTGTCCCCCGTGTGCTCATACATCTTCCATCGAATGTTATGTTTCCCCACCCCTTCCACGCAGGCTTTTCCAAGCTCGTGTCCTGTGGTCCCAGCTTCCCAGATATCATCTTGGTATGTCTTGTTACTCGCTGCCCCCCTCATCTATAGTGTGTCCCTAACTCACTCTCTCTCTCCTGACTCTCATTCCATCTCCACTCCTCCTTTGCACCTTGCGGGTCTTTGCCAGGTACCTTCAGTGCATGGATACATATGTGAGGCAGAACCACTAAAGGAGGTGACGTGAGTAGACAAGGCGTGCCAGGCACTGTGAAGTGTGGACTTAAACAGTTAACAATCCAGGGGTGAGAATCACCATAGTCCCCCGGCAGGGAGGGCTTGCCTACCCAGAGCTTCTAGTACCTTTCTCTTTGGACCCTCAACTGGCAATGAAGACCTTAGCTGTGAGGCCAGTGTCAAGAAGAATGGAGTTTCGTACTGAGTTTTATGTCCTCTTGTCTTACTTCACCGTCTTTATCTGAGAGCTGACAGCAAAATCAGAGAGATCAGTGACAGCAACAAGACTGGGTCTAGAAAATTGGATCTGGATTGTGTTCAGCCCACTGAAGCATGGAATAATTATCTTTTTTTTTTCTTCAATTTTCTTCTCCTTCTGGATATTAAGGCCTAAGTTCTCACTCAAATTATAAAACATGTCATTTTTATTAGGGAGGTTAAAATCATTGCTTTCTAAGACCTGGCTGGTATGTATCCTTTTTCTCCTTGAGGCTGAGAATCTTTTAATAGCAGTGCTTATAGCAGGATGGAAAATAGGTTTATCTCAGGGGTTAGATCCAGTTTGGTTTCCTAGGACCTATAATATTGTAGCCAAGTGTCCTGCTCTATGAATAATACAACAGATGCCGGAGGGTTGAGCAGGGCACACACATGTTCTTTGATTTGATCAGCGCATGGTTTTCAGGCCCTTTGCTAATCACTGGGAAAATTGGGTCTGCAAAAGAAAGGAGCAACTTGGCTCCACGTATCTAATAGTTATGTGAAGAAGAATGAGATTAATTACGAAGATATGGTGAGTCTTGTGACGGAGGGAGCACTAAGTACTCTGGGAATGCACCGTGAAAAAGATAAGGGAACACAACCCTACACAGTGATATTCTTATCTCCATTTTTATTTATGCGCAAAACAAGACTCAGAAAACGAATTTGTCCAGGAGCGCACTCTGGGGCAGAAGAGCAAAAGCTGCAGAATTAGAATTCTTCCCTGATAAGATAGTCTCACTTCAGCTTTCCCAACCCTTTGTTGTTATGCAGATTCAGGTGCTAGCACACACCAGCAAACAGTGTGTACAATTCAACATATGCTAACTCACAAGGGGGGGGGGGGGGCGGTGGGTCCAACCTTGGCTATACATTTAGAATCACTCGAGGATTACCCACCAGGTAACATGTGCCCAATTGTATTTCAGAATCATTATGAACAATGACACTCAGACTTCCAGTGTGCCTGTCTGCCACATCCGTTTATCTCAACGTGTTCCATTGTATGTCAGATATACAGGGTTGGGAGCTTGCTGGAGCAGCTTCTTAGTTGGTGAATTCTCTGACTGACAGGACTGTATCGCAGATTCTTCCCTTAATTAGTGAATTTTCTTATCACTGTGGCACATACCTGACAGGAGCTACTATGGGGAGGAGATGTTTACTCGGCCTACACTTTCAGAGAAAGTGAACAGTCTGTCACGGGGGCGGTGAAGCTTAGGGATGGAAATGACCTGGTCAGTAGCAGTGGAGACTTGCAGGGATGGCCTCTCAGGAAGCGAAGAGGGCTAGATATAGACTTGGGGTGATCTATGGCCCTCAAAAGCTTAATCCTAGTAGTCCAGGTCTGCCAGCGAGACCTCTAGCTGGAACTCTAGGTTCCATGGCCTACATCTTTGTAAAGACCGTACAAACACCATCACCAGTTGAGGACCAAGTGTTCAAACACCAGAGCCTGTACGGAACATTCTACATCCAAACCACGGTGCTGTCAGATTGATCTCCTCTGCACTTAATATAAAGAGCAAGACCCTGGGCCTCCTATCTCCATCTGTTGATGTTAATACAGAAGTTCTCAACCTGGGAGTCAGGACCCTACAGGGGTGTTTACATTACAATTCGTAACAGTGGCAAATTTACAGTTATGAAGTAGCAATGAAAAAAGATTTAGGGTCGGAGGTCACTGCCACAGGAGGAGCTGTCTTAGAGGGTCGCAGCATTAGGAAGGTCGAGACCGCTACTGGGATAAGATGAAGTGTGTGGGGTTGTGGAACAGTGGTGGGGTGTAGATATTAGTGGCTAGAGGGTTCGCTGTGGTCAAATGATAGCCGCACATTCTTTGATAACTCTGTCACTAAGAGGTGGGATTTGACTCTCTTCCTTGTAGATCTGGAAAGTCTGATGGTTTTAGCCAGGGGAGAACCGCCAGATGCAACTGTGGGGCCCCAGGGGTTCCCTTAAAAGGAAGGGTAGCTCTTATCAGTTTCCAGGGCTTCGACTACACCAAGAAGAAGCCTGGCACACAGGAAGACAATGGAGACCTCTACTCTGCTACCATGTGGGCAGGAGGGCATGCCCACATGGGAGAACCTGAACCTTCATTATTACTCCATCAAGGCACAGAACAGGGATCCTCCCATGGAAGCCAGTTGCCCCCGGATACCGTCACTGAGTGATCAGGATTGACAGTACACAGAGAAGAGTCGCCTTGCTCAAAGTCCTATCTTTCAGAATTATGAGGTCCACAGATGGCACTGTTAGCATTCAGGTGCTGTGGTCCCCAGGAAACTTCCTCACGTGGTGAGCGTCATCTCCGCTGTGCAGAGGAAGTCATTCAGCCTCCCGTTTTTTTTTATTTATTTATTTATTTTGTTTTGTTTCTCAAGACAGGGTAACTCTATGTACCAGCCCTGTCCTGGAACTCTTTCTCTCTGTAGACTAGGCTGGCCTGGAACTCACAGAGATCTCCCTGCTTCTGCCTTCTGAGTACTGGGATCAAAGGCATGCGCCACCACCGCCTGGCTGCTTTGTGGATTTTTGTTGAGATACAGAGCTGAAAGGAGCCTCAGGAGGCTTTGCCTTTAGGCCCGGATCTGCCAGCAGTGCCTCTGCAACCTTGAGCAAGCACTGCCTCTTTTCCTGGTTTTATTTTTGACATTTGTAAAATGAGAACATTACACTAAACCTCTGAGTTCCCTTTCACCCCTGGAATTTTGTGACAGTCAGCATGATGGTACGTTCAACAGTAAGTACCGATGGGGAAGGACATTTTCACAGGGAACGCAGAACATCTCTTGATTATCACTGCCTTGGTCCAGACTCTGACCTACACTCAGGAGTGTGCAGCCTTGTCTCAGGCATCTCACTTCCTGATGGGCATGCCCGCTGTAAATACACATAGCTCAAGAGGAGAGAGAGAGACAGAGACAGAGAGAAAGAAATGAAACACCTTTCCTTTCATTCCATAAAATTCTTGTGCTGCCTGAGGTCAGGGCAAAGGATGTTCAGGGCCCTGGGGCTTCTCTGGAGGACTGAGAGAGAGAGTCACGAAATTCACCACGTGTGTTTGGATTTGCAGCTCAGTAACAAATCCATCTGTGAGATGTTCAGAATTTATCCACTTGGCCTCAGTGACTGACATGTCAGGGGCAGAAAGAAAACGTTCTTTGTGTGGAAAGCTGAGATCCGCACTGTCCCAGGACTGTAAATATAGCCGCTCACTTCCTGAAACTCCAGTTAGTCCCTGGTGACCTTTCCCAAAGTATTCTTTTTCTGGTTTCCATTAATAGTTCAGGCCCTAAGTCACTGCTCTTGACAATGTACATTACAGAGCCTTGCAGCTCGGTATGAGTTGGAATTGTTTGTTCAAGCCTTTGGCTTTAAAACTGAGACTTATCCTTGTGCACAAGTTCACAGGGTGCTAGCAGCTCAGAGTCAAAGCCAGGCTCCCAATGTGCCGTGGAAAATCATCAAAACAACGGTCTCTCAGCTCCGTTCCCCCATAAACCAAACCAAAAGAATTCCCCCAGGAAGAACATGTTTCTAATCTTCCCCTCAAATACAAGCAGCAGCAAAACAAAACATGACCCGGATGGTGTTTCCTACCCTGGGGTGGCAGCTGCTAGAATGCCACCTGTACTCAAGGGATCTTTTATTCCCAGCTGCTGGAGCCAGGCTGCAAGGCTTGAAGGAATGCCTGGGAGGTTGCTTCCTGTGGACTGAGAACACAAAGAATTCGTGGTGTGGCTCTGAAGTAGGAGCTACTCTAGCGTGAAGAGCTGAAAAAAAAAATTATTGGGCTAGCATTCCTATTCACTCCAGAGAGATAGGGGAGAGAGAAAGAATGTGTGTAAACGCAGAAGTCAGCACACATGTGTTCATGAGGCCACATACATACATGCTGGCTCTGTTCTCTTCTAAAAGTATTCTTTGAAATGACTTTTTTTTAAGACAATTCACGTTATTGTTTTCAACATCTAATCCAGGAGAGTGTCAGAACGGCTCACTGGGCACTGAGCCATCATACCTGTGGTTAGCCAAGTTCAGTGAGGAAATTTTAGAATTCGAGAAGGAGCCGGTGCTCTTTGGTTACTGCTGTTAATGGTTAAGTCACTGTCCTGATAAGAGAGTTTCAAAGTTTGCAAATAGGAAGCGGGACACTCCAGCTGGGACTCTTTCTGAAGAGGACTCCTTATTTCCCTCCACGTTGAGCAATTTGGATACTGCACGGGCTCTAACAGAAGTCGTTTTTTCCATGAAGCATTCAGAATTGATCTCCAATTTGTCCTCTCTCTCTAGAGAAGGAGAAGTCCCCTGTAATATCAGCTAGTATAGACTGCCAGGAGCGTAGAAAGATTTCTGGTTTTCTCCTAAAATTAGAGACACCACCACGCACCCAGGAAGTCTTCGGCTGCGATCAGTGCTTTCAAACCAACCTTTCCTGGAAAAGCGAACTTGAGTTTGTGGTCCATGGCACGCAGCTGAAACATCACGTGTTTAGGTGAAATACAGCTGGTGGCCTAAATGTAACATCGAGTCCCAGCTGATGCTGGTAAAAGCTGTCCTTAGTGATTCCCTCTTTATCTATTACCACATTACCAGTGGATTTATGAACATTTAGGAGAAAGGAGGATCTTAAGAATCTATCACTTTCTTTTGATCCCATGCAAGTAACAAATGCAGGTTGCAGATAAGCAGAATTGGTTTTGAGTGTGTGTCTAGAGTTCTCAGTGAGATCACTGATGTGGTGAGGAAGCATAGCTTAGAAGGGCCAGCCGAGTGAGGAGGTCACTGAGCTCTGCCATCTAAATAAGACACAGAATACAGGACTGCCCTTCTAGCCCTGGGGAATAAACACAAAGGAAGATATTTCATTACTTAGCTTGATAATGGTACTAAAATGATCAATCAAGTAACAGCCATCTTAATTGAGGGAACTGAAAGAAGGTAAGGCGTGGCAGAAAATATTGAAATTTTATATACATACGCCCTGTTGTTGTTCAAATTCACTCAGTTCTACCTTATCTATTACTGAGAAAACAGTGACAGAAAGAGGAGGCTTGGTGGACCCAGTCCAGCTCTACTTCTGGCCTGGCCTGACCACATTCCCATAGGTGATGTTTAATGTGAGGGTCTCCAAGCAGCACTTACAATTGACAAGACTGATTTTTCTCCTGATGAAAAGCTATTAAATGTGATTCATTCTAACGAAACTCAAGGAAGGTCCACCTCCTGTTTGCAAACAGAGAAGAAGGGGGATTCACAACAATCTGGGACAGCAAATCACTAGGCATGAGGTCATCTACTTTTGACCTTTGTTGGATGTTGATTTGAGTGACTGCTAATGTGAGAGACAAGAACTAAAGTCCAAAACCCAAATGTGAAGACTCTCAGGGCCCATGTTAATGGTTAACTTGGTGATTTCTTCATGACACACAGGCCTTACTCTTAAGCATTTGTAAAAATGGTTTTTATTGACACAGGAAACCTAAAAATAACTGAGGCCTTGGATACTTAGATCACAGAGCCTGCTTAGAATACCAACCAAACTGCAGGATGGAGGTCTCAGAGAGCCCACAAGATGAAGGAAAGTTTGTCTGGAATACTTGGTAAATGGATAGGGCCTGGAAGGCATTCAGGTCTGAGGCTTCCATGTCTGCAACTCACTTGAGTCAAGGCCCATCCTGGACCAAGATCTGAAGGGCCTGAACCCCTTTATTGCTGGATTCTGAATTGATAAGTGGATGATTCACAAGAAATAGTATAAAAATGAAGCCATATAATGTAAGAAGGTTGTTTACATTCCTAGTTGCAGGAATGCAGTCCTGAGAGATCATTTTATGCCTATTGGGGTAGCAAGCAAATACTACCTTTTTATAACACATTCTGTTTGTGATGTTGAGGATGAGTGATGCTCATGTGCATTACCTGTAGGAATTTAAACTGGAGAGATCTTGAGACAGTGCAATCTGTGCCTTGCAAAGTTGCATAGGAACTTCCTGTTCAGCCCAGTGACTCCATTTTAGAAGCCTAGTCCAGAAGACACCTCCAAAGGTAGGAAATTACATTTCCACAAGGTTGTTCATGGAAGCATTGCTTATAATTACAAAACGTGGCAAACGCTCTACATGCCTACAAATAGAAGATGCCTAAGTTAGCTATGGCTCATCCGTGTATGATATACTATATAGCTAAAATGAAAAGCAGAGTGAAGAATGTCTGTGAAGTGACAGGTACTGATTTTCCAGTGTATACTGTTAATTGTATAAGAGCAAAATGCAAAGAATGTGTACAGTATGCTACCCTTTAGGTAAGAAAACAGAGGCTGTTAGAGGTGTGTGCATGTGTAGGTTCATGGCGTGGGAATAAACTTCCTAGTTGCTTGCAGGATGTGTAAGAAAACAGAATGAGGAGAATGGGAAGTGAGAACAGAAAACTAAGGACAAGGTACAGCAGCAGTTCTCTGAATATATTGCACTGCACTCATCTGTTTGTTCAACTAGATGAACGTCTCACAGCGATGCCTTTCATCTGGCTTCCTTTCTCTTGCTGTGATTAAAACACTCCTACTAAAAGCAACTTAGAGGATGTAAAGTGAATAAACAAATTTTAAAAAAGCAGCTTGGAGGAGGAAAGAGTTCGTTTCATCCTATAATCCCAGGTCATAGTCCATCACTTAGGGAAGTCAGGGCCGGAAGTCCTGAAAGCAGGACGGCTTGCTATTCTGTGAAGCATTATCTCACTCACAACCAGGGAAGCACAAATGTGGAGGATGCGGCTTGCTAGCTGAGTCATTCAGGCTCATGCTTCGCCAGATTTCTCATGTCCAGAGAATGGTAACACCTACAGTGGACTGGCCCCTCCTACATCAGTTAATAATCAAGACACTCTCTCACTGATATACCCACAGAGAAACCTGAGAAAGATGAAATCACTCAATTGAGAGTGATTTTTTTCCTTTCGGTGATTCTGGGCTCAAGTAGACAATTGATGCTAATGAGGACACTCCTTCTTTTTACTTGTTACTTAAATTTAAATACTGAGCAGGGAGAATTCTGAATAGAACAAAATGGTAAGGCCTAACTAATGATATACTGACTGATATACTAAAAACCTTTACAAAAAGACCTATGTACAAACACTATAATAGCTCACAAATATTGGTAAATGTATGTCTTGGGGTATTTGGTTTAGGAGTTCTGAAATTGCTTTCTTATGTGTCGACTAGAATTGAAAAGATAAGAAAAATACTGAATAGTGAAATCCACATTTCTCAAGCACAAGAAAGAAATTGTAAATAAAAAAGAGAGAGGAAACAAGGATAGATAAATAGATGGGAGATAGATAGATGGATGGATGCATAGATAGATAGGCAGATGCGGAGATAGATAGATAGATAGATAGATAGATAGATAGATAGATAGATAGATAGATAGGAGGTTTCAGCTTAGCTCAGGATTCTTGTTTTGTGTGTGTGGATGAGATAAAGGCCAGTCAACAGCAAGTGACTTCTGCAATGTGTTTACCAGGTCAAAGGTTTTGTAAAACTACAAAAGTAACAGCTTTTAATCACACTTGGCTGGGTCACCACTCTGTCCTGCCCTCCAGTACATGTCACATTACGTCACATGTCATAGGAGAGGCTGTCAGGATTTTTAAGCTGCAGTTCACTAGAAGTTGGCTGGGTTTATTGGGATGCATTTGTAGATTTTATAGTCCTTTCTGTATATTATTAAATTGTCGCTCACTTAACCAGAGAGGGAATCTTTGAGATATACTCCAGCTATCCAAGTAAGTGCTCTAATTTTGTGTTTTTTCTTAAACAACATCCCAACAATGACCAGTTGTATAAGAATTAGATGCCTAAAATTTTGAATCTTATACCAGACTACTACTAATGTTTGAGGGGCGAGCTACTTAGAAATGTGAAAGGAAGAAACCACATGGGGGAAAATACCCACTTAATGTAAACCAAAGACAAGACATGTAATGTGTAGATTAAAATCTTCCAAACTTTAGATGCTAAAGCCATCAATTGTACAGACATATTTATGATAATTGTGTCGGTTGTAATGACCTTGAGTTTTGGAGAAATACTTAAGCTTTTGGCTGTATGCCATCAAAAATGCACAGAAGTATATAGTTCACTTTTAGAGCTGTTTAAGCATTTAGAATAAAAATATTGTCTTTATACATTTAAATAAATCTCAATGACCCAGAAAGCATGCCTAATAAACAATGATTATACAAGGGCTTAGGTAGCCTGGGTTTGACTCAGACCTGGATCGGTGAAGCTTGAAGAGTGCATTATATTCTTAATCTAAGAATCTGGGTAATATGTTGGATCATTTTGTTGGAATCAGACTTTCCTTGACCTCAAGCTGGCACTGTTCTGGATGATTTTCTTAAGCAAAAGTTAGCAGCAAAACAGGCCATCCTCAGAAAATGCTGAAGAACTAAGATGTCTCACAAAAGACACATTACTGAGTCAGAATGGTATTGAGAGTGTGCAATCGGTCACTGAGAGAGCCAGAGAGCCAGAAAGAGAGCGAGACAGAGGTAACAAGTATTGCATACTTACAGTTTGTTAAGCACCATGCCAACCATGAGTACGTTCTAAATGGGCACCTGATTTAACCATCACAGTAGCTTATTAGTCCTATTCTTCACATGCTGAGACTGGGGTCCATAAAAAGTTAAGTAACTCATCTGTGCTCAGATAGCTTCTCACCCTCGCTCCACTAACAATTTTAGCTTCAGGTCCTTGCTGTGGGAGACGTTGACATCTTACAGATCTTTAGGCCTTTTCAGCCTCTACTTATTTTATACCAGTCATGGCACCCTATTACTAGATGTGGCAGCCCAAACTACTTTAGATATTGTCAATGTCCCTGGTGGGGGTGCAACGGGACCCTCTTTGATTGAGGGCCTTGCTTATCAGCAGGCAGGAATTCCATATTCCTTTTGCCCATGGCTTTCTCTCTCTTGTACCTCTTGCAGCCGTGTTCATAGAACCCTGCTGGCCTTGCTTAGAACTCCCGAGGGAGGAGCCAGACTCAGGGAGACTGCTCACTGTTCCTACATTCTAACACTTCAGTCAACCGTAGCTCAGATCCTCATGGAGAACTCTGTATCTTATCAAGACCCCATAACCATCCACCTAACCTGAAGTGTCTCCCTCGTCAGGTCCCCGTTTCACTGGGCTTGACTCCAGTAGACGGGTTTGCGGTTAAGGCTGTACTCTAGTTTTGTGAAAGATGATGGACTCTGCACTTTTTGGTCTTCTTAACTTGTATTTGGCCTAACAAGAGGGGCTTGAATGGCAATAACTCTGCCCTTTGATCTTCATCACCTAGACACCCTGAGCCGTTTTTACCTTCAAGGCAGAGACAGTTAAGAACGTTTCAATATAAGCTGATATACCTAGAGCTTTGCTGTGCCCCATCTCTCCTCCTTTTCATGTGATGGAAAGAACTGCACAGAACTCTGCTCAGGAGCCTGGCATTTCAGAAAAGCACACTAAACATCTTGTGGGAATAATGTAAGATAATGATGTAAACTTATCTTGAAAACGGCCATAAATACCATGGCATTAAATGTGCCTGATAATTATATCCTACTTACCGGCATAATTAAGCTCCTCTATCTCTATCTACTCTCTTCTCTTTGAACACCTTTTCCAAACACCCTCTCATCAGATGTGCCGTGGGGTGGAGGTGGGGAGGGGTGCCTCTTTCTTGGTGTACAGTCTGCTTGCACGCACATTGTCCTGAAAAGGATGTTAAATGCTTCTCACATATTTAAATATCTTAAAAGCATTTGTGGATGATGGTGGCTTTAACAATTTCTTTATTGATTTCAGTGGATTCTTTTAAGTGGGAATAGGAGTGGAACGGAACTGGCTATCTCTTTCTCCCTTCCCTCTTCCTGCTCTCTTGCTTTTTCTGTCCCTCCTTAATTCTCTCTTCTTCTCCTTTCTCTCTTTTCTCCCACCTCTATCATTCTCTCTCTCTCTGCCTCTCTCTCTTTCTCTCTCTCTCTCTCTCTCTCTCTCTGTCTCACACATACACACACACACACACACTCAAACTGCAGTCTCTTTTGTTTTTTTCAAAGTCCTTTCAGGGGGTTTTAATTCTGTATCTTGAGAAATAATAATTTCAGTAATTTCCCAGCACAGTGCTCATTATACGAGCCCTCCAGAGGAGCAGCTAATCTTGAGACTAAATGGCCTCTTGAGCTTTCCTTTCTCAGATTTCACTCTGGAAACTCCTAAATTCTCTACCTTTGTTTGCCTTAAGTTTTACTGTCTTGTAATTGTTAGATCATTATCTCTCACAGTCTCCCACTTTCTCCCCCCAGCAAATAGTATAAGCTCCTTGGGGCAGGAGCTATGCCTTTTAGGTTTATGCCATTCTAGGGATTGCTTGATAAATATTTGTTGACACACTTGACATATTGACTCTCCAGGGTCACCTCACCACCATAGCTAATAGTTCAACACCACTGGTCACTTCTTTCTCTTCAGAGCAATAATCATGGTACTACTCATGGTACATACATGCCAGAACTTTTAAGGTAACCATTTTGGTATAACAGACAATGATATTCTTTGTTGTTATTTAACCTTAGGAAAAAAACTCAAGAAAACCAACGAGGTAATGCATCTTTTGTGAAACTCTGGAGAAATGGCCCTCAACCTGTGGGTGGTGACCCCTTTGGGGGTAACATATCAAACATCCTGTGATGTAACTATCAGATACTTACATTACAATTCATAACAGTAGCAAATTTACAGTTATAAAGTAGCAACAAAATAGTTGGAGTCACCAAAACATGAGGAGCTGTATTAAAGGGTCACAGCATTAGAAAGGTTGAGAACCACTGATCTGGTATGTAAAATAGGTAATTCATCTGCATCTGCCTATGTGCTCTGATATTTTCTGAACTGATTTCTGCTGAAGGAATCAGCAAATGGTCTTAAGAGTTCCCCACCACCCCCAATGGGATTGAGGTTGGTAAAGGCTGGGGATAGGATAGCCCAGAGAATTCAGTTCAATGCCCACTGTCTACCATGACTTAGTCCCTTCCTCCTAACCTTGGTCTGGAATATAATCTGTTCTAAGAAATGAAGGTGTGTTCTCTGTCATTTATTCAGGCTTCCAGATCTGATTACCTAGACACTCCAAGGTTAGAGCAAAGGCTCCTCATTGCATCTTGTTTCTTTGTAGGCAAGAATACTAGGAAGACAGAATATCTAACAAAGAGAAATTTGAAAAGCCTAAGACAGACAGATTTCCTTCTTACTTCTACCTACCCCCACCCAGATATTTCTATTATATTCTCTGAGTGTTGAGATGGATGTGACTTAGCTGTGATCACCAAAAGATGAGGCCGCACATAATTCAACCCCTACACTCTTACAATTCAATCCTTACTTTCAGCCTTGGCATATGCCAAGCTTGGTGGCTACCAAATATAGATGGATACAAAACCTTTTGCTTCAGAAAACCAAGGTTCACCTTGCTCAGCTGGTACTGGACATGATGTTTTCTGGGTGTGGCCAGGAAGACATTCAGAGTTCTCAGGCCAGCACGGTGTCTACATGTGTGGGTTTGGTCCCTTGTCTTGAAAACCTTACTTTACTGCTGATTCTGTCTCCATCTTCCAGCAAAAACATACAAAAGATCTTCCTCCAGTTCGTGCAAAACAACCTCTCCCTTAAAAAATAAATACTGAAGCATCTCCTCAGAGGTCTCAGTGGATGCCGGAACCAAAGTTCTCTTCCACTAACAGGGAGATTGGACAAAGGTGATGGTTTTCTGTGGAGGAAATCTGACACATATATTTGGGGTGGGTGGAAAGAAATGAATTATTCCCCTTTGGCCCTTTGGGTTGTGACTTTTTCTAACTTTTTTTTTACTGCTCTGTCTTGGCCCTGTTGGCAAGAAAGCTCATGATAAGGTTGTTGCTCTGAAAACCTGAGATTATTTCCTGAGATTCTCTTCCTGCAGCTGGAAAGCAAAGATGAGCACTAGCTCATGGATACATCAGGAGCTGTTTATCCAGGGGAGACACAATAGGAAATCAGGCTTCTGCTCAGTTTGTCCTTTCCTGCTTTCCCTGAGATATCTGAGGCAATGCAATTGTCAGCACTGTGGCTGGTCAGTTGTCTAGTACATTGCCAAGTCACAGCTAAGGGTCTGCTGAATAGTGGGAAAGGAGATGGAATTTGCCATCCTGACCTATCTCTGTTCGGTAGCACAAATGCCCTATCTGCCTCACGTAGTGATGGCACAGCTGGGGAACTGGCAGCCTGGTGGCCTTGGCAAGATGTCACTGAGCCCTGCCGCTCAGAGCTCTAATTTGGCTTCCTCGCTTCTTACAGCACATGCCCTCTGAGCAGCTGCCAGGATGCGGAGCCATCTTCATTCCCGAACACTGGTTGTCCAGTGTTGCTTTCTATAAAGCTTGTATCCCAGCCCATCCCCATCTGGCCAAAGATGCAGCAGCTCCACAGAGATGGCTGGCTGATCCTCGTCAGTGGTTGCCATACTTCCAGATGAACCACGCTTAAAGGCCTGCTCAGAGGTAATGTGATGCCCCCTGAAACGCCTCGGGTCACTGCGATCATCTGTTCGTGAATAATAACATTATTTGTTATTGATTATTTTAGCGGACCAGAAAGAAATTGAAAGTGCCCATCCATCTGCTGACCACTCAGTGCACCTCTGCACAGGTTTGCTCCTGCTGAGGAAAGCTGGATGACTGAGGAAGGCTGAGAGCTACCCAAAAGGTTCCCATCCCAGTTCCCCTCCCAAGCGCCAGCCACCCTTCGCTCTGTCCTGGATTGTGTTGGCGCCCCCAGCCCCCTGGAGAGTCACACACTACTTCCCAGGCCTGGAGACCATTTTCTTACCTCCTCCATGTTGCCATCAAAGCCAGTGGTTGGGCTTGGGTTGTGAGGTCCAGGTCCATTTGTTGTCACCTCAGAACTGAGTTCCCCAGGGCCAGTTAATCTCCATAAGGGGAGCAAAAAAAAATTCTCTTTTTTGCTGTTAATAACCTATTACAGGGAGGTGTGGTGGTTTGAATGGGACTGGCCCCCATGGCCTCAGGTATTTGAAGGCTTAGTATCAGGGAATGGCATTATTACCAGAGACTGGGAGGTGTGGCCTTGTCGGAGTGGGTGTGGCCTTGTCGGAGTGGGTGTGGCCTTGTCGGAGTGGGTGTGGCCTTGTCGGGGGAAGTGTGTCTCGGGGAGCAGCTTGGAGATTTCAGAGGAAGCCCTTGTCAGGCCCAGTTTCTCCCTCTCTCTTTCCTCTCTCTCCTCCCCTCTCCCTTAAGGATCAGGATGTATCTCTTAGCTACTTTTCCAGAACCGTTCTTGCCTGCTACCATGCCTCCTGCCACCATGCTTACCACTATGATGATAGTTAGACCAAGTCCCTGACACTATGGCAGGGTCCACAGTTAGATA
Source organism: Pachyuromys duprasi (assembly GCA_028658305.1). Lineage (NCBI taxonomy): Eukaryota > Metazoa > Chordata > Mammalia > Rodentia > Muridae > Pachyuromys > Pachyuromys duprasi. The sequence goes on along the minus strand of CM053765.1, from coordinate 41,320,971 downwards.
CTTTCCTTTATGGGAATTGCCTTGGTCATGGTGTCTTTTCACAGTCCAACTTTAGAGCTACATAGAGCTTGAAAGATCAGTTAGGTATCCATTGTTTTTTTGGTTGTTTTTTTTTTTCAGGAAACCAACATGGAAGGATATAACTCTAGAATGTTTTAAAACACACATTAGCATCTTTATTAGAGACACATTACCATATCATATATATTAAAGAAAATATGAGACAAAAATCATGTTTTCCCACTATATAAATGTTGTGAGCTGATATAGAAGTACATATTTAGCAAATTGTCCAGTATTGTGATACTCTTCTTTACCCATAATTAACTGCATAAATATTTAAGTCATTCTGATGATACCAGCTAATAATTCTTGCACACCAGGAATTTTGTGTATATTACCTCATTTGATCCTTGCAGTAGCCCAAGTGTTGTAGACATCAGGGTCTGAACTATGGTGTGAATTGTAGAAAGCAGCTAGCATTGCTAAGAAGTTTTCTAGGAAAATCGTGATGTGCATATCAGCTGAACTGTAGGTGGGGTGACAGAGGAGGAGAGGAACAAAAGAACGACTAAGGTTGTTTTCTGGGTGTCCATGGCCCTTGGTTCCATTTTGGGGAAAAAAATTATGAGTGAGAGATGGTAAAATATGCTTGAAGAGGTATGCTAATAATGGTACCTCAGAGAGACAATCAGGGAGCAACACAAGGCAGTGCTCTAGCTGCAGAGGTGTTTGGCCTTGTTTTCTTGTGCGCACATAAGCAAAGAAGTCGGGGCTGCCTATCCCAGGTCCTGGCTTTCATATCTGAGTCTATGGAGCATCCAAAGGAAAAAGAGTTTTGAATCTATGCAACATGCTTATCATTTTACGTATTCCTTTAGAAATGTGAACCAATATCTAGCCAGCAAACATGTATTGGTACCACATACTCTAGGTATTGACAGAGGTCAACAAGCAACAGTAATTGTCACCAAGGAACTATAGGGAAAAGAATTACAGTACATTAAAATGCTCTCTGTAACTGGAAAGCCCCACATGCCAAATCCTGGCAATTTAGGTTCTTCTAATAGTTTATAATGTTCATTCCCATGTGGCTGGGTAAAATGAGGTCAAAAGGAATTCTGTGCAGATTGTATCGTTTGGTGAGGAATGCAAAAGCATTAACGAACCAAGGATACACAGGGGCCATGAGGGACAACAAGGTCATGTCAGGATGTGGAGAGAAGAGGGGCTCTCTGTAGAAGGTCCTATAGGCTAGGACTTCACATAGGTCCTTGCTGTCCTCAGAACCCACACAGTTGTATTCTAGAGGGATCTGTTCAGTCTTGATGCTCCCAATGCACTGTTGCTTTTGCTCACAAAATGTTCTTCCAGGAAATGCAGAGCTCGAGCCTGAACACCAAGAGGAAGCTGTACTTACTGGGTGCAGACAGGAGAGTGTTTGTTAGCGTTTGCTTTCTTTTACTGTAATAAATACCATGGTGAAATGAGGAAAAGCAGTTTGGGGTGGAGGGAAGGGCTTATTTGGCTAGGACTTCCATGCCACGGTACTTCACTGAGAGAAGTCAGGGCAGAAATACAGGCAGGAATTGACACAGAAACCGTAGAGGAAGGCTGCTTACCGGCTTGTTCTCAGGCTGCTTTGCTTAAATAGGTGAGGCCCAGCTGCCTAGAGATGGCATCACCCACAGGGGGCTGAACCCTCTTCCATCAAAAGGATAGGCAGGCCAATCTGATATGGCAACCTTTCAGCTGAGGTCTCTTCTTTCCTTATCTGTCAAACTGACAATCAAGATTAGCCATCATACTGCTCCACTGTTTTCTGCTGCCTGAACATGCCCTAGGACTCTGTATGCACTGTAGGCCCCTTTGCTGGGTGCCCTATCTGGAACACCAGTCAAAGGGACAGCAGGGCAGACGTTCAGATCATGTGTTATCCATGGTCAGCAAGCTGAAGAGTTAGGGAGGGCTGGCATCATGCTCAACACATGCGTTCACGGCACTGAGTGACTATGCTACGCACGGGCTATGCACAGGAGGTAGGGTGTTCTCATTTAAGAAAAAGAAAATGACCACAGCTAGCTGCAGCCCTCATCTCTGCTTCCCCGCTGCCTAAACCCCGCTTTTCTGTCTGGATCCAGACCCGGTTATGTGCCGTCCATTTCGTTCACAACTCCTCATCACCAGTCATGACCAATTGTTTCTTTTGTTCCTTCCTCAGCGCGCCTTGCTTATAGTCATTATAACACTCACCGTAGCCTAACTGGTTTTATTGCTGCTTTGAGAGGCACATGGCCCTAGCTTGGCAGTTCTGCACTGCCTTGAAGGTATTGTCGCCTTGGTTTTTCTGCCTCTTGATGTTGCCATGGTGAAGTTAGCTTCATCCTACAGCTGCTCACGTGAAGGTAATGTGTTTTTGTTTTTGCTTTCCTCTCTTTGGCTGCTTAAAAAGAATGATCTCTCTACCTTGGCATGTATACTGTCACTATGATAAATTGTTTTCATAGCCATTTGTTTTGTCTATTTGGAATTAAAAATAATTATTGTTTGAAAATAACCCTCAGTGATGATCTCTTTGAATATTGCTTCTTCATCATTCCCTCTAGAATTTCATTTTAGATCCCCAATTAAATACATGGCAGAAATTCTTATTTTATCTTCCATATGATTAGGCTATATATAAAAAAAATTCCATTGCTTTATATGTCTTGATTGCATGCTGTGTTGGTTGCATAACTCATTTGCCACCATATTCCAGTTCACTGATTTGTAGTTTAGGTATCTAATTCTACACATGAAATCTGTAAGCTCCTTGAGGGGAGTCACTGAATCTATTTCATTTAGAGTGTCTGTCACTAGCCAGTGATTGGTGAGAATTTGCCATAGTGAAATGGCTGCAGGTTGCTAACCTCTTCATTCTGTGCAGCTAACCATGGCAATATATTCTTTAAGATTTATTTATTATTTATTTATACAGTGTTCTGTCTGCATGTACCTGCATGCCAGAAGAGGGTACCAGATCTCATTATAGATGGTTATGAGCCACTATGTGGTTGCTGGGAATTGAACTCAGGCCCTTTGGAAGAACCTTTGAGCCATATCTCCAGCCCAGAAATATATTCTTGAAGAAAAACTGGTTGTCCAGTGACAAGGAAAGAAGCTTCGTGTGTACCATGATGACATATAGCTCTAGTTGGCTTCTCTGTCTGTTGTCAAAGGGTAGCTGAGGCCAAGGAGAGGCAGGTGTCGGGTGTGCCTAACCACCAGGGCCAAGCCTCTATTGAAAATAAACTCTCAGATGTCGTCTGACTTATGCAGTGACAATTGGAGCAGGAAATGAGACGTGGTGCCAAACTACAGACTGAGGCAAAAAGCCTACTCCTGAATCGCGTTACCTCACCCAGTTTGATGTAGGCATTAATCTTCACATACTCTCCTCTTTAGAAGGATAAGGAACGTGGTTTAGTGAGTCTCTGAAAACCTGTTCAGGCTAGTTGTGGTTTCTCATCCCAGGCACCAGTAAGTGGGACAAGAGTAGGCAAACGGAGTAGAAATACCTAATTGCATTTACTAAGGGCAGCACCCTATCTCTTCTGTCTCCCTAGAACAAAGAGTTGTGTCCACTGTCCAGCTACCAGTGGCCACAGCATGCACAGAAAAAGTATCCACGACTTCACAAGGCTTTCAGAAGCTTCCTGTTGTGTGTTTGGTAAAAAGGGACAGACGGGAGGGTGTGTCTTTTCCTGTATGACTTGTAGCCATTCTTCAGAGGAAGGTTCTTGGGGAGGGATGCAAAATTCATTCTTTAGGGCAGTTCCACAGAAGAGCTGTGCATTTATTTGCAGTGTTCTGTGACTGCCAGGGGTGAGGTTCTGCCTGGCACCGACAGGCAGCTCAGTGTGCCATGAGTTTCCCCTTCCCAGCTTATGTGGCTGTCGGGCTAAGCCACAACTTCTCTGCATCAGCGCTGCCATCCAACAGTTCCGAAGCCACAGAGAGATGGCTGACCTTGAAGTTGATCCACAGCCCCTGACTTGAATCCTGGAGTGAAGAATCATGTGGGGTGGTATCTCAGGGTTCCCAAAGAAGGTGGTCAAATTCTTCCAAATACATTAACCAAAATCAACTTTATTATCATTGAGAAGTGTGTACTTAAAAGCCTAGGGTGGTGGCATCCTGCAGAGCCAAACACCATAGGGTGACCAAGTGTTGAAACCCTTGAAATCAGAAGCATGAGCTGAATTCAAGCTGAGCAAAATGGATGCACAGCTGGACAGTTCCCCAGCTCCCATAGGAATCCCAGCTCTCGGGTCAGCACAGAGGAACATGTGGCAGGACCAGAGGCCCACAGCGGCTTCTCCTTCCTAGAAATCTGTTCTCTCTGCTATTCCTGGTGTCAGTGAGTTCCAGGTCTCTGGAAAAAAATCAAACCACTCAAGCATTAAAATTCATAAGGCAGTTGACATTTAAGACCTAAACAGTCTTTGAGATGTCTCTGTGTGCAGCTGTGTGTGTGTGTGTATTTACCGGTGGCCAAAATTCAATATGCCTATCAAATTGAATCTCCCAGCCCAAGACCTTGGGACTCACTACGACAGAGGTAAGAATTCAGGGAGCCACGAGCAATGGAAGCGCAGGTTTAAAGAGACAATGCCGTTACTGTCTCACAGTTCAGCATCCTATAAGGAAATTATATAGGAAAAGGAGATTTAAAATAAGGTTCTTCGATTTTCAAAAACCAAAGTAGAAATCGCAGTGTGATGACTTAGCTATTAGACAGAAATCTAGTCAGGAGACGAGAGCAGACAGAATTCTCTGTTCGGGAGAATTTCTTGCTTACACTAAATGCGTCAGGGCAACCAAGTTGATGGGGACAGATGGGATATCGAGCTTCACAAGCCGATGACGTGAGGAAGAGAGCCTCTCTAGGCATGAACAGCCCTCGGGTCATAGACAAGAAAGCTGTCCAGTCCCATGAGGATGGACCTCGCCTCGTCATCGACCATAGGAGAAACCATCTCAGTGCCTCGATGCATAGAGGCCAGTCTGTCCTGGGGAGACTTGAGAGTGAATGGAGAACATGGAGAGCATGAGGTGACCGTGCACCCTGGCCTCATTTGGGAGGGAAGGGCACACAATGAAGGACAAAGTGGGCGAAACAGCCCGGGCCTGGGCAGATGGCAGACAATGCATCATGACTAATGCTGGGTAGAGAAAAGACCCTGGCCGCCACTCTAAGAATGATCGTTTAAGTGCCCGTACCTGTGGCATTTAACAGTGAACATGTAGGCGCGTGAAAGCTCAGCAAACAAAATGACAGAAGGAGCTATGTTTGAGAGGATTATCAAATTATTTCCATCAGCATTATGTTTTCAGATTCAGGCCAAAGAGAAGTTTTCCATTAGCTGAGGGGCCGGGACAGAAAAGCAGTGACAAAGCTGTGTCACAGTTAAATTCGCGCATTGAGCTAGACTGAATTAGAAATTAAGGAGGGGTAATTCTGAGCCAATCTTTAGCTATTTGCTGTAAGAGGCGATCACCAAGGGTGTCCCACTCTGCCTGTGCCAGTTGGTAGACAAGCTTCAGAGCACAATGCTTGCCACAGAAAGGTGATGCCAGCAGCAACTGGCAAGGAGCACCCTTGCAGCCGAGTGCCTCAACTCCACCACCACAGCCCAGAGCCTCATTGACACAAGAAAACAAAACAAAAAACAGGGCCTTTCATCAACTTTTTCTATTTTGGTCATCAAATAAGAGTGCTTTCCTGAGTATTACTTTACCTTCCGCCTCTCCTTATTTCATTTTTAGTGATACCAGTGCTCGCTCTCTCTCTTCTCTCTCTTGCTCTCCCTCTTCTTCTCCTCCTCCCCTTTCTTCTTTTTCTCTCTCTCTCCCTCCTCTTTCTTGGGTTTTCAAGACGGAGTTTCTCTGTGTAATAGCCCTGGCTGTCCTGGAACTCACTCTGTGGACAAGGCTAGCCTCGAACTCACAGAGACCCATCTGTCTCTGCCACCAGACTACTGGGAATATGAAAGCAGCATGCTTCCTTTTGAAAACACTTGGGTTGGTGCAGTATGTAACATAGCACTAGGGCCAATGTCAGGAGTGGTGGCTTCTGGCCAGCTTATCTTTAAGCAGTTCCACTGTGGCTACCAGGAAAAAGAGGTAGAGGGTGGAGAGACACCAGAAGATCAGACTCTAATGCCAGCTCTGACTCTGCAGCTTGTGGCCCTGGCAACAGCTGCCCATTCTGAGGCCCTCTCATTTGCCATGACAATATTGATCATCTCCTCCAGGTCCTGCAACTCAGGTGGCCTGGGACATTCTGACTCCCCAGAAAGATGGGCTATCGGACATGGATCCCTTTCTAGCCACGCTAGCTGCAACCCCAGGCTCCAGAGCCTTCAGAAGCCATGACTACAAGGCTGCAGAGGGGGGTTCTGAAATGACAGGATATAGTATTGGCTGCTCTCGTGGCCTTTGTTAAGCTCTCGATATTAAAAAGCGAAGACACTGAGGGCACGCTGCAACGCAGGACAGGTGTCAGAAGATCGCTGGTGACACAAGGTTTGTTGATTGCTCATTCTAGCAAATAAATCAAGTTAAGAATCAGGAACTTCAAAGCCCTATTCAGATAAACAGGGCTCTACATTTCCCAAACCACATTCTCAGAACAATTAGGAATCTCAGGAGACAGATAAAGACAGAACACAAGTGAGCAGTGGTTGAGTGATTTAGAAAAGATCAGGTTAAATCAAGTAGCGAAGTTTGGGCTGTAGGAATTTTTAAGTCTTTCCATGTGCTGGGAAGGTACTGGGGACACCAAGGAGCTGTGGAGTGTGAGTTCTGAACTAGCTGGGTCAGGGGACCGCCATGGCTACGTACAGTCACTTCACATTATGGATCTGTTAACAATCATGCCAAGTTGTTCAGCCATTGTGGCTATATCCAGAGTCGAATTCTTAAAATGTGGCCTTTTATGGGAAAGTTTTATAAAACTGAAGCCTGTTTCCTCCTCCTCCTTCTGTGTGTGTATGTCAGCTGAGGGAAAACCTATCTATCCATTTGGCCGTTTTTGTGTCAAGCTAACACTGGCTAGGGCTGTCTGAAAGGAGAGACCCTCAACTGAGAAAATATGTTCATAATATCTGGCTTAGGGCATTTCTCTTTTTTTGCAGGGAGAGGATTTATCTGTGTAGCTCTGGCTATCCTACAACTTCGTCTGTAAACCAGGTTGGCCTTGAACTCAGTGGTCGCCTGCCTCTGCTTCCTGAATGCTAAGACTAAAGGAGTACACTACCACCACTGGGCTGTAGGGCATTTCTCAATTAGTTTATCATTATGGGTGATGCCATCCTGGGGCTAGTGGTCCTGGGTTCGATAAGAAAACAGGCCAAGCATGCCATGATAAGCAGGCCAATAAATAGCATCCTTCCACGGCCTTTGAATCAGCTCCTGCCTCCAGGTTCTTGCCCTGTTTGAGTTTCTGTCCTGGCTTTCTTCAGTGATAGACTACGTACAATGTGGAAGTATAAGCCAAATAAACCCTTTCCTCCCCAGGTTGCTGTGGTCATGATGTTTCATCATAGAAGTAGAAGCTCTAAGACACTATCCTTGACAACTATGTCCCGATTTCAGCTCAGAGTTTGATTTCACTGATCTCCTGATCTTGGATAAGTAACTTAACTTTTTAAGACAGGTTTAGGTGCTTAGTTCTCAAAGCAGGGAACACCCAACAGACAGCTGCTTCAAGGATTGGCCAGCCCAGGGTCAAGGGTCATTAGACTCAGGAAAGTGAGAGGCATGACAAAGATTGGAGAATGACAGGGAAAACATGGAATCTGACTCTGCAAGATGGCAGGAGTGAGGTTCAGTGATGTGAGCTCTCCATTGCCAAGGTCAGGCCTCCTCCTAAGAGCCGGAACAACGCAACAATGGGTAGTTCAAGCTCAGAGCCCACAGAAGCCTACTTCCCAGAGGGAGATTGGAATCAGAATTTAGAAGCTCTCATCCAGAGCTGATGTGCCTGTCGCTTCTGGAATTACAGGAGACCAGCTGGTGTGCTGTGACTGCAGAAGTGAATGAGGGTGAGGTGGGGAACTCCCATCCAGACCCAGGGAAAATCTTTGAAAGCACTTTTGGTAGTCTCTGTGTGTGGTTCTGGGTCTTGACTCCCAGAAAATCTTTCCTTCTAGATATATCATTTGTTCCTAGACAGGGCTCAAGTCTGGCCTGACGTGGACTATCACTTCTATTAATGTGATCCCTTCAGAGTACAAATTTGCTATCAAAAGCACGTTTATAGGGAGTTCTGTTTAATCACTCGGAAAAGAGGGCTCTAAAGATTCTTAGGAAAAACAAAAAACAAAAAAACCTTCTTCACCACCCCTTCTCCTGATCCTTCCTGAGAACCCATCTCTATTTTTCTAATTTTGGAGAGGTACCCACTGCTTCTTAGGTGTCAGCTCAGCTTTGTGTCATTTTTTTAGGTTGTTTGGCTTTTTGATGGACCATAATGCCTAAGTAATAGAGACTCTGGCTTGGCTTCCTGAAGTTCCTCCATTGCCTTTGTCTTTCCATTGCGTCTGAGGACCAGTGACCTCCTGCAAGGGAGACAGGTTTCTGGCCCGTACTCCCTGGCTCTTAATTGCCCTGGCTTCTGGTGACAGGGAGTGTGCCAGGAGACTGGGCCGCTACATCCCGGCCTGATTCCGACAATATGCTCCTCCTCCAATCTTCATTTCACTCCTGTCTGTGACTGTGACGGGTGGTTGTCCCCCCTCACCAGGGTCCCTGTTGTCCCTCGGGCTTCTCCTGACCATGCAGCTACAGGCATTCCTCATGGTCCTGCTGACCCCTTCATCTCTGCCTGTCTTGCTGCATGAGGGTTCAGGCTGGGCTTCATTCTTGGTAAGAAGTGGAACAGCCTGCTTACAGGGTGCCTCTCGGTCCATGCTAAAAAAGCAGTGCAGGGACCGCCGGGGTCAGCCAGATGACATCAGCTTCCAGAGGACCCAGGAGCTCGGCTACAAACAGCCGGAACACACGGCCAAATCCTATATATGGGGATAATGTAATGGCACAAAATACTAGACACTTGCTGAGGAGCTGGCTTCTTAGGCCCCACCCTGCTTCCAGGAAGCTGTGTGGTCTGAGACATGTTGTTTCACCTCTCTAGACAACAATCTTCCTATTACCTGTTTCCATAATGAGACCGTCTATTCACTTGGTGTATCATATTACCAACTTTATATCCACAGTTGCCTGGAAAAAAAAAAGAACCCTGCCAAAAGGAACAAACTAAGTTCCTTTGAACTCTTCACAGTAAGGGAAGCCATGATGCTCCCCCTTTCTGCTATGATAATCATTGAAACCCCGGGGAGGCAACAAAGAAAATGTAAATAATCAGCTGCAGGATGATCAGGGGAAAACAAGCAAAATACATATAAAAGTGTTTTACATGCGAAGCATGTTCTGGAAACGGTGAGCCCCTGTAATACCAATTTCTTGCTCTGTATCCCATCCATAAAGCTCTGAGGATCTCAGTCTTCTCCATCTGTAGTTAATTGTGCAGCCAGGAGTCAGAGAAATCCCTGCTCCCTTGCATTGGGTCCCCAGAACACTCACCATCCTGAATTCTCATTGCTGGGCATGCGGGCATGCAGCAGGTTCTGGGTGTTAGGGAACGAGAAGGTCAGGCCTCCCTATCATTGACTGATGGGAAGCAAGACTGTCCCTTATGGGGTTCGCAACAGGGCGACTTGCTGCTTTATAAAAGCCTTTTGCACAGAGGGGCTGATGAGCGTGCGCATGACTGGGCTGCAGATAGGGACCAGCCACCTCCTACCTGAGGGGGTCAACCTGTCGGTTCAGGTGGGACAAACGGACCATGCTGTGAATCAGCAAGTTCACCCGGAAGTGGAAGCCGACCTCTAGAACTCAGCCTCCGCAGTTCTCTGCTGGTTTCTGGCGGGCTTGTTTGTTTACCAACGTTTTACAGAGGCCGTGGAATGTGGACCAGATAAAGTAGGTGAAAAGCAGACACACATTCCAGAAGAATAACGCGACTCCTTTGTTTCCGAGGCCCGACTGCTCACGCTGACCTCGCCTGTGTTGCAAGCTGTCATTTTTAATAAGTTTTGAAGAATGGAGTAATGTAGTGTTTGGATAACCCGAGAGATTAGTTATTCCTCGTCTGCCTTTCATGCCTCTGTCCTATCTCTCCTCAACCCTGTCCAGGTATCTTATCTGTCCAGGGAAATGTTTGCCAAATGACTGATTGGACTCTTGGGGTGCTTTGCATTTTTTAGAGATGATCCTGATAGTATTTTCACAGCTTCCATGAAAGGTTTGCAGAGGCTATCTTATCTCCAGGCTCTCCGAGTCTTTGGGCTAAGCTGCATATAATCTCCAAAGTTTTGGGTGTGTTTTAAGTGAGTAAAAGCCTTTGAAGTTTAGGAGACAGTTCTCCCTGGGTCTCTCTTGTCAGTGAATACCACACAACTATCTTTGCAGACCATTAGAGCCGTAATTCCAGAACCAATTGAAGGATTGATTATTTACCCCTAGGAAAGCTGGCAGATAAGGTGCAAATGAAACACTGAAAGGGAACCTGGACTGTGTCCTCGATTGATCTGAACTGGACCACAGGGTGGACCACACAACATCTGGATGCTGCCTGCACAGCCACCTGTGGGGGTCTGCTCATCAGCCACAGTGTAGTCTTGGCCTTACTCGTGAGAAGCCTGCAGCTGCTGAACTTCACAGGGCCAGAGATCCAGGCGGAGGCGTGTCTTTACCGTAGCTCACTGAACAGGGCTGGAGGTGATGACTTCATGGCTTGCATTGCTGGAGAGAATGCCGTAGCGTCTTCAGTCAGCAGGGTTGGCAGCGGATGTCTGACTTAGCATCTGTATCCCTCCTCCAGCACCTCAGGCTATAGAGCATCTAAGATGCTCCTACAGTGTTCAACAGGGTCGGTACAGATGCTGCTTCCGTGGCTGTCTGGGGAGGCTCAGTCTCCATTGAAAATACTGTAAGTCAAATTCTCACTTAAAAAGCACATAACCCACAAAATATTCTCACCGAGAAATGCAGTACCTGATGCTGCTCAGCATCTGCAGGACATCGCACTACCCTGTACTGGACCGAGAAATCACAAAATAAGAGCAGGAAGGAAGTGGTTGTGTCCACCGGATGTGCTTCACTTACACACCATGGTGACAACCAAGAGGAAACAGTACTTTTCTGGCCACATCTCGCTGTTCTTAGTCTGCTGGGGTTTTCATTGCTGCTCGTGTTTTCTGCTTCCTGTAATCTCTCTGCCACCCGTTCTTCTGAAACTGGGAAGCCAGTTCTTGTAGACCTCAGAACACCTTGAAGAACTGGCCCTCTCCTCTTGGACCTTCCTGGCGCTGAAGCCGGCTCTCACTTCTGTGCGTTCAGCTCTGTAGGTTCCCACACTGGGCTCCTTGTTGAATAGCATAGAGGGAAGATGGTCCCTCGGCTCTCACGCTTTCTCTGTTCTTCCTATCAAGATTGTACGTGGTTCTTAGGCAGTTTCCATTGTCGCTTTGTGCTTTCCCACTTTTTTCTGTAATCCTACCTAAAAAGTAATTGAAGACTCTAATACCTTTTATGTCTCAGCTGGTGTTAGTCATTAGTCTTGCTCCTAGCTTTAAGAGTCTTGCCTTTCCTTTAGTAGAATTCAGAAACTTTTTTTTCCACTAGAGATTAGGTTCATGAGGACTTTTCCCAGTTATTAAAATTTATTCATATATACAGTATCCATTTATCCACTAAACACTTACTGAACAGCTACTATGTGCTAGAAACAATAGCAAGTATTGGAGAAAAGACTAGAAAGCAGGCTAGATGTTAAAAGTGTATGATGTAATTGTACACTTGCTTAATTATAACGGCGAGTGCCACAAAGGAAACACATGTGGACCATGAGAGGGAACAGGGCACAGTGCGTGCGTGTGTGTGTGTGTGTGTGTGTGTGTGTGTGTGTGTGTGTGTGTGAGAGAGAGAGAGATTTAGTTTGGCTCTCAACCCCTGCATTTGCTATGTGCCATCCTCCATTTTTGAACTGTTTCCAATCTATGCCTATCTTCAGTAAGCCTACAGTTAGCACTCTGGTGCAGGCAATATTATTTCCTTAAGGAGATATTCTGTGTCTGTTATGATATTGTTTCTTTAAAGTGACTCATAAAAGTGAATTAAATGAGTCAAGACTGCAAGCACCAGGACCATGGAGAAAGTCTCTGTAGAATGTAAAATTGTTACGCATGTTTCACATACTATAAGTTTCTTGACTCTATTATCATAAAGACTCCTAGAAAAGACAGTGCAGAGTCATAAAGCTATTGAAAGGGCCTGGATAACCACATCCCCCGGTGACCTTCAAGGAAAGAGCAGGTTGATATCAGAAGATAGTTGAATTATCAGTGAGAGCTGGCCGTACATTTCTTGTATAAATTCTAAACTAGCTCAAAATGTTGTTTTCCTCCTGAGATGCTGACTAAGGGTCTAAGATGAGGAAATAACTGATTACATATTTAAAAGATAAGAGCTCACTGCGGAACCCAGTTCTGAATTCATAATGTTTCTGTCTCCCTGTTCCAAGTGCTGGGACTACAGTTATGTGTAACCACAACCCCAACAAAAAAAAGTAAAAATCTTCCAGGGCAGGATGATAAAGTGATTGGATGTAAAAACAAAACAAAAACAAACAAAAACCAACCAACAAAAAAAAGTAACAACAACAAAACAGAAACCCCTAAAGTTGTGTATAGTTGAGTATGCATTTTGGATGCTTCCTTTTCATTTTGGTTTTATCTAGTAACTCATTAATTTTTCAAGCATTTATTTAATATTATTAGTTTTAGTTTTATATGTAAGAGCCTTTGGTGCATGTATGTCTGGATACCACATATGTGTCTGGTTCCTGCCAAGGTCAGAAGAGGGTGTTGTAGCCCCTGGAACTGGAGTTACAGACAGTTATAGATACAAGGAACTGAACCTAGGCCTTCTGCAAGAGCAGCAAGTGTTCTAGTAGCTGAGCAGTCTCTTCAGTTCACTGATTTTTTTTTAAACAATAAAAGTACTGTCTTGATAAATTAAAGACTGGGGGACTGGAAATATGGCTCAGCTGTTAAAAACACTTGCTGTTCTTGCAGAGAACCAGAATTTGGGTTCTAGCACCCACAGCACAACTATTTATAACTCTAGCTTGAGACTCTGACACCCTCCTCTGGTCTTCATGGCTAAATTCATGGGCACACACACACACACACACACACTAAAACAAAACAGTTTTAAAAAGAAGATAGCCAGCCTTTCCTCATAGTTTATCTGAAGATAGTGGTCTACCCTTAGTCAAACTCCCTTCAGGGTGGTCCAAGCCCTCCAGTTGATGCTCTTGCCGTGAGAAACCGGTGGGATCTACATATTTTAGCTGGAGACTTGTGTTCTGAAGCTAATTCATAGCATCTGTCCAGACCTTTCCCAGAAAAGCCAAGCACACTCTTTGCAGCAGTTTGACCTGTATTATTTAAAGACTGTCTGTGAAAATTCTTGGTCCAGAAATTACAATCAGCTTGCTGTTTTATTTTTGCTTCTATGCTTTTAGCAAGTGCCCCTTGCACCTGCTTGTAATCTGACACCGTCATCATTAGCATTATTATTAGCTTCTAACAATGCCAATTGTTTCTTCCCAGAGGAAGTAATAAAAAGCGCCTCAAATAATAGTAACTTCCCTCTCTAAACCGGTCCAGCAGTTGTGTCTGTAAAGCTTTGCTCTGGATTAAAATGGTGAATATCCTGTGTGTTCACACCCCAATAATAAAGGCTAGAACCATCCCAGTGTCTGATGTAATGTGGAAAACTCACTGAAACCATGTGGTTAATAGCTGAATGTCATCTAGCATTATGCTCGACAGAAGACAGAAGGAGCTGAAAAAGCAAACAAACACAAAAAGGTCTTCTGTTGGTTTGCCTTTTAGTGTCCTTCAAAATATAAACCTGGCTCAGAAGAAGTACTTATTCATATCGGTCACATGACGAACAAGTAAGACACATGTTTTCCTGTAAACCTGGGCCCCACCACCAATTTGCCAATTTGCTGGTCAATGCCATACATATTTTTCTCTTTTTAAGTGAAAAGAAGGTAAGGAAGTGATAAGTTGGGATATAGATTCTGAAGTCAGGCTCCTGGGTGTAAGTCAGTCCTAGACTCCACACTTAACCAGCCTATAAGCCAGTCTGGGTGACATTCCTATGAGCACCTCAGTTTTCTCACCTACATATTCATGAGGGATGAGAACAATGAGGGAGATTCTGCATGAGGCTGGCATACCATGCCCAGCATGCACTGGCAGTATTAGCCTAACATGCATCCAAACAATTCTGTTAGGAAGGAAGAGTTAAAGGAAGGAAGGGAGGAAGGAGGAAAGGAAAGAAAAAAAAGGAAGAAGGAAAGAAGAGAGGGGGGGAAGGAGAGAGGGAAGAAGGGGAAGGAGAGGAGGAAGATCACAAAGCCATAGTCTTGCAGCCAGCTCATCCTGTGGCTTTTGTAGAACACGAGATGTGGGTCTGACGATTTGAATGCTGGGTCTGGCTGTGTGTTCCCAGCAGTCATGTGGCAACACAGAGCCTCAGGTCTCTTCAGCAAGATGGAGGATATCAAGAACTCACGCCTCCAGCAGTCTTGATTGAAAATGTCTTCGTGAAAAGACAGAGACTTGTCATGCACATGGAAGGTCCTCACAGCTTTCCTTTGGCCTGTGCCTGGGGGAACTGGCTCTGGGGGTGCTGGGCTCTGCCTAAGTTTGGGGACTGGGCTCCCACTTGGCCTGGTCATGTGTGGAAAGGTTTTTGTTGAGACCAGATGGATATGCTCACCCATCTCATTCATGGGGATCAGTGGTGTCTTAGGGTTTCCGATGTTCTTATGAAACATCACGACCAAACGTAACTTAAAGAGGAAAAGGTTTATTTCATCAAACGGCTTCCATCATGAAGGCAGTTAGAGTGGGAACTCAAGGCAGGAAGGTGGAGGCAGCAGCTGATCGGAGGCCGTGGAGATGTGCTGCTTCTTGGAAAATGCCCTACAAGGCCTGCCCACAGGTCATTTTGTCAGAGGGAACCTTCTCAATTAAGGGTTCCATCCCCCAAGCGTCAAGGTGACATGCACAAGCCAGCACAAGTTGGGGTGGGGGAGCGATGGGTGGAGGTTCCTGGCCTCATGGACGTGTCCTGAATTGCTTCCTCAGAACAAAGTGGCTACAGAGGAACAAAAGCTTCATCTTCCGGCCTTTTGCTTCTGGTTGTCAGTGTAACTTCTTATGAACATAAAAATCTTAAGGATTTCTGTCTTTCTTTCTTCCTTCTTTCCTTTTTTAAAGGACTGTAGAGATGGAAGAATAGTCTGCTCTTCCAAAGGTTCCAAGTTTGGTTCCCAGCACCTATATTTGCCAAGTGGCTCATATCTTCCCTTAACTCCGGTTCCAAGGAGATCCAATGCCTTTGACCTTCTCAGGCCCCTCTCCCATACACGTGCACAAACCTATAAGCACACACACACAATTAAAATTTTAAAATAAATCTTTTAAAAAGAAAAAAAATCTGAAAACGAAATAAGCTAAAAATCTAGAGGACAAGAATTCTAGACCTATCTCTGCCATAATGTGTCATATGACATTGGGCAATATGACTTAATCACTTAGTGGCTTCATTCCCTTGTCCAACATTCATTATGATCTCACTATTCACTTGTAGTCATATTCTGCAGCCACATTCTGCTTCTGGGACTCTGGGGCTGGTGCTAAGCTGGGAACAAATAAAGGGCATCTTTTCCTACTGCATTACAATTAGATTCACTGGGTGTGCGGGGGTGAGGGTGGGGGAGTTCTGTCTTTCCTATGGGCTTTCTCAATTCTCATTCATTACGTTGTAGTATTAATTTACTGATGTGGAAAATATTTATTTCTTCAGCTTCTAAAGGGCAGGCTATTTCCACATTAAAAATAAGTGTCCGGACAAAGCCCACAGGAATGGTCCTGGGAGGCTCTACATGGAAGTAGGCAGAGGTTGTTGGCAATGTTGAAATGCTTCCGTGGGTACCATTGAGAATCAGCCGTGAGCTGACCGCATAAGGACGGGATTAGGACATCCGTTCTCAGCGAACACCTTGTCAGTTATCATGGAGGATGCTCTGTGCTGTCTACACATTAAAATACAGCTGTGGGGTTTCTCTTGAGAGTCTTGCCTTTGTTTGGCTTGCTTTTTCTGTTTTTGAGACAGTGTTGCTATGTGCAGCCTAGTCTTGAATTTCCAATCCTTCTGCCTTTACCTCTCTAATGCTGGTTTTGCAGGCACGCAGCTGCTTTCTAGGTGTTCAGGTACAGCACCGTTATGTTCATCTCTGCCCCAACCAAACCCTCACTGACAGTGCAGCCATAAAACGTTTGTGAACCTAGCACAGTGAGCACAGAAGCGGCAGCAGAGGGGAAAGGACAGACTTTGAGGAGATAGGAAACAGATGAAGTTCTTAATGGCCAAGACGTGTGCTGAGGTCTGCTGACTTAGCCTGGATAATTGGAGAGAGACTCGGGAGTTGAAGAATCGGCTATTTCCTAATGTAAAGTGAGGCAGGAGAGGCAAGGCAACAAAAATGACCCCTATCCTGGTCAACAAGAGGCCTTCATCATAGCTACCGGTGGGTGCCCCGCTCAGGAAGTGTCAAGGAGGAGGCTCAGGACCAGGACCGGCAGGGAAGTGGGGGTGTCCAAGCAGAGCTTCCGTTGCTTGGAGGTCTTGGGTCTGTGCCTAGGAAGGAGCAGCTGGCTGGCTGGGAAGGCTTTCTTCTGCCTTGAGCTAGAACAGGAACTGCAGGGGGTTGCAGGATTCCTCTCTGCAGAACCACACACCTAAGAGAGATGACCTACAAACACAGAATTTCAAGGCTCTTAGGTCTGTGTGAGAGCTAATCTTGACTCTGTCTGAAGTCAATTGAAAACCAAGCATGTGGGTGTGCCTGTGAGGAATTCTCTTGATTGGATTATTTGAGTTCGGAAGACTCACCCTACCTGTGGGCCACACCTTCTGGCTGTCACCCTGAAAGAGGGAACAGTTTGTGCCTTTGCCTGATTGTTCTCACTCTTGTTGCCAAGTTCATCCATCCTGCCCCTAAGGGATTACTTCCCTGGTGTTGGGACCTTCTTCTTCAGGATTCCAAAGTAGACTGAAGACAAACAACTGTTGGATTCTTGGCTTTTCCATAGGAAGTAGCCTTTGTTGTACAGCCGGACCACGGCCTGTGAGCCGCTCTAATTAATGGCCTTTTACTAAATAGATTTACTCTATTGGTTCTGTCCCCCTAGAGAGTGGAGACTAACACAATCGACAAATGAGGAGACACATCTGAGAGCAAGCTCTGTAGACCCCAGGCCTCCAGCCAGCCAAGACCTGCCAGGAATGAAGAGCAAGACTCCGCATTCAACAGCCACAGCATCTCGAAGGAAACAAAGACAGTGCCGATGAAAAGAAACGGAGCTAATGTTGTCAATAAATCAACACAGATGGGTCATGAAGTTAAAAAAAAAAAAAAGTTAATTTCAATTCTACCAGAATGCTTGCTTCTCATTTTGCTCAGTTTTTGTTAATTTTTTGAGAAAAATGTTTAAAACAGGTTCTGTGAACTATAATCAAAGGGTAATAACTATAACTGGTGTACAGCTGGTGAGTGACCTTTGAACTCGTGAAATCCTGTTGGCAATCAGCAAATGTGCATTTCTCTCAGCCCCCTCACATTCCTTTGTTACTGTTGCCCTCTCTTTAGCTCCAGGTGGCCGTGGGTTGTTTTCTGAAAGTATAGATTAATTTTTATTTTACATAATCTAAATAAATGTTTTCATACAGAGAGAAGTCTTTGGAGAAGGGTGAGATTCGTCCTCTGGCGTCAGGATAGGGTTAGGGTCGCTAGAGTCTGAGACATTGAAGAGACTGAGGAATCCTAGACAGATAAGGCAAGCTTTATGTACTCTGAGCCAACTCGGCAAGGCAAGGCAGGCACCCACAGATACCCAGGCGTGTGCCAGCTCACACATGTCCCATATAGGTAGGCACAGGCACACACATACACACAGGCATGATGTTGAAGGCAGAGGCTAAGGCTCATGCCCCTGACGTCAAGGCTATATTTATACCAAACCCACAGAAAAGAGGCATTTTGCCAGAAATAGTATGTAATAGAGTACAGCACTGACTTTTGGGTACCCTGAACTGCCAGTGTTAGCCATTTGGGAGCTGATATAGACCCTGGGTAGCCAACTTTGGATAGCTACCTTATCCCCAGGCTGTCTGAGCATAAATTGGCCTTTACGACCCTGGTTTCCTACATGAGGTCTTACATTTTTCTTTCACTCAGCATGATGATTTTGAGACATTATGATATTGTCTTATGTTTATATTTGCCAAATATACAAATACAAATATTAATGCCAAGTTGTTTTTTTATTGCTTGAAATTAGTCCATTGTACAGATCGGACACAATTTACTTGCTCACCCTTATTAAGTTATTATTTACTTAATAACCCATTTAGGTTATTCCCAGTTTGAGACAATAACAACAACAACAAAAAACATTGAAAAGAGATTATGTCTTCATGTAGGCTCATCTTTCCATTTGGTTTAGGTGAATAGAAGACCAACCCAAGACTTTTCTTAGAGGCCCGGATGAACAGACAAAGACAAAGGCAACTTTAGTTCAGTGTCCTTATCTGGGATGGACTTAGCAAGGCCTGTCTGAAGCTGGAGCTTAATGCCTTGTAGGAGTCAAGGTGGTGGTTTCTGAGGACCCAACTCTTCCCCCTGGGCTTTGGTTGTCAGTCCAACAGGGTCTGAGGTATCCTGTGTTCTCTTTACCAATATTGTCTGACTTAGCTCTCTGCTGACCTTGGCCCTTTCCACCCCCACCCCCACCCCCCACAAATTATAAATATGGTGCTGGGTTTTTTAAATAAACTTGATTGGCGTAAGTCATCACCTTGGGCAAGACCTGCAGGTCCAGCTATTGCTTTTGTCTTCTTTACTCTGTGTTGTCTCTATTCTCATCTCCTGTCCTGGCACTTGACACCTTGCCTGCTGGTTCGAGAAGAGAAGGCACATATCAACGGCTCCATCTTTTTTATTGCTTGATAGTATTTATTTACTCACCTTCATGTTGCTGAGCATCTACATTTTTCCTCCTTTGGGACAATAATAAAAAATGTTGAGAAGAAAGTTTATATGTCTTCATGTAGGCCCATCTTTTCATTTGTTTTTGGTAAATGTTAAAATGGAATGGTTGTGGCCATATGGTAGATAGATAATGATGTTTGCAAGGGATGATCAGATTTTTCCTCAGTGTTTGTAGTACTTTACACTTATCAGCAGTAATGGAGAGAACCAGTCATGCCACACCTTCACATTTACAAGTATTGCATAGACTGGGATTATTATTATTATAGTCATTGTGTAATTTGCGAAACGTGTGTAAAAATCATCACTGTTCTTTCATTTTTCTGGCGATTAATTAAGGGTATTGAGGGGTATTCCATGTGTTTACTCGGCATTTATATACCATGCTTTGTAGTCTTTTAAATATTGCTGGATTCAATTTGTTGGGATTTTGATGGGATATTTTTTTTTTTTTTTTTTTTTTTTTTGCTCATGAAGATGATTGGTCTTCAAGACCCTTCTGTGCTATTTTGTTGGATCATGGTGTCAGGATGATGCTGGCCTCTTAAAGTGAGCTGCAGCAAGCTCTCTCTTCTGCTATTCTGACTTTTTTCCTGTACTTAAGGAATTTATTCAACTGTCTAATGCAATGATCTTTGAAGCTTTACTTTCCTCTTTTTAGGATAAATATATTAAATTAAAGTATAATTACATTGTTTCTCCTTCTCTTTCCTCCTCCAATCTTTCTCATGTACACCACACCACACACACACACACACACCACACCACACCACACCACACACACACACACGCCACACCACACACACACCACACACACACACCACACCACACACACACACACACACCACACCACACACACACACACCACACACACACACACACACACACACCACACACACACCACACCACACACACACACACACACCACACCACACACACACACACACCACACACACACACACCACACCACACACACACACACACACCACACACACACACACACACACACACACATCACACACCGCACACACACACACAGCACACACACACACCACACACACACACCACACACACACACCACACACACACACACACACACACACCACACCACACACACACACACACACACACACCACACACACACACACACACACACACAACTGGCATGGCCCTTATAGATTTTCTTGTATGTATAGGATTTCAGGGATCAAGTGCTATTTTGGTAGCCAATTTGAGGGTTCTTCCCTGGAGAAGACTGTTATATTCTGAAAATCTTTATGTGCCTTGGAGTCATTTCTGCAGTGAATGTTTGGTAGAAGTCGCCAGGAAAGTCTTCTGGAAGCACTGGAGTTCCAAAGTCTAGGAAGGTCTTCGATACTCTAGCTATTTAGATATTCTATTTCTCATATTTGGTACTTTTTTCAACAATTTTCGCTAATGTCAACATTTTTGAGATGAACTTTTTTCTTATTACTCTTTTTATCTGTTAGCTGTTTGCAGGACTTATGTGGGGGATGCCCCTTCTTGTTCCTCATATTGGTGATACATAGTTTCTCTCAATCTAGTTTAAGGGTTTTTCTATTTTGTCAATATTTTTTAATTAGCTTTTCTCTTTTATCTGTTCAGTGTTTACTTTGCTGATTCATGCTCTTATTTTTATCATCCTCCGATTTAAATGTTTCTAATAATGTCTATGTTAAAGCTATTTGAATAGCTTCTACAAATTTTGATCCAATGCACTTTATTCTCATTCAGTTCAAAATATTTTCTAGCTTTGCTAGAGACTTTTTGTCCTCTAAATCATTGTTGAATTTCTGAATATCTGGGGTCTGAGTAGATGTCATACTGATATTGATTTCTTGAAATTCCATTGTGACCAAAAAACAAAAACAAACTTATTGTATTTCTTCAATTCCTTAACATTTGTTGACTTGTTGACAGGCAGTGATGGCATGCGCCTTTGATCCCAGCACCGAGGAGACAGGGACAGGTGGGTCTTTGAGTTCGAGTCCAGGCTGATCTATAGAACGAGTTCCAGAACAACTAGGACTACATAAAGGGACCCTGTCTTGAAAAACTTTAAAAAAGGATGTTGGCTTTCTAAATGCCTATCTTGGGACCTGCCCTTTTCAGTGTCCTAGTATGTACCTGAAATGATGTGTGTTCAGCAGGTAGAGACTGATACTGTTCATGTGATCTGCATTTATGCAGATGTTTTCTATGAATTGCCTGTCAGTTAGGATGCTAAAATTATCTCCTGAAATAGCTGCAGATTCTTTCTCCCCTAATGCTCTCAAGTTTTGCTATGAATATTTGTAGACTCCGTTAAAGTCACTGTATCTCCCTGGTGAATTATTTCTTTCCTTTGCCATTATAAAATTTCCAGTTGCTGTTTTAAGAGAACATTCAGTGCTCTTGGGGAAAGGAAACTGGGACATGACTATATGTCACGGAGGGTTCTGGGGTACAGCCAAGACTTCTTTCACACATGGGACAAGAAAGGAAACAGTGACAAGAAGTGACACATTGGTGATGAGAGCCAATGGGGGGGGTGAAAAGGAGAAGAAGGGGAGAGAGAGGAGGAGGAATGGAGGAAGAGGATTAGGAGGATTAATGAGAAGGGAAGGAAAAAGAAATAGGTGAAGAAGAAAGAAGTAGATAGAGGAGAAAAAAGAGCAGGAAGGGGAGGAGGGAGGAAGGAGGAATAAGATGAAAGAGAAAACATATCCCCCCATGAGAGTATTTTGTGCGAGTGCAGAACAGTTTACCAGATTCGAAGAACCTACAGGACCCAGGATAATGAAGGTTGAGAGCCACATCAAGGCTCCTCCTCGTGAGATTTCAGAGTATGGGTCCTAAGAACTCCTTCACCTTGGCTCAACTCCGCCCTGTCAGAGAAGATCCCAAGAACAGACAGAATCCCCTCTCTCCATTCTCTTCATCCTCAGCTCACTGGACTTGGCCTCTCAAGCAGATTGCCCTGTGAGGAAGGGGGAGTGCCCTTCCCCTCGCCCCGCTTTCTGCTCCCTGTGCGTCTTTGAAATGCCGGTGGACTCTGGCACCAGGCCCCCTGGATCTCTGTTCAGCCCCTACAGCAAGTCAATCCCCAAGGCTGTGTCGTAAGTTTGTTGCCTGATTTTACTGAAGATAATGTGAGTGTGTGTGCACTTCTTCAGGAGCACATTTGTCCCTACACGTGATAAGACCGAGGGGCTACCTCTGCAAAACTTATTAGTTGATAACCTTGAGCAGTTTGGGAAATAATTTTCGAATGAGGTAGAATGAGTGGCGCTAGTCTGGAAGGCATCCAAAGGAGGCCAACAGGAAAGGGCCTGGGGAAGACCTGAGGGCTGGACTTACACCCCTGAGATCCCATGGCACACCTTCCTTAACTTGGAAATGATTTATATATATAGTCTCTGCTGGGACCATGTCAGCTTAGGGGACAGACAGGACTTGGCCTGAAATCAGGCTTGTATATGTCTCATTTTCCTGTCTTGGCCTTATTTGAATTCTAATTCTCACTCCATTCCAATTAATAGGCTCTCAGAAAAGGCTGGTTGCCTTGGTTTCTAAAAACCCATGTGGTCACGACAGCCGTTGCTCTTCTAATACTGAAATTGTCTTCAAACCTGGCAGACAGTGTCTCTCCAAGATCATGGATTCTGGCTCACCTGAGACTGTCTGGGCAGAGAGCAAAGGACCCTGTTCTTCCTGCTTCACAGCCTCTGCTGAGGACAGCCAGGCAGGTTGAAACAGCACCTTTCATTTGAAGTCACCGGAGCCTCATGAAAAAGCATTCTTATTATTTCTGGACTGCTGCCCAGGTGTGGGCCCAGGCTCTTGGCTCCAGCTCAGGGAACTTTCCTCCTCAGAGACATGATTCCTCCTGCTTACCTAACTTTCTCTTAGTCCTGGGCACTCATCTGGGCCAGGAACATCTTTGTTTCCACTTTATCACTAAACAGTCATGGGAATAGTGATAGTCATGGTCTGATTTTAATGTCTCCTTGACCTTGTCTTTTTTTTTTTTTTTAAACCAAGAAGCCTTAAAGTGTTATGCAATCTCTCCTTGTCTAAAGATACTGTAGGGTTCTCACAGTGGTGACTCAAATCAGGGATTACTTGGAATCCTTCTTGTCAATCCCCGTTAACACCGAATGAAGCATCAACCATGCGCTGGCCACCAGGCTAAAAATATCACATAATCCTGTTTAATGTTCACCAAGACCCCAGGAACCCTCGATGTTAAAGATGAGAAAGCCTGGCTTAGAGAATAACTCGCTGTAAGCTTTACAGAAACAGCAGCCAAGTGGGGTCTGAGTCCACTTCTCCCTAGTCACTCTACCACTATGTCCCACAGAAGAATTAGGACACGGACCTAGGACTGGTCCTCAGAACGCACAGGGCCCAGAGCCAATCAGCAAGCATCCTGATGGTGCCGAAGCACTTGAATTTCATTCCGGTTCAGGAAAACGCTGGAGCCAGTCAGTTATCAGTGCGATAAGGCTAAAGGAGATTTGAGAATCTGTGCCCTTAAACATCTTAAGGAATCAAACATATATGCCCAGTTAAACACTGCTAACATTTCTGGAAGTTTATACACCAGAGAAGCGGGGAAAGCGGTGATGAAGTTAACGGGGATCCGCTGTGGCGATGCAGGACCAGCCGGAACGCGAAATCGGAAGACAGGGCAACTAGCTGAAGTCAGCAGTGCTGGTTGGGTGCAAAGGTTTACCTGGAGAAAAGCGGGCTTGACCTTGCCCTTAAAATGGCGAGATTTGGGTTTGGAGGAAGGGAGAAGGAAAATCTGAGCAGGAGAAAATGTGGGGTATGGTAAGGAATGAGTCTGGAGGTCTGGGAAGGCTGAACTGAGAAGGGCTGACCGCAATGTAGGAATGAAGTTCATGTGGGGAACAGTGGAGGGTAGGTATGAGAGTGTCTTGAACTTGGAGTGAAGACAACAGGAAACCATAAATACATAGAAGAGATAGCTACACAGTTTGTTAAATATATCTTTTGTGCCCAGTATGGCTCACTTTGTATCAAAATGATTAGGACTTTATATTAACTGTGTATCAACAATAAACTACACAACCAGCCTCCATTATCCTCTCAGGAACAGAGCCATATTCTGCTTGCCCGGATTTTCCCCTGAACTGGAGAAAAACCAAATCTGGAAAGTGAGTTTGCTTCCAGCTCAAAGTCAAGTGCACTAGATGATCTCAGTTACGATCACCTCCCACTTCCAGGATAAGGTTGTTCCTGTCAAGAGAGTGACAACGCCCGCTTGGAGCAGCTTGGGGACTCTTAGCTGCCTTGGAAAGTGATAGAGACACACTGACAAGTTCATATTCTCTTTTCCTAAATGCAAGCTGACTACAGTGGAACTGTTTTCAAGCTAGAGGAATCTGCAGTTTGCTTGGTTATAAACTGATTTGCATAAAGAGCACGCGCTTGCGCGGGTCATCATATCCTGACCAGATAGGAGATGCATTGTTTTTCTTGGTTCTGTTGGAGGAGAAGTTGGCCCTTGCTGTGGAGCTAGGGAGCACAGTATCAGGAGCAGCTTTGCTGGAGGTGGATTTCATCAGTCCTGAGATGATAATATTTCCAGTTTCAGAGAGTGTTCTCATGCCCAGGATGCCCAGAAGTGCAGCCACTGCAGGATCGTGTCATTGTCTTTACTTCTCAACATCCAACATGGTTCGGCATGGTGCTATTAGACATTCCGCATTATTTCTCTTTTGAAGCTATGTGTGGAATTAGAAAACCTGTTTCCCCTTTGTGTTGAATTTAAAATAGAGTGTGTTATAGATTATCTGCATCACCTTAGCTTCCAGTATTTAATGTTCTTATTGACAGACTTATTAAGTCAAGAAGACAGGTGACAACTGAAATACAAGATTTTTGACAAGATACCCAAGAAACACCAAAACAGAATGAAAAGAAAAAATAAGAACAACTGACTTAATTTAAGACAAAGAAAGGCCATATGCCGAGGTCTGCAGGGACTGTCTACAGTGCAGCTGTTAACGGGATGAACTGAGAGGCATGGTCTTGCCAGTCCATGCCACATATTCCTACACTAGGAACCAGAGAAGCCCAATGCTGCTGAAAGGTAGTGGGAACCTGGACCATTGCTTACACCCTACAAGGTCATTCTATATATGACCTTGATTCTAACCTGGCCAGAGCAATAAGTAGTCCAGTGAGGAATAAACTGTCTTCGAAAGTAACTTCAGCAAAGCTCAGAGTCACCTCCCTCACCATGTCCCTCTGTTTTTCTTTCCACCTCCATCTAGAGACTATGGCTCCTCAACCACAGCAAGCAGGAGAGCCATGAACATAACAGGGTGAGTGTTACCTTTTAGAATGGCTAGATGTGTAATGAAGAGGGCCATGATGGTGGGGGAGAGAGGAGGGTGTCTTCCTCTACACCACTCCAGCACACAACAGCAGGACATCTCTCAGTCCCCCTCTTACAGCTCAGAGTTCACTGCTAGAGACCCCCGACCTCATGGTCAGATGTGTGAGCTGGGTAGGTATGTCGTAGAGCCTGAAAGCTCAGGCAGGGGGCTACCCATCAGCTTCCTCATCTGCCCCACTTTCCTTGTGTCCAGAGCAAAGTAAGGAAGTGTAAACAAACTTCCCCAGCACTTTCCGAGCATCTGGTTCTCTTTTCTAGTAGGAATAGGTGGGGAACGCCCAAATGGCCCTGGTGAATGAATAGCTCCAGATAAGGAAGACGGGGGGACCCCCAAACTGTGAGAGCAGAAAGAAAAGTGATTCTGGAAGCAGCAGCTACAGACCCCACCCCGCGGTGACAGGCCAACCTCGAGCAAAGGAGACGAAACTATGCCAAGTAAGAGGACAGGAAACACCTAGAGAAACTACGTGTGCAGGGAACAGTGGCCAGAAACAGAAGATGGCCTAAGCCAAAGACCACCTGAGAGAAATTAAAATGGCCAGAGTCCCATGGAGGCGTATTTTATAATGTGCAGAGTTTCGTTTAAAGAATACTTGAGCCATTGAGACAGAAATGAGCCGTTTACCAACAGGAGTACGGATGGCAGTTAAAAGTAACAGGATTATACTTGAGAATTTCAGATTTAATGGTGATGTTAATGTGCTATGGAAGTTCATTTTCAGGTTTACAAACACACACAAAGAGAGAGAGACAGAGGCAGACAGGCAAGAGAGAAGGGTAGAGTAGAAAAACGGGTCTCGATGGCCACTGGGGTCCCCATAAAATATAAAATAATTATCTCAAATGTTTCTAAACTACACATCAGAAGCTAATGTATACAATGGAATATTGAGTTTACTTAGATCTGAGAAGTTAAAATTACACACAAAGAAATTGATAAAGAAGGATAAAGAAGTGCATTCCAAGTTTTCCATGAGCTGGCATTGTTTTTGATAATCTGGGGGAAAAGATACGAAATGTTACCATTTACCAAGAAGTACTGTTTTTCACTAAGTGG
Organism: Pachyuromys duprasi; assembly: GCA_028658305.1. Classification (NCBI taxonomy): domain Eukaryota; kingdom Metazoa; phylum Chordata; class Mammalia; order Rodentia; family Muridae; genus Pachyuromys; species Pachyuromys duprasi. Next base: position 41,294,241 of record CM053765.1, on the reverse strand, counting down.
TTTTTAGTTTGAAAACTGGAGAAAATGTTTGCTAAACCATCTTATCTCCAAACTGAAATTACTACAGGATCAGATGGAAATGTGTCTGGCTTCAGATGGCAGTGAAGGAATCCCAAAAACCTAAGGCTGTAAGAAACTACATAGAGGAGACAGAGAGAGAGCAGTAGTTACGAGCACTTCCCGCTGTTTCAGAAGACCCATTTTCAGTTCCCAACACGCACCCCGGGGCCTCCCAACCACCTGCCACTCCAGTTCTGGGAGATCCACCGCCCTCTTCTGGCCCCTGAGGGTACTGCAAGCACAAAGTGCGCATGCCTGCACTCAGCAGTGTGTGTGTGTGTGTGTGTGTGTGTGTGTGTGTGTGTGTGTGTCTGTGTGTGTGTGTTGAGCAATCATTTTTAAAAGAAGACCAAAAAAAATTAGCATCATATATGAATGCTTTTCTTTCTCCTCATCTGATCTTTTTTGATAGGTTAGAAAAGTTCTCAGCGTTAGTGAAAGTGAGCATTAATCAGTCGAAAGTCAAAGTAGGATGAAATATGTTTTCTCAGCTGTTAGTTTGCAACAGCTTTAGTGCTTATGAGTTTGCCTGGGAATTCACAAGCTAGAGTTGAGCCAAGCTAAGGATTTTGAAACAGAATGTTCCTCCTCTATGACTTTGGCCTTTAATGAAGCTTTGATTTGAAGTGGGCAGAGGAGAGAATGAATTCTTCTTGCTTGTAGAAGGTTAAATAGAATAGGTATGGGGAGAAAAGCGATTATACCTACAGTGACTGTTATAAAACTTACTGTGTTCATCTAAATTACGGTCCTTTCCATCCTTTATGGTTACGCTGTGATATTTGTCTTTTTTTAAATATATCTCTCTACTTACTTTGGTTGTTAAAAGAAAAAAAAATGTATTGAAAGAGATCTGAAGAAAACTCTAATATCATGCTAGAGAATGTTGTTACTTCTAGAAAATTTTGCTGCCATGTAATTTTTAAAAATAAAATCAGAAAATAAAGATGTTGGCCAGTGACCTCTGCCCCTGTGACCCTCATAAAATTAATCTCTTTAATAGTTGCTGACAATTCTGTGGCTTCCCATCTTGAGCATTCCAAGTATCTGTGGAGAGTAACTTAGCATCACAGAGGGGAATGTACAGATTATGATTTCCCACAAACTGTTCGTCACTGTGCTCTAAGGGATTGCTTTGGAAAGCATTCCTTTGCTCATTTGAAAAGTAGGACAACTCCTACAGGGTAAGGACCTTAAAAGATGTTTGACACCGGTGTGTACAAATGACTAACAGAGTAACTTGGAGTAGCCTCACTCCACCATCCCAGCCAGGGAGAAACAGAGCAGCGTTGAAGCTGACTCTGCTCTGAGTGGAGAGCTAATTAGGTAACACGGGGTAAACAAATAGCAAACAGGTGTTACCCTGGATGCATTGTTGCCCCTGGGCCTGTCTTTCTCCATCTGTAATCACAAATAATAAAGCTGCCTTTCCCAAGAAAGCCTGACACATAGGAAGTGTTGGCTCATCACGACTATTGTGCACATGGTAAGAAAGAAGTGACCAGAGCATACTGAAGAGGTAAAAAACAGTTTGTTTATGGAATTTAGACTTGAGATGGGCTTTTTGTGATAGGTAAAAATGTAATTAGCCAGAGACCTAGCAAGAAAGAGATCATCAGAGGTGGGAGATGACAGTTGGAGAGGAGTGAGGGTTGCTGCCTCTGTAATGAAGATAACAGCCTCATGGGTCAGTGGGAGTGGATTGGCCTTTCTGGGGAAAGCAAACTGAATAGTTAGGGTGGGGTGAGACTATGGAAGCTTTACAAGTCAGGGAAGGGAGCCTGGATTTGATGGGTTCAACAACACATTGTCTGTACTTCATTGAAGGAGTGAAGGGACCAAGAAGAATCAGTATTGAAATTCAGGCTGGTGGGCAGGAGGCCCAAGCCAGGGAGGCTAGACGGAAGACTGTGGCAGCAGCCAAGCTGACCTGTAATCGGAACTTGGCAAGCAGATGGAGCCAACTTACCATCAAGACCTTGGAAAGTGGCAGAGCAATGAGAAAACAGTTGCATTCGGGAATCTGGTGCCATGGTTTATAAACCCAGCTGACATGCCATGGTTTATAAACCCAGCTGACATGCCATGGTTTATAAACCCAGCTGACACATAGACGTGGATTTATGTAATAAGGGAGGTTGCATAATTGAAAGGTCACTGAAAAGCTGAGGCCCTTGTCTGTGGCCAAGCAGAAAACCAAGACTAGGAAATGGAAAAAAAAATGTTGAGGAGTCCTCTTCTATTTTCTATTATGCTTTTGAACAGGGTGTGGTGGCACACGCCTTTAGTCCCAGCACTCGGGGCAGCTGAATCTTTGTGAGTTCAAGATCAGGCTGGTCTACAAAAAGAGTTCCAGGACAGCCAGGACTGTTACACAGAGACACTGTCTCAAAGGGGCATGGAAGGGTGCTGCTTACTGGCCTGCTCCTCTTGGCTTACTCATTCTGCTTTCTTGTATATCCCAGGATCATCTTCCCAGGAAAACACCACCCACAATGGGTGGGGTCTTCTCGAAATCAATCATTAATTAAAACGCACCACAGGCTTTCCTGTGGAGGCTTTTTCTCAATTGAGGGTTTCTCTTCCTAAATGACTGCACCTTGTATCAAGTTGACACAAACTAGCCAGCACAGCATGTTTGCTTGCTGTGTAGAAAACTGCCAAAGACTGGTTGCAAAGAACAGAACTGTAATGACCGACTTGCCTGTGTTCTCCAGTGGTCTTTGAAGTACTGGAGAGGAAACAGAATGCCATTTTATTCCAATCTCGTATGTCCCAGAGTGAGTTCCTGTGCCTCCTCACTTTAGCTCTTTCTTGATAAAGCAGAACTAGAGTGGTGTCTCCCTCTGCCTCACAGTGTGAGGCTGAAATGTGTTCTTTGCTGAGAACTGAGAAGGCTGGAAGCTCACCGGAGGAGGAGTAGCTGTTGGGGGTGGTGTCATCGGGGTGGGGGGGGGTGGGGATAAGGGTTGCAGCTCCCTTTCCTCCAGTAGATGAAAACCTTACAAAGCATTGTCCAGCAAATGGCTTCCCACCCAACATGCTGAGCATAGCTGTCATGATTAATTCCTGGCCCAGTCGTGGTGGCAAACACCTCTAATGCCAGAACTATGGAGGCAGAGGCTGGTGGATCTTTGTGAGCCACCTGATCTACAGACTGAGTTCCAGGCCAGACGGGGCTACATAGTGAGACTCTGTATCAAAAAACAGCCAAACAAACAAACAAAAAGAACTACAATGAGAACTATTTTTGAAGAGCTGGTTGATGTCACTTAAACGGAGGGTCCGCAGCTTCATCCACTTCCCTGCAAATGACAGAATTTCATTCTTTGTCATTCTTTTGCCTGTGGCTAGCCATCTACACTGATTCATTGTGACCAGGGCTGTATGGAGATGTTTCTGTGATGTGCTGACTTACGGTCCTTTAGGGATATACTCAGAAGTGGTTCAGCTGGTCATTCATAAGCTTACTTTTACTCTTTTTTCATTTTTTGAGACACCTCTCTGCTTCCATCCACAGCGATTATATGTGTTGCTGTGTACCCCTACCGGCAGTGAACATGGGTTCCTTTCTTTCCCTCATCCTAACCAGCATTTGATGTTGTTTTCTTGGTCATGGCTATTCTAACTAGGATGAGAGGGCACTCTGTGCGGTTTTGATTTGTTTTTCCCTGGTGGGTAAGGATGTCGAACATTGTTATGTCTTTATTGGCCTCATCTGAGAATGGCTGGTCAGGCCCATAGTACTTTTTTTTTTTTTTTTTTTTTTTTTTTTTTTTTGAGACAGGGTTTCTCTGTTTAGTCCTGTCTGCCCTGGAACTCACTCTGTGGACCAGGCTAGCCTCGAACTCAGAGATCTACCTCCCTCTGCCTCCTGAGTTGTGGGATTAAAGGTGTATGTCACCACCACATTAAATGCATTCACCACCATGGTACATTTATTGGTTGGATAACTTTTTTCATGAATTTGTAGAATCTACTGGGGAAAGTTTAAAAAAAAAAGGCACTTGAAATTAAAAGGTGGCCTCTAGGTGTGTGCAAAGGGGAAGATATAAGGGGAAAGGGTTATGAGAAAGAGTAACAGGAAGGAATATGAACAAGGTGCATTATATTCAGATGTGTAAATGTCATGAAGCTCATTATGTTGAGCTTATGTTAATAAAAAATATGTTAATAAAAAATCTAAACAAATAATGAAAGGTAATCTCTGTGAAGCCACATGCAAAGCACTGAAGTGGGGAGCATGTATCGTCTCTTCAGGCTAAGAGGCCTCACGTTCAAGGACCGGGTCAGCATTCCTGCAGTCGCCATTCTATGAAAGTCATGCCATGAGGGTTGCAGTCTTACAACGACAACACAGAAAGGGTAAGAGAGCCAAGTGCGCATCATTTGCAAAAATGTGTGAGGCATGGAGACAGACATGACAGGGGCTTTGCCACCTGGACCCCAAGCTGGCCCTCCTCAGAACGTGCTTGCTCTGAGCACACAGGCTGGCCATACGGCTTAGGCGGAGGGAACTTAAACCCAAGGCCTCCAAAAGTGGCCAGTATGGTTAAGACAGCAAGTGTGGACTGTCCAAGAGATCTCCAGGTTTCTTGACTGAAAAGCAAAGCATTAGCATGCTTCCTGGCACATGGGCTGTCCAAATGCTTTCTCCAGTGAGCCATTCAGTCAACAAGTCAGTAACAGCTTTGAGCATCTGTGAGCAGCCTCTTTCGTTTTTTATTTCAGGAACTGGCCTTAATTTGTATCATGTTTTATTTTGTTTATTCAAATGGCATTTTATTATTTATAATTGCATTTTACTTCTGGGTCTACCAAAAGGCAGGCAATATGGTGATAAGAACCTCAAAGTGTTGAAAGTTTCAGAGACTAGAAAACATCTTTTCTACCTCCTTTCAGTGTAGAAAAGAAAGCTATGTCCAGCAAAGGCAACCCTAACATGTAAGTGTTTTAACAAAAGAGATTCTGCCTCCAATAGAATTATCTGGCTTTCCCTACTTTGGGCTTGAATCCAGATGTTCCCTGGAGCTATGTGCTGACTTCCTGAAGTGCTAAGTTTGAGGTTTATGTCACAGGCACACGGCCAGATTGTAGAGGCATTCTGGGACCAGCCACTGATCATTGGTGCAGTGAGACTACACTACCCCACACCCACATTTGTCTGAAGGCCATCAAGAAGCGTCTTAATTCAAATTTTTAGAGCAAAACTCACCTGTGGCAAAGGAGGCTGGAAAGAGCATCCATGAGTGCATCTGTGACTTGTCTTTTCTAAGTAAGAACTGTGCTGTTCATTCCTTGGGTCTTTGTTCAGCAAGAACCACCAGGAACGGGGAACTTCAGGAATCCGTCACAATTCTTGCCAAGAGAGAGTCCAAGGGGCAGACCCATACACAACAATAGCTAGGAAATGAGGATACAGCTTGCACTGAGCTGTGCATATCAGAAACCGTCACGCTAAAGAGAGGCGTAAGCGTGTGTGAGAGCCAGCAGTTGAACTAGTGTATTTCTTTCGCATAGTTATATTAAATAAGTGGGAGCCTTAAACCCTTAACTATGTTATACACACAAACACATGCACATGCAGGCATACACACTCACATGTGCACACACACATACACAGAGACAAACACATGCACGCACACACAGGCACATACATGCACACACACACACATGCTTTGAGAACTTTACACAATATATTTTGATTATACTTATTCTCCCCTTCCCTAGCTCCTCCCAGGTCTACCCACTCTCTCCCTACTCATCCAACTTTGTGCCCTAGTTTTTTTTTTTTTTAAACCCATGAGTCCCATTTGTACTGCCCATATATTTCTGGGTGTATAGGAACTGGAGTGTGGTTTCGTTCAGGAGCCACACCCTTACAGAAAACTGACCGTCTCTTCAGCAGCTGTCTATTGCCAACAGCTCCTCAGCTTGGAATGAGACTTTCCATGTGGGTCTCCTTTGGTGGGGGTGAGTGTGCGGCTTTGTGAGAGGTTCCAGTTTTTCTGCCTTGAAGCTGCACCTGCACTTTTCTCTAAATTTCTTTGGAGGAGTCAAGATGACTCAGATATATTAACAATAATCAATGCCCATACCAGCAAGGAGAAATCAATGTGCTTTGAATAATGTGATTTAGTTGGCAATGAAGACTGCCTGCCATAGGAGATAGTTCCAGTTACAGAAATACTTCTAGTTGTGTGGAAATTTTTACTTTCATAGACTCTTTTTGTGATAATAACTAATAATGCCGTTTTAATTCTTTTTTTTTTTTTTCAGTTCAAGACGCCTCCCTAGGGAAAGTGGAGTGTCATGCCCATGAGAAATGTCTAGACTAAGAATAAGAAAATCTGGCTTCTGAATCTGCCGCTACACATGTGTTGAATGTATAATCCTCACATAATTACTTAATGTCTGTCAACGAGTTTGTTAATTGGGCTGGTGGAGATAATAATACCCATCTTGGTTCTGGAGAGATGGTTCAGTGAATGGCATTTGCCACCAGGCCTGACAAGCTGAGTTCCATTCCTCGGGCTCACATGGAGGGAGAGAGAACAGGCTCCTACAAGATATCCTAAGACCTCTGCATGTGTGTGTGCATGCACACACACATATACACAAACACACACAGGCACACACAGGCAAAGTAAAATGTAAAAATAATGCCCAATCTGCCTAAAGAATGAGGCAGGTGGCTCTTCTGTGAGTTTGAGGCCAGCATGGTCTACGGAGCTAGTTTCAGGACAGCCAGTGCTACACAAAGAAAACATGTTTAAAAACAAAAACAAAAAAAACCAGGAAGGAGGTGGAAGGAGTAGAGGAGGCTGGTGTTGAGGTCAGTGGCCTCTGGTGACGCTATTCTCTACAGCTAGTTCTGGGACCCAGTTTTGGTCTGGTCCCCCAACAGCTTGCCCCTTCCTCAGCTCTGACTTAGTCACGTTCCAGTCCCATCATGCCTTGCAATGAGCTACAGCAAACTACACAAGGGCCTTTTCTGTCTCAGAATAGCATTCCTTCCTAAGAAGCACGTGTCAAAACTTACCCAGGAAACAGAAAAACAGTGAAATTTTATCTAACTTTTGATCAAAGGGATTTGGGGGGTAATGTCAGTTTACTTGGGCTGCTGCAGCCCATCACAAGCCCTTCACAAACTGAGCAGCTTAGTTAGTAACCTTACGATTGTGAAAGCTCGGAGTATAAAATAATCTGCCAGTGGAGTCATGGTCCTTCTGAAGGGTGCAGTGAGGAAGCCTCCCTTGCTTCTCCTGCGGGCTTCCGGCTGTCCATGTTGTCCCTTGCAGGCGGCTATGTCACTCTAACCTCAGACTGTGTATTCCCTGGGCCTCTGCGTTTCTTATATTTCCTACATTAGAGGTTTAGGGTCCATGCTAACTTAGCTAACTTAACATCTTAACTAATTACATATGTAAGGCCCTGAGGTTACATTCCAAGGGTCTAGGTCATACAGTCCTTCTGGGTCGGTGGTTCGCAACCTTCCTAACGCCACAGCCCTTTAATACAGCTCCTCGTGTTGCATTGACCCCCAACCATAAAATTATTTTGTTGTTACTGCATAACTGCAATTGCACTACCGTTAGGAATCATTATGTAAATATCGGTGTTTTCTGATGGTCTTAGGCAATGCTTCGTGAAAGAGTCCTTGGTCCTCAAAGGGGTCGTCACCCATAGGTTGAGAACCACTGTTCTTGGGCAATATTAATTTTGAGGGGATACTATTGAGCCTTCTGTGGGGCTATTTATACGCTGTGTGAGGGCTGACGTAAGCTCTCTTAATAAACCTTAAATCAGATTTGCTCTGGTTATAGATGCGGTACCTGGGACCATCTCCCAGCCCATTCGTACCCTCAACTGGTCCCCAAATGCTGTGTCACTCTTCATCAACCACCTGAAGTTAACCTGGGGTCCCTTGGACTCACCCCTAGTCCTTGCTCTCCTCATCAACTGGTCGTCACAGTGTCTGCTTCCTCGCTCCTAAATGTCTTGACTTCTCACATGTTTTGGTCCCCGTGGCCAGTTCCAGGACACAACACTCTTCCCTGAGATGCTGTTAGAGGCTTAAAGCTGCGCTCCTGACTCTGGTCTTGTCTTCTGTTCCCAGTCTTTGTATTGCTGTGGAGGATCCTTTATAGATGGAAACCTGTTCCACACACCTCACTGATGACTCTGCAATGACTAAGTCTGACCTCTCCGCTGACTTCTACCTCATCCCCTTTCATGTACTTACACACCAGATCTGAAGCTTTCCCGAGGTTGCCCCACTCTTCCTTACATACGAGCCCCAGCACATATTGTTCATGCTTTCTGGCACACTAGGGTCTGTCCAGCCAGGCCAACTTGTATCTACTGTCTTTGCAGACTCATTTCAAGCACTGCTGAAGTCACTTCTGGGTTAGGTGTATCGCCATCAGCACGCATTTCATCCTCCTTTTGTTCATGCCCAGAGAGCTTAATTCTTGATTCTCTTGGCAGTCATTCAACTCTGATTCCTTCATATTCCAGCCATCTACACCTCAGATGTCAAGCACAGTGCCAGGCAAATAGCAGGCTCATTGAAGGCTTGTGTAGTGAGCAAAATGGAGTCCTCTTGATAGAGTGTTAAGTTAGGAACTAGCCAAATCAGGACCAATGTATGGCTCATTTGGAGGGCATGTGATACCTCTTTAAGATTTCTAATCTCTGTCTAGAGTATCCCATATGCAGTTCTCTAGGATATGTTGTGCTGTAACCAGACTTTTGGCTATTTCGTGGGCTCCTTTTTCACACCCCTCCCCTCCCCCTTCTCTACCTTTATTCCACCCTTCCAACTCTCCAACACTAGGTAGGAAAGAGAGGTTAGTGGGGATAGGGGGTGTCCTTCTAATTAGGGGCAGGGTTGATCTTTGCCATCAGGATATCCAATTTCTTCTACTCATCTCTTTGAGCATGACCACTTGACAAACTGCAACCAACACATCTAACCACCAGACACCAGCAAGAACAGCAGAAGCAGCAACGGCCACCACCACAGCCCCTCTCGGGACGCTACCATTTATACACTCTCGAGAGCTCCAGAATTCCAAATGTCGCACACTTACAGAAACTATCTACAGCTGGCAAAACTACACCCCTGCCAGAGCATGAGGCAAATCATAGTCTGCTGCTGTAGATAATCCAAGGCAGTCCCGTATCCCACACCTGAGATGAAAGCAAAAATGTATTCACATAGCATTTCTGTGTTTGTAAGGAAGCCAAATTTCTCACTGCATTGTGGTCCTGTCATCCTTTGTATTTCTCAACTTGAGAAATCCAGTCATACCCATGAAGAAATATATCCCCATATTTCTTTTTATGGCTGTATTTTTGGACTAAAATAAAAATACCTTTTGACCAGTTAGCCTGCTGAAGTGAAGAAGTCTCAGATCAGAGCCTCTCACAGCAGGAGACGTCTAGAAGACTCACTGCAGCAGAAGCAGGCAGATTTCCAAGGAGCATGTCAGCATGCTTGTTGGGAATGGCCTCACAACCCTGGGTGTGGTTCTCTGGCCAGCCTGCCCTCTGCAGCCACTTTCTTCATGGGAGTCTGGGTTGATGAGGAGGGCATCTGGCTCCTGGGTGGCAGTATGCAGACAACTCTGCACCAAGAAGCCCCTTGTTTCCAGCAACTGTGATGTCGGTGTGCCCATGTCATAGCTGGCATTGCAGATATGCAGAGGAAAGAGACTATTTTAGCTCCCAGAGGAAGAGAATTTCATTTGTGGGTCCCCACAGGTAATGTGAACTCCATTTGTGGTCCATTCAGAGCTTCACATATCTTTAGATCCAATCACAAGATGCTCACTTAAAAGTGATCATGAAAATGGGGAGAGACAGCTCAGCAGTTAAGACCAATTCTTGTGTTACAGAGGACCTGGATTCAGTTCTCAGTTTCCATATGGTGCCTCACAGCTACTCATAACTCTAGTTCCAGGAGACCTGAGACCCACTTCTGACTTTCAAAACTGTGCAGGTGGTGCACATATATACACACATAAATACATACATACATACATGCAGACAGGCAAAACCATTATACGCAGTTTAAAGAAGAGAAATTAAATATAATTTTGAAAAAAGCAATAGTGCAGATACCTGTCTTATACTGAAGATGCTTATTGTTCTCTTTTTTAATCATAAGCATCATCATAGCAACAATAAATTTTATACTGTAAACCTTAAAAATGATGGAATATTCCATTAAAGGCATGAAAAGATACCCCATTCATGATAATAAGAGCACATCTGCATACATTGTGTGTGTGTATGTGTGTGTGTGCATTTTTATTTTTGAAATCCTGGTGAAATGTTCTGGAGCCAGGAGCATGGACACTCCCAGGCAGTTGTTATTAATGCAAACTCTTTGGCCTCACCCAGACCCACTAACCCAGAACACTGGGTGGGATTGGTACCTCTGAGCATGGCCTCCACATGACGGGCATGCTAGAAGATTGGATTCTCTACACTGTGCTCTTCTTTACTTTGCTACTGTACATACTATCCTGGTGTCCAGTATCAACCTATAATACCATTACAACTGGTATAACTTTCCAGTAAATCAACTGCTTATGTTTTAGATAAAGATTTTGATGTCATGGCTTCTAGCTACACTGTATTCACACATGCTTTTCATTCACCAAAACTGTGAGATGAAAGCTGAGAAATTATGTGTCTCCCACTGCCCCAAATGCTCTAACTATGTGCAAAAGAAATGCTCTCAGTGCAGAGACTTGTGCAACAACCCATGTCTTTTCATACAGTAGGCACATGGGCTCCTTGGGTGTCTTATTAAAATGCACCACTGGCCTGAGGCCCATTTCCTGCATTTCTGGCCAGCTCTAGGCTGTCCCTGTTGCTCTGTGGATCACGCTTTTGAAAATTCCGTGCATGGCTATCGGGGAGGTCAAGTCGTGGGGATTTCCAGTGTGGCACTCTCCCTCAAACACTGTCTAGATTTTTATTAAACAAAGAACTATATTCAGAAAAAGAGAAGAAAGAATCTTGAAATCTTTCTCTAGATTCTGCCTTACTCTTTCTACATCTCTCTCTGTATGCAGACCAAGCCTTTAAAAACATTTCCGAGAATGACTCAAAAAGAAGCGCTTCTGTTGGCCCTGTAACAACTGATGTTGTCGGGGATACAAATGTTTAAAAGCCAGTATGAGGTGTAGAGGGCAGGAGGAAAGCACTGATATGGGCTGCCATTTTCCCAGTATAATCAGCCGTCTAATTAGGTAGATTTAAGGAGTTAAGTGATTTCTAGAAACACATACACACAAAATGCTAGCTTCAGTCATGACCAAATCCAAGATTTCAAATAACATTCTCAAAAACTGGTCTCATACCATTCTCTGATTGGGCTTTTTTTTTTTTTTTTTGGTCAACTTGATACAAACAATCATCCAGGAGGAGACATTTCAATTGCATAAATGCCTCCATTCAGATTGCCTATAGGTTATTCTGTAGGGCATTTTCTTGATTAATGGTTGACCATGATGTTAACCCCACCAGGTGAGAATAAGACCATTACCACAATTTTTTGGGCCAAATTTAAAGCAAGCTGTACCAAATACTGACCAGGACAATGGTCACTGGCCTGGCGTATACCCAGGATTTCAAGAGTATGACACCAAATTACATTAGTCAGAGGCTTAAAAAGGCAAAACCCACAAGGCTAAGGACTTCCTGCCTCTGCCCAGTCGGGGGCAAGCATACATCCTGATGTACTTCCTGCCTAAGTACCTCATGCCTATGTGTGATGAAGCACATCCTGTGTGTTTGAGGCAAGCAAGCTTCTTTACAGAAGCAAAAACACATGGCTTACAATTTTATATGAACAACAGTCCCCAGCATTCCAGGAAGTTATTTGTCCTTGGGTGGGTAGGACGTACAGGTTAGAGGCGTTACTGCTTTATAGGTCTTTTAAGCACAGTAATTTAAACAAACTATAATGTTAGCCATCACAGTGAGCAGACACCACAGGAGGCCAAACAACCACTGGGCAGGTTGTTCTTTAGTTACATAAGAAAGCAGCCTGAGCAAGCAAGGAGTAGCAAGTCAGTAAGCCGCAGTCCCCTGTGCCCTCTGCTCCAGTCTCTGCCCCCAGGTTCCTGCCTTGGTTTCCGCTCAGTGATAGACTGTTGTCTGGAAGCGTAAGATGAAATAAACCCTTTTCTCCCGAAGTTGCTTTCACTCATGATGTCAGAGCAATAGAAAACTAACTAAGACATACCGTTGCCAAGCTCTGGTTTCTTCTGAAGTGGCTTTATTTTTAGTCTCTCTTCCCCAGGACTGCAACTATCAGCCCTGGGTTCTGCCTCTATGCTCTGCCTCTATAGCGATTAACAGTTACTGTAGAAAAAAAAAATCATTGTCTCATCAAATGTTCAGAACCCCACCTCTGAATCTGCTGGCCTTGGCCACCTTCGTACTTCTAAAGGAGTTTGGGAGTGGTAATAATTTCATCCCCCAAAAATAGAGGAAAGGGCAATGCCCCAATGAAAAGGTTTTAATGCAAGAACAGGGGAAATGGATGCCAAATCAAGAGGTGGTGTGATTTCTCTGATCTCCAAGCCCACTCTTAACATTGCATTTGTTTGGAAGCCAGATTAAGAGGATTAAAGCAAAGTCACATAGACCATGACCAGTAGAGCCAAGATTTCCTAATTTCTTCTTTATTGGTCTTTCCTCTCTACTGTTGCCTGCTTGGAATCTATGACTCAGTCAGACACGGAGCCTGTGTATTGTTTGCCTCATCTTTGGATGTTGTCTTTAACGATGTAAGCCATCCACCGCATTCAACTTAAAGAAACTGTAGTAGTTCATCCATCATCTTTGACTCTTACAGTGACTGCCCACAGTAACAAAACCACATTCCTTCGGAGCTAGTAATTGCCAGTACTCCTTTGCTCTTTGAGGAAACAAGTCAAAGCTTGACCAAGTGTGGCTTGCCTATCTGCTTGGAAGGACTCCGAGCCACGGCCCAGTGAGCCCACAAGTGCGGTGGATGCCCTGTGTGTGGAGAAACTCGTGCAAGCCCCTCTGTCTTTCTGTGGCATATTCTTACCCTACAGCTTGATTCATAGTTTGGTCTAGGTCTTCCCTTGCGGGTGGCACGTTACTCTCTTAACTTTCCCAGGCCCAGCGATATCCCCGTGGACACGTAGAGGCATGCACGACAAATCTGGAGGCCTGCCCAAAAATCGTGTCTGCAGTTTGCAAAGGGGCAATGTAGCAATTACATGAGTAATGCAGTGGCAAGTCTTCTATGAGAAATCAAAGCTGGGAAAGGAGGGATTTCCTCCTTGGAGGAAGGGTGTTGGGTAAAGCAACTCTTGCCTTGGAAGCCCCTTTAATCCTCGCTCTCTCTCTCTCTCCCCCAAATTCAACTCTTACCTCTCCAAACATCTTTTTTTTTTTTTAAGCCCTTTACTCTGGTACTCAGGAAGCCATGGAAAGGAACTGACTAGAAGTTTACAGTCCGCTTGCTCATAGTAACTGAAAGTGTTCATAGGTTCTGGTTCCAGGGGGTGGGGGGAAGCTGAAGAACTCACCCTGGCATCTGATGGGTAGTGAGCAGCAGCCAGGTTCCTGGTAGCTCCTGGAGCAGGTAGGAAAAAAAAGTGGTTTATGCTTTCATTTTGCTTTGCATGAAGTAGAGCCCGAAGACAAATTGAAAGCTAAGTATCAGAGGTTAGGTACAGCGAGATGAGCAAAGAGTGTAAGAGCTTTGCCTCCCTCCCCTGAAGCACCAGCTAATTGAGAAGGTTGATTATTCTGCCGAGCCCGTCTGCCACACGCGTCCTCTCTGGAAAGTTGTCCAATGTCACAGCCACAACAGGCAAGACGGGAAGGAGCCCACATCTTAATAAATCTCGGTGCCTGTGTTTTCTGAACTTTTCTCGTGTGTGTGTGTGTGTGTGTGTGTGTGTGTTAGTGTGCGCGTGCCCTGTCTGCGGACACATGCACCGTTGGGAAGAACACTCTCACAGCCACAGATGCTAATCTGAGCAAAAGCCCCGTACTGTGTAAGCTTTTATAAGAACCCAACAATGGCTTCTCGTAAGATACTACCATCTGTTCTTAAAAAGGAATCCAAGAGTCTACGAAACATTAAGTAGGTGAAGGTTCCATCTGCATCAGTTCCACACTCAGCCCTCTGGGTCACAGAAGGCATCTACACGTTTTGGGTGCTTGCGTCTCTTCATGAGGAATGTTAACTTAGTAAAACCGGACGGGAGGCTGCGAAACAAATGAGATGAACTATTGCAGCGTTCATCATAACCAGGTCTCAAGTGCTGTAAAGGTGAATTGAAATACGATGTGTGGCTGAGAGAAGGATTAATAAAGGGAATGTGGGGGGAAAACAAGACGGAACTTGTGAGAATGTTTAGGTCTGCTCTTCAAAGACACACTAAGTAAGTTTTGGAGTCAGCAACCGGACAGTCATCTCTCCGATAAGATATTTAAGAATCTTGTCGTTCTATCACTGCTTTGTAGTGACTGTTCTCGGCCGTTGTATAAGAAAGGGTGGGGAGAAGAGACACCTGGCATACGGGGCTACAAAAAGATGCCGAGTGCTCGCTTGGGTAGCACGTGTACTAAAACTGGAACGGTGCAGAGATCAGCATGGGCCCCACACAGGGATGATGCACAGAGGGTCCACTTTCCCTGTAAATGTTAACCGGGGACCCTGTGGTTCAGACGCTGGGTTAAACCCTCAACGGCGATGCCTCTCTATGTCTGTACCTCTATCCCGCTTCTCCTCTTTAGTGACCTTCGCCTACCGCTTCTCACTGTGACCAGCGAGAACACAGCAGCGGTTTCCGTTCAGCTGTGGGAAGGCAAGTCTGCCCGCACCGTCCAGGAAGGAACGGCATCTCGTGAAAATTAATAGCAACTCCCAGGCTTCCCTGCTTGGCTCTAGCGTTCTTAAAGCGCAGTTCTTGGTGGCCAAGTGACAGTGCTCTGCTGTTGGACTTACATACTGACTGTGAAAGCCACGTGTCCCGGGAGAGAACACTGCACCTTGTCTGAAAGGAGGGACAAGGCAGGGAAGGTTCCCTGTTCCCCCAGACCCTCTTTCCTTCACAGGATTCTTTTCTGGTGTCTCTTTGGGGTCCTTCTTTCCCACTTTGGGTCATAGGCTTCTGCTCTGAAGCAAGCATGACTGGACCTTCCTTTGATGTCACCCTGGGGCCATCCCTGCCACTGGAGGCCAGAACATCAGCAGTTCTGCCGCAGGCCCAGAGGCAGAGCTGATAGGTATGACCCAACATGCACTCTTCCTTCTCACGTCTTCCCTATGGCTCCTTCCCCTCTCGCTTTGCTGGGTCATTCCCTACTGTCACTGGCAGTCCCTTGGCTCTGCCCGTCTCCCAGGTCCTGCTGAGCACAGGCTCTGTGGCAGACACCTTTCCCAAGGCTGTAAGACCCTGATGTTTTGCGTACTTTGCCATCCCCTTGCGAGGTGAGCATTACCAATACTCTACTTTGTGAAAAGGAAAGAAAGAAACTTAGTCTTGGACCTGCTTGTGAGTGAGGTCAGATTGAAGTGGCCCCTGCAGAGCATCCACCACAATCTGTGATGAAGCAACAGTTGAGCTGAGCCTGGGAGTCACGCAGGAGAAGATAGCAGAGACCCATGAGGAAAGGCAAGGGCTCATGGCATCCCAGCATGTCCAGCTCCTTTGTCTGCCACAAAGCCTCAGAAAAGGTCTGCCAGAGGCCACCAGGGAGACCAAAGGACTCGCTCCGCAGCCCCGTGGTGACTTCTCTTCACACTGCTCTGTCACACCTGCCTTTGAGGCCTGGCAGCTGACATTTAGCTTGGTCCCTGTTGATGAAGAAGCGCTATGCTCTGTGCTTGCTATTTAAGGCCCACACAGGTTCTGCAGGCATGGGGATGGGGGGGTTTGCTTACCCGGTGTTGGTATTTCTGGAGACGGACTCCAGCCTTCAAAGGTCAGGTTTTCCATGCCTGTTTTTCCCTTCTCTTGACTTTGAGCTAGCTTGTATATTTAACCCCTTAAAGGCCAAGGAGATTCTGTTCTATCAGCTTTCACTTACAATGCCTATGAGCTGCTGGAAATGATTTCCATGAAGAGTTCAAGAAGTCTCTGGGTTGCTTACCCTTTGACTCCACAGGAGGGATGCTCTCACATTCTGAACCCCTTCATGCTTTCAATTCATTGCCAAGTTTCTGGGATGTAGATTTTTGTCTCACAAGGCTAGCGGTCAGGGAAGGGCTTGTGCTAGTCTTGGTACCAAGACATTGGCTATTGTTCTCTGGCTGGCTTGAGCAACGCCCCAGCCTCGACTCCCTTACATGTCTTAGAAGCTGTTGTTACTGTGAGACTTGGAATGAATTCCTGAAATATAATCAGCTTTGATATTTGGCCTTCCCTTTAAGTTCCAAAGGGTTTCCTTTGTTGTGACATTGTTTTAAAAGAATGAGAGAACTGGAGATTTGAAATAAGAAAACTAAAGGACGCTAATCTTAACTGAGCGCCTACTGTGAGCCAAGGACTCTACTAGACTCTTTATATATGAAGCTGCATGTGTGAAGAAACAGGCAGAGTGGGAAGACAGGGCCAAGAATCACACAGAGTTAGCCTAGTCCATGTGGTGACAGCGGAGTGAAAATGTAGGTCACAGTCAAAGCTCTGAGTCAAACCTGCCTTACTAGGGCGCCTTGATTATAAACAGCTTCTCAGTGGACAGTGTCCTCAGGTGGCCCCTCTTGCTGTCCACAACCCTGGCACGTAGACCCAGGACACTTACTTGGTGGATGAGAAAAGTGAGAGGCGGGCGCTTCCGTTCACGGGGAAACTGCAGGTCCTGTTACAGCTAACTCATCTCAAACAAAGCTCATTTCCTGGGGAATGGTGTACACGTGAAAGAATTTAACCTTTCTGGATTCTAGTTAACAACCACCTCTTCATATAGCTTTTGATTTGGTCTTAGCAACGTGCCCACTATATGTGCTGTACTTTATCTACTTTATTTGTTCATTTGTTCCACATGTATTGATGTTTCCTGAGTTCCTTTCCGGGTCCTTCTCGTTTGTCTTGGACTATGGGTCTTGGGTTCTCTTTAGAGTGTTTGGCCATATTCATGCATCAAACACGCTTTACCTTCTTTATAGCCTGGACATGCTGACAGGTTTCCAAAGGTTTTAGTGTGCTTCTACTTAGAGTAATAATCTACATTTTAATACAGTCAAAAAAAAAAAAGCCCAACAGTACCTTCAATAATTTGCTTAAAATTTTTCTCATCCAAATACCCATTTTGTCCCTCAAAGTCTAACTCCCACCAAATACTGCAACTGAACAAGTTAGCTGGGTTCTTTGCTCATCCAAATGGCTCTTGACATTCATATTTCCACAGAAGTTCTAGTCACGGCTACTTGAATTTTCTCTCAGTGTAGTGCAGTGTCCACTGTGGCTTCTTTTTCCCTTTTGAGGCCTCAAAAGAGTCACTTATAGAGGTCCATTTCGGGAAAACACAAACATAAGCATAACAAGAGGGTGTGGTCTCCAGGGGAAATCCCATGGTCTCAGGCTCTCCCATAGTGAGCTGGGTTTGTGCAAATATCTGGGAAGCTGACAGCAGGAGGCTTTTCTTCCTATCCTCATCCTTCTGAGAACAGACACCAAGTCAGTTCCTAGCAGTGATTCCTCCTGTCAGATGATAAGACCTGACACCATGTCCAACGCCTACCAGAGTTGAGAAAGTGGAGAAAGATCTGGGAAAGGTTGAGAATGAAAGAGAAAGTGATGATGAACAAGTGAGGGATTGGGGCAAGGAGTAATGTGTTTAATGGATAAAGTAGCTTCCTTGCCTAGCATCTAAGACTGAATCATTGATGTATTGGTTTATCTGGTCGCCAGTCCCAAGATGGCCATTAAGGGCATCTACCTCCTGATATTAGCGCTCAACATTGTCCCCTTCCTCATTCTGCCTTGTTTAGTTTATGACTAGAAGCACAGGGAAGTGACAATCTGCCTGTCCTGATGTCAGGTTGTAAGCAGCGTTGCAGCCTCCATCTCTGTCATAGTCTCCCTCTCTAAGGTCTCCCCTCCTAAGGGACGCCAGCTGTCACGATGTGAGAGAGAATACGGACAACAAGGTGGTGAGGGTACCTCAACTGCTGTAGGATCCCAAAGCATACCTTCATCAGAAAGCCAGTGCACCAGCCATGTCCATGCCCTGCAAGACTTCTGTGAACAGGTAGCATCAGCTAACGTTGCTACAGAGCAAGCACCTTAAACAGCAATGGCCTAAGCCAACTTCAGTTTATCGTTTCCAGTGGTCTGTTGAGTTAACCAACCCACTCACTATTCCTTCTGCTGGTTGGTCTTCTGTAGATTCCTGTGTTCTATCAGCCACGGGTTCGAGTGGAGATTACTGTCGGGATCAGCGCTCCAGGGATACCTGAGCTGTCATTGTTGTCAGTTGGATAAGAACAGGAACTACAGAACTTCTTGCAGTCTGGGCTTGGGTGTTGGGTGTTTCCTTTGCTGTGTGTTCTGCAGAACAAGGCAAGTGAAGAGATCCACCTAGATCTGAAGGATGGAGACTTGAATGCTATGCTTCCTTTCGCTCTTGTTGTTTTGAACAAGGTCCCTGCTCTTAGCCATAGCTTGTCATAACAGATGCTACCTACCTCAGACTGTCCTCAAACTTCTGGAACTCTTCCTGCCTCAGGATTCCACATGCAGGGATTATATGTGTGTACCGCCACACCTGGATAAAATCCATTTCTTTTTTTCAAATGTATTTTTCTTAATTTTTTTGAGAATTTCACCCAATGTATTTTGATTATATTTATCTTAACTCTTCACCTCTCTATTGACCCAACTTCATGTCCTTTTTTTTTTTTTTTTAACAAAACCCACGGAAACCAATTTATACTGTCCATATACTCCTAGGTATAGAACCATCCACTGGAGTGTAGCAAACCTACCAGGAGCACACCCTTAAAAAAAAACTGCTTCTTCCTCCCTCAGAAGCCACCAACTGTCCATAGCCTCTCAGTTAGGGGTGAAAAGTCCATTTCTTAATAACATCTTCAAATAATTTGTCCTCACCTTGAATCCACAAAGTCCACCTTCTAATAATATATATGCATTCCTCCCATATGCAAAACATGTTCATCTTTCCAAGGCCCTTGAACTCTCTTTCACTGATCACATGAGGTGCAAAGTCTGCTATCTTATGTTCTGCATCCAGTGCAGACATACTAAAGGTATCTTGTGTCTTAATAGTTCTCTTCACCCAAAGGGGAAGTGTCTTTGTTAAGGCTTCTATTCCTGGGAATAGACACCATGAGCGTGGCAACTCTTAGAAAGGAAAACATTAAATTGGGGTCAGCTCACAGTTTCAGAGGTTTAGTCCCTTGTCATTGTGGTGGGAAGCCTGGCAGCACTCAGCCAGAATATGGTGCTGGAGAAGGATCTGAGTGTTCTATGTCTGCATGTGCAGGCAGCAGGAAGAGAGTCAGACACTGGGCCTGGCCTGAGCATCGCAGGCCTCAAAGCCCAACCCCCAGTGACACACTTCCTCCAGCAAAGCCATACCTATTCCAACAAAGGCACACCTGCGCATAGCGCCACTTCCCCATGAGCCTGTGGGGACCATTTTCATTCAAACAACCACGGGGCATCTGACTTCCAACATAGCCACTCTAAGCCGGTTGCTTTCCTTTAAATTCTGCTTCCAGATTAAGCCATAGGCCTGACATGCAATGAGACACAAGCAAGCTTCCTGAAGAGACAGACACCTCTCTATTCTGAAGGGGAAAGATGAGCTACAGCAGGGGCACCCAGTCCATAGCGATTCTCAAGTCTGTCCAGACTCACACTGTCAGGTTCCCCTATTCAAGCAGGCCTGGTTCCCTGACCAAATCCTGGCTCTAGTTTTGACCCACCAGCTGGGCTCTTTTTTCTAATTCCTAGATGTCTTTTGGGGAAGAAATGGCTTGTGTCTGCTGCTCAGTGCTGCTCTCAATGTGATTCCTGCCTCTGGAAAGTGGAGAATCAAGACGTTTCCTGCCATTTTAAACTGTTGGTGCAGCCTGGTTTAACACCTTTGAAGCTGTTGGAGGATTTCTATGGCCCTTATCATGCTGTGCATTCCACAAAGTTTGTATCCACAGTGCTTCTGGGGACAGGTCTCTCTCTGCACTGCTGCTGCCCAAGAAAAATATGCAAATCACAGATGTGAGCCACAAAGACATGTTTTAAAGTTCTAAGAACTGCTTTGTGTGAGTGCGCATATGTGCGCACCGTTTTTAAAAGTAACTTTAATAATGTATTTCACTTAACCCTGTATGTCTAAAATTTCATTTCAACAAGAAATCAATATAAAAATTATTAAGATATTTTGTGGGTTTTTTAATACTATATTTTAAGGCTCCAATGTTTATTTTTCTCTTTGTCTTTTAGTGTAGACTAGCCCACAGGGCTAACGGTTGGCACACGGACAGACTGCTCCAGGCGACTTAGGATGGTCTTGGGAACAGACTTCAGCAGCTTACTCCTGAGGTTGAGTAGGTCACCTCAACACTTCTCCAAGTCTTCCAGGAGTATGTGTGTGAGGAAGGGCCTTGCAGCCTTGGTCTCCAAGAACTGTTTCCACGATGTCATCTCTTGCATTGAGAATCTTTAACTGGCTGGAGGGAATCAATATGGAGACTAGTTTCGTCTTCTAGTATCCTGTGCCCTCCTTGGTCTCCCTTTTAAGCAGACCCACAGATTTATTATGCGACTGTTTTTATTATTTTGTAAATGCTGACGGATGGCATTTTTGCTAGTTTCCTCACTAATATGGATTTCTCTTTTTCCGCTCTTCTGCAGTCATCTCCCTTCCTCACTCCACCCACCAGCGACTTCTGAAGCCAGTGGTACCTGTTGCAGTTCTTTGGCACTATAACACCCATTGACTGATTTTTGTCTTAGTGACCAACCACAGGACAGCAAACAGCTACAGCATTAGTGACTTCAAACAACAACTATTGGTAGTGACTGACTTGTTTAATCTCAGCTATCATTATCCAGGCTTATTGTGTACTGCTTTCAGCTATAAGGTCCACAAAGAGGCTGAGCTCAGCTGGGAGAGATGCGCCTTGCTTTCCTATAAGAATAGGGGCCTAGTTTGTTTCTGGTTTCTGCTTATTAAGAATAAAGCTGCTAAGAATATGGTTGAGCAAATGTCCTCATTGTATGGTGGAGCATCTCTCAGGTGTATGCCCAGGAACGGTATAGCTTGAGGTAGGGCTACTCCCAGTTTTCTGAGAAAGTGCCAGATTGATTTCCAAAGTGGTTGTACAAGTTTTGCAGCAATGGAGGAATCGTCTCCTTTCTCCACATCTTGAGTTTTTTATCTTAGCCATTCTGACAGGTGTAAGATGGAATCTCAGTGTCATTTTGATTTGCATCTCCCTGATGACTAAGGATATTGAGCATTTCAGTAATTGCTTCTCCACCATTCGAGATTTCTCAGTTGAGAATTCTCTGTTTAGTTCTGTATCACATCTTTAAGTTGGATTATTTGGTTTCTTGGTGTTTAATTTTTTGAGTTCTTTATATATTCTGGATATTAGCCCTTTGTCAGATGTAAGATTGGTGAAGATCTTTTCCCAATCTGTAGACTGCTGTTCTATTGATAATGTTCTTTTTGTCCCTCAACCAAAGAATGGATAAGGAAACATTTACACAATGGAATACTACTTGGCCATTAAAAACAAGGAAATCATGAAATTTGCAGGCAAATGGAAGGAACTAGAAAACATCATTCAGAGTGAGGTAACACAGACCCAGAAAGACACACGTGGTGTATACTTACTTTTAAGTGGATTTTAGTCATATAGTACAGAATGGACATACTACAATGTACAGACCCCAAGAAGACAAGCCTGGTGGGTGTCTTAGGCTTCATGTGGGCCCACTAGTTAGGGGACTGGGGGATATCTCTGACAGGGACTTTGTTGCCTGCTTCTTGATCACTGCCCCCTAATGGGACTTCCCTACAAGGGCCACAGGGGAGGAAGAGATGAGCTAGGGTGTCTGGGGAGGGGAGCTCCCTTATTCTGAGGAATAGGGGAGAGGGGATGCGGTAGGGAGGGTGGGACTGGGAGGAGAGGAGGGAGGGGCCTATGACCAAGATGTAAATTGAATTAATTAAAAATAAAATAGAGTCCTGGTGTGTGAGCACTTATAAAGACTCTATCATTGGTAGTTCTTCTCATCCCATTGGCCCACATGAGTCACATGATCAAGCCTCAGGTGAGGCACAGGGAAGAGCCCTGAAGCAGAGCCTTGCAGCCTCTCTTACAGGTGCATTACACATTACTCACAATCTCTGACATAAAGCATTTTTCAGTACAGGCAATTTCTCAGCAACCTGCTCAAAGTCCCAGACACAGACACCTGAGTTGCATCGAAAGCTGCTGTTGCCTGCGCATGTGCACTAGCCACAGCGCCCCCCCCCAACCCTTAGGGAACAGAGCCAGGCCAGATGGGAGGCTTGCTGGTGACGTGGGACTTGGAATCACCGTGCGGTTTCGAACCCAGGCCGTTCCCACCCAGTTCCCTTGCTGCGCTGTCAGTTGACGCTGTAGGATGTGTTTCACATTGGTCCTGGCCCTCACAGAGGCGCCTCGCCCTCCCTGAGCTCATTCTCGGCAGTGACAGCTGAGCACATAGCTTTTCTGTAACAGGAAAAGCGGTCACCTGGGTCGCGCTAACCTGCAAAGTGAGGGAAGGAAGGGGAATTGAGTTTCCAGTGCCCAGTTTTCCTCTTCGTGTTTTATGCCAGAAGTTCCACAGTTGACAGAAATGTCAGACTCCCCTTATAAAAGAAACTGGCTAAGAGTTACTCGGCATTCGGGAGGTGCCAGACACTGCACAGAAAGCTTCGACAATTTTCTCTCCTTGAGTTCTCAAGGATGAGAAATTTTAAGATGAGGGAACAAGGCACAGAGAACCCTGTTAAACCACCCAAGGTTACACAGCAAACCAGAGAGGGAGGCGGCCTGGAGCTCAGGCAACCTGCTTTCACAGCCGCCTGCGTGTACCAAGAGCAGAGGAGGCTGATACCAGACGAAGCAAGGCTTGGAAGGCATGGCTGCAGCGGGAAGTACGCCATCCTCCAGACCCTGTTCAGGAGCTGGATCCTTTAGGCTTTCCGTTCGAAATTTTTCTTAAGACCCTGACTCCCTGAACTGCCGTCCAATTCAGCCTACATGTTTTTTTGTAGTTTATTTCACCTGAGTCTCATATCGGAACTGAGCTTGGAAAATCGAAAACATCCTAATGTGTTGTGGAAATAATGGTGTGGTGGCCCTGAACGTGACTGGAGAGCAAGCTGAGTCTAGAATGACCCCTGCAAGGCTCCCGCTATGCTGGGAGACAAGCCACAGGGCCGGATGAAAATGGACCGGCCTGCTCATTACGTGTCAAGATTTATGATGCGTGAAAGAGCCAGGTTTGCAGGGAGAGAAAAAGAAGAAGCCACTCCCATTCGGAACCGAGTCTTTTCAAACCTTCCCAGATGCTTGGATGGTCTGGGCAGTTACAGGGGAGAAAGGGAAGAGATGTAAATTCGGGTGAAAGAATATAATGTGGTATGCATGCAAAGGGGAAATGTTTGGATGAAACAAGGTCTGGCTGACTCATTCTTATTTCTGTGGATAGGGCCAGGCAAAATCACAGAACACATACTGTACTCGTCCACTTTTGTTACTGAATGGAATACCCAAATCAGAATAACATCATAAAGAAGCCGGGTTTATTCAGATCGTCATTTGGGGAATTTCGGAGCACGGGCCGGGCTTCGGCTAAGCTCTGGTGTGGGCCTTACGGCTGTCACATCCTGGCAGAACCACTGGTGGTAAAGACGAGATCAAGTAGCAAAATAGGAAGCTAGCGAGAGACTCCAATCCCTGTGATCCCTTGGAGGTACACCCCCAACAATCCAAACACCTCCCACTACGACTCACACCTTAGGAGTCCCACAACCTCACCTCCCACACCACAGGAGGACCAAACCCCCAACACACAATCATCTGGAAAGACAAAACAGTTCCTTCCTAGCCACAGCAAAAGCTTTGGGAAAGCTTGCGGGCTAACCAGGGTGGCTGGGTAGAACCCAGCAGGCTCCTCTTTCTCTTTTCTTTGCATGAATAATCAAATGGTGTGGGCTTAGCATCGTGAATAAGAGACCGGAAATAGAAGCGCTGAATCTGTCCATGCTGTCTCCTTCTGTCTTGTCTGGGATGTTTATATCATTTCCGGTCAATGCCTTAGACATTTATAACCAGAAGTATTCCAGAGTGGTAGTTAACATTTCCCTTATATAACTTCACTTTAGTGGGAGAAGCCATTTATTCCCATTTATTCCCATCTCCCGCAGAATCTTATCTGTGGGATCGTGATACATTCTCTTCGCCACCTTTCTCTACAGCTCGGATTTAGATTTCTAGTTAATTTAAGAAATCTTTAGTTTTCCGACCAAGGTCATGTTTGTAAAGGGGAAGGCCAAACAGCCTGCTAAAATGCATCTGTCATGGGGCCACATACCATCTTAATTAGATGACTTCCTTTCCAGCCAAGTTCTTATACAAATATCAGAGGTTTTCTTAACTCTACTTTGGCTTGGGGGGAGCTTCCATGGAGACTCATTCCTGGCAAACAGAATGAGTCAATAAGTAGATGCAAAGAGAGACGTCTACCTTGAAGAAGCGTGTCTGAGCAACACTTCCGTCGGATTATCTGCAGTGTCAGGTAGCACCCAGGCCTCTCTCCTTTGGCTCATCGGTGAGAGGGGGTCTGAGTCAGGCCACAGTAGGTGTCCACAGTCTGGAGGTGAGCTGCAATGTCAGCTACTGTAGAGAAAAAAAAAAAAGGCAGCTCAGAGCTGCCAGTCAACCGCATTTTCAGCACCACGCTCAAGGCAGCTTTCTTTTTGATAAAGATTAGGCTGTTGGAAAGAACAGAGCAGACCGTGCTTGCCCAAATTTGTTTCTACAGTGTTTCTATTTAAATTTAGAGAGTGGCTGCCAGTTGCCTTCAGTCACTCAAATCTTAGCTGAAAAGCAGATGAGCAGGTGGCACCTGTAGCCGTACCTCTCCTTCCTCTTCCTGTCCCGTGGCTACACCCTGCTTCTTGGGAGCCTGTTCTCTGGGGAAGCTCAGACTGAAGCCAGGAATCTTTCTCCTGGTGACTGACACAGCTTTAACTAGGAGGCAGAACACATCCCTGAGTCAGGGCTGACTGTTAGCCATGCAGAGGGCACTTCATTTTGCTACCTGATATATTTTTACCTTTCAAATGTATTTCTTGATATTATAATATAATTGCATCATTTCCCCTCCCCTTTATTCCTTCAAACCCTCCCCCTATATCTTTCCCTGCTCTTTCAAATGTATGGCCTCTTATTTCATTAATTGCTAAAACTACTCATCATTTATTCACAAGAGAGTAACTATTTTAATTTTTGGTATGAATTGGCTATGCTTTTTGTTTGTGTTTGTTGAGACAGGGTTTCTTTGTGTAGCCCTGGCTGACCTGGGACTTGCTGTGTTGACAAGGCTGGCCTCAAACTCAGAGATCCTTCTGCCTCTGCTTTCTGAGTGCTGGGATTAAAGGCGTGTACCACTCCACCTGACTGGTCCAGTCTTTTTCACAATCTAGGTACTTCTAAGAAGGAACGGGACTCAGAGGTCAAAGACAAAGATAAAGGCTGTGCTTAGGATGTAATGCATCAAGCCTGGACTGAGGGGGAGGGCGTGTACCGCAGAGTTAGTGGCAACTGGCTCCCTTGTCTGTGTGAACAGCCCTGAGTCTTCCCAGAGTCCCACATGCATATCCAGTTTCCTTTGGCGGTAAAGCCAAAATGGTTCTCTAAATGCTACTAGTTCAAGCCTAAACCCACCCTCCATCTTCCATGGCCTCACTCCCTCTCTTCCTCTTCCTTTTCATATCCTACCAGTCACTACCTTCACAGACTGCACCTCGTGTTTCTCTACTCCCCACCGCCCCCAGCCTCCTTCCAACTCCCTGTCCACACTGGCTGTCTTTTTCTTTCTTTCTTTCTTTCTTTCTTTCTTTCTTTCTTTCTTTCTTTCTTTCTTTTTTCCTGACTCTATCTCTCTCTTCTCCTCTAAATTCCTCCGGGCAACTGCCAAAACTAACTCTGCAGACTGTGAGCAGACAAACTTTCCCCGCTACAAGCCCTGGGTCTTAGTTAGGTCTCTGTCACGGTGGTAAACATCATAACCAAAGGGAACCACGGGGAAGGGTTTGTTTGGCTTACACACCCCAATCACAGTCCATCATGAGGTAAGTCAAGGCGGGAACTCAAGCAGAGCCATGAGGAGTGTTGCTTACTGGCTTGCTCTCTGTGGCTCACTCAGCCTGCTTGCTTATACTACCCAGGACCAAGGTTGCCCAAGGTTGGCATTGCCCAGAGTGGGCTGGACACTCCTGCATCAAAAATTAATCAAGAAATTGCTCCTGTAGACTTGCCCACAGAGTGATCAGATAGAAGAGTTTTTTCAATTGAGGTTCCTTCTTCCCAGATGACTCTAGCTCGTGTTAAGTTGAAAACAAACAAACAAACAAACAAACAACCACGTACTCTGCCTCTGGTACTCTGCTACTCTGCCATAGCTTCAGCAGTGTGCTCTGTAGAGCCATTGTCCACCAGCAACCTAACTTAACCATCAACCTCAGTCCTTTCCTCAAAACTCAAGCCTCAGTGGGTTTGCTGATCCTCTTTTCTCTGTATTAAATACATTTCCCCACTTATTTCACTCTCTGCCATTCCATGACGCAGTCATAATCACTTTCTCCTTCACCAAGCTCCCAGGGACCGCTCAGTCACTTCCCACAAGACGGCTCGTGTGGCTGTGGCGGAATATTTAGAGCAGGGCCTGCACACGGGAGGTGCTCCACCGGTGTTTGTGGTTGCAGAAGGGGGGGGGCAAGTGAAATAAGGGCTCCAGGAGATGATGGAAAATACCAGAAAGGAGGCAAGAAAATGTTGAACACGGGCTTAAAACAGCAAATACGTGCCAGAGCCGTCAGCGCAGAGAGCACTGACTGTACTCGTAATGTCTGTGCTAAGGTAGGAGAACCCGAGCGCTGGATGCGGCCGGGAATTTGCACACAGGAATTCTGACATGGTACACCAAAGCCTTTGAAAGCATGGCAGCATTTAATCCAGAGCTTACGTTGGGAAGAATTCCTCTAAAGGGAAGCATCTAACCAGTATTTAGTGATGTTTATATAAAGAGTCTAGTTTATATCAACAGTAACCTAGTAACACATGCAATGCCCAGTTACAGGCAATTATTAAATAGAGTAGGCACATTTTTGCCCCGGACTATTAACCTGTCATCAAAAGTTATAATACAGATCTATTTTATAAACATGAAAGGTAGTATTTATGACAGAGTAGAAAATTTATATATATATATATATATATATTTACATATACATATATATTATTTTACTTAAAAATAACAGCATAGAAAAAGCATAAGGAATATGCACTATAATGTTATCATTATTATTGCAAGCTGGTAGTATTTTTTTACCCTTTTATTTTCTGAATTTTTTTTTTTGCAATTATAAAATGCGAGTTACATAATCAGAGTTGGGGAGGGACAGGAGAGAGGCAGGGAGGAGCACCAGCCCATAAGGCTGTTTCCACTAGGGGAGAAAGGCAGTGACAGTGTAAGTTCTAGCCACCTGGCCGTTTCATCCAGAATTCCAGTTCCCAGCTTGGTAGTAGCCTCAGGGCAGCCTGGCTGGTGTAGACACTTAGAGCAGCAGAAAGGAAGCAGCGCCCAGGATTTCTAACGTCCTAGCTAGTCAAGGACCCAAGTGAGGGCATTCGAAAGATACTGGAGCTATAGCAACCGGTGACCCTGGGTAAATCATGACCATGGGTCTTCTCAAAACTCTACTATGGCCAAAAATCACTTAAAGGTCCCTTTGAGAAGTATTCAGTGTGTCTGCCACACAGAGCAAAGCAGCTGGCAGCAGCTCCTGAAGATTGGTGACCTCTTCTTTCCCGCTGCGCTTGCCCACCAACACAGGCAGCTCGTAGGGAGCCTGCTAATTTCTACTCCGTTTGAGGTACAGCAGCGTTGAAACCACAACCCAGGAGAAGCCAAAAGGGGCAGGCTGGGCATTGCACGAACAGTGCTGAGAGAAGGCCCGGGGTGTGTGGTTGCACGTTGCCTCTGGATCATTCTGTAGAGCTGGCGTCCAGGCCCGACGTGAGGAGACTCCCTCTGCATGAGAGCAGACGCTCTACACGCCAAGCTGCTCTGTACAGCCCATGGCCAGCCGTGAGAGCCACCACACCTTCCACTATTCAGTTTCCCGGTAGTGTGCCCGTGTGGACTCCATCCTGAACGTTAGAGCGCCTCAGCCCTTGGTCCTTGTGGCTAGAGAAAGCTGCTACTACCTCGAGGAGGTGGGCAGAGAGCGCTCAGCTTGCTCTGCTCCGCGCTCCCAACCGCATAGCCTGCTGGGTAATCCACACTGACCCTAAGACCACATCATCAGGCCGTACCTCTCGCCTCTTCCACCCCCATTTTGGCTGCGCAGACTCATAAATCTAGATGGTGGACCCCAAGCTGGTAACAGCAGCAGTTTAGCCAAGTCTGTCCCCAAGAGCAAATTATCTGGGAACTCTGCCAGCACCTAAGGAAAAGCTGCCCTGTGAAAAAGGAACGAAGCGCTCGAGCTGCTTAATCATGTATTCACAGAGACATCCTTGTGTCCCTGGGCGTTCTCACAGGTCCTCACTCTCGAGTCCCCTCTTTTTCTGAAGCTTGCTGGAGTGAGGAACAAAAGCTAGAACAGGTGGTAAGCTACTGTCCAAATCACAAGAAAAAGTCAAATAAATGATACAAAAAAACAAAACCAAACAAAAAGGCCCAAGTTTTCAAAAGGTGTTACTAGATATGATGAGAAATAATGAACCAGTCTGTCTGGAAAGTTTATTGCAGCCCTCTATGGGAACTCCCCCCTCCTCCATCCCAAAACAAATAGTCCTGAGAGTTACATCTGAAAGCAAACTATAATTAAATCCTCCTGCCTACAAGGCTGGTTTCTCTGTGATGTTTCTAAGCTAGTTTAATTTTCCCTGCCTCAACTTGTCCTTTCACTTAGACCTTTCTCTCTCTTCCTACCCCATTCTTCAGGCCTGGTTTTTCCTCTTACTTTCCCCACATTCCGGATTGAAGCTGTGAATTGAGGCTGGCTGCCATCATATGACTACAAAAGACTGAGACTTGCAGGTTTTAAGAAGTCATCTTGAAAAGCCAAGGTGTGTGATGACTCAATGGTTAGCACATGTTGCTCTTCCAGAGAGCCCAAGTCTGGGTCCAACACCCAGATCAGTTGGTTCACAACCACTTGTAACTCCAGCTCCAGAAAAGCTGGCTCCTTTTGGCTTCTGCAGGAATGCCTGCATGTGGGCGCACGCGCAGGCACACACACGCACACATCTACCTCTTTTTTTTTTTTAAGTCAAGCATAGATGAAGGATATCCTTCTAGTAACAAGCCCAGAATGTTAAGCCTCCATGTGATTGCCCACTCTTGTTCTAAAGGTTTGTGTAAGTCCTTGTCTCGAATTGCCCCTAGTGATAGTTTACAAAGCAGAGGAGAAATTCAAAAGCCAGACTTTAATTTTTTTTCTGCCTCTCAATTATTTTCTTCCATCAGGCTTGATTCTAAATTACAAATTTTAATGGAGAAAGAATATAATATTCTAAAGGGATGGAAATTTGCCACCAGCAACTATATACTTGTGTTTTGTTTTAGATAAGCCCCTGGGGAAATCCATGTGGAGATATGCTCCAAAATAATTTTTCAAAACCAAAGCAGCATGAAAGCTATGCACAGAAAGGTGCTTCAGTTAGTTTTCTTAAGTTCAGAAAAGTTGAATGTCCTTTTGAATCATTGCTACTCAATCGGTCCTATGAGGAGGAGCCCAGCTCTGAACTCATCACACAATTCATTCTCCTACCAGCTCTGATAGAGAGGTCTTTACTGCCATGGGGCTGGCTGATGAAAGTGCATTGCAGAGGTTAGCATCCGGGAATGAAACATAAAGCTCCTAGTCTGCAGAGTACAATCAGAGATTCCAAATTGGGGGTGTGTGGTTGGTGTACTCCTGGGAAGCACAGGAGTCCTCTTTTGTGGGTTTCAGAATGCCCAGTGGCGTGTATGAGAGAACTAAGGATCCCGTCCATCACTGTTTTATAGGTGGGAAAACTGAAACAAAAAAATGTTAAGTTTCTTGGAACAGGAAAGAGTAGCTAAAGTGGGATTCGTGTTGCACTTTACAACTTGCAATGCAGACATCTTGTTCTCTTCTCAGTCATTGTACTTCACAGTGTGTATTTGCATGAGGATCACACGACTCTCTCCATCACTTTGGTCTTTCCCACAGGACTAGAAACCAGGCGCACTCCATTTGGGGCCTCACCTCCGAGATAAGTCAGTCTCTGAAATCTAGCCATACCATCCTTTAAGCTCTCCACCTTTAAAGAGCTGGCCCAGAGCTGGGGTGGTAGACAGTCATTAGGCATTCTAAAATGTTGTGTGTTGTGGCAATTTAATTAGTGTTTATAAAGTACTAAGAGATCCTCAGATGAAAGGTGCTCAACCAAAAATAAAAAACCAACTATCCCAGGATCCTTCCCACGGTCTTGCTCCAGGTTTGAAGACCAAAGTGAGAGGAGCTGAGTCGGAGTCTGGGAAGCCCAGGAAACAGATTTAAGCTGCAGGACGCAGGCTTTAAGCTCATCACCTGTTGAGCAGAGGGAAGGTCTACTTTTGGTTGCTGAAAAGCAACTGTGAGATCACTGCATCCCTGGGAGACAATGTCCTATCACCCATCAAGCCAACCGCTGGGGAATTCCCTGCCTCAGCAACTCCTGGTCCCTCCAAGCTTTGCTCTGATAGTTGGTGTAATGCTCCATTTTTTTTTTTTCCTACCAAGATGGTTGAAAAGAACTGAAGTATTTAGGCAGCACAAATTGTTAGGACTGAGCAGCTGCGTGCGGAGGGAGAGAGGGAGAGTGTTAGAAGCTGGATAGCCTGTATGACTTCTCTCTTCTCCCCTTCTGCTACCCATTAGGCTCTGGCCACATAGATGAAAAAATAAGCGAAGACTGGAGTTCAATAATGAGGCCACTGTAGCCTCCTGATATTCGGGGGGCTCCTGTCCCCACCGCTGTGGTATGTCCTGAGATCCACCATGGTGTTAAGAAGTGTCTGTTTAGGGATGGATGGGAAGCTGTCCATCAATGCTCTTCCCAAGGAGGAGCATCCTAAAGGAGGGTCTTTAGGCCAGGCTCTCCCAAACAGTCCTATCTGTATCAGGACTACCTGAGTGGACTTAGGATCCTGAAACCCGTAGCCACATTTTAATCCACTTCCCAGGGTTCCCTGCATTGGACCACTCCCCTGACTATCTCCTTGATAAAACTGGTCTTAACTGAAAGTTTGGCCCAAAAGACCAGTTCTGATTTTCTGAAGAGAGAGGAGTCAACCTTCACAGCTAGCAGCTTAGGTCCCTGCTGCCTCGACTAAGAAAAATTTACCTGTCAATAAACAGAGGGCATTGAGAAATTGATTCTCCTGACCACTTCTCTTGTTCAGTCCATAATCCTAATACTGAACACCCGGTAAGACTACCCTGTGCTAGGCTTCCTGTTGTTATGGCCTGAAGCTCTGCAATGTTGTTGGTTCTGTGAAAGGCTCAAGGCAAATGTTCTACACCCAAGGGTACCTGGAACTCATTTGATGGATGCTCTTGGTGACTTCCTGGATCTCCACATTTTTAAACTAAGGCAGGATTTAAATATCATCTAGACCTCTAACAACTCAGGTCCAGGATTGGATGCCATCCTGTTAAATCTGCTCAGTCTTGGACATGGCTCAAGCCCCTCTGGAACTCTACCTTGTCAGCTTTTTGTGCTTTCCACATCCACCTCATTGCACAGCACGTAATCAAGCCGTGTCTGCAGGGGAGGCCTGCCTTCCCTTTAGGCCTGACTGGAGGCCAACAGCCTATGCTCTGTTTCAGTCCCCACACCTGGAGAGCCTAACTAACGGAGAAGTGGCTGACTGCGGGGGGGGGGGGGTGTCATGGGAGTCACTGAGCACTCCTGAGCTCTGGTGATTTTATTTGTGGAGTAGAGAAAGTTCATCCTTGCATTGCAGGGGTCAGATAAAGTGCCGCATGCTTGTTGAATGTCTCATCTTGCCGTGTGTTCACTCATGTGGCATGACGACAGTGTTTCACCCCCTCTTCATTACCATGTCTCTTCCTCGTGGTACTGCTCATCAGGTAGCCAGCATCGGTGAAGGGTCTCCCAAGGCCATAGGGAAGGGGCAGCAGGCCTCAAAATTCTCCCCCGCAGTAGCACATTTCTTAAAAGTGATCTTTCTTTTCAAGTTTTTCAGATAAAATGTCAGTGCAATCGGTTTTTAACACTGTGATAAGGAAGAGAGGAAACAAATGAGATAAAACATAAATAAAGAAGATGCTGTGGGGAATGCTTTTTTAAAAAATTTTAAAAAGCATTGACGATATGATAATATACATGAGTGACCCCAAAAATTCAACCAGAGAACTCCTTCAACTGAAAAACACCTTCAGCAAAGTGGCTGGATACAAAATCAACTCAAAAAAAATCAGAAGCCCTCCTGTACACCAAAGACAAAAGGGCTGAGAAGGAAATTAGGGAAACAACACCCTTCACAATAGCCACTAATAACATAAAGTACCTTGGGGTGACTCTAACCAAGCAAGTGAAAGACCTGTATGAAAAAAAACTTCAAATCTCTGAAGAAAGAAATTGAAGAAGATATCAGAAAATGGAAAGACCTCCCATGTTCATGGATTGGTAGGATTAACAT
The DNA here is from genome assembly GCA_028658305.1 of Pachyuromys duprasi. Taxonomy (NCBI): domain Eukaryota; kingdom Metazoa; phylum Chordata; class Mammalia; order Rodentia; family Muridae; genus Pachyuromys; species Pachyuromys duprasi. Next base: position 41,261,194 of record CM053765.1, on the reverse strand, counting down.
AGTGAAAATGGCCATACTGCCAAAAGCAATCTACAGGTTCAATGCAATTCCCATCAAAATACCTACACAATTCTTCACAGATCTTGAAAGAAAAATTCTCAACTTCAAATGGAGAAACAAAAAACCCAGAATCTCCAAAACGATCCTGTACAACAAAAGATCATCTGGAGATATCTCCATCCCTGACCTCAAGCTGTACTACAGAGCAATAGTAATAAAAACTGCATGGTATTGGCATAAAAACAGAATAGTGGATCAATGGAACCGAATAGAAGACCCAGAAATGAACCCATACACCTATGGAAACTTGATTTTTTTTACAAAGAAGCCAAAACCATTCAATGGAAAAAAGACAGCATCTTCAACAAATGGTGCTGGTCCAACTGGATATCTGTGTGCAGAAAAATGAAAATAGATCCATATTTATCACCCTTTACAAAGCTAAAGTCCGAGTGGATCAAAGACCTCAACATAAAACCAGACACACTAAACTGGTTAGAAGAAAAAGTGGGGAACACCCTAGAACTCATTGGTACAGGAAACTACTTCCCCAATAGAACACCAACAGCACAGGCTCTAAGAAATCAATAAATGGGACCTCATGAAACTGAAAAGCTTCTGTAAAGCAAATCCAAAGGACAGCCTATAGACTGGGAAAGGATCTTCACCAACCTGAAATCTGACAGAGGGCTAATATCCAGTATATATAAAGATCTCAAGAAGTTAAAAAGCAACAAATCAAGTAATCCAATTTAAAAATGGGGTATGTAGCTAAACAGAGAACTCTCTGTAGAGGACTGTAGAATGGCAGAAAAACACTTAAAGAAATACTCAACATCCTTAGCCATCAGGGAGATGCAAATCAAAACAACCCTGAGATTTCACCTTACACCTGTCAGAATGACTAAGATGAAAAACTCAAGTGACAATGCATGCTGGAGAGGTTGTGGAGAAAGAGGAACCCTCCTCCATTGCTGGTGGGAATGCAAACTTGTACAACCACTCTGGAAATCAATTTGGCATTTCCTTAGACAATTAAGAATAGTGATTCCTCAAGATCCAGCTATACCACTCCTAGGCATATATACAAAAGATGCTCAAGTACACAACAAGGACATTTGCTCAACTATGTTCGTCGCTGCTTTATTCATAATAGCCAGAACCTGGAAAGAACCCAGATGCCCCAGTTGAGGAATGGATAC